>CM045765.1:7095287-7806194 GCA_025200525.1 Camellia lanceoleosa
ATTGTCTAAGTCTTCTACCTTGTCAAAATGGGTCGCCTCTAGGCTTTGACATTCACTCCCGCCACTTCGACCGAAGTTCACAAAGAGGGGCAATCAGAGACCCCATTTTGACCGACCTTAAGACTCAGACACACCATTGAGATTGAGTGCTCTCTATGATGTTGTATGTTGTGCCTATTCAAGTCTCAGAGTCGCCGCCCCGCCTCCACTCTCCAACTCTTCTCGTTTTGCCTCACGGCTTATAACTGAACTCTTAACCGAACTTCTCTGCTTTTCTCCCGAGGAGAGGGAGAGGTCCCAGACCATCTCTTAGTGGCCGTTATTACATTTCGTATTATAGGCCATTTTGCCCTTTTCGAGTCTTGCCCCGATTTTGAGTCGCCAGCCAGGTGCCTCGGTTCGGGACCACCCAACCATCTCCGATTCCTCCGATTTTTGGCATGCATCTCATTTACTCCCTTTTGAGGGACACTGGGGTCTTAGATACCCACTTTGTGGCCAAACACCACTTTCGATGCTTAACGGCCGGTTTTTGGGACCCCGAACTATGTGTTTTGGCCCCCCGAGCATTCGTTTTGCATCGGTTTTTGTTCATTTTTGGCAGGTACCTCTGTTTTATCACCAGGAAGATCACTGGAGGGTGGGAGGCCAGCAATTGTCTCAACAACCAGTTATGCTCCTCCGCCCGGCCGCTTTTCTCACTTCCTGCATCGTTGTACACTCTAGGGCCATTTTCTTTGAGCCAAAACCACATATTTGTGTTGTACACACATGGGAGGACCCTAAAAACATATGGCCAGCCAGTAATTGCAATTGACCCTTTTGATCCCCTTTTAAAAGTGGCATGTTGTCTCTCCTGTTTCAGAGTTGCCAAATTCTAACCATAGGGTCTTGTTGTACACACTTGGGAGGACACCAACCTTTGGTGGCCGGCCAGAAATTCTCACTTTCCATTTTGACTCTAGCCGGGCCGGCCATGGGTGGCCGGCCCACCAGCTAAGTGCCTAGCCTACCGCTTCCTCAAGCAGAGTTTATTCCACCAGATCTTGGTTTTCCCCAAAAATATCGATCCTGAACCTTTTGGAGGGAAGTAAGGCCTCATTTCCCTCCACTTTTGTAAGGATTCCTCTCCCCCTCTCTTGTCTACATTGGTGTCATCCCAACTCAAGAGAAGAGATCACAAACATTGGTTGGAGCATATACATACATACAACCTCATTTCCTTCAAGTTTTGGTGCCATTTCTTCATCATCTTCAAGCACCACCACCACTACTCCATTCCAGAAGCAAGGAGAGGCTTTCCAAGCAGTTAAGAGGCAACAAATTTGGTCCAAGAAGCAACCAAAGTCTTGATCTTCAAGGGTAAGTCCACTTCACCCTCTTTTGAGCTCATTTTTGCCTCATTCCCTTAGCCTATTTGCTTACTGTTTTGGGCTCCGACCCTAACTGAAACTAGGCCTTTTTTGGGCCATTATTCATAAGCTTGTTCAAGGGCTCAACCCTGTTTGAGCCTCCATCTTGCACTTGTTTCAATATCCTCTCGATATGTCACAATATTGCATGCTATATTTGGCCTATGAGTGATCTGTTTCTGAGCACAATGTAAACTATGGGTTTATTTTGAGCCCCTCTTCAACATTGAAGAAGGGCTCAACCCTGTTTGGCCTCTCTATCATGTACTTTCTTCATAATCTCTCATATTTACCATAAATTTGCATGATTTGTGTGACCTACATGTAGTCTGTTTTGGAGCATGTCATGAACTGTGAGTAGGCTTATTTTGTGTCCCTCTACAACATTGTAGAAGGGATCAACCTTGTTGGGGGTCTCCATGTTATACTTGTCATTATATCCCTCTTTGACCCCCATTTTTGCATGCTTTTTTAAGCTTATCTAGCTTCTGTTTTTGGCCATAATCAGAACTGGAAAGAGTCATATTTGATCTTCTTGACATATTTCATTAAGGATCTTTTCTGGTTTGATAAATTTTTGGGGTACCTCATGTTATAGCCTTATATATCCTAGTTCTTGCATCACATTTTTATCATGTTTTCATACTGAGTTGGGGGATTTCCTCTACTGTAAATGTGCATATTTTTAGTCCCTCATCAGTGTTGTAGAAGGGTATTTTTCCATTTGGGCATCGCATGTATCACTTGTCTCAATACCCCTCTTGCGGAGCCATTTTTGCATTCTTGCTTAATCCTATGTGTGCTTCCTGTTTAGCCCTTTTTTATGACTGAAAAATTCTTGTCTTGGGGATGCCTTGCTACTGTATTTTCATTCCATATCCATATTGTGCATGCATTGCACAGCTATAGGCCATTTTGGGCGCCTAATTTCGCATTTCGGGACCATTCCTTGCATCGGGTGTACTTTCGCCTCATTTCGGGGCTGTTTTCCCCCACATTTCATTGCTGAAATTCATTTGCATGTTTGCATATCATTTCCATACCATTTCACGCCTTAGGGCTATTGTTCTCGCTTATGCGTTCGCAGCACGCATTTCGAGGCACTTCATTTTCATCCGACGGCCTCTTATGTGAGTAATGAGGCTCACCCATGTTAGTGTAAGTCCATTTTGCATTCTCTATCTCATTTTAGTCTCATCGCATTCCGTGTGCCACTTTTTCGGCGTGTCTGCAAGCACGCATTTCGAGACATCTCATTTTAGTCTCATCGCATTCCGTGCCACTTTTCGGTTATGTCCATGGGCACGATTTCGAGACATCTCATTTTAGTCTCATTGCATCGTATGCGCCATCGCCTCGGTTATGCGTACCTATGGGCACACATTTCGAGACATCTCATTTAGTCTCATTGCATCGCATGCCATCGCTACTTATGCGTCTGCGGCACGATTTCGAGACATCTCATTTTAGCATCATCGCATTCCGTATGCCATTGCCTCGCTTATGGACCGTGCACGATTTCGAGACATTTCATTTTAGCATCATTGCATTGTGTATGCCATTGCCTCGGTTATGCGTGTCTGTGCACGCATTTCAAGGCACTTCATTTTTTATCCGACGTCTTCTACGGAGTGTGGTAAGCTCACTCATGTTAGTGCAAGTCCAATTGCATTATGTATGCCATTTTATGCCTTAGGATCATTTCTTCGGTTTATGCGTCTGCAGTGCACGATTCAAACATCTCATTTTCATAGCCTTGTGTATGCTAGGATTGCATATCATGCATATTGCATCGTAGTTCGAATAGGAGTTACTCCGCACGTAAAACGAGGCACGCCAAGACTCGAGCTTAACGGGTCTTAATTCCCAAGTCACCGACATCGGATTACCCATGATGGAGTTAGGTTTTGTTGTAGCATTCAATTGCATTCACCCTATATTGAGTTGTGCAATCCGACTCGCCATCATGCATCGATATGCGTGATTGGTGGCACAAGGATCGAGGCATGCATATATTTGTGAAATACATCGCTATGCCCTTTCCCGCTTGCTCAAAGAAATGAAGAATCAAGAACTTTTCTGAGTCCGCACGATTTCGAGAAACATTGCAAACAGAGGCTAATCTAGCATCCCAAAGGATTCCCGCAAGGCATTTCAAAGATATATCATTCATCGAATCGAGGCACCGGCTTGTATGCCTTTACGCTTTTTCTTAGTTAATCTGCTAATTAATTAGAAATCAGATATTTATTCTGACAGATATTCTTTTATTTTGATCAGATATTTATTCGACCCTCTCGCGATGGCATAATTGTAATAAGTGTGGGTGAGTGTGATGTATGTCTTCCAACCCCACGCCTTTTCTTCCCTTTTATTTACCCGCTTATGATGGTTAGATATAGGGCATATTTTAATTAGCATACAAGATGACAAAGATGTTTGCATCATCCATCTGCTTTTGCACACCAAAGCTACAAGATCATACAAACCGCATTTGTATTTCAATTCCAAGTTGAATACGTGTTAGTTGTAGCATTTCATATGCCATGTTTAGAATAACCGAGCTCGCTATAGTTGCATCTTTGCATGTGTTGCATTAGGCATTTCAAAGATATTTAGGATCATGTATGATTTCTAATAAGCTTTTGTTTTGGCTTGAGTACTGGTAAGTTTTTATGCTTTAGCATCCTTGCATGCGTGTGAGTGTTGCCATAACAGCGTGCTTCCTATGAGACTATATGCTTATGTGATATAACTTCATTGTATGCATGAGAGTGGATGTTGAGTTATTTGAAATGGGACAATTCATCAAATGTCTGCTTTTAAGCCCACTAGATAGTGGCAAAATCATGTTTTCTAAGCCCACCGAGGGTGGCAAATTCACGCCTTAGCCTACTCGGGTAGCACCATCAAAACCATTTTCAAACTAACAAACATGAAATGTTTAGTTCCAATTCAGCGATTCATTTATACTTGTATGTCAGGCGATCACATAGTAACCTAGGCTCATAACCGAATAAGAACTCACAATGTTTTCAAAATAAGATATCATGGTTAGTAGAGGTCGTCTTTGATCGGCGAAGTGCTCACGGCGACCTTCCCAATCGTATCTAAGTTCCCGAAATGAGGCAACTTTGGTGATGACGGACGCTGCGGCCTTTGGCACCGAGTCAGGGTTTCCTAAATTTGGTGATGGGTCAAAGAATTGCCGAGTGTATTGTGGGTGCATCGCACAACGCTGAAGAGGTCCACCGGAGAAACGCCGTTCGCTCTATGCTTCGGAACCCAAGCAATCTTACCCCTGGAAATCGGCCTCCCAACTTTCAAATCGCAAGCCTTTGATACGGGCCGAAATGACATGATGTTCGCCCTGGATCTAGATCTAATCGAGGAACGAAGAGACCGCACCCTGGCCTCCATGGCACGGTAAGACGAGTACCGCTAAGTCGTATAATCAACGAAGTTCGCTTCGGCTGCGTTACGCCCAGAGAGCCGGTCTTGAAAGTACTTCCAAATTTAATTGAGACCGGCGATTTAAAAATCGACCAAACTGGGACTACCTATCAAATAGACTCCATTGTAGGAAAAGGGGCATATCGGCTCTCGGACATGTCAGGAAGAAGCCTCATTTTTATTCCAGAGGTCAGAGACTGTTCGGCTCTGTACTAATCAACTAAGATACCGAATATGTAGAGATTGCCAAGTAAATGGGGAGATGTATGTTGGAATAAACAAAAGGGGTAATGAGTAGAAAGTGGGCTCTGGACCTGAGGTCCAGAGAATGAGTATAAATACAAGAGTTTCAGATTTAGAAAGGTATGTAAAAATCACTTTAATAAACTTAGTTAAACAGGTTCTCTTGAGCATAAGAACTGACTTGCCCGTCGGAGTGCTAACCCCGGCACCCCCGACTGGAGTGTTTGTCTTTGCAGGTGACTAAGCTGAGGATCAGGAGCGTCTCCCAGGATCTAAGGAGTATTTCCAAAACCACTTCCCCACAACATGTTTTCAGCATTGTTCAGCAAAAAGGAGGACAGCAGGTCAGAGAGAGAGACTGCCAGCCATGAGTGGTGGTTGCCAGCCACATGCCAGCCATAAGATGTGGCCAATGTCCTTTGCCAGCCACCAATATGGCTTGCCAGCTACCTGCCGGCCATCAACGTGCAGGACCACCAGATTGTTGACACCTGGATTCCACTCACTGCCATATCTTCTACAAAAGGTTGTACTTCATAGTTTCTTCATTTCAACTGCAGATTCTTCACAAATGGAGTCATTTTTCGCTGAAAAACTCTCGAATTAGATTGCGACTTTTGATGGCTTGGAAAAGGTGAGTTTCCAGGGTTATAGTATAAATGCACTTTTCGTGAGTCGTTTCTCCACTTTGTTTTCCATTCCTTCATACCGTGGCTAGATGTTGGAACCCAATTACACATGTCTTTAGCTTTAGGGGACAAGAGATATGCTGGACAATCGAAGAATTTCAAGTGCTAATGGAATCCCGGCGTGATGAGGAAATCATATCTCAATCTCGTTTTGGCCACATCCAAGCTTTCGAACGGATGTGCGGGCTTACTCTACACGAGGCTCAATCCTTGGTTCACAACAGAGAGCTAGATATTCCCAGTTTGATTCGTCGATTTTCTGAGGTCAGCGACCGAGGTAATCTTCTTTGGCGGGGTTTTCGGCAACACACCCTTTGTTTATATATGCTAGCACATTTCCTTCTTGCCCTTAATTTTGGCAGGTCTAGCATTCGACTCGTCGAAGTGGTCCAAGGTTTGAAAAAGGGCAAGAGTTGCATTGGCTTGGTGTTGGCCTAGTCTTTGATGGGCTTAGACACCTTCCATCGACGAGAGACTACTAAATTTGCGAAAAGTTCACTACTCCTTCAGATAAATGTTTCCCACCCTTTCTAATATGTGTTTCTCACATCACTTGGCATTCATGCTCTGTTTTTCTCAAAGCCTTTTTCTTACTTTTCTCTCAACATACCTCTCTCTATTCTTTAATCTCTCTTTTCTTTCATCCCTCCCCAGGTGTGGCTAATGGACAAGCTGAAGGTAGTAGACTCTTGCCCTACATACTCAGCTCGAGCATACTTTTTCCACCAACAGCTAGTGGATTTCTCGAATGAAGGATGGTGGTGCCACTGGATGTGCAATAGGTCTGCTGTTGACAATGCTTGGTGTTGCCCCTGGCTTAATCTAAGCGAAATGAGCTACAGCATGACTCGACAACCTGGTATTCAGCTGATTGGCCTGACACACTGTGTATTCTACTTTCCATTCCGATTTAGGTGTCAGTTTGAACATGATCAGACTTGCCCAGAGAAGGGGTTCGAGTACTCGATTTCATTCCCCGTCTGAGGTTCACATTTGGCTGGATACCACACTGCTTGGAAGACGAGAGAGCTCGGACTCGCCTAGTTTCACCAAGGCCCTTCTTCAAAAAGTGCCTGACTTGGCTCGAAGATGAGGCACAAACCAGGCCCACTTTAGCATCAAAAGTTTCCACAAGTACAAGCGGGGGATGCAAGAACACCTTACTCATCTTTGCCTCTAGTTTATTACTTTGATCTTACTTTTCAAGTTTTATGAATGTAATAAAAGAAACTTTGATTTATATCAAGAGTTTGGAGAACTTCGTATTGAAATCAATGAAATTAAAGTTGTAACCTAAAATTTTCCTTTTGGTCCAAAAATGGTCCAAGTTCTAAAAGGTAAAATTTGAACAAAAATCAACTTTTATCAAAACTTTTCAAAACCATTTTATAAGGATCACCACTTGACACATACTAATCAATGCTCGAGATGTACAACCTCGAATCCAAAGATCACAAATCGCCTCTTTGATCAATAACACCGCTTCAAGATTGTAACCAATTAAGTCTTCGAGTGAGGATCATAACCGAACCCTCGGTAAAGAAGAGACAAAGATGACTGATCAAACACATGGACATCACAGCTTGAGTTGAAGTGTTTGTGGCCAAACTTCAGATGAAGTTGCCTACGATCCCAAAATAGGAATCGTGCCTTACATAGTTCGGTTCGGGTTCACTCAAGTACTAACACTCTCCTTTTTAGGCTCTAACTTTTGCCAAGGCCACCCTTTAGGCTTTTTAACCTTACGAGCTTAGTTTTTCTTTATTTCCAATTTTTGTACTCTAACTTTTGCCTAGGTCTCCCTTTCGGTTTTCGCCTAGCAAGCCTCGAGGATAGTATTTCTTCAACTTGTCCATGTTGATCGATTGGGAAAATTCTAGGCCATCCAAGTCCATGAGAATTACAATTTCCACCGACCAAATAGTTTTGATGATGTAAGGACCAGTCAATTGGTCCGAACTTGCCCCTAGGGTCATGGATGGGAGCTCGATTGTCTTTCAGCCCCAAATCCCTTTCTTTGAGATTCCTGGACTTAACCTTCTTGTTAAAAGCCTGGCCATCCTACGTTGATAACCCTGAACATGATAAAATGCTTTCAGCCTTCTCTCATCAAATAGCATTAGTTCTTCGAATCTACTCTGCTTCCAATCCACCTCTGCTATTTGACACTCAGCTATAACCCGCAAACGACGAAACTTCTATTTCAATTAGCAGAATAGCTTCCATCCCATAAACAAGAGAATAAGGAGTTGCCCCAATGGACGTCCGAATTGAAGTTCTATAGCCCTAGAGTGCAAATGGCAATTTGTCTAGCCAGTCCCTGTAGGTCTCAACCATCTTCTGTAGAATATGCTTGATGTTCTTGTTGGTGACCTCAACAGCTCCCTTGGTTTGCGGCCGGTATGTAGATGACTTATGAAAAACTATGTTGTATTTCTCTAACAAGTCGATCACTTCTTTCTTGAAATGGGAACCATTATCTGAAATGATCTTGAAATGGCAAATGATGTTGTTTCGAATGAACTTAGCCATATGCGCTACTTTTAATACTACGTAGAACTGAGCTTTTACCCACTTAAAGTAATCAATTGCCACGAGAATGTATTCATGCCCATTTGACCCTTTCGGTGTGACTGCGCCGATGACGTCAATTCCCTAGACTGAGAAACGCCGTAGTGAAGTCATGTTGTATAGCTTTGACAGCGGGATGTTCATGCGATTGGCATGAATTTGGCATTTGTGGCATCGCCGAACAAAACAAATACAATCCTCCTCTATAGTAAACTAGTAGTAACCTTGCCTTAGAATCTTCCGGGCTAACATTACTCCGTTCATGTGCGTTCCACACTCCCCTTCATGGATAGCCTCCATTAGGTGCTTTGATTCCTCTACGTCGACACACAACTTGTGCATTCCTAGATGACCCCTCTTGTATAGTTTACCTCCACGGATGATAAATTGAACGGCCATCCGTATTGCCATTTTTTTCTTGGTATTTGCCCTCGTGGATAAACCTCCTTTTCCAAGAAGTTCGAGATATCGAGAACCAAGGGTTTTGATATTGCACTTCATCTATTGCGCGATAGTCACGTGGTCGCATATACCGCTTCTATGATGATCGGACGCATCCGGACTCCAAGCGGGATGTCTATCATAGAAGATAGAGTTGATAAGGCGTCAGCGAACCTGTTGTTCTCTCTTAGTAGATGCGTGAAAGTCAGCTTCTCAAACCTAGGAATCAGAACATCCAAGGTCTGGTGATAGATCTTCATATTTTCTTCTTTGACCTTCTAGTCTCTTTTTGCTTGAGACACAACTAGGTTTGAGTCCCCGATTACATCCAATCTTTTTGTCCCTAGTTTCAGGGCGGCTTCCAAACCAGCGATACACGCCTCGTATTCTGCCTCATTGTTACATACCTTGAACCAGAGTTTGAAAGCTAAGGGTATATGGGATTATCTAGTGCTATCAGCAATACACCTATCCCATAACCATATTGATTAGACGCTCCGTCAAAGTACATTGTCCAAATCTCTTCCTCAACTTGCAGAATAGCTTCATCTGGGAACAGGTATTCTACTGCTTCATCCCCTTTCAGTGGGTGATCTTCCAGGAACTCCGCTACAGCTCTCTCCTTGACAAACTTGCAAGTAATATACTTCAAATCAAATTCGGAAAGTAGAAGCAACCAACGAACTAGCCTACCCATAAGTGCTGGTTTCTCAAAAAGATATTTGATGGGATCTAATCTTGAAACTAGAATTATGGAGTAAGCTACAAGTAGTGCCTTAACTTCCTGGTAGCCCATACCAAGGCTAAGTAAGCTTTTTCCAGTGGGGTATAGTGAGTCTCGTAATCTAGTATTTTCTTGCTAAAGTAACAGATGGCTTTCTCAACCCTATCCTCAGATTCCTGAGCAAGCATGCATCCCATCGTTGTGTTCATTACTGAAAAATACAAAATCAAGGGCTTCCTCGGCTCTGGCGGTGATAACACAAGTAGATTCTGAAGGTACTGTTTGATTTGCTCAAAAGCGAATTGACATCAATCATCCCATCGGAACTTCTTTCCTTTCTTCAAGAGACCAAAAAGTGGTTCACAAGTCAAGGTTAATTTTGAAATAAACTGTCTTATGAATTGCACTTTACCCAGAAAGCCTCGCACCTCTTTTTCAGCCTTTGGTGGTGGCATTTCTAAGATGGCCTTGATTTTGGAAGGATCTATCTTGATGCCTCTCTATCTAATCAAGAAATCCAGCATTTTCCTTGCTGTCATGCCAAAAGTATACTTTTGCGGATTCAACCTCAGTCTATATTCTATGATTCGTTGGAAGAATTTCTTCAAGATGGTGTAGTGGCCTTCTCTTTTCTTGGACTTGACAATCATGTCGTCCACGTACACCTCGACCTCTTTATGGATCATATCATGCAGAATTGTGGTTGCAATCTCTGACAGGTAGCCCTGGCATTCTTCACCCCAACAAAGATCACTCAGAGCGAGGGTTCCCACAACACAATGAAGGCGATTTTCTCTGCTCTTGGGTGCCATCAGAATCTGGTTATATCTAGAAAATCCATCTATGAAGGAGAGCAATGCATGACCCGCGGTGAAGTCCACCAACTTATCAATCTGCGGCAAGGGAAAGTCGTCCTTTGGACTGGCTATGTTTAGATCCTTGAAGTCTACACACGGCCGGATTCCGCCATCTTTCTTCGGCACTGGGACAATATTGGCCAACCAAGTCGGATACTCAGATACTAGCAAGAACCCTGCGTCTATCTGCTTGGTGACCTCCTCTTTAATCTTCAAAGCCCAATCTAGACGTATTCTCCGCAACTTCTGTTTGATGGGTCAGGCCTCAGGGTCAAAAGGGATCTGATGCTATACAATCTCAGGATCGATTCCAGGCATGTCTTCGTAGGACCAAGTGAAAATATCTTTGAAATCTTTTAATAAAATGACCAAGCGCTCGCGCTTCTCTGAAGACAACGCGGACCCAATCTAGACCAAACGTGGATCCTTCTCAGTACCCACATTAAAAACAATGATTTCATCAACAAGGGGTTTTGCAAACCTCTCCTCCTCTCGATTAATCAAATTCTACAAAACCAAAGGAATTCCTTCCTCTTCGTTTTCATCAAAATTTTGAAAATCATGATCAATGCAATAAATAAGCGGCACAGAGAAATACTCAGAACCTGCAGTGGCATTCTCATTAAAAAAGTCAAGCTCATCATGTTCTTCAATTACAACCGACTCAAAGGAAAAAGAAAAGGGTGACCTGGACAAAACCTTGGCATCCGGGTTATCAACCCTAGGAATACCGAACCCAAACTCAGAAGAACCGGAATATGATTCAGACTCCACAAACTCTATGGAATCAAATTTTGGTTTATCACCCGACTCAGAATTGTTAGATAGGTAGCCGTCCTCCAGCCGCCAAACGAGGGATGGTACTTCAGATGCATCCAAGATGCTGCTTCAGATGCATCCAAAATGTTGCTTGAAAGGTTCACACCCGGTTAGTCCCCGATCATGGAAACAGTCAGGTTATCCCCCAAACTCTCTAAGTCAATATGAGGATCTGAAAGGAGACATGCCAGTGCTACTCCTATTTCAAGCTCGTTCTTTATTAGAATCACTTTACGTGCTCTTCAAGTACTTTAGCAGTCGGTTCAGCCATTTCTTTCGTTGTATTGTCTTACAGCTACAAGTCGAAGAAAATTTCAAAACCAGGAACTCGTTGCCTCCTAAAATTGAACCAGGGTTTGGGGAAACCACAGAATGGGAAGTCTTCATCCTCCCGAACAAAATGACCATTCAGGGTTCCTCGAATAGGTCGGTGCACAAGCTCATAGCGCTTCCCAGTCTACTTAGCTCTGGCTCTGTCGGCCATCTCTTTCCCTTTCTTAACCCAATCCCCTTTGGTGGGTGTATAGCCAAGACCAAAGACATGCGAGTTATGTGGCACATCAGCCAATGCAGTAACGCCCTTCCGACCACTTCTTCCCAACCCCATTCTTGGCATATGTTGGAGCTTGTTCAAGAAATAGATTGATTGGGCACTGACATACAAGCCCTCATCAGCTGCCAAGATAGTTTGCACTGCCCAGGCCTCAGCTAAAGTAAATCCAGAGAGGAAAACATCCTCCTCACTTGAAAAATTTCCAGCACAGGTGTAATTACCTGTGGCAGAGGATGTATAGATGAATTCCCGAATACAATAACCATCCATTTTCCATGGGGTATTTTAGCATTTGGTGGAGGGTAGAGGAGATAGTTTTTACTTGGTGCAACCACAACCTTCCTAGCAATAAATTGAAAGTGGCCGGCACATCTAGGGACATGGAACTCAATATCCTGTTGAGCTGGACCCACTTGAACTCTGATTTGTATCGTGCCCATCACCTCCTTGTTGGTGTTGTCATATGCCTAAATCACCTAAGCTGTAGGCACAAAATCCACTAGTTTCAGGACAATGGCATATGCTGTACGAGATGGGCAGACGTTGATTGCTGACCCGGTGTCGACCAATACCACTGGCACCCACTTTTCTCGCACTCTACTGATATGTACAGAGGTTTGTTATGTATTGAGCCTTCTGGCAGCAGTTCCTTGTCTGAGAAGGTTAAAGTTGGCGCAGCGCCTCCCGGGAAAACTAATCCAATAAGTTGTTCAGGAGTGGTATCAATGAACAATTTGGCTTTATCCATCGCTAATAGCACAGCTTGTCGGTGCACATGAGAAGCCATGAGCAAACCCTAGATTAAAATATCGGCCTGGATCTTCTTCAGCTATTTTAGCACTGCTTCTTCTTCCAACTGCTTTTTTCTCTGCTTCTCTACCTCTTTATCTTTTCTAGAGGCTTCAGCTTGGTCCAAGTGCAGGGGCTTGAAATACTGCCCACTCCTCATCATATGGTCAACCTCTTCAGAGTACCAAGTGTTGTCTGCAGGTCTTCACCCCAATCCTCATCAGTGTGGGCCAAAAGCAGATCATCATCCTCCCACCATGCACTTTCGGCAACCGACAAAAAATTGTCTAGCTCTGGTCTGATCATTCTATCATCAAAAATATCCCCCGCAGGGTGTTGAGCTATTCCAACTTCCTATTTGTCTTGATCCCTTTCTTGCACAAATCGCTTTAGTGCGGCTTCTTCTTCAGTATCCATGGTACTCACAGCACTCAATTCTTGAGCTAAATTCTTGATACCGGTGCTCTCCAGTAGCTTCCCCTTATCCTCGGCCATTCTAACCACTGCAGCTATCCTTACTTCCTTTTCTTTAGGTTTTGGTTGAATTTCTTCCTCTTTGTCAGGCTCGTCACTAAGCTACCCGGAGTTGTCTGTCGACCCATTCAGATCAAACCAGTCAATCTGCACATCTCCCTAATCTTGTTCGTCATAGAACTGCAGATTGTCTAAGTCTTCTTCCAGCTTCGCTAGATCATCCAGACCTTGGCTTGGACCATCCTCTCGAACCACGTTAACCTCCGCTGCTGTCGACAATACCACTTCGGGTTTGGCTTGATCCACTAGCACAATGAAAAAGCACGGATCATACATTCCCTCAGTCAAATCCTCAGAGCATTCAGGCAGCGGACTTGTACTTTCCTCGACCAACCCCTCTTCTTTTACCTTCGTCCCCACTATGGGTTTAGGTTGAAGTATGGAAGTGTTCATCATGCATAAGTCCGTGCTTTCAGGGATGAACACGGCTGGTTTGGGTAGGTAGGATAGGGTAACGTATACGCTCGGGTCATATGAGATGGCCAGTATATGTTTTAGATTTAGGTTCCGAGGTGGGGGAACTTGGTTATGGGCTATGAGAGAATTGGTGATAACATTCGGCTTTGGGGTGGTGCTATCACCTTGTTGTCGATGAGATCTTGAATCTCATGATGCAGCCTGCAGCATTGGTCGATGTCATGATCGTGCTGCTGGTGAAAAGCACAGTATTTGGCCAGATTGTGTTTAGGTGGGAGGGGATCGGGTAGTGGGCGTTGTTTCAACGGCTTAAGATGTCCCTTTTTGATCAGTACCCCTAGGGCTTTGGATAAAGGCATCTAGAGTGGGGTAAAGGCCCTTTGAGATCAGGCCTAGCTAGTTGAGGTTTGTGGATTTGTATTGGCGAATGAGCTGGTAGTTTTGGGTGTCATGGTGACGACATTCACATCAGACGGTCGTGCAGAGGTGCTACTACTTGTGGTTGCATTGGAATTGCGTGTAAAGGGCCTCTTGGGCTGTTCTTTTTCATCAGCGATCAATTCCTGTTTTATCGCATCTTCAATCTAAACCCCTATCCCATGGAGCTTAGCGAATGTAAACAATGGCAAGACTATCATCTTCTGCAATAATTTTCCTTGCAGGTTGTGAACCACCATTCTGATTTAATCCTTCTCGGATAGCCTGATAGTCATCATCAAGGCCTTAGCCCTCCATCGGGTCACAAAGTCTGAGAAGCCCTCATTTGGCTCCTGACAGGTCGCTTCAGATCGCAGGTTGTGACCTCAATCTGGGTATTGTAGGAGTACTGAGCGATGAAGGCCTTAGCTATTTCCTCCCAGCTCTGTTTCACAGAGTCTTCTAGCTTTGCATACCAGATAGCCATTATCCCTGACAAGGTCCGACCGAAAAGTGACAGCTTTTGAAGTCTGGTGAGGTCCATTGGCCGCAAGATGTCTAAGAATAATCAGAATAGACCATGGGATCCCCGAACCATCAAAGCGGTCTATGTATGGCATCTTGAATATGTCCGAAGTTCTTCTTGAGTCGTGTATCCATCTTCGACGTCAGGGATTGAATTCACACCCTGTGCCCGTTTGAGAAGCTTCTCTAGCTTGTTGACCTTTAGTGCAGTCGGGTTAACCTCGAATTCAAATGGTGCCTCAGTTTGGTACACTAGTGCCTTAGAGGCTTGCGGTGGGATATGGTCTACCGGGTTACCCAGATTCTCTTGGACATTGA
Source organism: Camellia lanceoleosa (assembly GCA_025200525.1). Classification (NCBI taxonomy): domain Eukaryota; kingdom Viridiplantae; phylum Streptophyta; class Magnoliopsida; order Ericales; family Theaceae; genus Camellia; species Camellia lanceoleosa. Next base: position 7,110,050 of record CM045765.1, read on the forward strand.
TAATAACTCCGGGTGTTGGAATACACACTGGAGGTGCATGGGATACAGAAGCTATTACCGGTTGTGGTTACTGTTACTGCAACCTGTTTATCACTTTAGCCTAGTGGGCTGTAACTTCAGCTTGATGGGCAGCATCTTGCTGCGTGGTTTCTACTATTTGTTGGAGATGACGAATCAAGTCCTCCATATTGGCTTCAAGGTACTGAGTCATTTGAACAGGCGAGTAATCTTGAGCTAGCCTGGATGTATTGGATGTAGAATATTGGTCCTGACTAGATGCAAGTGATTGATGAACTGGTAAATTATGCATAACCCTCCTCCGTCTGGTAATTGGTGGGAGTGAAGCAAACACTGGTTGTCTCCTAACAAGATCCCCGAATTTGTAAAGTCGCCTTACACAGGTCTAGAGTGCTTGGGGGATAACAGAACTGCCCGAAGCAATTGTGAGAAACTACCTTACGAAAAGAAATAAAGCAAAAAGAAAGCGAAAATCAGAAACTGCACAGCACCTCAGCTTAGATATGAACAAGACACAATTGTAATCAAAAGCTGCAGCACTGTACTCAACACTAAACTTTGGCCCAAAATCTGATACCCAAACTTACAACTGATACATACATTCTTGTAGAGTTTCACTCTAAAAGCACATACCAGTTAAGTGAGAGCCAAAATACCCCTATGATGGGGTAGGGTTACCCTGTCCTAGTTTCATCAGGAGCTAGGGTTTACTATTCACAAAAAGTGTTTCACACAATCCTGAATTCGGATAAGCAACCTATCCTAGTTTGGAGCAATTTTTATGGCTTTCGATATGTAACTAGGTCAATTGGTCAAAAAGGGTACATCAGCAAGACTACATAATATACCTCTCATACCTAACACCGAAAAGTAAAAGGAGGATCAAACGGTACAGCCGTAGTCCAGATCCAAGGGTTGTGTTCCCATCGTGACAGAGCTCGAAACCGGTCAGCCTTTTGCAAACTTTTCCAAGCAAGCCTCCGGAAAACCGTTCAGGAATAGCAGATGGCAAACACAATGACTTAGGCGTACCAATGCAAATGCAAATGCAAATTCAAAAAAGCACATAAGTGTAGATAAAAAGTCTCATCATGAGTTCGAGTCAAGTTCTCTAAAGTCCCCAGTGGAGTCGCCAAAAACGGTAGCTCGCATTTTTTGCCGCCCCTTTCGGAAGTTTGAAATAAGCCCTACAGTTCGGACTCCTGCAATTCTGAATCTAATCTCACAAGTACAATATAAAATTGATAAACACCAAAGAGTCCAAATCTGGCAATCTTTTTAGAAAAATTGATTTTGAATCAAAAATGCCAAAATTGAACTACTTTGCCAAATACAAAGTCGCCACCTAAATATTTTATTTTTGAAAAAATATAGGAAACCTATGACTCGTGCTAAAGGCCACATGTCCGTCATCACCAAGATTGTCTCAGCTCAGGAACTTAGGTACGAGAGGGGAAGGTCATGAATTAAGCACCCCCGCTCGCCCGATCAAAGATCGGCCTCTACTAATCATAATATGATTTTTATCAACATTATATCCTCTTGTTCTGGTTATTAGGCTAGCATTGCTATGTGATGCGCACAAGAAAGTATAGACTAGTTTGATCAAGTTGGAACAATTCAATTTCATGTTTGCTTCGTGAAAAGGGGTTGAATTTGCCACCTCAAGTGGGCTTAAAGTTTGTGAATTTGCCACTCAACCAAGTGGGCTTAAAACTGTGAATTTGCCACCAGACACAGTGGGCTTAAACATACATTCGTTGAATCGTTCTAATTCAAGCAACAAGCCTTTATCCACAGGCATTCAGGCATTTTATCAAGTAAGCATTTAGCCTCATGGCAAGCATACTAATCATGGCAATCACTCACACTCATGCAAGTATGCTAAAGCACTAAAAACTCACCTAGTACTCCAAGCTAAGAAGATATGAGTTAGAAAAATATGCATGATTCCTAACTATAACAAATGTCTAATGCAACACATGCGCTATGCAATTACTAAGCTCGGCTACTAAGCATGGCATATAAATTGATTTGATAACATGCAGTCAAACACGTATTCAAATATTGTTTTTAAACAACAATGCAGTTTGAATGATGTACCGAGCCTCGGTGCATGCAAGACAAGATAAATGGATACAAGCATAAGGTATGCTAATTGAAACATGTCTCTAATCTAACCACCAAAAGCAGGTAAATAAAAGGGAGAAAGACGTGGAGTTGGAAGACATACATATTATTACATTACACTCTCACGAAGGAGAGTCTAAATTAATAAAGCCAAGCTAACTAAGTTAAGCTAATTAAGCTAATTATTACAAACCAAATGAAATAAATAGCTAAACTAATTAATTAATTATTATAACATTTTGAACTAATTTGCTAACTAATTAAATAATTACAAGACTTGCAACTAATAATTAAACTAAGTAACTAAACAAAGTTGTTTAGCTATTCTACCTTAGGAAATGAAAGATGTGCTTGCGCATGCTTGGTTTTCATCCAAAAACACCTTCACTTTGCTCTTGAATGCCTTTGTTTGCACCATTAAACACTTCCAGAATCATTCTGCTCCCCCTTACCAATTCTCTGCTAATATTTGCATTAGTGGCCAGTCGGCCACTGGCAAAGACTGCCGGCCAAATGCCGACCATGGAAATAGTTTGCTGGCCACTGATGCACTGGTTCATCATGCTGCAATAGAGGACAAACAGAGCAAAGAAAGGGTATTTCCAAGGATTGTCTGCACAATTCACCCCTCCTTTTTATGAACAAATTCAAAGAGTTGTGAACTTAAGCCACAAACCACCAACTCCAGCAATTTCATTACATGATGGCTTGTGGTTCAAAATGTGCAAGCTTAATAAATGCAAAATGAGACACACAAGAACTATCACCCTATCATGCATGATCAAAGGCAATAGAGACCTAGGAAACTTGACACATTTCATCACTTTGAGTATGAAATGTTCCAATTTTCCTTGTGTTCAATTAACGTCCGATTGAACACACAACACACAAGTTATTATCTTGCTCAATTTTAGTCCTAAGTTGTTAGTTACTCATTTTAACTTACCAACCATTCTTTAATCCAATTAAGTCCAAAAGGTAAATTAAAGTCCTCTAATGGAAAGAAGACTCAGAACACAAGTTGCTTTGGGTATGAAAGAAGTCTCATACCATTGGTAATGAACCCCCTAAGGAATTAAACCATTAAATATAAAACCTCAATTTCACACTTAGGCAAACGAATGACTTGAAACCACTTTCAAAGCAAAATGAAAAGCCAAGAAATGAGGGAGGTTGTGGAGATGATTAGTGCTAAAATCAAGTATGAAAAGCTCTAAAAACATGTAATCAACTCAAACAAGTGATGTCTAGTAGCCTAAAACACCAAGCTTGTGAGGACTATTACACTACAAGCATGCAAAACAAGACTCAAATGCAATAATCAACCCAAAATAGAGTTAAAATAGCCCGAACCAGAGGCTAAAACATGCTGAGACTAAGTTATAACAAGCTAGAGAAATAAGCTAAAGCATGGCATTAACAAGGCTAGCAAACAAGACACAAGGAGGGGAGACTAACCCCTCCAAATTTGGATTTCAAAACATGATTTTTACCACTGAAAACACTCTGAAAATCAGTGTTTAAAGGCCCAAAAAGATATGGTGTGAAAATGGAAAACAAAGGTGCAAAGGCTTTAAAAATAAGGAATGAAGAGTGATGAACCACCCCCTAACCTTAAATGGCCAAAAACACCAATTTCAGCCCACAAAAATAGAGTTTTTTATAGCTCAAAAACAGCCCAAAACAGTGAAAAAAAGATAGGAATACAAGTATGTAAAGCAAGCTAACAAAGCTAGTATTATACCTCTTGAAGAGAAGAGTGATTCCAAGCAAATACACCTTCCACAGCTCAAACGAAGCTCAAGAACACCTCAGCTCAGAGATGAGAGGATTTGGTTAAGGGTGTATAGGCAAAAGTGTAGGAATTGTAGGCAAAAGTATAGAGAATTTTTTAGAGAGAGAGAGAATTGTAGAGAAAGAGGAAAATTTTGAGTATAAAATTTTCTAACCCCAAAACATGATAGAGAGGTTCCCTATATATAGAAAACATGGAATCTATACATGGAGATCTAGCCTCCTACGTGTGGACAGATGCAAGCATCTGTGCAAACAGCTGGCACAGCTGACATAAAATATTTGCAGAAAACACTGGTGGCCGGCCAGCCATCAGTGGTGGCCAGCAAGGCATTATTGATGGCCGGCAAGGCACATCAATGGCAGCAGACAAGAAATGATGGCCGGCAGCCTCCAAGAATGGCCCGTAGGCCACCGAGAGATGAATTTGGAAAGATAAAGGCCTGGTCCAAAAATGGGACAAAATGGATGCAGGGTTTGAAAGGCTCAAGGCTTTGGCATTCTGTTGAGGACTTCGAACGCTCGGCGAGCAAACAGACTCATCATTGGATGTACCTACAAGGGCATCCAAGTATTAAAGGGCCGTAACAAATGAGCTGTCTACAATTATGAAGTCGTCTACGAGTTGTAAATGGTTTATGCATGGAAGGGAGTTGATGAATTTCGGTATTTTTTTTATTATGAAGTTGGATAATGTGCATACTTATGGGGTTTTTGCTCGTAGATATTGTAGCAAAAGGTTGGTTATAGACTTGTGTCTGATATTGTGCATAATGATATTAGTGATAATCCATTGACTTGTCCCATTGAAGTTAAAAAAAAAGTTGAAGAAGCAATATAGTATAGAAGTTTCTTATCGAGTTGCATGGTTAGGAGTTGATAAGGCAAGAGATGAGTTGTTTGGTGATTTTGCAACTTTTTTTGACCAACTTCGATGGTACCTTGAGACAAGTATGAGAACGAATCCCGGAAGTGTGTTTGAATTACACGTGGATGAAAGTAGTGGGTGTTTTTGAAGGTTGTTTATGGCATTTCATGGATATTTGTATGGTTTTTAATTTTATCGTCCGTTGTTGTTTGTTAATGGTACATTCTTGAAGAGGCGTTACAAGGGGCATTTGCTTGCAGCGACATCAAAGGATGGTCATCAAGGTATGTATTTATTTGCAGTTAGTATAGTTTTGGTTTGTTAGTGTGTTTTGGTAGTTGGTGGATTTTGGTTTCTGTTATTGTATTGTGAGTTTGCTAATTTTTGCAGTTTCATGTTATTTTGTTTTCAGGCCTGTTTCCTTTGGCTTTTGCGATTGTTGACACTGAAAATCAAGATAATTGGATGTGATTTTTAAGTCAGTTGTTAAAAGTTATTGGTTCAAGCTGGAGATTGACTTTTGTGTCTGACCGTCAACATGGATTACTAGACGCTCTTTCAGTGGTTTTTCCCAATGCACATCATGCATATTGCTTGAACCATTTGAAGAGATTTGATTTACAAATTGGTGGGACTTCATACTAACTATAAGCTGACTTTGATGAAAATATTAGTTAAATATGCTTATGCGTCAACTGTTGTTTCTTTCTAATATTATATGGAGAAATTGAGGCGTATTGCTGAGAATGGTAGAGTAGATAGTATGTTAGATGGTTTGCAAAATGATAAGTGGGTGAATGCATTTTTTAGAGGGAAACGATATGGTGAGATGTCATCTAATGCTGCTAAGTCTTACAATAATTTGATTGGTAGGGCCTGTGAATTGCCTATTACTTATATGATTGATATGATTAGAGTTCAAATCATGACTCAATTGTCTAATAAAAGAGCTGAATCTAAAAGATGGACTACCAAATTCTGTCCAGTTATGGAAAGAAGTTTGTGGACTCTTTGAAGCTAGCTAAGTCTTAGGATGTGATTATTGCTAGTGATACTATGCTTGAGGTTCATTTTCCTATTTCTTTTTATGTTAATATTGGTAGATGGACTTGTTCTTGCCATGAATGGCAATTGAACGGTTTTCCTTGTTGTCATGTCGTACATGCTTTGCGTAATAGTGGTAGAGATTTGTAAAATTTCATTGATCCGTTTTTTCGTGTGGATTGTTTTAGAGAGAGTCGTACAAGGAATCTGTTTATCTAGTGCCTTCAAGTAAGAGATTTGACTTTGATGGTGCCGATAGTTCGATTATCAAACCTGTTATAATAAAGAAGTAGCCTGGGCGGAACAAGAAGAAGAGGATACCTTCTAAGGGTAAGAATGTAAAGCAAATCAAGTATGGGAGGTGCTTGAAATATGGGAATCACAATAAAAAGACATGTAAGGCTGCTATTTAAGGCTACAGTCTATTCTTTTGGATTTGTATTTGAAGTTAAGGAATTATGATAATAAAATGTGATACTCGGTATTATGGAAGTAATGAATAAAGTTGGTTGCATTCTTTTTTCCTTTTCAATGTGTTCTTTAGTTATTGAAGTTGTTTTGTAACTGTTGTCTTTTTTTTTTTTTTTTTTTTTTTTTGTGGAGTTGGTTAGTTTTATTTTTGTAAAATGCTGAGAAGCTTGTTGAAAATTTCTTATTTAAACTATATAATCTTGCAGTTTTACTACATGATATATTTATTTAATATTTCATAGTGACAAAACTGTATAATTTTACAGTTTTATTTACAATTTTGAAATGTAATTCATCTATTTGTTTCAGTCATGAAATTGGATAATTTTGCAGTTTCAAAAATTATGTAGGAAATACATATTATAATGCGTGGAAGGCACTCACGATAATGAAACTGCATAATTGTGTGGCATAATTTTTGTTTGAGTGATAAAACTGCATAATTTTGCAGTTTTAAGAATTATGAGAAACAACCTGATGAAACTGCATAATTTTACAGTTTTAAGAATTATTAGAAACAACCTGATAAAACTACATAATTTTGCAGTTTTAAGAATTATTAGAAATAACATTTCATGTATGAATTTATACGCAACTACAAATGTGACGACAATAATAAGCACAATAACACAAACAAGAATAATAACAACATGAAGAACAACAATAAAAATAATAACAACAAGAAGAGCAACAACAACATCAATAACAACAATCATTTTCACCATGATAATCACAAGAAGATCAATTACTAAAAACATAAAAAGTATTTGTCACATGTTAAAAAAAAAAGTACAAAAATATGTTCACATGAGTATTTGTATTATAAAGAAGTTTGTTCATTATTTCTATGGTTTGGTATGTTTTGTCAACATTTGGTAGTGCTCGAGTTTCCAAGATCGGTTCTTATCATTGAGGAATTGACTGATGATTTCTGCTTAAAATTTGACCCACTCAGTTGATCGAAGTGATTTCTACACAGGTTGCTAGTTGATATATTGGTTGATAACATTGCAGACAGCGATTACACAATCATTCCTGCAAAGTTTTAGATGAGGTTAATTAGTTAGGTAAAACTGTAAAATTTAGGATATTGAAACATTAGTTATTGAGTTTGTATCTTACGAGTGTGGGGTTTATTGTGGGCATTCATCAATTGATGTAATTACTCGACTCTTGAGATGATAACATGTTTCATTGATTACTGAATAATGCTTTATTCCATCTCAGTTGATGTTGTTGCTACAAAATAGTTAATGGGTGTTTTTGTTAGTTATAGTGATGTGCTGAGATGTTTTGAAAAGAATGGAATTAAGTACGAAATTTTATTTAGCTTACAATTTCCTTTGCAATTTTGAAGTGCTTGTTATGACATCCTTTTGCTGGCCTCAAAGAGTCGTAGTGCCTCCATATTCCATCAACATTGTCAAAGACCACAATCATCCACTGGTTGTCGTAGTTGATTGGGAAATGGATATATCTGTTTTTCATTGTTTCTGAAAAATAGTTGTCCATCATTTTTTCCCTCAGTGCCTGATCTTGGTTTTGTAGTGGAGTCTGTAATTTATATATGTTTGAAATATGTTATAAAAGTATGTAGTAAGACATGTTAAGAAAGTAAAAAATTTTACAGTTTGAATAATATTGAAAGGTATGTTAATAGTTTTGCTTACATTGATGAGTGTTGAGAAAACATAAGATCTTCTTGCGTATGGATTTCTTGCAAACGCTAGATCATGTTTCTCAAATTCTTCAATTAATGGTTGGAGTGCCAATTTCATTTCTGCAAAGGCATCAATGACTTGAAATATGTTATATATGAGAATGTGTTAGGTTTGTGGAATAGGTTATTGAATATAAACATATAAAATTGTGCAATTGGAGACCTATATTTCCATATAAGGCTTCCTTATTGGACAATCTGCACATATCTGAAAAGTATATGCAATTTTCATCTTCGCTACCAGACCAAACATAAGCAGTTGATTGTGTGTTGTTGATGAGCTGAATTTGTTCTTGGTCTTTTTTGGATAGCCTATGCCAAACCTTGTTTGTTTTGTGGAACGAAAGGGCGACTGGCTTTTTATGGATTGATTCTTCCTTGAAATCATCATCACTTTCCAAATTAGTTGCTACTTGAACTTGTGTCTTCCCTTGATTGGCATCCTCTTTCGGCTTGTGTTCAACAGCAGTTTCTTTCTCTTGGCCGATATATTCTTTAATCTTTTCTTTCCCCTGCTCTTTTGTTTCATCAACACCCTCTTTTGGCTTAGGTTCAGCAGTAGTTCTTTCTCTGTTTCGATTTCTTCTTTTGTCTTTTCATTCTCCTTCTCTTTTTCTTCATCGGTACCCTCTGTTGGTTTGGGTACATCAGCAGCAGCTTCTGTCTTGTTCTTCGTATCTTCTTTGGCTTTTGTCATTGGTTGGTATTCAAAATCTAGCTTATGTGCTCATTTTCTTGACTTTTGTTTGATTCTCTTGACCATTAATCTTTGTTGGGACTTCAAGTTTTTTTGGCGAACATTTCCTTCAACTAGTCTTCCTTTCTACACAATTCAGCCATGAATTTTGTTCCATTTCCTGCATTTGTGCTCTCATGGATGCTATGAGTTTGTCCTTGTTGTCCTCTTTGGTTGACGTTTGTGCTTGGTCATCACCTATAAAAATGTTGGATTTTGTTTTAGTTAGTTTAATTAAATTTTGCAGTTTGGTTCAGTAGTAGACAAGAGTTTACTTTGTGCATGAAATGTGTCAGATTTCTTTTGGAGTTCTTCTTGTTGTTCTGTCATTTTTTCTTCTTGTTGGTTTGCTTGTTCTTTTTCTTCATGTTATTATTCTTGTTGGTAGGTCAGTTCTTGTTCATTGACTTCTTGTTGTTGGTTTGTTTGTTGTTGTTCTTTTTCTTCTTCTTGTTGGCCTTCTTCTTCATCAGTGTCTTCTTGTTTATCACTTTCTTCTTCTTCTTCTTCTTCTTCTTCTTCTTCTTCTTCTTCTTCTTCTTTTTCTTCTTCTTCTTCTTCTTTATTGTCTTATTATTCATCACCGTCTTCTTTTTCTTCTTCTTCTTCATCAGTCTCTTGTTTTTTTTCTTCATCACTCTCTTCTTCTTGTTCATCACTTTCTACTTCTTCTTGTGGTTCTTGCTTTCTTTCCTTTCTTTTTTGTTATTGTTCTTGTTCTAATTCTGATTGGTGTTCTTTTTCGAGAAAGTTATCCTCATCATTATCTAGACGGTTTTTTTTTTTTTTTTTTTGCTTTTGTTTGTTTTTTGTGCTTATTGTCCTTTCTATGGTCATGTTTCTTTGCTGAAGAGTCTGTTAATGTGCTTTGATTGATATGTAATAACTGTATTTCTTGTTCAATTGGGGTTAAAGCGCTTTGGTCAACCTGCATTGGAACAATGTGGCATATATCAGTAATACTGTAAAATTAGTCAGTTTCATAATATGATTTGTGCTGTGAGTAATGTGAGTTAAGTGTTGAAAATATGTTGTTTAAAATTGTAAACTTTTACAGTTTCATAACATAATGTTAGTGTGATCAATGTTAGTGTTAAATAGATTTTTTCTTTGAAACTACAAAATTTTACAGTTTCATAACATTATTGTTACTGTAATTACTGTGGAACGAGTGTTGTATAGATTTGTGCTTTGAAACTACAAAATTTACAGTTTCATAACATGATTGTTAGTGTAATGAATGTGAAAGGATTGTTGAATAGATTTGTGCGTTGAAACTACAAACTTTTGCAGTTTCATAACATGAGTGATAAGAGTGTTAAATAGGTGTGTGCTTTGAAATTACAAACTTTTACAGTTTGATAACATGATTGTTACTATAATGACTGTGAAAGGAGTATTGAATAGATTTGTACTATGAGAGTATAGAAGAGTTTGAATACCTTTTCAAAGTCAGTAAGGCTGATGTATTACCACTTGGACTACACTTTGCCAAAGTTCCACTTCATAAACCTTCTTTGTTGGATGGTCGGAGGAGTTTACTGTAAAAAAAAGTGAAATATGTTAGATAGTTTGAAATAGTTGGATGTTTGATATTTTTGTGTGAAGTAGTTGAGTAGTGTATTTACCAAGAGTAACATGACACATCCAGTGACATGCCTTGGCTTGTTGTTTATAGTTGCCATTGAATTCATCAGTATGTTTTTTATTGCCTCAACCTAATTGCACTTCTTGATATTCTTGAGATTGTCAACATAGTTGAGGAAACTCCAACTGAGTGTATGGCATGTTGTAAGCATGAGAAGTTTTAGGCACAAGTAAAGAATGATGACCATTGTAAGATCTTAACGATCATTGATTGATTTTCCTTTTTTTGTTTCTTGAAACATTTTGGTCAATGACTTGGCATCCAATCTCTGTATTGATTTGCATCTTCGTTTGTAAAATGCGAGCTCAAAATCCCTTGGTCTTGCATAAGATTTGGTGGTGATGCTGTCTTCTCCACAGTCGATACCAAAAATGAGTCTCACATCACTGTTTTTTAGTTTCATTTCATTTTTGCCGAGTATAAATGCTCTCTTTTTTTTGTTGCAAGGTGTTATCATTTCTGCTACAATAGAATTGTAGCATCTGCCCCAAGAGGCCTCTAGTTGTGTTGAGGAGAGAGCATTTATAATGGCACAAAAAGGGGATTTTTTGCAGCTTTGTTTGTTAGGATATTATGAATTGACCTCCTTGAACAGTTTGATTACCATTCCGATGTTGGAACGGTAATTAAACTGTTGGACTCTTCTTGAGCGCTCCTTTTTTCTTTTTGATGCCATGGTTTTTGTTTCGGGAGTTGATTGGTTTTCTTAGAACTTTCTCTTTTTGGTTGGAGGAACTTCTTGTTTTTTTGTTGGCTTTCTTTTGTTTGCTTGTTTTTTTTTTTTTTTTTTTTTTTTTTTGGTTGAAGGTGTGGTTGGTGTTTGTTGTGTGGGTGTGGTTTGTGATATAGTTCTTGGACTTTTTCTTGTAGATAGTGTGATTGTTTTGTGGGTTTTTTTGGTTGTTTTTCGTTGCGGTGATTGGTTTTTTTGTGGAGGGGGAGATGTTGGTGGCATTTCAGTAGATACAGGTGAAAGACTGTCAAAAGGGGAGACACTTAAATCCCTGATTGGATTTTTGGGCATATTGGTTTGTTTCTTCCAATATCTTCCAACAGCTATTTCTGAAAAAATGAAAGCAACAGTAGGGCATGAGTAATATAGTGATAAAACTGTATAATTTTGCAGTTTTATATGTTGTTTAATATTAAGTTATATCTATTTATTGTTAATAGTTACAAAATTGTATAATTTGGCAGTTTGATTTGCACTTTATAATAAGTTATCTATTTGTTTTGAATAGTGATTAAACTGTGTAATTTTACAATTTCATTTACAGTTTGAATAAATTTAAATATGTTACTTGTAGAATGATGAAACTGTCTGATGTTTCAATTTTATAAACAGTAGCAATAATATAAACTGCCCATTGTATTTTGTAAACAACAACAATAACAACAAGAAGATTAAATATTCAACGAGATGTAGCAACAATACGAAGAAGAAAAATCAATATTTAACAACAACAAGAAGCAATAACAACAAGAATAAGAACAAGGAGTTGAATATGTAAAAATAGGGAATTATAATGTTTTAAAACAGGGGATTAGAATGTTTTAAAACAAGGAGTTGAATATATAAAATAGGGTTTATACATTTTGAAGTATGTAAAATGTGTTTTACAAAGGTTTTTTTTTTTTTATGAAAGTGTTATTGAAAGGGTATGATATATACAAAATATCAAAAAATAATGTACAAATTTGAATGAAAAATAATAGTACTTTTTTTCCCCATTTCTGTGAATCGAAAGTCAGAAACTATGAAATTTTTTCAAAATCGTGATGGTTCTTCATGTTGTTGAGAGTCGACGATTAGAGAAGATGAACGGTTTCGTGTTGTGTTGATGAGAGTCGACGATTGGAGAAGATGAACGGCTTCGTTTTGTGGTTAGGGTAGGGTTTCAGCGGTACTGGAGTCGAACGGTGAAGAGATGGAGGACTAAGAATGCAGCGGCGAGCGGCGAAGATGTGATAGTGTACTGATCAGATTGGTGTGAGATGATCGTGGGTGAAGGTTACGCGCGTGTAAATTGGATGATATGTGAGGGTATTTTCGTCTGATTGACAATTTGAGAACTTAATGAAGTATTGAATTTGTTTTTGGTCTAAATGGGGCATAATATGTTGGGCTTGGACCTTTGGGTCAGTTCCCCTTTTTTTATAAAGAAACTGGATCAAGCCCAAAGACTCTTTTAGCCTAATTAGTAGTTAGGATTCTCTCATGTTTACATCTTAACATGAAAGAATTTAAGGGACTCATTGAGCCCATCACAAGTCCCGCTTCGCTAATCCAAACCGTTCACTTTTTAAAATTTGTTGAGTTGAATGTCCATGCAAAAAATTAAGATGATCGGATATTAGTAGCTATATGTTTGAATCAAATTTGTATTATAAAAAATGAATGGTTATTCTTAAAATTATATTTGTCGTCCATTTTTTTTAAAACTAATATAATTCAAACATATAACTACCGATATTCAATTATCTTGATTGTTGACATGAATATTCTACTCAACGAGTTTAAAAAAGTGAACGGTTCGAATTATGGAAATCAATTCCAAAATTAATTTACTAAGCCGAAACACTCTCTCAAATATTTCAATTTGAGAGAATCCAAACCCATAGCTATATGTCTATCAACAAATGTTTTTATTTAACATACCTTGTTGCCCCTTTTGTCCCTTCTTCCATTTATTTTTGTTATAATTTTGTCATGCTAACCAATTAAACTTTTGACTTTGAACTATCCATTACAAGGGGTGTGAAGGCCCCCCAAGATCAATTGTTCAATCAAAAGTTGACACTTTCCTTTGCTTGACTCCCACCTGGCTCTTGATGTGGCATTACTCTTACTATGGAGTAATGATATAAAAAATAATAATAAATTGCATAAAATGATACGAAAGAGTTGTGAACTTATTATTTAAAAAATTTAAATAAAAAAAAATTAAGGTGTTCCTTACTATATCAAAATTGCTATTGACATTATTTTAGTGAATGATTCTGTAAAAGAAAATTCTAGAAAAATAATAGTATTTTCCTTCAATGTGATCTGACTTGTAAAATAAAATGACTACTTGTTTTTTAAGTTTTTTTTTTTAATGTTAAAATTAAATAAACATTTCTCAAAGTCAGAGAAAGCCTTTTAAAAGGGAAAGTCAAATGCTTGACCCCTTAACGTCCGTGGTCCGACACCACCTTTGAATATGCCCGTCTAACCTTATTGTTGAGCAAAAAAATTGAATAATACAGCTAGTCTAATGGCAAGAACACCTCACCGTTGAATCAAGCCTTTCGGGTCTTCAGAATCCCTTCTCACCTCCTGATTGCAAAAAGAAAGAAAAAAAAAAATGAGAAGGGCAGATTATACCAGTGATTTTTTTATTTTATCTCTTATGTCATTTTTGTCTTTACTCAATTTAATTCTTAATTTTAGATTTTGTTTTAATTTAGTTTAATTAATAATATTATTAGTGTTTTTTTAAAGAATATTATCACTAAATTGATTGAGATTAATTAATTAAGTTAAGTAAATTTATAATTTTATCTTTAAAAATATGACATGTAACATTTATATGTATATTATTAGAAGTTATAATAAATTGAATTAAATTAAAATAAAATTATAATGCAACGTCAAAATCTAAATTAAAAATATAAAAATTAAAATAACATAAAGAATAAAATATAAGTACTAAAGTTTTAATTTAATGAAAAAAAATAAAGGACACAGAGCATGTGTTAGAGAGAGAAATTCAGTAGTTAGGCGCCAAAAGGGCATGATGGATAAGATTGAGAGCATTATTCCAAGTAGGTGGGGAGAAAAGATTAACACGTGGTATTTTTTAAAGTGAAAGGTGGAGGATTGGATATGGTTCAAGTATTTGAGTTTGAAATGGGTGTGTTATTTGTATGTTGTTTTCAAGGTATGCTTTCTAAAGTAGGGAAGTGTGTGGATATGTAAAGTCCATATCATATATATTTGTATATATGTATATATATTTGTATAAATTTTTATAAATATATCATATTATTTTATAAAGTTATGTAAGTTTTGATAAATATACATAAGCTGTGATTTATAAATTTTTATGAGTTAATTTACATATATTTATTAAAAGTTACGTATGTTTATCAAAACTTACGTGATTTTGTGAGATAAGGTATGTATATTTGTGAAAACTTATACAAATGTATATGATATGCACTTGCACACTTAAGAATTGCCCCTTAAATATATATATATATATATATATACTGCAGGAAAAATTGCCTTTACAGGCGTTTCAAAAACGCCGCTATAAGTGACAAAAACATTGCCAAAAGGATATATTGGCGTTTGTACTTTACGTCATTGACACGACCGTCGCCATAGGTATAAGGCGCTTAATAAACGTTGTTGATACTTACAATGGCGTTTTCATAAATGTTGGTATAATATGTAATCTATTAAAATAATGACTGATGACATCACAGAATATAGTGACGTTTTGAATAAAAACGCCATATAAAATATGTTGTTGAGCTGGTTATTTATTCACATTCAATTTGTACAAAACCATAGAGCACAGCATAACAAAAAAATAAAAATAAAAGTTAATGAAATAAAACCATCAAATTTGATATTTGATAGAAAAAAAAATAAACAATACATGTTCATAGAAGCATATTTAAGTTCTAAACTTCACCCCAATCTTTTAAAAAAAAAAAAAAAAAAAGGTTCTAAGATTCACCAATCAGCACACTTAGATATTTTAATGCTCTTACTAAATAAAAAATAAAAAAAATTCTAACAAGATTTCAATTTTGGGCCCGTTAAAAAAAATAAAAATAAAATAAAATAAAAAAAGACAAGCTGCAAATTCCTCTTACATCTTGAATCAAATATTTCCCTCAACAAAATTGTCCCTTTGACCTACAGATAAATAAATAACAGTTGCAAATTATAATCCTTTTGAAGAAAATCTAGAACAAAGCAATAAATACTATCAAAATCATGAAGAGATAAAAGCTAATACATAAATCACCATTAATAAGAACATGCATATTCTTGCTTGTTCTAGATTTAATATAATCAAACCTAGTGCCCAAATTTAAGTGAAACCAAACAATTTTTAGATCAAACATGGTTCTAAATGATGAAAACAGAACACCAATTACCTTTGGTGCCCAGATTTCTTCATACTTGCAAGCAATTAGCATTGAACTAATGCCGACCAACTGAAGCTCCCTCCTTGGGACAACATTCATTTAAAGGTACTGATCAACTATGTTAATTGTGAGGTAAAGGGTCTCAGGCATTAGTTCAAACTTCCTGTGAACCTCTGTCAACCAGTCTATGAGAATTGATCTCATCTTTAAATTGATTTCAAGCTGTGAATCCATGTAATCGTGAACTTGACTCTCACCCTACCATAATAAATTCCCATTAATGAGCAAAACATGTCAATAGATAGAGAAGGTAAAAAGATAAAAAAAAATAAAAATAAAAAAAAAGGCCAAAATAGTACCTCTATTAACTTATAGAACTTGTAGATGTCCTCAACATACTCCACAACTGCCAATTCATTATCAACATCTGTTGCATCAATGTCTGCTAAGCAACAAGGAATAATATACATATACAAATAGAAAAGGCATGTACAGGCGAAAAAAATTGATGGTGAAATTGAAATTGAAATTGAGAGAAGTCAACACTAACAACCTTGATTCGAGCAGTGAGGATCGAAGTCAAGGTTTTGACCTCAGAACTATGAATTATGTAAAATCTTGTGACAATCTTGGGATCTATTAACCAAGGCCTTGGTGAGAGATAGGGTCTGAAATACATCGAGGGGGATGGGTTTGAAGCCTATAAAATCATAAACCATGTATGAGGACACCCAACCTGGGGACTAGAGATCTTGTAACTAGGTTCAATAGGAAGAACGAATCATATGGTGGTTGTAAAAATGCACTCCTTAATATTTTGTTGTCCATCCCTATGATGTAAGAGCATTTGTCCTATAATGTTGGAGGGTTGAGTTTTTATACTCTTAATGAAATTATGTAGCTCTTATTGAGTACGGTGTGTAAATTATAGGAACATCCTTAACAAATTTCACCTATGTAAGCATGAAAGTGGGGCCGCTTTCTATGAGAACAAGGCTTATTCTCAAACATGCTCATAAAAACTGGGATAGGCATAAGGCCGTAATGTGCTGGCTATTAAAAGCTTATGTCAACACCTGAATTATTATGTGTGAGCAGTAATACTGTATTTCCCCTAAGTAGTCATAGTTTAAGTCTGAAACCACTACTGACTTTAGAGTAGAGGTTGTTATTTTACTAATGAAAGTTCAATGCAAAGCACACATTCATGATGCATATTAGTCTATCTTTGTTCAGTAATCTCTCTTGTCCTTGTTGATATTAAAATGAGTAGGGAATTATTGGACCATTTTAATATCTTTTATTTATTTATTTATTTATTTATTTTTATTTTTTATTATTATTATTATTATTATTATTATTATTATTATTATTTGTAGTGACCTTTTGTCTTTGTCATATATCTTATTTTGTCTTGTTTATGAATCTCATTTTGTTTGATGAATGGAGATTCATTGTTTTTTGGTGTCCTTTTGTCTTGATCATGAATGGAGATTAATTGGAAGTTCGTGGACTTGGTAGTAAGTTAATATTTGGAGGCTCTTCCTTTTCTCTAGTTTAATGGTCATTATTATTTTTTGGTGTAAATTTTAAGGTCCTACTGGCCTATAAATAGTTCCTCTCATCTACTCTTTTCTACACCAACTATTTTTCTATACTTGAGAGATTACTAGCCAAAGAATGGTATTTTTTCTTGGTAGAGCTTTGGGTTCACCATCTTGTGCAGAGTTGGCTTGAACCATACAACAAGTGGTCAGGCTGTTGTATCTTGGAGAGGACAAGTCATAATTTCGTGACTGCTGCATCGGTGTTTGGGTTCTTCCTACCGCAGTAGGCTTGATCTCCTTAAAAAAAATGAGATATTCGTGCCTCATCCTGATCTATTTGTACCTCATTTTATTTGCATTATTTATCAATAAAATATAATTTTTTCTGGTATTTTCACCAACAGATTATTTGTTCGTTCTCTGTTCTCCTAACTTCCAACTGTTTCCTCTTCTATACCCAATAAATTTGCCCCATTTTTTTCCTCACTTTCTTGCCGCCGCATCGTTGTCGCAGATTAAACACCCACCTACTTAAATCCTCGAATCAAACACCTATTTCTCCTAATCCCCAAGCCACAGACCACCAAAAAGGTCGATCCAAGTTGTCTCGTTATGGGTTCGAAGACAACCACTGAAGATGAAGGATTTTCTCGTCATCGTCACCGGTATGGTTGCTTTGGTATTGATGCGAGTCATCGTATATGATCACGACAACCTTTTCATCACTGCTAAATTTGTTCACTCAATAGGAATTTGTGTCCCTTATCTACAAGCTCATGAAGGAAAAAACTTGTTCTTGTAATCCAAAAATCTCAAATTTATAAATATATTATGTATATGTGATATAGGTTGTGGATGGTTGTTAAGGAATCGTAGGAAATAAATTGAAAGTTTGAAGCTTTTGGCCAATTGGATGATTATGTGACATAGTTATATATTGGTAATTTTACATTATTTTCTATTTTTTGGGAATTGTGCGGTCACGTAGTTTTGTTTATTTAGGGATGGACTCAATCAATGGTTTAGGGCTTAGAAAAAGAGGGGGGAGAGAGAGAGGGAAATTGAGGAGTTACAAAGAAGTTTGTGAAAGATGACAATAGAGGAGAGAGCAGCAAGGTAGCAGAGGGATTTGGGTAATTCAGGGGGTTGCCAGAGTGGGAAATGGGTGGAAAATGAGAGCTGTCGAAGGAAGAAATGGAAGGGGTGAGGAAAGAGGGTGAGTTTGGGTAGGAGTATAAATTTTTTTAACTTTTTTTGTTTAAATGTGATGATAGTGGGCAAATTGATAAGATTTCAAAAACTTTGGGGGTAAAATTGAAATTATTCGAAGTTTGGGAGTGTAATTGATCATGGAGGCAAAATATAGAGGTAAAAATGAAATTTTCTCAAGAACAACTAATAATTTTTTCCATAGTGAAAGTTTGAATTTGGAATGGTGTTACCAAGAAGAATTTTCTTTTTTAATTACCAAGTGTCTAGGCCAATTTAGACACATATCAACTAATTTTGGGCCTTGAAGTTAACAATATGAACAACATTAATTTAGGAACTAAGCAATACTATAGATCTAAAATCATACGAAGAGAAATTTAGAACAATATATGATTTGAATTTATTTATTTTTTAGATAGGATGATTCGGATTTATTTTAAATATAGATTATATTATATAAAAATCAAATATGATTTGGATTTATTTTAATCTTACTAGTTTCCATGGCAACATTGTAAGCATAGATTAGAAACAACTCCTAAATATGTCTACTAAATTAAACATACTTGATACATGCGACTTGTAAAATAATTGTACATAATCTAAGTTGTACTCTACAAAAGTGAGTTTAAAATTGTTGTGCCTTTGACGATTTCTCGTCATCTTTTTCTCTCTCTATATATATTACAGATGATGATGTTGAAATCCATCTGATTTGATTCTCACTTCATGACCTTCCATAGAAGAAGAGAAAGAGTGAACATCGGTGGGCACCAGTATGGATCCTCTTCCTATGCATATATAAGTCAATTTACTTAGAATAGAATAATCGAGAAAGAGAAAGAGAGAGAGAGAGAGAGAGAGAGAGAGAGAGAGAGAAAGAGAAAGAGATTTAGAGTTTAAAGTATTGCCTATCTTGTGTTTGTCTTACCTTATTAATAGGAAAAATTACTATGTAGTCCTATGTAGGGGATCTATTTCCCTTCTAATCCCACTATATTTTTAATAGACTAACAGGTCCACAGTTTTTTAAGTTTTGTACCCGGAGGTCTCATTTTTTATTTTCTTATTTTTTAAATGACTGTATTACCCTTTGATTTGAGATATATATATATATACGTGAAAAATCAAATATTAGATTGTGATGTCGCCTATACGAGGTTGTCTGCGATCTCGATCTCTCTCTGTGATGTCGATCTCTTTGTGTTGTAAGGCCAATCTCGTTGTGCTATGAGGTCGATCTTGTTGTGCGATCTAAATCTCTATGTATGGGCGCTCTCTGCATACGCTCTCTCTCTCTCTCTCTCTCTCTCTCTCTCTCTCTCTCTGTGTTTGTGTCTTACTCTATCTCTATCTGTCAATACATATATGTATGTATATATATAGATAAGCAAATTTGTGTGATCTCTGGTTTGTGTTTGGCAATGTTGTTATAGTTCTTTGTTTTGTGATAAATTTTGTTTGTTTGATACTTATTTTGTAATTTTTGTATGTGATATAGTGTAATGATTTTGATTTTGTTAATTTTGTTTGTTGTATAGTGTAATGTGTTTTGAAATTGTAGTTTGGAATTGTGAATTCTGAAATTTTAATACTAATATGTTGTAACTATATAATTTTGCAGTTTGAAATTGTGAATTGTGAAGTGTTAATACTGATATGTTGTAACTGTATAATTTTGCAGTTTGAAATTGTAAATTGTGAAGTGTTAATGCTGATATGTTGTAACTGTATAATTTTGCTATTTGGAATCTATGAACAATTGTTTGCTGGTTTGTGATTTTGTAGTATGGAGGGATGTTACATGTTAATGTGCAAATATAGTAAGTCTTGTGCTGCTATTAAGATTAGTGAGTGATGTAGTTATCATAAAGTTGTTGAGAACATATCTACGAAGTTCAAGGAGTTGAGTGTTGGTAATTTTTGTTTATTTTTCTCTATTTTTGGATATTCTAATTGTATTGTTGAATGTGATGATGATTTTGGGAATATGATGTTAATGGTAAGTTATAGTGGTTGTCATGTTGTCGATGTTGTTGTGGGTGATAGGAGAATTGTGAAGGTTGATGATAATTCTTCTAAGATTGATTCTTTAATTTGTGAGAGTTCTTTGGTTAACGATTGTGATGATTTTGGTAGTTTATTGCCTAGTTTTTATCTAGAACCAGAGAGAGTTTTGTTGTCTGCTAGTTAGAAGGGGATTATACACAGTGTTGGTTAAGAATTTGAAGGTGGAGTGCTGGCGTTCCGCATTGCATTGGCTAAGTATGCAATTGAGTATGGTTTTGTAGGGAATTATTTGAAAAATGATGCCTCAAGAGTAACTGCTGAATGTATGATCAAGTCGTCTACGAGTTGTAAATGGTTTGTGCATGGAAGGGTGTTGATGAATTCCGGTATTTTTTTTATTATGAAGTTGGATAATGTGCATACTTGTGGAGTTATTGCTCGTAGATCTTGTAGCAAAATGGTTGGTTCTAGACTTGTGTTTGATATTATGTATAATGATATTAGTGATAATCCGTTGACTCGTCCTATTGAAGTTAAAAAAAGTTGAAGAAGCAATTTGGTATAGATACTTCTTATCGAGTTGTATGGTTAGGAGTTGATAAGGCAAGAGGTGGGTTGTTCGATGATTTTGCATCTTCTTTTGACCAACTTTGATCGTACCTTTAGACGAGTATAAGAACGAATCCCGGAAGTGTGTTTGAATTAGATGTGGACAAAAGTAGTGGCTGTTTTCGAAGGTTGTTTGTGGCATTTCATGGATGTTTGTATGGCTTTCAATTTTGTCGTCCGTTGTTGTTTGTTGATGGCACATTCTTGAAGGGGCATTTGCTTGCAGCAACATCAAAGGATGGTAATCAAGATATGTATTTATTTGCAGTTAGTATAGTTTTGGTTTGTCAGTGTGTTTTGGTAGTTGGTGGATTTTGGTTTCTGTTATTGTATTGTGAGTCTGCTAATTTTTGCAGTTTCATGTTATTTTGTTTTCAAGCTTGTTTCCTTTGGCTTTTGCGATTGTTGACACTGAAAATCAACATAATTGGATGTGGTTTTTAAGTCAGTTGTTAAAAGCTGTTGGTTTAGGCCGGAGATTGACTTTTGTGTCTGACCGTTAATATAGATTGCTAGACGCTCTTTCAGTGGTTTTTCCCAATGCACATTATGCATATTGCTTGAACCATTTGAAGAGAAATTTGATTGACAAATTGGTGGGACTTCGTACTAACTATAAGCTGACTTAAATGAAAATATTAGTTAAATGTGCT
Source organism: Camellia lanceoleosa (assembly GCA_025200525.1). Classification (NCBI taxonomy): domain Eukaryota; kingdom Viridiplantae; phylum Streptophyta; class Magnoliopsida; order Ericales; family Theaceae; genus Camellia; species Camellia lanceoleosa. The sequence goes on from CM045765.1 coordinate 7,131,658, forward strand.
TATGCGCCAACTGTTGCTTCTTTCCAACATTATATGGAGAAATTGAGGCGTATTGCTGGGAATGGTAGAGTAAATAGTATGTTGGATGGTTTGCAAAATGATAAGTGAACGAATGCATTTTTTTAGAGGGAAACGATATGGTGAGATGTCATCTAATGCTGCCGAGTCTTACAATAATTAGATTGGTGGGGCCCGTGAGTTGCCTATTACTTGTATGGTTGATATGATTAGGATTCAAATCATGACTCAATTGTCTAATAAAAGAGCTGAATCTAAAAAATGGACTACCAAATTGTGTCCAATTATGGAAAAGAAGTTGGTGGACTCTTTGAAGCTAGCTAAGTCTTGGGATGTGATTGTTACTAGTGATACTGTGCTTAAGGTTCATTCTTCTATTTCTTTTTATGTTGATATTGGTAGACGGATTTGTTCTTGCTATGAATGGCAATTGAATGGTTTTCCTTGTTGTCATGCTGTGCATGCTTTGGGTAGTAGTGGTAGAGATGTGTATGATTTCATTAATCCTTTTTTTCGTGTGGATTGTTTTAGAGATTCGTACAAGGAATCTATTTATCTCGTGCCTTCAAGTGAGAGATTTGACTCTAATGGTGCCGGTAGTTCGATTATCAAACCTCATATAACGAAAAAGCAGCCCGGGCAGAACAAGAAGAAGAGGATACCTTCTATGAGTGAGAATGTGAAGCAAATCAAGTGTGGGAGGTGCTTGAAATATGGGAATCACAATAAGAAAACGTGCAAGGCTGCTATTTGAGGTCATAGTCTATTCTTTTGGATTTGTATTTGAAGTTGAGGAATTATGATAATAAAATGTGATAATACTTGGTATTATGGAAGTAACGAATAAAGCTGGTTGCATTCTTTTTTTTTTTCGATGTGTTCTTTAGTTATTGAAGTTGTTTTGTAACAGTTATTGTTTTTTTTTTTTTTTTTTTTTTTGGAGTTGGTTGGTTTTATTTTTGTGGAATGCTAAGAAGGTTGTTGAAAATTTCTTATTGAAACTGTATAATCTTACAATTTTACTATATGATATATTTATTTAATATTTTGTAGTGACAAAACTATATAATTTTGCAGTTTTATTTACAATTTTGAAATATAGTTCATCTATTTGTTTGAGTCATGAAATTGGATAATTTTGCAGTTTCAAAAATTATGTAGGAAATACATATTATAATGCGTGGAAGGCACTCGCGATAATGAAATTACATAATTGTGTAGCATAATTTTTATTTGAGTGATGAAACTGCATAATTTTACAGTTTTAAGAATTATGAGAAATAACCTAATGAAATTGCATAATTTTACAGTTTTAAGAATTATTAGAAACAACTTGATGAAACTGCATAATTTTGCAGTTTTAAGAATTATTAGAAACAACATTTCCTATATGAATTTATATGCAACCACAAATGTGACGACAATAACAAACATAAGAACACAAACAAGAATAATAACCACATGAAGAACAACAACAAGAATAATAACAACAACAAGAGCAACAACAGCATCAATGACAACAATCATTTTCACCATGATAACCACAAGAAAATCAATTACTAAAAGCTTAAAAAGTACTTGTCACATGTAAAAATAAAAAATAAATAAAAAATAAATAAAAAAACAAAAGTACAAAAATTTGTTCACATGAGTATTTGTATTGTAAAGAAGTTTGTTCATTGATTCTATAGTTTGGTATGTTTTATCAATATTTGGTAGTGCTCGAGTTTCCAAGATCGGTTCTTATCATTGAAGAATTGATTGATGATTTCTGCTCGAAATTTGACCCACTCAGTTGGTCGAAGTGATTTCTACACAGGTTGTCAGTTGATATATTGGTTGATAACATTGCAAACGACGATTGCACAATCATTCCTAAAAAGTTATAGATAAAGTTAATTAGTTAAGTAAAACTGCAAAATTTAGGATATTGAAACATTAGTTATTGAGTTTGTATCTTACAAGTGTGGGGTTTATTGTGGGCATTCCTCAATTGATGCAATTACTGTCTCGCACTCTTGAGATGATAACATGTTTCCTTGATTGCTAAATAATGCTTTATACCATCTTAGTTGATGTTGTTGCTACAAAATAGTTAATGGATATTTTTGTTAGTTATAATGATGTGCTGAGATGTTTTGAAAGGAATGGAACTAAGTAGGAAATTTTATTTTTAACTTATAATTTCCTTTACAATTTCAAAGTGCTTGTTGTGATATCCTTTTGCTGGCCTCAAAGAGTCATAGTGCCTCCATATTGCATAAGTATTGTCAAAGACCACAATCGTCCAATGATTGTCGTGGTTGATTGGGAAATAGATATATCTGTTTTTCATTACTTCTGGAAAAAGGTTGTCCATCATTTTTTCTCTCAGTGCCTGATCTCGGTTTTATAGTGGAGTCTGCAATTTATATATGCTTGAAATATGTTATAAAAGTATGTAGTAAGACATGTTAAGAAAGTAGAAAATTTTGCAGTTTGAATAATATTGAAAGATATGTTAATAGTTTTGCTTACATTGATGAGTGTTGAGAAAACGTAAGATCTTCCTGCGTATGGATTTCTTGCAAACGCTAGATCATGTTTCACAAATTCTTAAATTAATGGTTGGAGTGCCAATTTCATTTCTACAAAGGCATCAATGACCTGAAACATGTTATATATGAGAATGTATTAGGTTTGTGGAATATGTTATTGAATATGAACAGAAACTGTAAAATTGTGCAATTGAAGACCTACATTTCCATATAAGGCTTCCCTGTTGGACAATCTGCATATATCTGAAAAGTATATGCAATTTTCATCTTCGCTGCTAGACCGAACACAAGTAGTTGATTGTGTGTTGTTGATGAGTTGAATTTGGTCTTGGTCTTTTTTGGATAGGCTATGCCAAACCTTGTTTGTTTTGCGGAATGAAAGGGCGAGTAGCTTGTTGTGGATTGATTCTTCCTTGAAATCATCATCACTTTCCAAATCAGTTGCAACTTGAACTTGTGTCTTTCCTTGATTGGCATTCTCTTTTGGCTTAGGTTCAACAGCAGCTTCTTTCTCTTGACCGATATCTTCTTTCATCTTTTCTTTCCCTTGTTCTTTTACTTCATCAGCACCCTCTTTTAGCTCGGGTTTAGTAGCAGGTTCTTTCTCTGTTTCAATTTGTTCTTTAATCTTTTCATTTTCCTTCTCTTTTTCTTTATCGATACCCTCTGTTGGTTTGGGTACATCAGCAGTGGCTTCTGTCTTGTTCGTTGTATCTTCTTTGGTTGTTGTCATTGGTTGGTATTCAAAATCTGGCTTATGTGCTCATTTTCTTGACTTTTGTTTGATTCTCTTAACTATTAATCTTTGTTGGGGACTTCCAGTTTTTTTGGCGGACATTTCCTTCAACTAGTCTTCCTTTCTACACAATTCAGCCATGAATTTTTGTTCCATTTCCTGCATTTGTGCTCTCATGGATGCTATGAGTTTGTCCTTGTCGTCCTCTTTGGTTGATGTTTGTGCTTGGTCATCATCTATAAAAATGTTGGTTTTTGTTTTAGTTAGTTTAATTAAATTTTGCAATTTGGTTCAATATTAGACAAGAGTTTACCTTGTGTCAGATTTCTCTTGGAATTCTTCTTGTTGTTCTGTCTTTTTTTTTTCTTGTTGGTTTGCTTGTTCTTTTTCTTTATGTTGTTGTTCTTGTTGCTCTGTCAGTTCTTGTTCATTGACTTCTTGCTATTGGTTTGTTTATTGTTGTTGTTCTTCTTCTTTATCAGTGTCTTCTTGTTCATCACCTTCTTCTTCTTCTTGTTCATCACCTTCTTCTTCTTCTTCTTCATCATCTTGTTCTTCTTCTTCTTCTTCTTTTTCTTCTTCTTCTTCTTCTTCTTCTTCATTAGTCTCTTATTTTTTTTCTTCATTACTCTCTTCTTCTTGTTCATCACTTTCTACTTCTTCTTGTGGTTCTTGCTTTCTTTTCTTTCTTTCTTTTTTTTTTTTTTTTTTTTTGTTGTTCTTGTTCTTATTCTGATTGGTGTTCTTCTCCGAGGAAGTCATCCTCATCACTGCCTAGAAGTTTTTTTTTTTGTTGTTGTTGCTTTTGTTTGTTTGTTTTTTTTTTTTTTTTTTTGCTTATTGTCCTTATTGTGTTCATGTTTCTTTGCTGAAAAGTCTGTTGATGTGCTTTGATTGATATGCAATAACTGTATTTCTTGTTCAGTTGAGGTTAAAGCACTTTGGTCAACCTGCATTGGAACAATGTGGCATATATCAGTAATACTGTTAAATTGGTTAGTTTCATAAGATGATTTGTACTCTGAGTAATGTGAGTTAAGTATTGAAAATATGTTGTTTAAAACTGCAAATTTTTACAGTTTCATAACATAATGTTAGTGTGATCAATGTTAGTGTTAAATAGATTTTTTCTTTGAAACTGCAAAATTTTACAGTTTCATAACATTATTGTTACTTTAATTACTGTGGAACGAGTGTTGTATAGATTTGTGCTTTGAAATTGTAAAATTTTACAGTTTCATAACATGATTGTTAGTGTAATTGTAACAACCCAACTTTGGATTATGCTAATTAATCTTAATTATGCTTATAATTATGAGCTTGATATGATTTTGAATGCTAATTATATGATTATATGTGTTTATGAATTTATATATGTTCACCGTAGGAAAATCTATTTGACTTTTCATTATAAAATTTAAATTGAAGGTCGTAGAGGCAATAGAAACAAAAATTGACTGTGTTTTTGCATTTAGCATGATTTTTAGAGCTTGTAGTGAAATTTAATTGAAAACTTATTCAAATCAAAATAATTAGATTAAATTGATTAAATTAAGTACAATTGAGTAACCTTAATTAAGATGGATTAGTTTAAACTAGAGGGAGAGAGAGTGAACCGAATTAGAGAGAGAGAGAGAGAGAGAGAGAGAGAGAGAGAGAGAGCTCAACCTTGGAAATTTGCAAGTGAATTCAAGAGACTAGGAGGATTAGCTCAAGAATTGGCTATAATCGGAAGAGTTAAAGCTCCTAGGTGAGTAATTTAGCTCAAATTCAAGAGTTTAACCTTGTAATTATGTGAATTCCAAGAGCATTGTTGATCAAGAACAAATTTGAGTAGTGTTTGATGAAATTGAAGTTAATGTCTCCTTGCATGTAAAGAATTACCATGAATGTGCATAATCATGAAGAATTGAACACCAAAATGCACATGCATGCATAATTTTGTTAAACCCCATGGTTTTTATCATCATTTGTATCATTTGACATGGAATTAAAGTTTATATTTCACATGCATGCGTCATCCTTGAAGATATGATGCTTGGTAGCTTGTGTTATGAAGTTGTCAAGAAGAATGTGAAATGATTTGGGATTTGGATTATGGTTTTGGACAAATTAGACTTAATTTGCCTATGTTCTCGTGTTGTATAATGTTTTCCATGTTTTTATACCAAAAATGTGAGTTTTGGGCCTTTGGAATCAAGTTATGAACTTCAAACACAGTTCTGGAAAACTCAGAATTCGACTTGTCCGCTCGAGTGAGGAAAATGTCACTCGAGCATGAAAGTCGAGCTCCCAGAAGTTTTGCAGAGATTTGCACTGTGGTTCGAGCGGCAAACTCCACGCTTGAGTGAACCCTATTTTTCAAGACTCCCCGCTCAAGCGTCAGAAATCTAGCACGAGTGTGAAATTCATGTAACTAGTACTTTTACAGAGTTTTACAATTCGCTTGAGCGACCAAAGCTACGCTCGAGCGAGGAACCATGTTTTAGAAATTTTGAAAAGTCATTTTATGATTCGTTTTTTGTTCTCTTTCATTTCTAAGCACTCTTAGGCATGCATTGGACATTCTAAATGAATTAAAGGACATGAAAGAAGCCTAAGAGCATTAAGCAGACTAAATAATGGATTGAATGGTATTATGACCCGATGTGTTATGAATTATGTAGGGTCGAGTGCAAGGACGAATCAAGCACCGGAACACAGTGAGTAATATCTTAGCGAGGATGTTTTCGTATACGCATTATTTTCTAAATGATGCCTATGCGGTAAGGTTTTAAACCTTTAAAGTGATAATTTGAACTAGCGTTCCAATCACTTAATTTGGAATGAGATATGCAAAGCTATCAATGTATGAGTATGAAATTGGCCTAAGGCCGTTCGGTATATTCAATGAGAATGTGAAATGGGCCCAAGGTCATTCAGTATATTCAATGAGAATATGAATTGGGCCTAAAGTCGTTTTGTATGATTATTAAATGGGTCGAAGGCCGTTTGGGATAAGGAAAAGATATGGACCTAAGGTCATTCTGGATATAAGAATGAATATGATCATAGACTGAATGTATGCACACAATGAATGTGTGTAAGTATTGGACCTAAGGTCGTTCTGTGAGTATTGGACCTAAGGTCGTTCAGTGTGTAATGGATCCAAGGTCGTTCAGTACATAAGTTGGACCCGAGGTCGTTTTGCCTATGATGGACCCAAGGTCGTTCTGTATGTTATATGGACCCAAGGTCGTTTTGTACTTGGGATATGATGTAAAGGACCTAAGGTCGCTCTGCTTTAACATTGAGTACTAAGTGTGATAATGAACTGTGATATAAGAATCTTGTTCATGAACTCCTTTGTTTTGATATTATTCACTGACCGTTAGCTCACTGTTTATATTTATGTATGTAGGTGAGCAACAGGATGTCCAGCCCCAACCCCAGTGAGCAATGAGAAGCCAAGTCTTGAGAGATCAACCAAGGTCGCCTCACGCAAAAGGCCTTACTTTTGTTTTGCTTGACCCTTGATCTTTTGCTTTTGATCTTTTGTGGTCATGAGTGACCATCCCTGTGTACAAGCTTGGTTTTCGTCAATACTAACTTGAATGATCCTGGACGTGTGTATTACAAACTTAATATAAATGTTCATATGGTGTGAGTTATTATATAGATATGAGAATGATTTGGTTAAGCCATCTATACACAGCTCATTGGACAATCTTTGTAAATTTTGCTTCCGCAAATTTGACCCCTTGTTATTAAATATGATTCGATTTTTGACTTAGGCCACAAGTAATCTCTTGATTACTAGCCGGTTATGACTCTAATCCATAGGGATAGGTTTGGACCATAACAGTAATGAATGTGAAAGGATTGTTGAATAGATTTGTGCGTTGAAATTGCAAACTTTTGTAGTTTCATAACGTGAGTGATAGGAGTGTTAAATAGGTGTGTGCTTTGAAAGTGCAAACTTTTATAGTTTGATAACATGATTGTTACTATAATGACTGTGAAATGAGTATTGAATAGATTTTTGCTATGAGCGTACAGAAAAGTTTGAATACATTTTCAAAGTCAACAAGGCTGACGTGTTTCCACTTGGACTATATTTTGCCAAGGTTCCACTTCATAAACCTCAGAAAGCCTTCTTTGTTGGATGGTCGGAGGAGTTTATTGTGCTCATAGTACCAATACTATAAAAAATAAAAAAAATTGAAATATGTTAGATAGTTTGAAATAGTTGGATGTTTGATATTTTTGTGTGAATAGTTAAGTAGTGTGTTTACCAAGAGTAACATGACATATTCAGTGACATGCCTTGGGTTGTTGTTTACATTTGTTATTGAATTCATCAGTGTGTCTTTTATTGCCTCAACCCAATTGTACTTCTTGATGTTGTTGAGATTGTCAACATAGTTGAGAAAACTCCAACTGAGTGTATGGCCTATTGTAGGCATGAGAAATTTCAAGCACAAGTAAAGGGTGATGACCCTTGCAAGATCTTGATGATCATTGGTTGATTTTTCTTTTTTTGTTTCTTGAAACATTTTGGTCAATGAATTGGCATCCAATCTCTTTAGTGATTTGTATCTTTGTTTGTAAAATGCGAGCTCAAAATCCTTTGTTCTTGCATAGGATTTGGTGGTGATGTTGTCTTCTCCACAGTCGATACCAAAAATGAGTCTCACATCACTGTTTCTGAGTTTAATTTCCTTTTTGCCAAGTATAAATGCTCTCTTTTTTTTTTGTGGTAGAGTGTTGTCATTTTTGCTACAATGAAATTGTAGTATCTGCACCAAGAGGCCTTCAGTTATGTTGAGGAGAGAGCATTTATAATGGCCCAAAAAGGAATTTTTTTTGCAGCTTTGTCCATTCGGCTGTTGTGAATTTGATCCCCTTGAATAGTTTGATTACCGTTCCGATGTTGGAATAGTAATTAAATTGTTGGACTCTCTTTGCAGGGATTGTTCCTTTTTTCCCTTTTGATGCCTTGGTTTTTGTTTTGGGAGTTGATTGGCTTTCTTGGAGCTTTCTCTTTTTGGTTAGAGGAGCTTCTTGTTTTTTTGTTAGCTTTCTTTTGTTTTTTTTTTTTTTTTTTTTTTTTGGTGGTTGGAGGTGTGGTTGGTGTTTGTTGTGTGGGTGTGGTCTGTGGTGTAATTCTTGGGCTTTTTCTTGTAGATAGTATGGTTGTTTTGTGGGTTTTTTTGGTTGTTTTTGGTTATGGTGGTTGGGTTTTTTGTGGAGGGGGAGATGTTGGTGGCATTTCAGTAGCTACAAGTGAAGAACTATCAAAAGGGGAGACACTTAAATCCCTGATTGGATTTTTGGGCATATTAGTTTGTTTCTTCCAATATCTTCCAACAGCTATTTCTGAAAAAACGAAAGCAACAGTAGGGCATGAGTAATATAGTGACAAAACTGTATAATTTTGCAGTTTTATATGTAGTTTAATATTAAGTTATATCTATTTGTTGTTAATAGTTACAAAACTGTATAATTTGGCAATTTGATTTGCACTTTATAACAAATTACCTATTTGTTTTGAATAGTGATTAAACTGTATAATTTTGCAGTTTCATTTACAGTTTGAATAAATTTAGATATGTTACTTGTAGAGTGATGAAACTGTCTGATGTTTCAATTTTATAAACAGTAGCAACAATAAGAACAGTCCATTGTATTTTGTAAACAACAACAATAACAATAAGAAGATTAAGTATTCAACGAAATGTAGCAATAATAGGAAGAAGAAAAGCCAATATTTAACAAGAAGAAGAAGTAACAACAACAAAAATAAAAATAAGGAGTTGAATATGTAAAAATAGGGATTTATGTGTAAAAACATGGGATTAGAATATTTTAAAACATGAGATTATAATGTTTTAAAACAGGGGATTATATATAATATATAAAATAGGGTTATACATTTTGAAGTATGTAAAATGTATTTTACAAAGAATTTTTTATGAAAGTGTTATTGAAACGGTATGATATATGCAAAATATCAAAGAATAATGTACAAATTTGAATGAAAAATAATAGGTGAAGAGAGATGTTACTTTTTTTTCTCATTTTTGTGAATCGGAAGTCAGAAACTATGAAATTTCTTCAGAGTCGTGATAGTTCTTCGTGTTGGTGAGAGTAGTCGATTGGAGAAGATGAACGACTTCGTGTTTTGTTGGTGAGAGCCGACGATTAAAGAAAATGAACAGCTTTGTTTTGTGGTTAGGGTAGGGTTTTAGAGGTAGTAGAGTTGAACGGTGGAGAGATGGAGGACTGAGAATGCAGAGGCGAAAGGCGGAGATGTGACAGTGTACTGATCAGACTGGTGTGAGATGATCGTGGGTGAAAGTTGCGAGCGTGTAAATTGGATGATATGTAAGGGTATTTTCGTCTGATTGATAATTGGAGGATTTAATGGTGTATTAAATTTGTTTTGAGTCTAAATGGGGCGTAATATGTTAGGCTTGAACCTTTGGGTCAGTTCCTCTTTTTTTATAGAAAAACTAGACTGAGCCCAAAGACTCTTTTAGCCTAATTAGTAATTAGGATTCTCTTATGTTTACATTTCAACATGAGAGAATTTAAGGGAGTCATTGAGCCCATCACAAGTCCCGCTTCAATAATCTGAACCGTTCACTTTTTAAAATTTGTTGAGTTGAATATCCATGCAAAAAATTAAGATGATCAGCTATCAATAGCTATATGTTTGAATCAAATTTGTATTATAAAAAATGAATAGTTATTCTTGAAACTATATTTATCGTCTATTTTTTTTAAAACTAATATAATTCAAACATATAACTACCGATATTCAATCATCTTGATTGTTGACATGAATATTCTACTCAACGAGTCTAAAAAAATGAACGGTTTGAATTATCGAAATCGATTCCAAAATTAACTTACCAAGTCAAAACACTCTCTCAAAATTTTCAATTTAAGAGAATCCACACCCATAGCTATATATCTATCAACAAATGTTTTTATTTAACATACCTTGTTGCCCCTTTTCTCCGTTCTTCCATTTATTTTTGTTATAATTTTGCCATGCTAACCAATTAAACTTTTGGCTTTGAGCTATCCATTACAAGGGGTATGAAGGCCCCCCAAGAACAATTGTTTAATCAAAAGTTGACACTTCCCTTTGCTTGGACTCCCACCAGGCTCTTGATGTGGCATTACTCTTACTATGCAGTAACGATATAAAAAATCATAATAAATTGCATAAAATGATATGAAAGAGTTGTGAACTTATTACTTAAAAAAAAAAAAAAAAAAACAATTAAGATGTTCCTTGCTATATCAAAAATTGTATTGACATTATTTTAGTGAATGATTTTGTAAAAGAAAATTCTAGAAAAATAGTAGTATTTTCCTTCAATGTGAACGGACTCGTAAAGTGAAATGACTCTTTGTTTTTTAAGTTTTTTTAGTTTTTTTTTTTTTTTTATAAATCTCAAATTAGATAAACATTTCTCAAAGTCAGAGAAAGCCTTTTTTAAATCTCAATTTAGATAATCATTATTTATTTATTTTTTTAAATAAATAATTTTTAACCATCCTTTTAAAACACCCCTCACGGCCATGGTCCGATGTCACCTTTGAATATGCCCCTCTAACTTTGTTGTTGAGTAAAAAAATTGAACAACACAGCCAGTCCAATGGTAAGAACACACCTTTGAATCAAGCCGTACGGGCAGAATCCCTTCTCATCTCCTGATTGCAAACAAACAGACAAACATATAAAACAAAAAAAACAAAAAAATGGAAAGGCAAATTATACCTGTGGTCTTTCTATTTTATTTATTGTGTCATTTTAATCTTTATATTTTTAATTGACTCAATTTAACTCTTAATTTTAACTTTTGTTTGAATTTGGTCTAATTAATAATATTGTTAATATTTTTTAAGAAATATTATCACTAAATTGGTTGAGATTAATTAACTAAATTAAATAAGTTATAATTTTGTCCTAAAAATATGACACGTAACACTTATTAGTGCATTTTTCAAAAAAAAAAAATACTAAGAGTTATAATAAATTGAACTAAATTGAGGTAAAATCATCATTCAATGTTAAAATCCAACCAATTAAAAATACAAAAAATAAAATAATATAAGGAGTAAAATATAAGGATTAACATTTTAATTTTTTTTTTTTTAAAAAAAAATAGGATAGTGATAGAGAGCTGTAACATGAGCTCTAGTGAGATGTCAAAAAAAAAAAAAAGAGCGAGAGAAAAGAAAAGCAAGCCAAAATATCATATCATCATGTAAAATTTACTATTAGAATTTTATTAGAGTTCTTAAATTAGAACTTCTAAATATTATTAAAAAAAATAATATGGATTAGAGAGAGAAAGTCAGTAGTTAGGAGCCAAAGGGGCATGATGGATAAGATTGAGAGCATTATTCCAAGTAGGGGGGGGGGGGGGGAATTAACACGTGGTATTTTTTAAAGTAAAAGGTGGAGAATATGGTTCAAGTATTTGAGTTTGAAATGTATGTGTTATTTGTATGTTGTTTTCAAGGTCTGCTTTCTGAAGTAGGGAAGTGTTAGGATATGTAAAGTCCCTATCATGTATATTTGTGTAAGTTGTGTAAGTTTTTATAAATATATATATATATATTAGGAAAAATTATTTAGAAGTCCTATTAGGAAGACTTGTGCTATATTTGGTCCCACAAAAAAACTTATGTTCCCATAAGTCCTGTGGGAAGTTTCTTGACATATTTACCCTCAATATTAGTTGTTAATATCATAAATAATAATAAAACCATATATAGGGAAATTGATATAAACGTAACGTAACGTGACACCTATACGTAACGTGACACCTACATAAACGTAACGTGACACCTATATAAACGTAACGTGACATATCTACATAAACGTAACGTAATGTGACACCTACATAAACGTAACGTGACACCTATGATTTATGGTAACATTCAATTTTTTATATAGGAAATTGATTTTATTTATTTTTTGAATTTTTTTTTATTTTTTTCAATAAAAACTTGTTGATGGACCTTTTTGTAAAGAAGAACGTAGAGCATATCTCTTTCCTATTGTTATCCGATTTCTATTCTCATCTCTCAAGCTTTTTGGCTAAAATTAGCACAAATGTGCTCTCATATTAGGCAGATTAACAAAGATGCACTTTCAGCTATGATTTTCCTAATGTTGTCCCTGTTCTTGCTCTGTGACTCTGTTTCTGCAGATCCTAAATCCATATCTTGTGATTCAAGTCCAACTAATTACACACCAAATAGCCGATTTGGGAACAACCTCAAGATCCTTCTTGAGTCCCTATCATCGAACACTCCATTAAATCAAGGCTTCAACAGCATTGCAATCGAAAACAATACTGATCAAGTTTATGGGCAAGCTCTCTGCAGAGGGGATGTCACTCCTGAAGTGTGTTGGGATTGCATAAAGAATGCAAGCCAGGAGATCGAATTGGTCGATTGAATCGTTTGAGGAGCCGAGCCCTAGCGTTGTGTGCCCTTTCATTAATTAATTTAAAATTATAATTTTTATGAATTAATTTAGATTTCACATATATTATTGATAATTTTTAAAATTTTACAATTAATAATACAAAATAAAAATATATTAAGATTATATATCTATTTCAAAACAAACGGATTAAAAAAATAAAAACTTATTAAGTTTGCGAAACGTAGTGACACGTTACGTTACGTTTATGTAAGTGTCATATTACGTTTATATAGGTGTCACGTTACGTTTATATAAGTGTCACGTTACGTTACGTTACGTTTATGTAGGTGTCACGTTACGTTCATATTGGTGTCACGTTACGTTACGTATATATAGGTGTCACGTTACGTTACGTTTATGTAAGTGTCATGTTACGTTAGGATCTTGTGGAATACATTCTTATAAAAATAGGACTTGAGACTCTATAAGAAATTACACAGGACTTAGCCTAGCATAAGGTTCTGAAAAATGACTTATAAATAAGTCTCCCTATATATTATTTTTATAAAATTGTGTAAATTTTATAAATATATGTAAGTTGTTATTTTTTTAATTTTTATAAGTTAATTTATATATATTTATCAAAATTTATGAAATTTTGTGAGATAACTTACGTATATTTGTGAAAATTTACACAAGTACATATGATGTGTACTTACACACTTAAGAATTGTCCTCTAAGGAATATATATATATAACTTATTTTTCTTTTGTTCTAAATAAATAGACATCTTTGCTCAATCCAAAATCCAATTCAACTTTTAAAAAAGTCAATTTTTTAAAGTTCTAATCCAGTGCATTATTGTAATTATTTTTTGTCTTATTTCATATAAGTTTTGATTCCAAACCAACTATTAACGGTATATACTTTTTTTTATATATTTTTTAGATTTGTTATCGTTGGTGATATTACAAGTTGATCATAATAATCTTTCTAAAATATGCCTGCTATGCAAGTTTTGTGACATGGGATGTCCATTTTAAAATATTATTAATCTAACCTTGTTGATTAATTAACTTACATTTTATATGGTGTCTTGTCAATAATTAAATCATATATAATTGATAATACAATATGATCAATAAAAGATGAGTCGGACTGATCCACGCATTTAACGAGTCTGTTAATCTTCGCCCTCTTAATGCATGTCTGCAAAAAGCTCTGGTGGAGAGCTACCAAGCTCTGGTGGAGAGGTACCAAGGTCTGAAATTAACACGTGGTATTTTTTAAAGTAAAAGGTGGAGAATATGGTTCAAGTATTTGAGTTTGAAATGTATGTGTTACTTGTATGTTGTTTTCAAGGTCTGCTTTCTGAAGTAGGGAAGTGTTAGGATATGTAAAGTCCTTATCATGTATATTTGTGTAAGTTTTTATAAATATATATATATATATATATTATTTTATAAATTTGTGTAAATTTTATAAATATATGTAAGTTGTTATTTTTTTAATTTTTATGAGTTAATTTACATATATTTATCAAAATTTATGAAATTTTGTGAGATAACTTACGTATATTTGTGAAAATTTACACAAGTACATATGATGTGCACTTACACACTTAAGAATTGTCCTCTAAGAAATATATATATATATATATATATAACTTATTTTTCTTTTGTTCTAAATATATAGACATCTTTGCTCAATTCAAAATCCAATTCAACTTTTAAAAAAGTCAATTTTTTAAAGTTCTAATCCAGTGTAGTATTGTAATTATTTTTTGTCTTATTTCATATAAGTTTCGATTCCAAACCAACTATTAACGGTATATACTTTTTTTTATATCTTTATTAGATTTGTTATCGTTGGTGACATTACAAGTTAATCATAATAATCTTTCTAAAATATGCCTACTATGCAAGTTTTGTGACATGGGATGCCCATTTTAAAATATTATTAATCTAACCTTGTTGATTAATTAACTTGCATTTTATATGGCGTCTTGTCAATAATTGGATCATATATAATTGATAATGCAATATGATCAATGGAAGATGGGTCGGACTGATCCACACATTTAACGAGTCTGTTAATCTTCGTCCTCTTAATGCATGTCTGCAAAAAGCTCTAGTGGAGAGGTACCAAGGTCGGAGTGGTTCCTTCCCGTGGATGCTCTAACGATCAAGTTAGATTGGAAGTTATACGGGAAAGGAATATACCTTCTCGTATAATCCTGTTGATCAAGTCTGCGTTCCTCCGTACGACGTCGCTTTGCCACCTGAAAATACAAACGTGAGCTAGCCGGCAGGTGTGTGCCGGAAACCTCTCCGATGCCTAAGTCAGTAAATAAGACAAAGGCAAAAGCTCTGTGTATTCAGGAATTATTGATGCATTACCTTTGCAAAGGTGATATTGGTGAGCTTTTATAGGTTTCGCATGGTACAATCCTAGTAGGACTCTAACTTCTCCATGCGTAGAATCCTCCTAGGATTCGCATTCCTCCATGCGTAGAATCCTTCTAGGATTACTCCTCCTTGCGCAGAGTCCTCCTAGGATTCATACTCGTGAAAGATAATGCTTATCCTCCAACACCCTCCTCACTGCATAAGCCAAGTGAGATGGCTTTAATATGGCCGAGCTCCTTTGCAACCGAAGTTACCCATAGTCCGAACTTTACCTTCACTTTTCTTACCTCGGTCTCTCCATGCTATGACCGAGCTAAACATAAGAAAGGTCAACTGAAATAGGGCGTGACCAAACCGGACTAACGAGTCCGAACCAGTGTCAATATACGACCGACCTAGTATACAAGAACCGGTATGACTCTACGTCCGCTCTACTATCCTGGACCGGACTATCTCGATACTTGCCACAACCGAGCTACGGATGCCCATTCGGCAACCGAACTACCCATACTTCTCCTTTCCTACTGGGTATCATTCTTGAGCTTACCTCGGCACCTAGCCCGGCTCAATTTATGAATATAAATTACCCTCTCAGAAGTGATAAAGAAGAAGACAGCGAAAAGATTAAAGAGAGTAGAAAAAGAGGGGAGAGAGTATCATGTCTTACCAAACATACTTTGGAAGCTTCCTTATACCGCTTGTCAATCATTTCCTTATCTATTTCAAGCTATCTTATTAGCTGAAAGTCTATAGCCTAGTTGCCATTGTTCACGGTGATTCTACATACTCCGACATGAAGGGTCCTGTTGCATTTAATGCTATGATAGCCTCATTTAATGGCTAATGTATGAGGTTAATAACTCTGCAAGATCTTTGTCTATTTATGTGACTAACTCCCCGTTCCGACAAGTGTCTAAACACTATTAGACCTAACCTAGCATTAGCTTTCCAAAGCTACTGGACTTGAACCGTATGACTGCCTGAAAAGCTTAGAACAATGGTGGATTGGGTTGGGCCCACGTGAACTATGCTCATCAACAAGGACACTCATTTAAAAAATTAATCTGAACAATGTGGTTCTTCCACATGGGACATGGTACCTAGAAAGAAAAATTATTATATATATTCTTAAGATAATACCCTAATAATTCTCACAAATCACATGATCATTTGAGTCGACGTGTTGATTCCAATGATTTCGTCATTTTAAAAATGTTGGGACATTTTCGTAAAAGCAAATAATAAAATCAAATTTGGGACCCAACTGCGAATAATTACAGTCTATCGAAAAATTGGAAGATTTTTTAGTTGTCAATGAATCACAAACATTGGTAAAAGCAAGACAAATGTTGGTAAATGGTCCCATATCAATCATATATCTTATATAGAGAGAGAGAGAGAGAGAGAGAGTTTTTTTTTTTTTTTTTTGAACAAAGAAAAGGATGTTCTGTGATGTCATCACGGCATCCGTAAGCCCAGACCCTGAGGTAACCGGTTGCCAGTATGATTTAACCTAATCCATAAGAAGGGATCCACCACCGAGGCGCTAATAGAGTGCAACCTTACATGCCACAGACAATCTCAAATTTCAATCGGAGTACAAGGCAAGGTCTCTGCAGAGAACCAGTTGCAAAGCAACTTGTGTTCGCCTCCCCCAAGATTCGAACCTGAGTCAAGCCTGGAGAATGGGAAGCATTCACCATCAAGCCACCACCCCCGGTGGTGAGAGGGGAAGAGAGTTTGATCTCCAAAATTTTTCTTCATGTAATCTCCATGGTGATGATATGGATAGAAAAGTTAGTGGATAATTATTCACCCAAAAAGTTAGTGGAAAATTTGCCCGTGGTAACTTGCAGCAATAATGGTGATGGTGATGATATAAAAGTTCTGTTAGGTGGAGTTTTTTTCAGGTTATGAATTGATAATTATAAAGCAGAAATTAAACACACTCTTATCTTAACTTTTAAATAATTAATTTTTTTTAATTTATTTAAGTTATTTCTACCTAATAAGTTATTATCAGAAGCTGTACTAAATAATCTAACATAAACTCTCAAATCAAAATAAATTATAATCACTTTAAAAACTGTAATAAATAATTCTAAACAAATAAATAGATTAAGTGAATATATAAATGACACGTAAATAAATAATGAGATAATACATGACAGATAAATAAAAGTAAAATAATCTTTCAAATTACAATTGTCTTCTTAACTCTAAAGCAATAGAACTTGGGCCTATTGGTCTAAAATTTTTAGAAACGGACCTCTTGCTTAAATACCCTGAAATCACGTAGTGCTTCAAATTGATATCATTAATCTAAACAGTAGAGTCAATCACTTTTACGTTTGTGCTTTGGGTATATGGCTATACATATTTTATTATATATTTTTGTGAGGTATATTATGTATTTTTGTGGTAAAGCTCAGGAAAAATTAGTTTAAGATTCTTACTCAACTTTTAATATGAGGAGAGATTTATAATATTATTTTTTGATACGTAAGGTCCCTCAATGTTATTTTAGTTTATGAAATACCTATTTTACCTTTCTTTATAATATACAGTTTTCAAGTTTGGAAACTGAAGATTACGTTGGTATTTTTGTAGGAGATTACTTGGTTGGTGATGGAGATTTTGATGATGTAGATATTCGTAGAGATTTTTTAGAGATTTTGTAGTCGTGTAGAAGTTGATTTTCATTGATCATGTAGAAATTTTTCGCTGCTCGTGTAGAAGTTGAAGTCGTGTTGAAGTTCGGAACTCCAGTGGAATTGAATCAGGTAAGTTTAATAATCAGTGTAAATTTTTTATTTTTCATTTGATTTGTATGTAAGGACTCTGATTTCAAAGAAGTTTTTGTAGTGTATTTTGAATTAGGTTTTTGTTTTTAGTTTTTGATCAATGTGAGAGAAAAGCCAGCTTAGTGTAGTTTTGTTTGATTTTTGAAGTTGATTTTTCATACTTTGTTATTTGACAATGGAGTTGATTTTGATTTTTAGAATTGATTTTTCGTTCTCTGTTACATGTTTATCAATGATAAGTTTTGTTCTTTGTGTTTGGAGACCAACTCTGTTTTTTTGTTTTTTCCCAAGTTTTGTGCTCTGTTTTTTTTTTTTTTTTTTTTTTTTTTTTTGCACTTTTCATTTATTTTGCATTTTTTTTTTCTTTTTTTGCACTTTTGTTTGTATTCCAGAGAAAATTGTATGTTTGCTATTATAATCCAACGAAAATCACAAATACAATTGTAAGCTTCTAGTCTAGTGAAAATCACAGAAAATATTATAATTTCATAACAGATTTTCTATGTAATTTTTGTCAGTGATTGTGTTTAATAGTTAGCATTAATTTTCTCTGTGATTTTCTATGGACTCATTAATTTTCTTTGTGATTTTGTTTTTGTTATTTTAAAGGTGAATATAAGTTGGTAAATTTCTTTGAATTTTGATTTGAGTGCAATACTGCACAATCACACAGAGAAAATTGTAAGCTTATAGTCTAATAAAAATCACAAAGAAGTTTATAATTTCATAATAGATCTTCTGTGTGATTTTTTTCTATGATTGTGTTTAATAGTTAGCATTAAATTTCTCTGTGATTTTTTTTAGATTCATTAATTTTTCTGTGATTTTATTTTTGTTATCTTGAAGGTAAATATAAGTTTGTAAATTTCTCTGGACTTTTATTTGAGTTCAGAGAAAATTATAAGCTTGTTATTATAATTCAGAGAAAATTATAATTATTAGAAATTTCTCTAGACTTTTATGTTGTTCTTATGAATTGTTTTTATATTGAACAAGTTATTTTTTGTGTTTTTTCCTTCAGTTTAGATGGACAGTGCAGTATTTTTGCTGTGAAAATTATAAGCTTGTTATTATAAGTTTTTATAAATATATATATATATATATATATGGGAATAATGCTATTGTCATTAATGTTTCATACGAATTGAATTTTGAGAAATTGGTTGGCATTTTGTGTAAAACATGAGAGAATTTGAAATCTGAGATAATATGTACTTCATATTCTATTACTGGCCATCCAAATTGTATGGTTCAAAATAATATTGATTTTCTGAATATGTTGAGAGTTGTTTGTGCACATGGTGTTCATATAGTTGATGTTTCAGTTATTAGGTGTAGTACTTCTGATAAAAAGGATGACGTGAGGTCTAATTGGATAGTTGTTGTGCATGGTGAATGTGATAGGCTCGTAGATATTGAAAGGAATTCACTCTCTAAGTTTTGTTCTCATCAAGAAAATATGTTATTATCAACTGGTTGGCAAAAAAATATTACGATTGTTGGACAAAAGTTTAAGGGTGGTGTGGTTGAGTTCCGTACTGTTTTATACAAGTATGCTATTGAGGTTGATTTTCAATTTACGTATGTTAAAAATGACAAGTTAAGGGTTACAGCAGAATGTGCATATAAGGAATCAAGAGGATGTATATGGCATGTACATACTTCAGTTGAAAAAACAAATGGGTTCTTTTACATAAGAACTTTGAACAATGAACATACGTGTGGTGTGGCGGTTTGTACTAGTAAACATGGTATGATAACTTCCAGCTTAGTTTCTAGGCTGACACTTGAAGAGGTAAGTGCAAAACCTTTAACTCGTCCAGTGAATGTTGTCAAAAAAATGGAAGACAAGTATGGAGTCTCAATCAGTTAGTTGAGGGTTGAAAAAGCAAAATGTAGTACATATGGGGATTCTTGTTTGTCATTCGATCAATTACGGTGGTATTTTGATGAGGCATTGAAGAACAATCCAGGTAGTCATTTTGAGTTAGATTTTGAAGATAACAAGCGTTTCAAATGAATGTTTGTGACTTTTCATGCATGCATTGCTGGTTTTAAATATTGTCGATCATTATTATTTCTCAATGGAACATTTTTGAAAGGACGATACAAAGGAGTTATGTTTGCTGCGATGAGAATGAAGGTAATTGTAAATATGTCTAATTTCTCTAAGTATGTGAATTTTCTATACATGTGGGAATTGAGTGAATTTTCTATTTTTGTGGTTATATTTTATGATATTTCTCTAACACTATGAATTTTTTCTGGAGGTGGCCAATGTGTGAATTTTCTCAGGAGGTGGGCACTATGTGAATTTTCTCTAGATGTGCCACTGTGTGAATTTTCTTTGTATTTGGTCACTAAGTGAATTTTCTCTAGATGTTGGCACTGTATGAATTTTCTATAGAGTTTTTGACTAAGTGAATTTTCCTGGATGTTTCCACTGTGTGAATTTTCAGTGAATTTTCTCTGAATGTTGCCACTGTGTGAATTTTCTTTGGATTTGGCCATTGCGTAAAGTTTTTTTGGATTTTGGCAGTGTCAAATTTCTCTAGTTGTTTATTGTTCTAATTTTCTCTGCATGTATATATCTAATATGTTTGTTCCTATTTGTTTTGTAGGTTTTTTTCCTAAACCTTTTGTCGTTGTTGATACTGAGAATAAAGATAATTGGTGTTGGTTCCTTGAACATTTATGTGAAGTATTGGGATCAGAGAGGGTGATAAGTTTCATATCAGATCGACATTGTGGTATTGTGAAAGGAATTGCTAGTTTTTTTCCTAATTGCTATCATGGATTTTGTCTTGAACATCTAAAGAGAAATTTGAGGAATAGGTTATCATGTGGAAACACAAATTTAGTTAGGGAGACGATTGTGTCCTAGTTTTCAGAATGTACATATACGCCAACAAAGACATCATTTCATTTCAAGTTAAGTGAATTAAAAAGTGAGGGAGAAGACATTGTGAGTGTTTTCTTGAGAAGTGTGCCATGTGAAAATTGGAGTGATCCATTTTTTTAGGGGAAACGTTATGGTGAAAAGAATTCAAATATTGCTGAGTTATTCAATTCATGGATACGAGAAGCTCGGCACTTGCCAATAACAAATTTGGTGGACATGATACAGTTGTGAATCATGTATATGAGGTCTGATAGGAGGCTGCTTTCTAGTAAATGGAATAAAGTTATCTGTCCTCGTATGGATAGTGTGTTGGAGAAGGCTTTCATGGATGAGAGGACATAGAATGTGAGTTTATCATTATATAATGTGTTTGAAGTGC
Source organism: Camellia lanceoleosa (assembly GCA_025200525.1). Taxonomy (NCBI): domain Eukaryota; kingdom Viridiplantae; phylum Streptophyta; class Magnoliopsida; order Ericales; family Theaceae; genus Camellia; species Camellia lanceoleosa. Next base: position 7,152,879 of record CM045765.1, read on the forward strand.
ATTGTTTTCCTTCGATTATGGTTAATCTTGGGTTAAGAACTTGTTCATGTCAAAAATGGTTAATAAATGGGTATACATGTCAACATGCTATTGCTGAAATTTTTAGAAATGGAAAAAATTTGAATTCATTTGTTGAACCATTTTTTCATGCTGATATGTATCGTCAAGCATACTCGTTTTCGATTGGCTTAGTTCCAACTGTTGAAAAACCTATGTCTAACATTGATGATGCTATGATTTTACCTCCATTGAGTAAGAGACCACCTGCGAGGCCAAAGAAGAACGGAATTGCTTGTACTGGAGAGTTTAAAAGAGTGATGAAGTGTAGTCGATGTGAGAGTATTGGTCGCCATAATAAAAAGACATGCAAGGAACCTTTGTTAAATAGTTGAGGATAATTCATTTGATGGATTGAATAATACATTTGAGGATGTTAGAGGATCTTATTACAAAAATAACGTGTATGTTGTGCTTTGTGTTTAGTATTTTCTCTGAAATGTTTTTTGTAATTTCTGGATCAATGCACTTGTGTTTTTGAAACATACTTTGGGCAGTGTGTTTATATTACCAGTCAAATTAATCCAGAAAAATTTGCTAGTAGCAAAGAAATTTACTTTGTGTATTTTGTTTTTTGGAATGTACTTTGTGGACAATGTATATATAATACCAATCAAATTCATCCAAAGAAATTTTTCAATAGCAGAGAAAATTACTGTTTGTATTGTGTTTTTAGAAACATACTTTGAAAGTGCCTTTATAATACCAGTCAAATTCATCCAGAGAAATTTGTCAATAGTAGAGAAAATTACTATGTGCATTGTGTTTGTTGAAACATACTATAGGCAGTGTATTTATAATACCAGTGCAATTCATCTAAAGAAATTTGCCACTAGCAGAGAAAATTACTCTGTGCATTGTGTTTTGTGAGGTCAAATTCATCTAGAGAAATTTGCCAATAGCAGAGAAAATTAGTGTGTGCGTTATATTTTTTGAATTTGATGATTGTTTTGTACCAACACAGTGCATTACAAATTACATGATCATATAGGCACTCTCTTGGCATGATACGAGTTAAATTTCTCTATGAAATTCTGGTAACTTCATACCAGAGAAATTTCTTTAGACAATTTTTCCTGTGTGGATTGTGTTGACAATCACCGCTTAGCATGCATTATATAAAAAAAATACATTTAACCATTGATAGTTATGAAATTTACATTAGTCAAAAAAAGATATATGCATATATGTCAAACATCATCTTTCCTTCAATGTATGAAGGAAAAAAAAAATGATCCTAATTACAATGTGGGCATTGTCTTCCTTTCGCTATTATACTTTTGATTCTTTTTCTGGTGATATTTGAACTGGTTCTGTCCATGACCGGCCTACTTCGCTCACAAATCTCTCTATGATTTCTGCCCTTATCAATCTTACGTCTTGTGTCAACAATGTCGAGCTGATAGGTTCATGTTTGGTATATTGTCTCATTATGTAGCATACAAAGAGGCCACAATCCACACTGCATACAAATTTAGTTTTAAGAAACATTCAAATTAGATTATCATATTTATAGATGTTATATGAAACTTACGAATCACTGGCTTGTTGTGGAGCATTGTCGACATATTGAAAGTCATAATTTGTGTTTTATGAGTCTATCAATTTGAAAGAAAGTTGTGATTGTGCCTCTCTTTCAAAGCAAGCTTTCAGAAAATTCTCCACATAATCTTACTACAAAAAAAATAATTTTTAAATAACAAAAAAATTTACACACAAATTAATGGGATTCTATAAAAATTGTCATCACATAAACATTATCATGGATCAGAGAAATTTGCACTCGTTACCAATTGTTTTGCATCTTTGATATATTTGTCTTGTGCATCATCCCTCCTTTGCCTTAGTGAGTTATAGAAACTTCATAAATTGTCTTGTTTGTCCAAGACAAGCAAAGTCCAATGATTTCCATCTATTGGCTTCTCATTGCCCCCAGTATTTGTTGGGAATAGAGAAACCTGTAGTTCTTCCATGCGATTTCAATATGCTTGTCAAATAATGAGACTCGAAAAGTTTGATTTTTCGTCATCTTGATGAAGTTCTGCAATCAGAGAAAATCAAAAAATGGTTATGAGAAAGTTGAAATGACAGGAATTTCAGAAATATACACACAGAGAAATTTTAAATGCACACAACTAGCCAGGGAAAATTAAATTAGTGACACAACTGGCTTCAAGAAGTATCTTAACAAGAGAAAGTAATAAATAAATTCTAAAGAAAATCAAATAAAATAGTAGTAACATACCAAGCTCATACATATAGGAAAAAATGAAGTTAGTTGTTGTCTTTTTCTCCTTTGGTTAGCAAATAGGATCTCTCCATAACCATCAATGACCTGAAAAATATCATTTATAATTGTAACATTGGTTTATAAAGGTTGATGGAACATTACAGAGAAATTTTGATGAAAGACTTATATTGTTGGCAATTTCTTTTTCCTTTATTAGGTTTTTAATATCTTCAAATATAATGAGATTCAACTCACTTGTCCAAATTAAAGCTCTACAAGATAACAAAGAAAGGATTTAATAGTTGTTAATGCAATATAAGTTAATAAATTGTTGTTTGTTATCTTCTATTTTATTTGTTGTACTTACTCGAATCCAGACATATTTGATACGTGCTGCAAGATATCTTTTACATGTTCTTTTACCAATTTTGCAACCGGTAGAGTTTGTGGAAAAACCCAAGATTTTCTGATGCTTGTTGGTTGAGGCAAGACATACTCATCGGCATCAAGTACTTCTTTGTCTTTAATGGTTTGCTCTGTTTTCTTTGCAGCTTGCTTTGAACCTCTAGTCACCTTCACAACTTTGGGATATTGAAAGTCTGGATCTTGTTGTTTTTCTTTCCTTTCTTTTGCCTTTAAATTCTTTATCATTGATATAGGATCTTTTTTCACTGTAGACAATGAAAATATCAATAAAAGTTAAATTTCTCTGAAGTAACAAATCATATTTGAATACATAAATTTATTTGATTCAATATTTTCCAGTTATCATAGACTTTTATCTTTTATTTGGTTGTTGTTTGTGTGCCATTGTTCTTGCTGGGTTGTTGGTTGTTGTTCTACTTCTATTTCAATTATACACAGTAAAAATCAAACAAGCCCCAAAAATCAAATAAGCAAATAAACAGAGAAAATCAAATAAGTAATAGAAATTAAACTTGCCAAACTAATGTGGTCAGAGAAATTTAACTTCTAGAAAAAATTACCATTGACAGAGAAAATTGTAATACATAGAAATTTCTCTAAGTTACGTGGTTCAAGATTTTCACTGACCTTGGGGCTGAACTTGTGTCGGTGGTCGATAAGGTTGTGTTGCTAGTTGGATGGATAGTTCTTGAATTTGTTCATGCAATTTAGCATTTTCAGTTTCAAGCTCTGAAATTGAACATCTCAACTGTTGAATTGTTTTTTTATCATCTTTTTTAATCTCCAACATCCTTAGTTTCATTTGGTTTGTGCAATATATTTCTTGAAGTTCCGAGTTAATTGATGTCAAGGTTCTTGTTGCAATGTCCTTTTCTTGAAGTAATTCATTCTAATTTTTCTCTTCTTTTGTTTTGGATTTAGAAAGTATCTTTAGTCTTTGATATAGATTAGCAATTTGAACATCCTTAGATTCCTCAGATTCTTGAGGCTGATGCATTGTTGAGCCACAAATACTATCATAATGTTGGTCCATCGGCTCATTATGTTCTTCTTCATTCCTTTCCTCATTGTTTTCTTTTGCTCTTTAGATTCAATGCCTTCATCTTCTTCTTCATTGTCTTCTTCTTCTTTTTGTTCATTTTCTTCTTTGTCTTCTACTTCTTCATTTTCTTCTCTAGCTTCCGTTTCTACATTACTTGCTTGATCTTCTTCTCCATTGCTTACTTCTTGTTCTTTTGTGTTGCCTTCTTCTTCTTTATTCCATGCTTCTTCTTCAGATGGATCTTCTAATGTCTCCTTCAATTTGACCAATGCCTTTTTTGATTTTTTCTTCTTCTTTTTACCAAGACAAAACTCATCTAATGAGTTTTTAACTAGCTCCTTGTTATCTATCTGTAGCAGAAGGCTCTTTTATTAGAGAAATATTAAAATTTCACTCAGAGAAAAATTCAAATAAGATCAACCAAATGCTAGTGGTCAGAGAAAACCAATTAAGGAGAAATAATTTTATGGGCCAGAGAAAATTATTAAATAAGCAACATAATTTAGATATTAGAGAAAATCAATCAAGGCATATAAGTTATTATTATTATAATTGTGATCATAGAAATTTGGATTTCAGAGAGAATTCATTACAAGGGCATAAATAAATCAGGGGTAATCAAAGAAGCAACATAAATTGAAATTTCAGAGAAAATTGGTCTAAATCAGTCAAGGCACATAAGTTATTCCATATAAGATATTGCATCACAGAGAAAATTGATCAAATCAAGCAAGGCACAATGAGGGAAACAAACCAGTGGTCAGAGAGATTTTGGAATTTCACTAAGATTTTAGTGGCAATAGAAATCTAACCTATTGAGGTGCAAAAGAGTGGACCGGTGTCTTCTGTAGCTGTTTGGACAAGCTTTGCAGGTTCCATTTGGTATATCTTGGGAATTTAGTTGTGTTACTGTCTTTCTAGTTGATAATATTCGCATGTTCACATAGCCAAAACTGTGATGGAAATTGAAGTAATTAATTTTTCTAAACACACAAATTTGTAAGTATCATAACTGTAAATTTGAATAGAAATTCTACTTACCAACAATGCAATGACACACTCCGTAACTTTTTCTGAAATTTTGTGCAATGCTGTGATAGAATCGATCAATGTTGTTTTGATTGCTTCTAGCCAATCATACTGCTTCATTGATTCAAGAGATTCAACGTACTTGATAAAAACTCACCCTATTGAATTCCCACTTATTGCAAAAAAAAAATAAAGTGAGATACAAGTACAAGGTAACAATGATTGCTACATCTTTGAAGTTAGTTGCTTGCTTGCCTTTCATTGCTTTGATCAAGACATTCTTAAGAACAAGACCAGTGAGCCTTGTGTCCTTTGGGAATCTTTGCCTTAGGAATACAGTGTTTGGCTTTTTTGAGTATTTTAGTGACATGGCTCGTTGACCACCTTGCAAACCAAAAATCAAAGCCATGTCGTTGGTTGTAAAGGTCAAGTTCATTTTACCAACTGTGAATGCTTTCGTTTTTTCATTGTAACGTTCGATTATTGCAACTACATTATCATTAGATTTCCTAGACTTCCTTGGATCTATCCTTCCAGTGGTTAGAGCTTGGATCAAATACCAGAATGGAGTCTTTTGAAGCTTTTCAAGGTGGTTTGAATTGAATTTAAGTGTTTCAAAAAAGAAGACAACAGATGAGAGGTTGGATCGGTATTGAATGCTTTAATGAGCTCTCTTTCTTTGGAGTTTAACAGGTTTTTTCCCCCTTGAGCTTGAGTCTTTTGAAGTTGGGGTACTCATCTTGATGCTTGTTGCTTCATCACCTTGGACTTGTGTTTTTTGGCAAGAAGTTTGTGGTGTTTTGCTACTTTTTGATCTAAGATCATAAGAAGACTTAGAGAGTTTCTATTTCTTTCTTGGTGTTTCTGGTGTTTTGCTGGTTTTACGTTTCGCCATTTCTAGACAATGAAAACATAAAGATGTCAACATTAAATCCCATAGAAAGTTAAACATGCTAGAGAAAATTGAACATGTTAAAGAAAATTACACATAAGGATAAAACTAAGGTGACTAGAGAAATTATAAATGTCAGAGAAAATTAGACACTGAAAATTAAAAACATGACAAACAGACACAAGGGAGAAAAGTAATGTGGAATACATGCAACCACAGTTCATTTCCATTCCTAGAGAAAATTACACATAAAGGAGAAAACTAAGGTGGCCAGAGAAAATTAGACACTGAAAATTAAAAACATGGCAGATAGACACAAGGGAGAAAAGTAATGTGGAATACATGCAATCATAGTTCATTTCCATTCCTAGAGAAAGTTACACATAAGGGAAAAAAACTAAGGTGGCCAGAGAAAATTAAACACTGAAAATTAAAAACATGTCAGACAAACACAAGGGACAAAAGTAATGTAGAATACATGTAGCCATAGTTCATTTCCATTCCTAGAGAAAATAAATAAAGCAACATAAACATGACAGAGAAATTTTGAATAATTGCTAAAAATTACATATAGATGTAAAATATAACCAGAGAAAATTTAAAAAAGAAACATAAATTTAGCAAGCATAGAAAATGAAAATGCTTAAGAAAATTACAGATTTCAGAGAAAATTAAAATGCCAGAGAAATTTATAAAGCAGAGAAATTTGAATAAACTGAATTTGAAAGTTACACACAAAAATACACAGAGAAATACACAGAAATTAACCATGCCAGAGAAAATGGAGGAATAAACAAAAACAAATGAGGAATAAACATGTCAAAGAAAATTCAAAGAAGAAATATAGATCAAGCAAATGCCGGAAAAATTCTAAAACCAGAGAAATTTGCAGATAAAATCACACAACAATATTCAAGAATAAATTCAAAACGCAGAGAAATAACATTTTTCACATTCATGTAGTTTTTATTACGAAATTGAAACCCTAATTAATGGAAGGCTAATATAAAATGCAATTAACTGTGTTTCCAGAGAAAAACTTGTTGAATTGTAGAAAAAAAACTTACCAGAGTGAGTATGAAACCCTAATTACAAACTGATATGCCCTGAGATAAAAAATACACTATGATGAAGATGAACTGTGATGACGATGAACAGTGAAAACGAGTCAAAAAAAATTGTGAGGAAGGAATGGAAAAGATTTTCACAGAAGATGATGAAACCCTAATGTCAATAGTGAAGATGATTCAGAAACCTTAATTCTGCTCTTCTCTTACTCGTGAAGATGGTTAGATGTGAAGTGTGAAACTGATTAGTCATCGGAATGCAGTTTAAGTTCTCTGTTGATTGTGAAGGGTATTTTGGTCCAAGAAGTAAATAAAAAGTGAGCATTATTAGCTGAGGAACATGAGACATCATTCTTTTTTTCAGTGTCTTTTATCCTCTAAATTATTATTATTAAGGATCTTAAAAAAAAAATTCCCTAAATCTTACATAAATCTCTAATATATTTAATAACAATTTGTGGTTAAAAATAAAGTTCCAATTTTTAGTGAAGTATTTTTTCATCAAAATATTCTTGGACACATTTGCTTGTCCCATCGGCGTCACCATTAGTGACATGACTGAGTTGTGGGATCTATGCGAATGCAAAATGAAACTTTAGATATCGGCTTATGAAGTGAAATTGATGTTTAATAAAATACTCCAAGTTCCTAGAATCTGGCAGAACAGCAAAGCACTATACTTACGCATGCATTGAATGATAATTACAAAAAAATTGATTGTTAAGTCTTACTCTCTTGATACCTTACATGTTCCATAGAATGGTTTTATGGTAATTTTAATGTGAAATTAAAGTAGATTTTAATTATTGATTGAGGTGAGATTAAATAGATTTAAATTTTTTGTAACAAAATCTTTACACTATAAAAAGAATAACCAAAAATCCTTAAGAATTGAATAAGAAATTTTCTCATAAAGTTAACCTTATGAATGAGGTATTGAAAATTGTATATAACTGCCAATCCCACATTAATTATAAATAAACGTATTGATGGGTATTTAAACTTCAAAATTTTAATAGGGGCATGAGCCCTTTGGGGCATCTAAATTTTCGAAGGAGTAGAATTATGGATACTTCAATGATGGGCTTGGGCCAAAACTATGGTCCAAATTAATTATGAAAAAATTGCCACATGCGCACGTTACCCGCCTACTAGGTCCGGGGATCTTGGGCTTGAGACTTGCTGGAATGGGTTAAGTTTGGTGGCCCATCAACCTAATCTTTTTAGGCTAAATTTGTTTGGTGGCTGCAAATATACACATGTGTATATAGAGTGTGTAACTCGCACACTTATTCCTCATCAGTTTTGCAGGAGTAATGGACTGATTTGCTGTTAACCTTCATGGCTGAAAGGCTCCTCCTCTCTCCTCTATTGTGTATAAAAGGAGACATCCTCTTTAGTCTTAGTTACAAAAGTTTTTGTCTCCATATTATACAGTCAGTCTGTCTATATTTTTTTTTCCCTGTGTGAGAGAGTACTGCTGTTGTCAATTCGTCGGAGCTAACAAAAGGTGCTTCTGCATTAGCGGGTTCTAGACCGTTGTATCCCAAGAGACAAACGCCGACATACCTCCACCACTCACGATGAGGCAATAAATCTGTTTTAAGGAGACCGTAATATCATACAGGATTCGATTTACTTTATATAACTATTTTATTTCAATGTTTCATTTTGTTAAATATTTCTATTCATCAAAATGTAATCTCTAACATGAGGGAGATTTTCATTTCTTGTTTTTGTAATATAAATTTAGTTAATTATTAATTTACTTATTTTATTTAGTCTCTACAATTTGCACAACATGTTATTGTTTTGTTGATAGGGAAGACAATCAAGTTGTTGATGATCTTGCCAAAGTTGCCGTAACTCCTCTGTCTACTCACCAGTTTCATCGCCATCGCCTTTTATTTTTATATACTTTTTCTGAACAGGATAAATGTGGTCCTCTTGTCGCTTGTTTTGTAACTTCTATATTGAACTAACTTGTTGCTTCAATTTTTTTTCTTCTTCATTTTTTTATTTTTTTTTAATTTTTTGGTTGTAATTTTGTCATGCTAACCAATTACACTTTTTTGACTTTGAACTATCCATATTCCATATGACAAAAAGAAAAAGAATTTATGTAATCAACTATGCTGCAGACCCCCAGTGAGGTGGCGAGCCTCCACTGACTGAAACTCAAAAAAATAAATAAATAAATAAAACAGTTTTTTTTTTACTCAATCACGACGCGCCACCTCAGTGGGGGTCGACCCCAATAGGGGTCCGAAGCATTTTTCTTATGTAATTGACCTCACGAGACTTAAAACTTAATTTGATTTTAGAAGCCACACATTGACACATATGAATTATGTATTTATTTTCCTACTCATGTAATACAATATAAAATATTAATAAATATGTAAATGCTTTCAACATTGCTATGCTTTAAATGTCACATGCTGGCCCTGTATGGTCGTGAGTTGTGTACTAAGGTTCAGTTTGGAAAGATTAAATAAGTGTATTTTTTGATTTTTTATGAAATATAGATTGGATTTGAGTTAGATTTGAAGTGATGTGTTAGAAAAATAATGTGACTTAAATAAGATAATGTGACTTAAATAGGATAGTGACTTTTTAACTTTTTAAATTTTTTTAAAAATGCCAAACTTAACCTAAAATAGATTGATATAATCCATGGAAAAGGACTAGGTGGATATAAGATATGGAATTCACATCCCTGTCAACTTGTGACTTCAGCCAAACAAGGCATGTGCACTGTGTACCACTATATATCAATTGTGATTTTCCCAAGAAATGGGGCGCTTTTTTTCTCCCCTTTTTATATTATTTTTTTAAAATTATTTTGGCAATTTATATACATGGTGCATATAATTTATGATATATATATTGACTAATGTATGCCCTTGAAGGTACGACGTGAATAAAAATAAGTAAATAAAAAATAAAAAATAAAAAAAATAAATAATTAGAGAAAAAAAATGAGAGAAAATAAAAAAATAAAAAGAAAAGAGGAAGTAAGGTGAAATTATGGGATCATGGAATGATGAGTGAGAAAAGAAAAAAATAAGAGAGAGAAGCGGAAAAGTAAAAAATGTACATATAGAACATTTTTTGAAAAACATATCTCAGTTATTATTTATAATTTGAACAGATCTTAGTCATCTAAATGTTCTAGTAAAACAAAAATATGTTAAAGATTTAAAAACTATCGTGCTTTATTATGTAGATGTTAGTTATGAATTATTATATTGTTTGATTAGGACCATTGTGATTGTAGGGATAATAAGTTATCAAATTAAAGTTAGATACGATTATTGTAGTTTCGGTAACTTTAGTAATGACTAAGTAATTTTCAATTATGCATTAAAAAAATGTTAATTACGACTCAAACTGGTTATGATCAATGATTTAGATTTTTTTCGTTTTGGTTTTTAAGTTCAACTACTAAACCTAGAGGTCCATATAGCATTTTTTTTTTTTTTTTTTTTTGTGTTCAGTAAAATTTTCTCTCAAATAACTCAGGCAGTCTTGAAGCCCAAATTTCGAGTTTAATCGGCTAGTACTTCTTTGTCAGTATGTGCTCGGCGAGATTGAGTCAAGCTATTACTCAACTAAGACCATCTTTAACGGTATAGCAAATTTGGTATCAAATTTAAATTTTGATGAAAATGGTACTATTTTGGGTTCCAACGGTTCATCAAACTTGACACCAAAATGAGATTTCACCAAAATTTTCACCAGATGGGCGACGAAGAAATGAATTCATCAAAACACTGTTCCTGACCGTTGGAAAGGAGGAGCCGGTTGACCAACCGGTTGCCCGGCCGGTTGACCAACCGGTCAACCAGTGAAAGGTTCAAACAGTTCAAGTTCAAACCGTAAAAAAAAAAAAAAATTTGCCTAACTGTCGACCGCCGACCACCCGATGCGTCGAAAAAAAGTGAAAAAGTTCAAAAAATTCAAAAAAAAAAAAAAATTTTTTTTTGGCCTAACCGGTCAACCGGCCGGTCGACCACCCGATTGTCCCGGGACACATTTGGTGAAAGGTAAACCATTTGAGCATTTGTTAAAAAATTTGGTGAAATGGATCATTTTTTACTCAAATTTAATGAAAAATTTGAGTCACCGTTGAAGATGCTCTAACAGGATACTTGCAGAACTCCTCACAAATCCTATGTATTTGTCAGGCTATTTAAGGTCATCTTATTCAGCTTTTCAAGAGTGTTATGAGAAATTAATAAAAAATTAATTTTTTAATTTTTTTAATTTATTTTATTTTTTTGTAAGTAAATTATGTGAAAGGTGATGTGACTCAAAATTAATAAATAATTAAAATTTAATTTTTTACTAACTTTCTAAAAGAGCAGTCAATAAGTTAGGACTTTTATGATTATGATCAGAAAGAGACCCCACTAGTTGATCAATCCTCATACATTTTTAGTTAGCCTAAAAAAATAAAAATAAAAAAAAGGCATTCATTCAACAATTTGTGTCTATCCAAGTGATCCTTCTAATGAACCTAATATGTCCATAGAAGCAAAAAAAAAAAAAAGGAGAAAACATGCTTAATATTATTTTTAAATTTATTTCTAATAACGTTGATTGTTTAATGATTTGTCAATTCTATTAAGGTCAAGTTTGGCATAACCTAAATAATACAAAAAGTTAAAAAGTTACTATCATATTTAAGTCACATCATCTTATTTAAATTATATCACCTCTTTAACACATCATATCAAATCCAACCCAAACCCAACTCATATAAACTAATAAATTAAAAAATATATTTTTTTAAAATATCTCAAACCAATCCTAAGGCATATCAATATGAATAAATTTAGAAATGGTATTATTCAAATAAATTTAAGGAAAAGTACAACGGAGTGGCTGAGAAAAAATGAGCATGATTTTAGTGGCTTATCATGTTGGTGGCCACGTATCCACAATTGCAGAGGGACCAAGATCTTGCATTATGTGAATTGGAAACCACATAGATACATAAGATGGTGATAACGATGAGCAAAAGAACCCAAAAAGAAGAAGTTTATAGGATCTAGTCTTAGATCCTATGAACCGACATAGCAGTGGTCCAGTGGATATTGTTGGGGTTCCTTTTGTGATCATGGCTTGTGTGAGAATCCTTCACCATAAAGAATATGAGATTTTTTTTTTTTTTAATCAAATTATCCTATTTTTTATTTTAATATATTTTTAATTATTGATTTAAGATATATATTTTTAAATTCTTATATAATTCAATAGTTGAAAGTATACCGAGAAAAGAAAACAAATAATATTAACCTCAACGAGTTCTCTATTTGGAGATTGGAAAAAATAAGTATTTTCTCTTAAATAATCTATTTGGATGGCTTAATAGGTAAAAACTAGGAAGAGTCTATAATAGAATTAGAAAAATTTTATAAAATCTGCTTTTGAATCTCCACAAAATTTGAGATATTTGGAGAGAATGAGATAAAGTAAGTAGTTATCAATTGTTGGGGTTCCTTCGTTTGGCAAGTTGGTTTTGAGATTTTTTTGAGTTAAAATAGTTACAAAAAATAAAATAAATTTTTTAACTTAATAAGACAAAACATCACATTAAATCAATAATCATTACATTATTTCTCTCACAAAAAAATTTAAAAAACCAAAAACCTTTCTCAAATCAGCTTTTTAGCCCTGGACTAAAATAATCAAAAAAGCCAAAAGCCAACCCACTTCCTAAACGAGCTTTTATAATTTAGCCTTTCGGATTTTGGATCCTACCATGACTAAAGTCACACAGGGATCTATGGTGTTCTGATGGGAATTTTTCTCCATTTTTTTTTTAATAATCTAAACCGTTTGTATTGTAGGATTCGTGAATATATCATTCATACAAAAAATCAAATTAATCGAAAATCAACAACCCCTTATCAGATTTGTTTTAAAAAAATTATTAAGATCATGTTAATTATTTATTTTTTTAAAAATAAGACCTTATTTGTCATAAACTAAAAAAGTCAAAAAGTGAAAAAATCACTATTCTATTTAAGTCACATTATCTTATTTAAATCACATCACCTCTCTATCACATCACTTCAAACCCAACCCATATTTCATAAAAAGTCAAAAAGTTCACTTATTTAGATTATCCCAAACCACTCCTAAATATGCTCTTATTATAGAGCTATAAATTTTCAATCAATTTAATTTTTTGTATAAATGATCTATTCAACGAACAGTCCAAATTATTAAAAAAGACTCAAAAAGAATCTTCACTGGCACACCACAAATTGCTGCTATAAATTAGTCACAACAGCATCCATTGGTCTTGCCTTTCTTACTCACATCATATATATATATATATATATATTATTAAAAATAATATTTTTTCTATACTTAAATGACACATTATACTTAAAAGTGGTGTCTTTCCGTTAAGTGGTCTAGGTTTCAAGCCCTCTTATCAACCAAAATTTTTCTATAACAAAAAAAATGACACATTGTATTGATTTTTTTTTTTTTTTAAGAGAGCCATGTCAGCCTCATTTTTTATTTATGTTGTTTTTTTATATATATAGGTTTTTATCTCTTTTGAACAAACTCACATAACTCAATTTCAATTACGCAATACTTTTCTCATTTCATAAACCCAAGACAAACTCAAAAACTCAATTCAAGTTTTACATAAAATCTAACAACAAAACCTATATGGATTATATTTTGAAAATCTTCCCTATATCATTCTATACAATCACAACTCATTGATTATATTTTGAAAAATTTCGCTATATCATTTTTATAATAACTCAGATTTTTAATTATTCTGTAGAATTTATACTAATATATTTAATCATAGTTAGGAAAATATATAATTTATTATATATTATTATGTGTAATTTTATAAAATAATATAATTATTAAAAGTTTAGAGGTCAAAATATAAATAAATAATAATAATAATAAATGATGATGATGATGATAATAATAATAATAATGGGCATGACAGTAAAATAAATAATTTATTTTTTGTTGATATACGATAAAGTATAATTTAATTAAGGTTTAATTAATTTATATAATTATATTAAAATATTTGGTCAAAATGTAATTATCTTAAATATCTATTAAAGATAAGTATAAATCTATATAATTAATGAATTAAATCTGGAGAGAGATTTGCTGGCACTGACCTACTAATGATCGTCCCTCCCTATAAATAGGAGGAGATAGTTAACTGAGTGAAAAGAAAAAAAAGAAGAAAGGAAAACAAAAGAAGAAAGAGAGGAAGAAAGAAAAAATAGTGGAAGGTAAGAGAGTCTTTAATAGTGGAAAAAAAGAGTAAGGTATTAAAGTTAAGATGAGTTATATTATACCTTGAGTTACCAAAATGTATTTTACGTATGTTTTGACTTATCAAAATCTATTATATATAAGTTATATTTTATAAATTATTATAAACTATATTATTATTTCAGTTACGTGGTTTAATTTCTTAATTCTATTTGTGAAGATAAAACCTATGAATATATTTATTTATATTTTAAAGAATATTTGACTATGACCTTATATACAATTATGTTTTGTAAATACTACACGAGAGTCCCATGCCTTAGATGACTTAAATAACCATTGACCTTTGTTTGACCACTTTGTGGTCTTCTGTTTGTCATGAATCCATTGACCTCTGTTCTGTGCGGAGTAAAGTGTTATGCGGAGATAAGTGCTACACTATTGTGGGAGTCACCTCTATAGTCCGTACAAGCCACCTCTTGAGTCCGTACCTCTTATTACATTGTCATACGTGACTTCTGTTTATCTTAGTGGTTATGGTCATTTACTTAGTTAATTTCTGTATTTCAGTTTCTGCCACTTAAATGATTTGTTTACTAAATTACTGTGATTATGGTTATTTATTTACATAATCTTAGTTTTGCTACTTAAAGAATTATTTGTTCCGACTAAAGTTATCTTAAATGTTTTGGCCTAACTAACTATCCATGGTTATTTTGTGTACCTTATACTCTTGATATAATATTTCTCACTCTGCCATGTGTTTATAGATGTTTACTAATTTTCAAGAAACAATGCAATTCAGAAATAACTTTTGGAAAGTCTTAGATGCGGGGCTGCGAAATAGACACACATAGCACTTTTATGATATTTTTCTATGTAATATCGGCCTTTTTGGTTAGTATAATTTTGTAATAAAAATAGAAGTTTCAATAATTATTTTGGTACCCTTACTTAAATATTTCTTCCGTTCGCGTTTATTGATTTATTTAAGAATTGGCCGGAGGTAACCTCAGTTACTGACCATCGCGATGCTTAACCCTTGGGTACGGGGAGCGGATCATGACAAATGGTATCAAAGCAATGGTTTAAAAAAAAAATCATCATTAGAGCATAGGACAACGCACATTTAAGAAGTAGGATAACGGGTAATTATTATTATATTTTATTCGTCGATTTAATTATATTATAATTTTATATGATTATATATATATATATAATAAATTTTTTTTTAGTGTGCCTAATTTGTGAAGGATATTAGATATAATTTATATTTGTTATAGTAAAAGAAGGACAAGAAGAGAAGGATATCAGGCTCAAGCACCCACCAAAATTATAATATAATTAAATATATATAATTTTCAGTTCAGTATTAAAAAAAATTTATTTTGATTTTTTTTTTAAAAGTGGGTTCAAATTATAAAGATACTAATTTTGAAACTATTTCTCATCAATGAAAAGTTCATCTCAAATTTTTCAATTCTTGCATATAATTCTATCATTGTGTTCTCATTTTATTTTATTTTTTTTATTTTTTTTATCATAAACAAAACGAGTAAAATGTTTTTAAAGTCGCTCCTTATTTCTCATTTTGGCCCACAACAATTTTTGACAGCTAAAAAGTGAGTGATTTTGGGTAAAGTTTTTTTTTAAGGTAATAATTCTATCAGATTAATCATCTAATATATTTATCAGAGTGCGCAGCGAATAGCTTACCCATATGCCAAATTTCGAGGACGAAATTTTAAAAGGAGGGAAGATTGTAACAAACCAGATTTTTAATTATTCTGTAGAATTTATACTAATATTATTTAATCACAATTAGGAAAATATATAATTTATTATATATTATTATGTGTAATTTTGTAAAATTATATAATTATTAAAAGTTTATGGGTCAAAATATAAATAAATAAATAAATAAAAATAATAATAATAATAAGAAGAAGAAGAATAATAATAATAATAATAATAATAATAATAATAATAATAATAATAATAATGGGTATGACAGTAAAATAAATAATTTATTTTCTGTTAATATACGATAAAGTATAATTTAATTAAGGTTTAATTAATTTATATAATTATATTAAAATATTTGGCCAAAGTATAATTATCTTAAATATCTATTAAAGATAAGTATAAATTTATATAACACCAGTGATTTAGACCCCCTCAAATTTCAACCCCCACCACCCCCTACACACACGTGGCGGGTGGTGATTAGTGGAGGAGAAAAAAAGAAAAAGAAAAAGAAAAAGTGACCAACCAAAAATGAAAGGGGGTCAAAGGGGATGGGAGAAGGGGGTCCCAATCTTTATTCTTTATATAATTAATGAATTGAATCTGGAGAGAGATTTTGCTGGCACGCATTGGCCTACTAATAATCGTCCCTCCCTATAAATAGGAGGAGATAGTTAACTAAGTGAAAAGAAAAGAAAGAAGAAAAGAAAAGAAAAGAAGAAAGAAAGGAAAGAAGGAAAGAAGGAAAGAAAAAAGACGAAAAAGGGAAAAATAGTGGAAGGTGAAAAGGTCTTTAATAGTAGAAAGAAAGAGTGAGGTATTAAAGTTAAAGTGAGTTTTATTATACCTTGAGTCACCAAAATATATTTTACGTATATTTTGACTTACCAAAATTTATTATATATAAGTTATGTTTTATAAATTATTATAAACTGTATTATTACTTGGTTTAATTTCTGAACTCTATTTGTGGAGACAAAACTCATGGATATATTTGTTTATATTTTAAAGAATATTTGACTATGACCTTATATACAATTATGTTTTGTAAATACCACTACGGGAGTCCCATGCCCTGGGAGACTTAAATAACTATTGGCCTCTATTTGACCACTTTGTGGTCCTCTGTTTGTCATGGATCTATTGAACTCTGTTCTGTGCGGAGCAAAGTGTTGTGTGGAAATAAATGTTACACTATTGTGCGAGCCACCTCTATAGTCCGTACGAGCCACCTCATGAATCCGCACCTCTGTTCTGACTGTCACTTCTGTGACCTCTGTTCTGTATCGTGGTTATGGTCATTTACTTACATAATTTATGTATTTCAGTTTTTGCTACTTAAATGATTTGTTTACCAAATTACCGTGGTTATGGTTATTTATTTACATAATCTCAGTTTTGCTATTTAAAGGATTATTTGTTCTGACTAAGTTATCTTAAATGTTTTTGCCTAACTAACTATTCATGGTTATTTCGTGTCCCTTATACTCTTGGTATAATATTTCTCACTCTACCATGTGCTTATAGCTGTTTACCAATTTTCAAGAAACAATGCAATTCAGAAATAGCTTTTAAAAAGTCTTAGATGCGGGACTGCGAAATAGACACACATAGCACTTTTATGATATTTTTCTATATAATATCGGCATTTTTGGTCAGTATAATTTTATAATAAAAATAGAAGCTCTAATAATTATTTTAGTACCCTTACTTAAATATTTCTTCCACTCGCGTTTATTGATTTATTTAAGAATTGGCGGACATAACCTCGATTCGCCATCGCGATGCTTAACCCTTAGGTACGAGGAGCGAGTCGTGATAATTTTATACAATCAGAAAAACGTGCACAAATTGTTGGATTCCCTCTCTCACTCCCTTCACCACCACCCAAACTCCTCTTCATCTCTCACTCCCCGAAACACATTTCCAACACCAATCTC
This sequence comes from Camellia lanceoleosa, assembly GCA_025200525.1. Lineage (NCBI taxonomy): Eukaryota > Viridiplantae > Streptophyta > Magnoliopsida > Ericales > Theaceae > Camellia > Camellia lanceoleosa. Next base: position 7,170,586 of record CM045765.1, read on the forward strand.
TCAAAGATCTGTATTTTTCGATTTTTGAATTTCTTATTCGAACGTAGACAGAGTGTCTATGTTCCCCGTAAGTCCTCTCTCTTTCTGTTTGCTTCTTGGTTGATTTTTTTTTTTTTTTTAATGTGTTTTTTTAATAGCAAGAAAAAAAAATATATTTTATATAAAGTTGTGGATTTCTATGATTCTCTATGAATTCATTTACCTCTGTTTAGGGCTCAAACTTATAATTTAATATTATATAAATTTATTATTATGTATGTATTTAAGTTATATTTTTGTAGCATGAAAAGTTAAAATTATCAAATGAATGCTCATTTTTTATGTTATAATTTAATATAATTTAAAATTATATCATATATTTATTTAATTTATATTTTTGTGTTATATTTTCATATATTTATTATTTCGTGTTATCGTGTCGTGTCATTTTCATCCCGTGTCTGATTCGTATTATAATTAGCACGAAAGATTTGTGTTATAATTTAAAATTATTATATATATTAATTTTATTTATATTTTTGTGTTATATTTTTATATTTTTATTGTTTCATGTTATCATATAGTATTATTTTCAATTCATGTCCGGTTCGTGCCGTGTCAACGTGTCATGTCAAAAAATTTTACTATTAACTAAAAATATAATAACCAATTTTATATGAACTCTATTTAAGAAATACTTATTTTCCATATATTTTTCATTGTATATTCGATTTTATCATTATTAGATTTCTTTTATATAATTGATATTTTAATTTGATTATTATGATATTTAAGAAAAATTATCTCGATATGCAAATAAATAAATAAGACAGAATGTGCTTAATTATGTAGCACTGATCATATTAATTTTATTTTTTATTTTTTATCTATATTATTGATGTCTTAATATTAATTTATATTTAATTTTTTATTTAACATGAAATTATTTATTACAAAAAATTTATATTTAATTTAAATTTTATATACCTATAGACAATATGTATGAATAATTCAAAAAAAAATATTATAGAAAAAAATCAATACTCTACATAATTAATTTATGTATTTTTTTCTTAATCCAATCACAACATATTTGTATAATCTTTTAAATAAAATTTGTGTAGATCTATTTGTACATATTTTTATTTTTCAAATAAATATAAAAATAAATTTAAAATTAAATAATTAGAATCACTTTTAGTTTTATATTACTAATTCTCTTTCTAATTTAACTATTATTTTTAATATCAAAATGAGTGTTTATTTTACTATCTTATAATTTAATATATATCATATAAAATTATTATATAATAATTACACTTTTATAGTACAATAGAACTAAAATTATCAAAATAAACAAATAATTTAACTAAATTTATTATACATAAGTATTCAAGTAACACTTTTATAGAACGATAAGACTAAGATTATTAAAATAAAAAATTAATATTAATATTATTCTTTTGTAACACATATCATAATATAATACGTCATAAGTTGTAATCAAGTCATAACTTGTATATTACAAAAATTTTCGTTGTTTTTATTTTTTTCAAAAAAAAATATTTTGATTGTGAAATTCATGATTTTTGATAAATTTAATTAACATAATTGAAGATTTGATTTCAGGTTGAAAATAAATATTTTTTTATTATAACTTTGAAAGAAATTATTTTTATGAACTTTTTATATAACATCACACAAAAATTGTCATCAGCCATTAGCAATTTATTTTATTTGACTTTCAATTGTTACAATTTTTACACAAAGTATTAACACTCAAAATTAAATTTTCATTTAAAAAATAAATTTCTATGAATCGCATGGGTCATCTACTAGCTTAAAATATAAAAGAAAAAGTCTTTGGTAGAGTTTTAGAATTATGATATAGTAATAGAGTTGTATTTTAAGTTTTTGAGTTTTGAAATTATGATTTGAGTATAAAAAATTTGTTTGGTTATGAGTTTTGAAAAGAGTTTTTCAAACAAGATAAGAGGATAATCCACTATTTTCTCTTCATTTCTCTTCACACACACACACACACACACACACACACACAAAATTAAAGAGGAAGAAGAAATACCATTCACTGTATTTGGTTTCAATTTTCTAGAAATTTGTTTTTTTATTTTTGCGTATTTTTTTTTTTTTTTAGTGAATATCTTTAAAATTTTAAGTAATTTTTAAATATTTTTTTAGATTTACCTTACTTAGATGTATCTGAAAAGTAAAATATTTGTAAAAAATATTTTAAAAAACCAATAAATACATAAGAATACAAAAAATATATTGAATTTTCATAGTTTTTTTTTTTTGTAATTTTGGTATTAGTGAATTTTTTAAAGAATTTTTTTCATAAATATTAGTATATTTTTTAAATATATTTATGTTAGATGTATCTAAAAAAATTTGTTTAAAATATTAAAAAAATTTAATAAAAAAAATACAAAAAATAAAAAAAATTAATTTTTTGAAAAATGAATCTTGAGTTTTGAAATTAAACAAATTGGTTATCTTTTCTTTTTGTTTTTCTCTGTTCATGTTTGCACTACTTATTTCACTCATCTCCTAATTTGCCAAATTGACTACAAGGTTATTTAGAAAGATGGTTAAAAGTTATTTTTCAATTTTTAACTTATTTTGAACCAGATCATCTCTCACAATTTTTATATATTTTTTAAAAATAATTAAAAATTAATTTTTAACCATCTTTTTAAAATAAGTCAAATCCTTCGGTCGTCCGAATCTGTTGATGGTTTGTTGGCTCACACAACTGATGAGGATTTGAATCCTCCAACTAACTTGGTGGGTAGGAATACACCTCTCTGATGTCATTCATCACTCACCTTGTACGGACAAATCCAAATGATTTTATTTTTAAAAAAATAAGTTGTATGTTCAACCAATAGTAAAAGATTAAGCGGTTGTTTAGAGTGTTCTAAATAAGCGTATTTTTTATCTTTTTAAATTAAAAAATTAAAAAATATATATAAATATTTAGGTTAATTTTTTTATTTTTTATAAAAAAATGTGTAATAAAAAATTATAAAAATTAATTTGTAAGGAAAAATTAAGATTGGGAGTTGTGCGGCCGTAATTATTGATTTTTGGTAAATAGTGTTAACTTTTTAACTTTTTGAATAACTTTTTAATTTTTTGACTTTTTTACAATATGACAAACTTGACCTAAATAAATACATCATCTTAATAATAAAAAAATAATGGACAAATTATAACATATTATTGGTCAGGTACAAAGACACTTATGCTATGTGCTTTAAATAGTTTATCAAATATTTTATCAAATCTCTCACATAAATATAAAACTCACATATATATATATATATATATAAATTTATGTAAATCTCACCCTATATGAAAATTTTAATAAAATATTTAGAAGTGGGTTAGCTTTTTAATTTTTTTAGCTATTTTAGTCTGGGTTAAAAAACTTAGTTCGGGAAGAGTTTTTTGACTTTTTAACTTTTTTTAATTTTTTTTGTGAGAGAAGAGTATAATAATTATGGGTTAGATATGATGTTTTATTTTTTGTGACTAAAACAACCTATTTTATCTTTTGTAACTAAAATAACTAAAAAAAACCCCAAACTCTTCTTGCGAAACTGTGCCTTAAAATGCATAGCATTTCACATGTTATAATGGGCATGTTGCCTAACACCCAAATAGTTTAAGCAATACACGTGTATTTTTTATTTATTTTTTCAAAAATGTTTTACACCACTAATTAGTACTAATTAGTGGTGGCTCTAATGATGTGACAGCGAGTCCCACCCACTGTCACATGTGTTTTGTGCCTTATTTTTGTTTTTTATTTTTTTTTTTTAATTATCATCTCACTAGTGGTGGAGTTAGTGATGATAAATTAGTGATATATAACATTGCTATATATATATATATATATATGATCACATATGGTAGTTTTAACTTGATTTTCAAATATGTGATGTGACACACTAACTCACCTATATGTGTTGGCTTCTTCTTAAGTGTGCAACCCACAAAAGATATAAGTGGGTTGCACATCATATGCCACTCACACAAAAGGTGTAAGTGTAAGTGGAAGGTATAAATGAAATGTATAAGTTGCACATGCACTTACACAAAAAGTCTGAGGTAAAAAGGTGTAAGTGTAAGGTGTAAGTGAACACAAAAAGGTGTAAGGTGTAAGTTGCACACTATAGCATTACCCCCATGTGTTTGATTTATAATTAAAAATTTTGTTGATTTCTCAATCTTCATTGATTGTACTAAACATGATGAGTCGAAAATTAGAGTTGCAATTCGGGTGAATTTGTTCTGATTGGGTGGTTGTTCAAGTCCAGTTCAAGTTATGTTGAGATCTGTTCAGTCTCACCCAAACCTGAATTGTAACCCGAGATTACCTGTCCAAGTCCGATCTGACTTAAACCCCAATTGACCAAGTTGCCCGAATTACCCGAATTGTATTTTTTTTTTTTTTTGGCAGCTACATTATTAAATTAGTAGAATTTGACTCTATTTATAATTTTTTTTTATATAAAAAATCATTAATACCAACAAAACAATTAATTTATATAATGTAAGAGAAATACTGGTATAATAATCTTTACAATTTATGAGTAAAAAAAAAGATTTTATGTTATTTGTATATATAATATATATTCAATATAATTTAATAATTTATATTACTTTAATATCATGTAATGACTAATAATTTATATATATATATATATATAATATTTTATATATCTATATATATGTATGTATAATTCAGATTTCGGGTTGCTCGAGTTATTTGATATCTTTACCCAAACCCGCCCAAATTTAATTTGGGCTTCTAAATTTTTGCTCAAACTCCTATCAAATTTGAAAATATCTTGTCCAAACCCTAAAAAAATTCAGACTAGGTTTAGATTGTTCAAGTTAAACCCGCCTAAGTTACACCCCTATCAAAAATACATTCTTTTCTTGTTCAACTACCCCCAAGTAAACTCCAATTTTTTCACACTAGTGCAACACTGCAAAAATTATTATACCTTATGTATTTTTTCCAAAATTAAATTTGGTGTTCGCTAAAAATTTTGAAATTCACTTTTATACAAGAATTATTCTTCAAAATTTAATATCTCATGTAATGACCTCAAAATATTTAATCCAAACCTTTTGTTAAAAATTTATTGGTAACTACATATTTAAAAAAATAAAAATAAAAGAAGAAGAAGAAGAAAAAGAAATAGTCTACTTTGTTAAACTAATTAAAATTATAATTACTTAATTGGTGAAAATCATATTAAATAATAAATATTTATCACAATTACATTTGTCATACACAATTTTATTTTTTATTTTTTCCCCTGACTCATATAGCGAGTGGTCAACAAGTACTTCTTTCTCTTTTCCCCTATTTTCCATGGGCTTTATGTCATTCTATCAAACGCATCGTACAACAAAAGAAAAAGATAATAATAATAATAATATATGGAATTAATAAGCTTGCTTGATTACACTTTTTTTTTAATACTTTTCAAAAAAATTTACTTTCTTATTTTTCGTATTTTTTTATTTTTATTGAATTTTTTTAATATTTTAAGTAATTTTTTTTTTTACTTTTTAGACATACCTAACATAAATATATCTAAAAAATAAAAAAAAAATACGATAATTCAATACATTTTTTTATATTTTTATGTATTTATTAATTTTTTAAAATATTTTTTCACAAATTTTTTACTTTTTAGATACATTTAAGTAAGATGCATCTAAAAAAGTTTAAAAAAAATATTTAAAATTTTAAAAATATTCACTAAAAATAAAAAATCAAAAAACACGAAAATCAAAAAATTTAAACCAAACACACTGAATAGATCTTACAAATTTTCTTACTTACTCACATGACAATAATCATATTGTTTTGGTAAATTCATTTTAAATTTTACAATTTTTTTAGTGTCACCTCAATTCAATGAGTAAGTTGAATCTAACTTCATAAGTTGATTCTATCCAGTTGGGAATGTGAATCCTATCACAAGTCCCAGCTCATTGATCTAAATATTTCATTTTATAGATACCTATTTGTGGATCATAAAAATTAACCATATAATTTAAACATAATTGTCTTTTTTTTAATTAAAAAAAATCTTTATAGATCAGAAAAAAGATTGAAGGGTTATTTCCATAATTCACAATGCAATAACAATAGCCGAATCTTTTTGGTTTAGTGGAGGGTGGTGTTGATGGGTCCTTTTCGGCTTAGATTGCATTGTTTTGTTGCTCTCTCATCTCATCTCATGGGTGCAGGAATCTCATGTCATTACCATAAGTATAATAAAAACAAAGACAAAGGCATTCAAATATATATATATATATATATATTAATAAATAAAAAAATAAAGGTGAGGTGAGGGAACAGTAAAAGATGAGCAACTTATCTAGACTAGATGCAATTAATATATTGGCCTATTTGGTAAGATTTATTTTCAGTTTATTTTCAGCTTATTTCAATTTTTAACTTAATTTAAACTATTTTGATGTGTTTGGTTCACAACAACAAATTTTATAACTTTTTGTAAGTCAAAAATCAACTTATTCTTTGAGTGAGGGAGGAAAAGCTTAATTTATAAGTTAAAAATCAGATTATGTTCACAGTTATAAGGTATAAGCTGGTAGACTATAAGTTATAATTACTTTTCCACAGCTCTACCAAACGGGACCGTTATCTTCTTTACCTCAAAAGCCACTCACTTTCTTTATTTTTATTTTTATTTTTGATTATCGTCCATTTTTTTAGACAAAAGTAATAAATTAAATAAATTACGATTATTAGATCAATTTAATTTTTTGTGTGAATACTATGCACGAAAGGCTTACAAAATAAATAATTTAAATTATCAAAATAAGACTCATGGTGATCCCACAAACCCAAACAGTATCCTCAAATTTAGATTTTAGACTCGAAGAAAATAATGCCCATCAATACAATAGTAACATATTGCATGATATACAAAATGTAATAATATTGTTGTTAGTATCTCTATTCGATATTATCGAACACTCAAAACTCGACAATTTAACAAATAGATTTTAACGAATTGAGTTGAATTAGACACAAATTTAAGTAGCTCTTCCAATAATAAATAGAAATAAAAGAAAGTTATCAATAACCTCACCATAAGTGAACTAAAATTTTCATTCTAATTGTCAATTGAAGATTACTTTTATTAATCTTCTTTTGCAGCAGATTAATGTATGCTGACGCTGTCGGCAGGGATTAGCAACTAATTATTCTGTACTTTTGGATTTTCTCAGTGGATTTGGCCGACTTAAACCTTGCCATCCAAGGTTTAATTAAAATTAAAGAATCTAATATCATAAAGGCATATCAAATATTGCTTTTAAAAAATATATAAATAAATAAATAAATCTTTAAAAAATATCAAAGGCCCGTGATAAAACAACGTCATAAGAAGTCATTGTCACCCAATCAAATTTAAAAGAAATAGCTCGTGCATGCCAAAAAAGTAGCCACAAACTAGGTCAAGCCCCAAGAAAGCAACGGAATATGAGCTAACCACTCAACTAGGTCCCACTCTTTTGGAATAAATTTAATTCACAAATACAGAAACCAATCACAAAATTAAACATGATAGCGATATGAAATTTTTAACATTGGGTATTACCAACAACTTTTATAAAAATTTATATCCTGTTTCATTTTAAATTATTGTGTATTTTATTCTATATTTGATTCTTGTGTTCGTAATATAACTAATTTTCTTTGAGAACTATTTGTAATCATCTCTAAAGCGCATATATTAATAAAGATTTAACAAATGTTTGGAAGTATTCGTAATTATCACTAAATCCTAGATGCTCATAATTATCTGTAAATTACGTATATCAATAATGAATGATTGGACGTTAAGATTTACAATTCATTCCAAAGTTCTGTAAATCAAGTGTATCAATAAAAGATCGAATGAATGTTTAAATTTACAATTTATCCCAAAATTATTTTATCACTAAATTTTATAAATAAAATATTTTGACTCACGTTTATTAACTAGGTAATTTGTTAAGAAGGGTATGTGTTATAATTTTTTATTAATAAAAAACAACATTAGAAATTGTTTAGAATGTCTTAAATAAGTGTACTTTTTGACTTTTTAAACTAAAAAGTTGAGAGAAAAAATATAATTGTTTGGGTTAACTTTTTAACTTTTTATGAAAAAATGTGTACTCCCTCCGTCCTATAATATTAATCCCTTATTCCATTTTTTATTGTCCCAAAATATTAGTCCCTCTTCAAAAATTAAGTACAAAAATAATATAAATTTTCTATTTTGCCATTCTTTTAAATTCATAAATAGTATAAGGAAAATGTCTCGTAGCTCAAATTTTGTGGCTCAAAAGTGGCTCAAATGGCCAAAATGACGTTATTTTGGCCATTTTTATGTTGTTTTGTACTCAAAACGACGTCGTTCTGGCCATTTGAGCCACTTTTGAGCCACAAAATTTGAGTTACGTAACATTGTCGATAATATAAAAAGTACAATTATGACATTGATATTTTCAAAAAAAATGTACTATCAAAGGGTAATTTTGAAAAATTAACTTTTTTAAAGTACGATAATTGTACTACCAAAAAAAAGTTAGATTCCCCAAAAGGGATCATTATTTTGGAACGAAGGGAATATTAAAAAATTGTATAAATTAGTGTGTAAGAAAAAATTAGGATTGAGAGTTGTGCAGCCGTAATTTTTTACTTTCGATGAATAGTAATAACTTTTTAATTTTTTGAATAATTTTTTGACTTTTTAACTTTTTGGTCACATGCCAAACTTGGCCTAATTATATTTCAAACCTATGAAAAAAAAATAAAAAAATAAATCTCTTATATTAGGTAAAGATATTTTGATCATTTTAATTTGATTTGACACCATAAATAAATATTAAATTAAAAAACAAAAAATTAATTTTTTACCAACTTCTCAAATCACTTTCAAAAACTTTCAAAAACTTAATAAAAAATCAAAAATCTACATTTTACCAACTTCTCAAAACAAGCCTATGAAATTAAACCATGCATGGCTCTTTAGACTGAGCCAATAATGGTGGGATCCATCAGGATGTGATGACATACATGCTGCACAAGTCTTGTCTTCTTTTCTTTTCTTTTCTTTCCTTTTCTTTCTTCCATTTTACTTACATTTTGGTAATAACTTTTCTCTGGTCTTTTTTCTTTTTTCTAATGAAATCCCCCCCACCCACTAACCCTTATCCCACTATCTCACTTAGAGGCCTATAAATTGCACCCCAGACCCCTCACTCAACATATAGAGGTACAAAGACTTTGACATACTAGAAGTGGAGAGAGAGAGAGAGAGAGAGAAAGAATGGAGGCTTTCCCAGTCATTTACATGGAGAAACTTAATGGTGAAGAGAGAGCAACTACTATGGAGATGATCAAAGATGCTTGTGAGAACTGGGGCTTTTTTGAGGTAAACACAATTTTGATTCCCACAAAAACCCACAACGATATTAGATTTTCCTCTAATATTTATCTTCTCTAATAGTAACTACAAGAATCAAAATGTAAAATCACTAAATCAATAGCTGCTATCTACTATACAGAACTCTCTCTCTCTCTCTCTCTCTAATATGTATATAAACACACGGCTTCTGTCTAGTTAACTGGAGTCCAGTTGTGAGAGGAGACAAACCCAATATCTAATTGTGTGATATTTGAAGCAGTTGTTAACTATATTTGGAAAGTTTTAACTAATTTTTTTTCTTTTTCTTTTTTGGTTATATTTTTAAGTTGATGAATCATGGTATATCCCATGAGCTTATGGACAGTGTGGAGAGGCTAACAAAGGATCACTACAAGAAATGCATGGAACAGAGGTTCAAAGAAATGGTGGCAAGCAAGGGTTTAGAGGCTGCTCAGTCTGAAATCGATGATTTAGACTGGGAAAGCACCTTCTTCCTGCGCCATCTTCCTGCTTCTAACATCTCCGAAATCCCCGATCTCGAAGAAGATTACAGGTGAATTAACATCATCATAATCAAGTTCAATCCCTCTCTCATGCTAGTAGAACTAGTTTTCATAAAATCACAGTTTTGTCACTCTATGTATTCCTTTGCTTACATATTCTTGTTCGGAAAAGCTACAAACCCATCAAAAGTGCCCAGTTTAGTTGTGTTTTTTGTTTTTCATATGTTTAAAAACAAAACAAGAAAAGTTCGAAACCCTCCTGTTTTCATTCTTTTGCTTTATGTTTTCATTTTCTGAAAAGCACAAATACTGTTTTGGGAGAAATTTTCTACCCCAAAAAAAAAAATAGCAAGTCCGCTTTTCTAGTTTTGGCGAATTATATCAAAATCATGTTTCCAAACACTATTTTTGTTTTTTCATGTTTTTTAAACAAAAAAAGAAAAATTCGAAACACTTTCATTTTGTGTTCTATGTTTTCATTTTCTAGAAAAAGCCAAATTTGTTAGGCTGACTGTTTTTTAATACTGTTTTTAGAAAGAAAAAAAAAATCCAAAACAAACCCTTTTATAAAAAAACTCAAAAGCTGTTTTCGAATATTCAAAATTTGATTTTGCACAACAATGAAACAGTGAGTGTTTATAAACATTTCGTTGATTTGTTTTTTGAAAACATGAAAATGACAGAAACACAACCAGCCATGCCAGAAGTGTATGGTATAGACACAAAATGAATTCGGTCAACACATTTCATTTTCTGTGCATTTTTTCTAGGTACGTGGCATTGCTGATTCGTGTTTTGATTCTGATTGATAACAGGATGACAATGAAGGAATTTGCAAAGAAACTAGAAGAACTAGCAGAGCAGCTTTTAGACTTGTTATGTGAGAATCTAGGGATAGAGAAAGGGTACCTCAAGAAGGCTTTCTATGGCTCCAAGGGTCCAACCTTTGGCACCAAGGTCAGCAACTACCCTCCGTGTCCCCACCCGGAGCTGATCAAGGGCCTTCGAGCCCACACCGACGCTGGTGGCATCATTCTCCTCTTCCAAGACGACAAGGTCAGTGGACTCCAGCTGCTCAAGGATGGTGAATGGATCGATGTTCCTCCGATGAAACACTCCATTGTAATCAACATAGGGGACCAACTTGAGGTACAACAGTACTACATGACCCAAAACATTAGTCATCTTCATTTGAAACATTTGTTAACTGTCTTTAGGGAACTTTTTTCAATTTTAAATGAAATTTTTTTATTTTCTGGGTCCATATAGACTACGTCTTTAAAATAACAAATAAAAAATAAAATTGAAAAGTATCCACTAATGACAAAAATAAGCTAGATTTTGTCAAAAAAAAGCCTAAAAAAGTTGGCTGATTTTTGTCTTTACTAGACCTTTGCAAAAAAGTTCTAATTTTTAATAAATTTTAAGATGGCCTTGTCTAGACGGAGCTAAAGAGTAAAATAGTCTGACTTGAAGTTAAAAAAATAAAAAAATAAAAAATCTACTAAATACAAAAATTAGCTAACTTATAAATTGCAGACACAACCAAAAGACAAAAGGAAAATGTTTGTTGCTTCGAATTTTTGTGGCTCGAATGATTTAAATGTGTCAAAACGCTTGATTTTCACCCCACCAACCAGTGTTGAAGGCAAAAATATGGTTCTAACAAAGTAATTATGTGTGTCATTGTATTTGTACAGGTAATCACAAATGGCAAGTACAAGAGTGTGATGCACCGTGTGATTGCTCAGTCAGACAGAAACAGAATGTCGCTAGCCTCATTCTACAATCCGGGCAGCGATGCTGTCATCTATCCGGCACCTGCACTGGTAGAGAAAGGACAAGAGCAAAAGCAAGTGTATCCGAAATTCGTGTTCGAGGACTACATGAAGCTCTATGCTGGCCTGAAGTTTCAGGCCAAGGAGCCAAGGTTCGAAGCCATGAAGGCCGTGGAAAGTACCATCAACTTGGGTCCAATCATAACAGTTTGAGTTCAATGTCAATTGTGTTTGTGTGTGTGTTTACATGTCACTGAGGCTAATAAGGCAATTAACAAGACTTTAAGATAATTAAAGCTACTCGTTTAGCCTAGTTTTTTTTAATTTTCTGATGTGTGATTAAGTTTAGAGCTTGTCTTGGAGTTCATTAAGTATTGGGTGTTTGGTTGTGGTGGTGTTCGTGATGTATTGTATTGCATAAAGTAACTACAACTTTTCTTTTCGATGTGAGATGTCTTTCTTTCTGTAAGTTACTTCAAAAGGAATGTGTAGAAGATTCCACAGACAATCGTGTTGTGTTTCTATTTTAAAAGGCAATTCTAAATGATTCTCTCCTTCAAAATCAATTTCAACATAAATTAGTTTTTAATCCGTCCTTACGTGGCTTACCTCTTGCATTGTACCTTCAACAACCACAAAGAAATCCAACTTCTCAAAGTGGAGCACTTGCAAAACAGCTAGGCAAGGCCTCTGTATTAAGTGATGTTAAATCTATACTATTGAAAACCCATAGGACTTCCACACCTCCATAGTTGTGAAACTTCTATTCTAGGCTCTTATGCCAATAATTGACATGTCGAAGTTACAATCACCTGTCCTATGTGCCCAAAATCTTCTACTCTTCTTGGTACCTGATAACTGGGAGATAATGGATGGATAACCTCTCTCTCTCTCTCTCTCTCTCTCCTTCCTTTAGCTCTTGCCATATGATTGGAAGAAATGCCAATAATATTACCACCATCACCACTGTCCCCACCAACTTCTCCTCCACCCCCACCATCTCTTACATAGAAATACAAGAGAGTTCTAAAGATGAGAATATAGTCACAACTGAAGCACTATAGAGTTACTCTTAACAAACTTCTACTCCATTTGCATGCAGAGAGGAACCATCTCAAACATGATACATATAAAGGCAAATCTAACTGGCTATTTTGACCATTCAAATTCTTCCCAGGAGAGAATCGACTATAGGCACACTATTCCTTATTTATTTATTTATTTTTGAAAGCACAAAATTTCTTGTCTCGTGATTGTGGAAGGATGGTGAAAACAGAGCAAAACCATGTCCAGGCCACTAAGCCTTCATACACATCACTTCGGTGAAAACAGAATCAGGTTGAGAATTACAGTGAAAATGAAAATTATTCAAACAAATCCAACCCTCACAAAAAAAAAAAATAATAATAATAAATAATTAGACATAATTTCCATCACAAACTTGCGTTCCAATAATGTGGGAGTGCTTAAAAATAACCACAAACAGTGAATAATTATAATCCTATTAATTTCCTCACTTTCTCCATTTCAGGTCATCATCGAGGTTTTCCAAGAAATTGCCACACAACAATCCTTCAATTTCTTCAATAGGTTACTTTAAGCACACAAGACCAGTACAGTAGAGCAAATTTTTTTTGCTCTGATTTAATTGACAGCTGTGTAAAAAGTTCTAAAATAAAATTAAAAAATCATAAGAATTTCCTCGTCAATAAACTTCAAAATCTTCTTCAGATCAGTACCTTCGAGATATGTTCTAACCTATGTTGACAAAATTCTAGTAGTGACTAGAGAATCAGTTTAGTTAAATAAGAAGTTGAGAATAAATTGAACACAATCAACCATATTAATCCCAGGAAAGAAACAGAGCCTAACCTCACTTGGAACAGAAGTGAAGGTCAACATTAAGAACCTAAGAATTTAACATTGCTCATAAAAAACGCAGCAGTACTGCAAAAATAATGCCATCTTGACATTGACCAGGGAAAAATAGGCTCAAAACCTTCTGGGTGGGTACACAGTTGTGCAGTGTGTGTGCAGTGTTGGTATCTAACTTTCTATTTAAAAAGAGAAAACAAAAACTTCCACAACCACACCTTCTGCTGAGAACTGAGAACTGAGAAGAAAAAGCAACTCCTCTCTCCAATCAAAACTCATCAATGAAGAGAAAATACGAAGATAATCAATTGAAGGTACTGTGCACGTACACGAAGTTCATTCCTCTGATACTAGAATTGGCTCAGCTTTATTTTCTGCATTATTAGCCTTATCAGTGCTTAGGTTCTCAATCTTCTTCTCATCTTCTTTGACAGCATCATCATTAGAGCAATGGTTCTTCAAAACCCCTGAAATGTCAGGCTCGGAAGCACCCGCAAGCTTAAACCGTTCAACAGCATCGTCCAGGTTCTTTTTCCACCCATCCAACCCTAGTTTACATTCAACTTGAGAACGCTCGAAAAGCATGTTACCCCAGAATAGATGTATCTGTGATCTCATCACTGCTGCCTGTTCGGCTGCTTCATCAACTGAAATCTCTCCTTGGCCAGAGGACTCGCCTTCATTACCACTTCCTTGTTTCTTTTTTCTTTTCAGCAATTCTTCCCTCTTGCTCGAACTTGGATCTTTTAGCTCATTTTCTCTCTGCCCCTCAAGCTTCTCCCACATCACAGTCGCAGATTTCATTTTCTCCTCTGCACTATCAAAAAGTTTGATTGTTTCAGTAGAATCCCATTTCGAGAGATCTTCTTTCTTAGCAAGTACATACGACCAATGAAGTTTAGCCATTTCAAATTGCTGCTGCCCCAATGCAAGTAACCCCTCGTAAAAGTCCGGTTTAATCAAGAGCGCCTCCTCATACTTCTCTCTGGCCAGAGAATATTTTTCGCTCACCCAATCATAAGCCGCTTGAAGCTTTGCCGCCACCAACTCTTTTTCTGCAGAGTCATCAATCGGAATCCGTTTCCTCGCAGCACACATATGCACATTTCCCCAATTGAAGAAAGCCAGAGCAGCCACCTCCTGAAACTTTAAGGCAGCCTTATCAAAAAGGCTTTGAGCCTCTTCACTGGTTACTGTCTCTTCAAGGGCTTCCGAACACAGCTCCATCCCGAGCTCATGTAGATCAATATGTGCATCTGGATCAATACCAACATGGGTCCGGAATAACTGAGCAAACTCAAATAACCAGTCATCCATCTCCACTTCCTTGCTCTCTTGATCTTCTGACGTTCCAGATTTTTCCTTTGGAGCTTCCTTCTCCGTCTTATTGATCTCAGTATCCACAGTTTCCACAGCTGAATCACCTAGAGACGAATGCGAGCCACTGTCATCTCCTTTGATTCCCTCACTCTCAAGAGGCTTATCCTGCTCCTCCTCTTCCACTATAGGTGGCTCCTGCTCAGGACCCACCTCAACAATATGCAATCTCAACATCCCAACAGAGTCCGTCATGTCTGATTCAGGTTCATTTGAAATAATGCTGTCAACACACAACTCTGCCAATCTGAGTTCACCCGTACACGTTATAGTCACCAAATCACCATCGTTATCCTTATATTTAATCAAAACAGACTTTGAAGACGGAAAGCGTTTGCTTACAACCTCCCTCAACACTCTAAAATTGCAATTCACTGGCATTTGGGCAAGCCTTATGTCATGATCATAAACAAGCTTCAATGACCTCCATCTAATTGCAGTCTCCAATGACACTGACGAAGAAGCCTGTTCCTTTTGGTTATCCTTAGTAGGATTGGATTTGGTAGAACCATTTGATGGCTTCAAAACAAGCTTTGGCATTTGGGTTTTGACCTGCGGACCATTTTCAGCATGTAAAAATGGTTGGGACCTGTCTAGCTTATTATTAGGTGATACAACCGATGCTCCCACTGCAGAAGTTGATGCTTTCTTTGGCACTGGCCTTGCTGGTAAACAAGGCCCGAGACCAGAAACCGGTGCTCCACGAACCGCAGAGGCCCCAAGAGCTGCTGGAGATGGCCGGCTCTGAAGGTCCTGCTGGGCCTCCTGCCGATGCCCGAGCGCTGTCCTCAATCTCCGGGCAATCTCCAAAGCATCCCCGTGATTCGGATCAGCGCCCAATAATGCCTGCATGTCTTGCATTGCCATTTCATACTTTCCTATCGCCTCAAATGCCCTAGCCCTACGTAGAAGGGCACGGACAAACAGGGGTTGAACCTGAAGTGCCATGGAGCACTCAGCAATCACAATTTCATAGTCTATGGGTTTCATTTGCATCAAACAAGCAGCTCTATTGCTGTGAAACACAGCTCGATCCGGGTAGGTTTTGGGAGTGAGTTTTAGGGCATTATCGTATTGTTCAAGAGCACCCACATAATCTTTGGCTTGAAATCTTTTGTTTCCTTCCTCTTTGAGCTCGTTGGCTCTTTTAGAGTAAATTGAGGAGTCCAAATCAACACCACCATTAGCATTTGGGATTGGATTGTTGTTGTTAGATTCTGAAATTTGGGTTTGGTTCACACCACCCTTCTTTTTCCTACCTCCAGATTTCCCCATAAAATTCTCTCAAACCCACTTCAAAATACAATCTCGACTACAAACGAGATAACAAAAGGGCAATCTTGAAGCGTATCGAGACACTGTTTCGTTGAAATTAGAGAGAGAAGGGGATAGATATACTTACAGAGAAGAAATTGACACCATTTTTGTGCAGATTTGATGGTGTATGATTGGACTGTGAAGACCCAGAAGGTGGATTGAAGAGAAGGTAGATGAGATAAGATTAGATGATCTTTCTTCAGAGGAAAAATGTTGGAGAGCAGAGACGAGAGAGATGTGGAAGTGAAAGGGGGGTTTTTTGGGTGAAGTAAAACTATTACAAATTTGGAACCCTAGATGGCCAGCTCGGTATTGAATCAGGATGCCCTTCTTGCGTACCCTCCTTGACTTCCTACTTATTGGGTAATGGGACCTATTTTAGACTTAATTTTAATAATTTGAATTGTTCATATTTTAAGATTTATTAATTATATTATATTTGTAAAAAATTAAGTTGATCAGATATTAGAAAATATGTGTTCGAAAAACTGTTTATTAAATTTTTTAAAAAATAATTTTTAATTCGATGATCCGAACACATACTTTCTCATATCTGATCAATTTAATTTTTTATAAGTATGATATAATTAATAAATCTTAAAATATGAACGATTCAGATAATAGAAATTGGGCTTAAAAATGGACCCAATAACCCCGCAAGTAAAAAGTTAAGAAAAAAAATTAAGGAAAGGATCTTGACTCGCAAACACATTGGTTGCAATCTTGAATTGTTTTTCTTCTTCTTTTTTTTTTCTTTTTTGTATAAAATAAAAAAAAAAAGTCAAGTTGAAATAATTAATGCATTTTTTAATTGTTTATGATAAATTATAAAAAAAAAAATTATTGATAATTAAGAAGCAAGGGGAGAAGTGTATTGAGATGAGTTGCTCTCCATATTATATTTTTTCATATAGTGCTTTTTTGAGAAGCTGGTAAAAAGTCAGTTTGTAATTTTTTACTAATTTTGAGTTACATCACCTTTCACATAGCTTACCAATAAAAAGATAAAAAAAATTAAAAAGTCAACTTTTTACCAACTTCTCAAAATACTCCACATTTTCATATCGTTATTGGGGATCTCACTTGAACTCATATTGATAATTTGAACCGTTTATTTAATAGGGTCTTATAGTATAGATTATTCATGCAAAAAAATTAATTTCACCAAACAATTATAAGAACAGGAATAAATTGTATTTCTTTTTAAATAAAATGGATGTTTAAGTTTACAATCACATTTGTAAGTCATTTTATAAAACAAAATATATTTTTTTTGTTTATGTGTTTATGTGTCCGATAAAGTTGCTTTTTTTTTTTTTCTTTTTTTGTGTTTAATTGACTTTTATGCAAAGCCTACGAAATAGACGATTTAGATCATCAATATGAATCTGGATTGAAACTCACCCAAAAAAAAATTGTAAATAGATGAGATATATAGAAGGAAGTTTATGCCATTTTGATTCTAATTATCAATAGAAATGGGATGAACTTAATCTTAAATGTAGAAGAATTTGTTCAAACTTGACCCAAATTTGACCTCTAGCCAGGAGTTGTTCATGTCTAAATTTGAGTGTCTCGAATTTGATAGAAAAACTGTCTTCAATGAAATGACTCTGTTTGGGAACAGGCTAATTTAGTAATTTTTTGGCTATTTAGTTAAAATATGAGTTAAAATATGAGCTAAAAAAAACTAGTATGTTTGGAATGACTTTTTGACTTTTTACGAAAAGATGTGCAAAAAGTAGAGAGAAAAAAAAATCTTTGACTTTTTTGTATAAGTTGTTGGCTTTTTAGCTAATTTTTAACAACTTTTTGACTTTTTAACTAAAAAAGATGATTCCCAAACGAGGCTTATATATTGCACTTCATAAAAATTATGAACACATTAAGAAAATCAATTTAAATAATGTGTACCAAATAATAAAATTGTTTAAATACTTTTTTTTCTGTAGTTTATTGTCACCATTGTTTGCATATCCCAATTTTTTTATATATATTAAAGTGACTTAATAATGTGGAAAATTAATATGTTATAAGTTTATTATATAATTATATATTAGTAATAGAATTTAATTTGTTGATGTTGTTGCTCGGATTATGAGAGTTTTTGCTAATGCCCAAATCAAAGGTTAAAATGTTTAGCCCCAAACAACACTCGTGAGGGGGTCATCTTGAGTTAATGAGCGATTGCTTCCCACATTATTGATGATGATTTAAGTAAATTTCGTTTGTCTATAATGTATTATTTGTAGTGCATCAAAATGATATCATTTTAAGAAAAGGGATAACTTTTTGTTTTTTAATTTTGTCATAAAATGACGTCATTCTTTTTGTTATTTCAGAATAGTAAGAGTGCACTATAGAGAATCTGAATTCTGTATGATTTACAAGGCTCATTTTAATAATATAATAAGTGTAACGTCACTTAATGAAATAAATTTATAAAATCATTTAATTTGTATAATATTACTCATATTATCCAAGTCATAAATTCTATTTCTTACCTCATTTTCTTATTTTAAGACATAAGTGAATGTGTCTCATAAGTATTTATAAATGTGGGTCTCATTGCTTTATATCTAAGAGTAAAAAATGAAATTATGTATAGTATTACTTTATATTTTTTAAAATTCCCAACTCTTAAAACTTTGTGAGATGAAATTGGATTTGAACTTTTAAATTTCTATCCAAACCTGCCCAAAATTAAAATATATATTATCTAAGACCTAAAATGATTCACGTTGAACTCATGTTACTCGGTTGAGTCTCTCCAAATTGCATCTTCTCAACCTTTTTCTCTTGACTATAGTGAGCGGTCGACAAGTGCTTCAAACTCAATTGATTGTTGCAGACTTCTTTCTTTTTCCTCCATTTTCCATGTGTTTGGGAAGAGGCTAAAAAAATCAATTTTTTGACTTTTTAACTTTTTTAGTCAAAAAAGTCAATTTTTTTATCCAAAACAACCCAATTTTTTGCCAAAAAAATAACTAAAAAAGCCAAAAATTAACTTTTTACCAACTTCCCAAAACACCACTATGTCATTCTATCAAATGTGTTGTACAGCAAAAGAAAAGAAATAATAAAATATAAATTAATAATTTTGCGCCTAAAACTACCAAATATCTCAAATGAGCATACATCTTACACTCATGTGAAATATTTAGAGATTGTTTAAAATGTCTTAAATAAGTTTACTTTTTGACTTTTTAAACTAAAAAGTAGAGAGAAAAAAGATGATTGTTTAGGATAACTTTTTAACTTTTTACAAAAAGATATATATTAAAATATTATATAAAATAACAAAATTATCATTTTACCCCTACTATATGTAAATACCTACTGACTTGGATTGTACTGGAAGCCAATCGGTTGGCAACAAACATTATAGGAGCGGATTGCCTACAGTCCAAGATCGGACTAGACGGTGTTGTTTGGCCCGTAGGGACCCACCACGAGTCCCGTTTTGATAATCGGAACCATTCAATGTGTAGAACTCGTCGAGTACTATATACGTATAAAAAATCACATTGATTGAATATTTATAGCTATCATCTGATCAGATTAGTTTTTTTTGTCACCCATTAATTTCTTCACCGTCCATTTTGTTATACAAAACTGATTTGATCATATAACTATCGATATCCGATCAACATGATTTTTTACAGGCATATAATATCCAACGAGTTCCACACATTGACAGTTCAAATTATCAAAACGAGACCCGTGATGGGCCAACACAGGCCAAACAGCACTGTCCTGTGCAATTTTTTTGTGCACCGCCGGGTATAATTTGTAGCATCAGTTGACAGTATACCATCACTGCACACTGCTCTGTGTAACAGCACTGTCATGATTTTATATATATATATATATTTGTAAATAGTGATAACTTTTTAACTTTTTATCTTATTTACAACATGCCAAACCAGGCCTTAATAATTTTGTTGATAAATTTCTTAAGGTCCTAGCATTTTTCCATGCTATATGATTGGAAGAAATGCCAATAATATTACCACCACCAACAAACTTCTTCTCCACCATCTATTGCATAGAAATACAAGAGAGTTCTAAAGATGAGAATATGGCATCTTTTGGCATTCAGGTTAAAAGCTATTTTTTAACTTTTAATCTATTTTGGGAATATGACATCTTTTGGCATTCAGGTTAAAAGCTATTTTTTAATTTTTAACCTATTTTGGGTCACATCAACTAATGCAGACTTACTCTCAACTGAAGCACTACAGAGTTACTCTTAACAAACTTCTACTCCATTTGAGCGCAGAGAGGAACCATCTCAAACAATAATATGACAAAACCTTTAGATATACATGAAATATTGGGAGCTTATTTTATGGGTGTTGGAGATCATCAAACAGATTAAGATTCCATACTCTACCAAGTCAGATAAGATACTACACAGAACTAATGTTTGAGGCCAAGGATTACAAGTCTAGAACATGATGGAAATGGAAAAGGAATTAAGAATAGTTGAATATTACCAGTGAGATCTGAAAACAAATACATGAGATACAAAAGAATTGGGAGCAGATAGTCAAAACGAACAATAATCTTGTACACACAGACACAATAATGTGTAAGAACAAGCCTTCACCTCAATTTCTTTTTCACTGATGGAAAATCAAAGAAAAGCACAAGTTCCACCCCAAATATGTAAAAAATAAATAACTAAAGCTTTTGTTATAGTCAAGTCCTGATCCAACAGATGCACATTGAAATTTCCAAGCTGTTTAACAAATAAACATTCCCAGAATACCAACATGATACATATAAAGGCAAATCTAACTGGCCACAAAATCTCTTGGAAGGATGGTGAAAACAGCGCAAAATCGATGTCCACGCCAATAAACCATCTTACATGAAACACAATCAGGTTGAGGTTTACAGTGAAGATAAAAATTATTCAAACAAATCCAAACCCCACAGAAAGAAAGACAATTTTCCATCAAAAACTTGCATTCCAATAATATGGGAGTACTTCAAAGTAACCACAAAAGAAGAATAATTATAATCCTATTAATTTCCCCACTTTCTCCATATCATGTCATCATCAAGATTTGTCCAAGAAATTGCCATGCTACAATCATTCAATTTTTTTAATAGGTTACTTTAAGCATATAAGACACATGCCCGGCATAGTTGAGTGAATATTGTTTGCTCGGATTTGATTGACAGTGTAAAGAGTAAAAAAGTTTCATAAGGAACTCCTCATCAATAAACTTTAAAATCTACTTTAGATCAGTACCTTCTAGACTTGTTCTAACCAATGTCGACTAAATTCTAGTAGTGACTTGAGAATCAATTTAGCTAAATAAGAAGCTGAGAATAAATTAAACACAACCAATGATATTAATCCCAGCAGAGAAACAGAGCAATAACAATCAAGAACGCACAAGCCTAACCTCACTTGGAGCAGGAGTGAAGGCCAATATGAACAACCCAACCCAACCCAAGTATTTCACATTGCTACTAGAAAACTCAGCAGTAGGGCAAAAATAATGTCATCTTGACATTGACCAGGAAAAAATAGGCTCGAAAACTTTTGGTTGAGTACACTGTTGTGTAGTGTTGGTATCTAACTTTCTATCTAAAAAGAGAAAACAAAAACTTCCACAACCCCACCTGCTGAGAACTGAGAAGAAAAAGCAACTCCTTTCTCCAATCAAAACTCATCAATGAAGAGAAAATACAAAGATAATCAATTGAAGGTTACTGTGCACAAACACGAGTTTCATTCCTCTGATACTTGACTTGGCTCAGCTTTTTTTTTTGCATTGTTACCCTTATCAGTGCTTAGGTTCTCAATCTTCTTCTCATCTTCTTTGACGGCATCATCATTAGAGCAATGGTTCTTCAAAACCGTTGAAATGTCAGGCTCAGAAGCACCAGCAAGCTTAAACTGTTCAACAGCATCATCCAGGTTCTTTTTCCACCCGTCCAACCCTAGTTTACATTCAACTTGAGAACGCTCGAAAAGCATGTTACCCCAGAATAGATGTATCTGTGATCTCATCACCGCTGCCTGTTCTGCCGCTTCATCAGCTGAAATCTCTCCTTGGCCAGAGGACTCGCCTTCATTACCACTTCCTTGTTTCTTTTTTCTTTTTAGCAATTCTTCCCTCTTGCTCGAACTTGGATCTTTTAGCTCATTTTCTCTCTGCTCCTCAAGCTTCTCCCACATCACAGTCGCGGATTTCATTTTCTCCTCTGCACTATCAAAAAGTTTGATTGTTTCAGTAGAATCCCATTTCGAGAGATCTTCTTTCTTAGCAAGTACATACGACCAATGAAGTTTAGCCATTTCAAATTGCTGCTGCCCGAATGCAAGTAACCCCTCGTAAAAGTCCGGTTTAATCAAGAGCGCCTCCTCATATTTCTCTCTGGCCAGGGAATATTTTTCGCTCACCCAATCATAAGCTGCTTGAAGCTTTGCTGCCACCAACTCTTTTTCTGCAGAGTCATCAATCGGAATCCGTTTCCTCGCAGCACACATATGCACATTTCCCCAATTGAAGAAAGCCAGAGCAGCCACCTCCTGAAACTTTAAGGCAGCTTTATCAAAAAGGTTTTGAGCCTCTTCACTGGTTACTGTCTCTTCAAGGGCTTCCGAACACAGCTCCATCCCCTGCTCATGTAGGTCAATATGCGCATCTGGATCAATACCAACATGGGTCCGGAATAACTGAGCAAATTCAAATAACCAGTCATCCATCTCCACTTCCTTGCTTTCTTGATCTTCTGAAGTCCCGGGTTTTTCCTTTGGAGCTTCCTTCTCCAGCTTATCGATCTCAGTATCCATAGTTTCCACAGCAGAATCACCCAGAGACGAATGTGAGCCACTGTCATCTCCTTTGATTCCCTCACTCTTAAGAGGCTTCTCCTGTTCCTCCTCTTCGAGTATAGGTGGTTCCTGCTCAGGACTCACCTCAACAATATGCAATCTCAACATCCCAATTGAGTCTGTCTTCTCCGTTTCAGGTTCTTTTGAAATAACACTGTCAACACACGACTCTGCCAATCTGAGTTCACCTGTACAGGTTATTGTCACCAAATCACCATCGTTATCTTTATATTTAATCAAAACTGACTTCGAAGACGGAAAGCGTTTGCTTACAATCTCCCTCAACACTCTAAAATTGCAATTCACTGGCATTTGGGCAAGCCTTATGTCATGATCATAAACAAGCTTCAATGACCTCCATCTAATTGCAGTCTCCAACGACACTGACAAAGAAGCCCGTTCCTTTTGGTTATCCTTAGTAGGATTGGATTTGGTAGAACCGTGTGATGGCTTCAAAACAAGCTTTGGCAATTGGGTTTTGACCTCGGGACCATTTTCAGTACGTAAAAATGGTTGGGACTTGTCTAGCATATTATTAGGCGATACAACTGATGATCCCATTGCAGCAGCCGGTGCCTTCTTTGGCACAGGCCTTGCGGGTAAACAAGGCCCGAGACCAGAAATCGGTGCTCCACGAACGGCAGAGGCCCCAAGAGCAGCTGGAGATGGGCGGCTCTGAAGGTCCTGCTGGGCCTCCTGCCGATGCCCTAGGGCAGTCCTCAATCTCCGGGTAATCTCCAAAGCATCCCCATGATTCGGATCAACGGTCAATAGCGATTGCAAGTCTTGCATCGCCATTTCATACTTTCCTATCGCCTCGAATGCCCTAGCCCTCCGAAGAAGGGCACGGACAAACCGGGGCTGAACCTGAAGTGCCATGGAACACTCAGCAATCACAATTTCATAGTCTATGGGTTTCATTTGCATCAAACAAGCAGCTCTATTGCTGTGAAACACAGCTCGATCTGGGTGGGTTTTGGGAGTGAGTTTTAGGGCATTATCGTATTGTTCAAGAGCACCCACATAATCTTTGGCTTGAAATCTTTTGTTTCCTTCCTCTTTGAGCTCATAAGCTCTTTTAGAGAAAATTGAGGAGTCCAAATCAACACCACCATTAGCATTTGGGATTGGATTGTGGTTAGATTCTGAAACTTGGGTTTGGTTAACAACACCCTTCTTTTTCCTACCTCCAGATTTCCCCATAAAATCCTCACTCCCACTTCAAAAATACAATCTTGAATACAAAGAAGATAACGAAAGAGCAATCTTCAAGCGTGTCCTGACACTGTTTCGTTGAAATTGAAAGGGGAGGGAAAAAATTAGAGAGAGAAGGGAATAGATATACTTACAGAGAACAAATTGATACCTCTGTGTGCAGATTTTGATGGTGTGTGATTGGACTGTGAAGACCCAGAAGGTGGATTAAAGAGAAGATGGATGAGATGGTCTTGCGGAAAAAATTGAGAGAGAGAGAGAGAGAGAGAGAGAGAGAGAGATAGTGGAGAGACAATGATGGATTTTTGGGAAGTTAACTCTTATACATCAGCAACCCTAGATAGCAGGTTTTTTTATTTTTATTTTTTTTTAATGGATTATGGGTTATATCATTTTGGATTGGTATCAAAATTATCTTAACGTTAACCCAATTTATTTATGGATCAGGCTGGTCTCCCATTTGAAATTCAATTGGAGCGTGTTGTTGGTATGTGCGATGCGATCTAACACGGGTCTAATTTTGATAATTTAAATTATTTAATACATTGAATTTATCAAGTATTTTATTTTTAAAAAATTACGTTGATCAGATATTGATAGTCATTTAATCATATCATATTTTTATTAATGGTAAATATAATTTTAAAAATAAATTATTAATAAAAATGTGTTCTGATCAAGTACTTATTGATATCCGATTAACGTGATTTTTTTACAATAATAAAAAACTCGACGAACTCTATACTTTAAACGGTTCGGATTATCAAAATTAGACCCATAATAGGCCTTACAAACCTAAACAATACCGTCTAATTCACAAAGTGGATTGGAGACAATCTGAATCCTTTCATATTGTGGTGTTAGTGTTATTTTTTTTGTATAAAAATATTTAATTTTGTTTTGCTAATTTTCAATATATATATATATATATTATTGAATGATATTTAAATAATTTAGATTATTAAATCATATACACTATGTACACAAGTTTAGGACTGAGTAAGGAATTCGTAATCCGATTCGGTCCAGTCCAATCCGATAGGTTTTGATTGATTTTTTACATTCGCAGTTCAGTTCCGAATTAAAAATTTCAAAATCTATAGGCCACGGATTGATTCTAGATTGAACCCTATGATTCTAGATTGGAACCGATTCGGACCGTCTAGAAACAATCTATATTTATACTACATGCAGTCTATGTTTTTTTCTTTGATTTCTGGTATAGTGTTATTTATTGTGTTAAGGAAGTAAGACAAAAGGTAGAAGACTTAGTCTGCATGTTACCAATTAAGGTGCATCCATAAAGATTGAAAGTTAGGCTCATTCCTGAAGTAACCTGAGAAAAATAAATATAAATATATTACAATAAGTTAACCATCTACTATGTATATATGTATTTTATATTAACAAAAGTATTCATCACACCAAAACCATCCATTGATGAGCCATCTAGCTCATTTGGTAACAAACTGATTTATCAGTAATATTAGCTAATTTGGCAGAAAACAAATACATCACTCAAGAATTATGCATGATCTTATCAATTCCTAACATCATAATGATGGTTCAATTATTACTTAATAGTAACACACAAATAGACCCACACAAAGGATGTTGTTTGCTTTAAATGTTCTATATATATATTTTTTTATTATTTAATTATGTGAATCCGTGATCCTAAACCAATCCAATCCGTGTTTAAATGGATTGATTCGGATTGATTTTATGATTTAAACGGATTGGATTGGTTCTAATTTTTCAAGAACCATAGATAACAAATTGATTCTGATTTTTTCTCAATCCGAACCAATTCGTACCACGCTCAACTACACAAGTTGCAAGCAACTCAATATAAAAAAATTTCACTTAAAAATTGCAAAGGTCACCATCGTAACGTATCGAATCCTTAATTCTCCTCTTCTCATCCCTATCTTTATCATATCATATAATTATTTTTATTTTAAAATTATTAATTATTTTACTCACAAATATATTAATAACTAATTTTAACAAATTAATGAACTTTGTGAAAAAATAATCAAATTTATAAACAATTCATGTAATTTAGCTTGGGCTTAGACAAACAACCTCATGTACAAGTTTAGGCTTGGCAATTTAACACAACTTGAATTGAGCCTAGCTAGTGTTCAAAAAAAAAAAAAATTTGAGCCTAGATAATCTCACAGGTCGCCGAAGTTCCAACCTAAAAGAGGAATATTAGATATCTTAAAAAATTTATTAAAATTTTTATTAAATATCTCACATAGATGTGAGACCTATATAAATCCACATACTGTACATATTTAGTAAAAAAATTGATAAATCTTTTGGAATCTCTTGTATTCAATGCCGTTAAAATCAAGATTCTAGATAGGATCGTTGGAAAGACTTGCGGATCGAATCGTAGAATTGGATCGATAATCATAAGATTCTACTTTTAATATAAAATAAAATGATAAATTATCTATAATGATAATATATGTTAAATAATTATAAAATCACTAAAGAAAAATGATTAATTTAATATAATACATCTTTTATGTTATCATAAATTAGAAAAGATGTTTGTAAAAAGAATTTATAATCAAATTTCTTATGCAGATATACATATGTACATACATAAATAAGAAATAAATAATCGGATTTTTTTTTTTTTTAGGATCAAGATCATAGTACAGTCGGGATTATAGTGCGATTCTACATAATTTTATAATTAAAATTGTAATCAATTTAAAATCTTACTAAATTTAAACTTCTAGTATGATTTAGATCTCTTAATCCAACTAAAATTATAATATGTTAAAATCTTAGATCCGAATCCAAATTCCAATAACTATACATGCATTTCCCACTCTAAAAAAAATAAGTTAAAAACTTTGTGAGTTTGGGAATTGGATTGGGATTAGGCCAAGTCTAATTCCACCCTAAAATTAAAACAAAAAATGGCAACTTGGCCAAGGGTAATGTAGTAATTAAATAAACAAAGAGCGTCTAGGGTTGGGTCAGCAGCAGCAGCCTATAAATACCATGGATTGCCAAACAGATAGATATACATATATGCATCCTTCGTCTCTTTAGCTGCCGACGATTTTAGGGTTTCTTTATGTCTCAAGATGATCCACAAGAAAACATCAACCTCTCTCTCTCTCTCTCTCTCTCTCTCTCTCTCTCTCTCTGTGCTAATATATTATCTATACGTGTGTGTATATATATAACCAACTATCTGTGGTATTTTCTTTGAATTGAATTGGATTTTGATCGAATTGATACCTCTGTCAATAATCGAGCAATTGAGGAACAGAACATTCAATCTGCTTCTTCAAACACCGACAGGAGGTACAATAATGAAGGCGAGATATCGTTTCAGTCGTCATTTCTTCAGATTGACGATTCGATTGTTGCTCGTCCACATTATACTACTTTTTTTCTTGAATTCTTTTACATATATACGCTTCGATTGAAATTCAATGGCGTCAATTGAGAGTGCAAATGATGAGCCTTTGAATCTTTCTTCACTTTGAACTTACTGGATAGAGATTGTTATGCTATCCATGGGGACATTTAAAGCACACTGATGCGCTCTTTTGATTAATGCTTTCAGCTTTCAAGCATCCTCAGTTTTAGACCCCTTTGGGGTTTGTTGTTAATGCTTTTGCTAAGTATTTTCCTTTATTTGGTTATTTTAAATAAAATTCAGCTAAATTCTCACAACAACAAACCCACCCCCCCCCCCCAAAAAAAAAAAAAAGAAGCATTTTTTTAAAAAATTTGGTGGACACTTCATTTTGGTGTATTGTGATATGGTTAAATTATAGATTTGTGAAGGAATTTGTTGAGAAAAAGAAATTGAAATGGAAAACTAAAAACAGTAAATTTTATTTCATCTACCCTTTTTTTTTTTTTTTGTTCTTTTGCTTTGTCTTTTTACGCTCCACATTCTTTCACATATTGAAGATCTAATGGAACTTGTAGATTTTGTTATCTATATATGATTTGAGTTGATCTTCTTGTTCTAATTAATTATAATGAGTCTTGACTTGTTGGTGAGACTTGGGAATCTAAATCCAGCTAATTGATACAAGAAATGAAAAAAAAAAAGTTGGATGTTGCAGGAAAATTCATAAGAAAATTATCCCCCAACATTGTTGATCTTTATTTGGTTAGAATTTAAAAGAAATTCAACGTAAACTTCAAAAATGCTATTCAAAAAGTAGAAGGAATAACTTCCAAAGCTTCCCAAAGGTTAAAAAGGTATTTATGCCTTTATTCCTTTTATTTTGGTGAGAATTTTATGGAAAACAAAAAATATAAAAATCAAGAAAGGCAGATGCATGTAAGCAGAAGAAAGCAAATCAGGGGGATGACTTAGACCCCCAGCTGGGGATGCTGAGATCTTCTCTGAGTTGCCAGAATTTTTTTTTTTTTTTTCAACCAATCACACGTTGTCATGTTACTGGGGGTCGTGCTGGGAGTCATCTGTACTTGGGGGTTTCTAACATTGTTGATTAATCTAAGACTCGGTAATTGAAGATATCATGTGGGATAATCTTTTATACATGTTGACTTTAATTTGGATAAAAAGGAGAATTTGTGTGTGAGGCAGCTTTTGAGCATGTAAAAATACTTACCAGGAATCTTTTGGAATGATTTAATAAATATATTTTTTAATTTTTTACGAAAAGATAATGTAATATGATAGAGAGATGATATAATTCAAATAAGATAAAAAGATATGCTAAAGGGATATCAAACAACCCCTTAATATGAATACAAGATGATTAGATTATGTAACACAAAAATTTATCAATGAAGAGATGTATGATCACTATAAATATAAATGCTATTATAAACATAGTAGAATGGGAAAAAAATCATATAATTAATATCGAAATACTCAAAATATTCAAATCGTAAAAATATTCAAACTATTTAACTTAAAATGTGTGCTTTTAAATTTTACACGCTATTTTTCTTTTTTAAAGAGAAATTTGATTTGACCCCATAGTGAAAGTTGTGATTCTAGTGCTCAGAGAACATTCTAATGATTGATACGAAACTATACCAACCAGACCACACAAACTAAACCCTCCAATTGAATTTTGGTCTGAAGAGGAGCCTCCTCCTCGGCAAATTTGGTGACTAGATTGCTAATGGATTTACCATTAAACTAATCAGTAATCCAGCTGATCTCAGCAGAGGCCAAATTTCAGATTCAAGGCCCTCTAGACAAACAAACTTCTCATCCTTGCAAGCTCAAAAATATTCCATCATTGTCAAACCAAATCATGCAAGGGGGAGTCTACTGGCACACCAAGATAACAATTTGCTGCAATACTGAAGAATTTTATGGTAACACAAGAAACCAATCTCATAATGCTGTCCCTGAACTATCTTGGGTTCCAGCACATTACATAGGCATAACTAATCTTGTCTGCTAAGTTGAGTGACCATGAAAAAGTTCAAGAGTGAAACAAGAATATCAGAAAGGACAATTGTAAAGAGCAGTGAAAACATAAAGATATCTCAGCACAACAGGGGAAAAAATTAATGAATTAAAAAGCCTATTTGTGATTCTCATTCATGTGGAAAAAACCAACGCCTATCTGATATCATTGTAATTAGCCATCTCAATGAAAGATAAACCCATACTCTCCTAGAAGACGCAGGAAGAAGAAAGTGAAGCAAAGCTGGACATGTTGATACAGTGTTCTTTTTTCTTTTTCTTTTTGCTTCGCTCTTTTGATCATGAAATGATGCCGGAAACTGTTCTGTTACAAGTCTGAAATATCAAACAACTCTATAAACGTCTGATCCGACAGTCTAGTTTTGTCAGCCGCAAACCTGTGGTACTCATCAAAAATTGAAGACAGACACCACCTTTGCAATTTTCTCAGGCATCCCACAAGGCAACCCGTTCGGTGCTGCACAGCACAAAACTCAAATTGGTGCAAACTTCATAGCTATGCACCTAAGAGGAAACAACAAAAGAGGAGATATAATACCAGTACCTTTCCTCTTTTGCAATGAATTAGGAGCGGGTGGTTCTTTATATCTGTGAGTAAGACAGGTGAATAAAGAAATTAGCATATTGTAAAGCAAGCATAGATGATTCAAAGGTTGGAATTTTGATCGTACCACGGACCACTTTCAATGCTTCGCGAATTTTATCTTCTGGAATGTTTGCAAAAGGCTCCTGTCCACAATAGTGGTTATCAATATGTAGCACAAATGTTGGTCCGCATGCAAAACTCAGTTCATTTCTGGTTACCAACTATATATTACATAATCAAATCCCCACAGACTAGAACAGCAGGAAAACATCAGGAACTTCTAATTTACATATAAAATATAACTACTTAGCAAAAACATATATAAAAGGTCGCATAGATATAGTTCACCAATTTGTAATATGGCATAACTCCTTGGCATATTCTTTTAATGAGTTCATCAGCATACTTTTGGGACCACGGCATCTAACATTTTCCATGGTGCCCATAATGTCCACTTCCCACATTCAATGACTGATGTCAAATGGTTTTTGCCCTCTGTTGCTATTTTTGCAGTGGTATATTCAATTGAAATGTGCAAAATATCCAGCGTCAACATTCACTTACATCTGTCTAAAAATGTTTTCTCTCTAGCACTGAACAATCCTAAGGGTTCAAGGAAAAGAAAGTTTTTCTTTCCTTTTCTTTAATCAAGAACCTTCTTTAAAAATTCCGTACACTGCTCTAATCAAATCTGCCTGGCACTTCACCTTTGCCAGCGACCAAAATTTGTTTTGCACATTTCCTAACCGATGAGAACATTTGTACTGGATTGTCTCCAAAATAAGATTTCCATGACAGCACATCGGCCTTTAAATATCTATTCAGGGTTTTCATTCCAAAATTCAAGCAAATGTATTTCTAAATATAATCCACTGGGACATTTACTGTCTAGTATCAGAATTCTTCTCATGCAATGCCAACAAAGATAACACTTCAGAAGCATGCATTTGTAGTACCCTGTTTCCCTCACAATGAGTCATTTCTGAATGCAAGATGAAGAATAAAAACTGGAAAACTGTCAAAACCAACTTACTAGAGAGAGAGAGAGATAGTAGTGGGACAAATAGGCAGGAGGAAGACAACACAACACGTCAACATTTTGTTACAAATCATATAGTCAAAAGAAAGGAGGACCTGACAAAAACTCAAATAATTTCCTGGTGGAGAAATAAAGATAGCTGCTTTCGCAATGCATTCTACAGTACAATCCAGTAGGAAATAGAAGCAGGTTAGTTCATTTGAAAATTTCTAATTCAGATGAAGGAGACAGATATAAAAGAGTCACTCAATGATGCCCATTTTACTACCCAGCACAAGGAGGGGGTTTGTGATGAGGACTGTCCCAACCCTGTGCTTTCATGGTTGGTTCAGCCCAGTTGTACCACTTTACCCCCGCAATTGCCCACCCTAGATAGTGACAAACAGTTGCAGAAAGACAAATATTGGCAAGACATGCCAGAACACGAGGCATCAGTGCAGAATGTAAATAAAGTCTATGTAAACACCACTATCATCAGTGCACAGTACTGGACAAGAAAACAAATATAAAAATAAAAAAAATAAATTGATGCCATTCAAGTTTCATAGATAGAAGCTCTATTTTGCACAACGAGCTCATAAACTTTTAAACATGGTTTGGAATTACAAAGGAACCAACATGGACCAGGAAATGAGAAATCCAATGCATCTAATAAACTTTAATGCTTCACGCACCAAAAAAAAAAAAAAACTTGCATTTAAAAAAGCCCTAGTGATTAAAAAAAAAACCTTTCATTTAACACACTCTTAAATTAGATTGCATATTTGGTAACTCATCTATCGAGAGAGACATAAAGCCAGAGGGTTTAAAAGTAAAAATGACTACTAAATGCCAACGAAAGAATTACTTTAGCAACAAATTGTGAGCATATGTGGCATATTCTCAGCAATGCACTAGTCAACAAAGCCCTAGTGTGTTATTTGCCGCCGACAATTGTTTAAATCCAATTTGACAAGCAAGTGATTCTTGTATATTAATATCTCCTATTTGGAAAATCGAAAACTGCTAATTTAAATACAAATTCCATAATCAACTATAGAAAGTAATTCTTTTTCTTTCTAAAATCATCTACACAAAAGAACATAATGTCAAACAAATTTAATGCCCATACAAAACCCTACAAAAATCATCAACGTAGCATTCTTTATATCTTTCAATACATAGAAATTGCCATAATGGTGAATGTATCCTCATATTTAGAAGCATTATAGACATACAACAATATAGCCCCAGAAAAATATAAGTAAGAGAAGGCAAAATCAAATTAGATTCTCATCCCATTAACAAATCACAATCCAATTTCACCGAAAAACAAGTTCTAATTAATCAAATCACATAAATAACATACAACATACGCACATGTATGCATGAAATTGAAAGCAAACGAACCTTACAACCATCGATACCGAACTGAAAAAGCTGAATTCCATTCGCATTGAGAAATCTCAAGTTCGCTTCAGGATAGGGTTCTTGACAGAGATATCTACACAAACCAAATCATCAAAATCTCACAACTCATAACCAAATCACGAACAACGATTTCAATGATCGAAAAAAAAAATGTACTCACACGATCGAGCGGAGGCCTAGGGTTTGCAAGAAGGAAAAGTTGGCAGATTCGGGAAAACCAGACCTGAAGACGCCGTAATCGACCATTGCGAAGTTGAGAGGCGGCGCCAATAGCTCATCGCCGTCGTTCTCCGACACGTCTCCGGTCGACGGAGGAGATTTGTCGCCGCCGTATGGCACGGTGGCTTCGATCGCAGGACACATTGCTCTCTCAAAACTCTCCACTTTCATGGCATTCGCGCCAAAAACATTATTATATATGTACATGTATGTATACGTTTAATTGATTCTATAAGATTTTTGGTTATATATCGAGCTGTTAATCTTTTGATATATATATAATTTCTGAATGGGATTAGATGTATGTAAACAGATACCTAATATTGAATTGAATCTTTGATTAAAATATTATAAAAAAGATAAATATTTTATTTTTTTAATTGTTTATTGAGTTATAACAATGTTAAATTTGTCTTTAATATTTTATTTTTTATTACATTAAATAAAAATTTATTTTATTTTTCTAAAAATTAAATAAATTAATTTTTTTAATTAAATAAATAAAACATCAATAAAAATTTATGTTATTTTTAAAATTAATAAATATTACATAATGAAATTAAATAAAATATCAACAACAATTTAAAATAAAACTTCAATAAAATTTATTTAAAAAATTAAATAAATAAACATCAATAAAAATTAAATTAAATTATTTTATTTTATTTTATTTTTTAATTCAAATTTTTATATTTTATTTTATTTTAGTAAATATAATAGATAATGAAATCAAATACTTGAATGGCAAATATATTGGGGTGCTTGGCAAGTTGAATTTTAGCCTTTTTTGGCTAAAAGTTACAAAAGAATAAAATAGACTAAAAAAGTTACTCTTTTGAATTTTAGCCTATTTTATCTAAAATTAGGGCCCTGAATAATTTTATTCATTGACATAAAATTGCTCTTTTGATTTTGTTTTCCTCCTTTTCATTGTTTTCATTTTTACAAACTTTTAAAGATTGAAAATGATGAAAGATTTGAGTAGTTTTCAAATTGTTTTCATTTTTCACAAAATTCAACTCTTAAAGAAAAAAACTAAGAATGCAAAAATAATCACCCACACATCTTTGTGTAATCTGAATCATATATGTATTTCTAGTACTACCGAATTTTAAATGTCTAGCAATACCTTTAAATTGAATTGAAACATTGATATTTTGTTATTGGTTTGGGCATACAAAGCCATTGTTCAAGACCATAGGATAATTTTTGTTTCCCTTGACCTAGGAGTGGTCTTTGATGATCTTGAACAATCGTAGCCCACGTTTGTTTGGGTCTTTGATGGTCCTGAACAATCTTAGCCTATCTTAGCCTACATTTATTTGATGATTAGATTAGATGGGATTATAAGTATGGTAAAATTGAATAAAGAGATTAATATTGTGATAGTATTAAATTAAAGATGTAAGATAAAATATGTTTGTTTGTGTAGTAATGTGATAATATTAATTGATTGGGATTAAATATATGAACTGCAATAATTACTCTTCTTCCATTATTGTAGTTATATAGGCTAAGGGGTAAAATAATCTTTTATCCATTAACCCCATAGGATTGTATCTCAATTCTATGGCCCTGTTTGGTAGAGCTATGGGAAAGTACTTATAACTTATGCCTAAACAACTTATAGCTTATAACTTTCAGCTTAAGCTGATTTCCAGCTTATTCTTAAAGTATCTCCTACCCCACTCAAAGAATAAGCTGATTTCTGACTTCCACAAAGCTATAAGCTAAACCAAACACATCAAAATAGCTTAAATTAAGCTGAAAGCTGAAATAAGCTATAAATAATTTCTGCCAAACATGCACTATGTATTTTTAAGCTTTGTTAGTCCCCTCATTGTGTAGGATTACTTCTCCAAGATGAATATTAATACCCCCACACATTTCTTAAACATCGCATGAGTAGGGCCATCCTCATATTTTAATCCCTTCTTTTCAAACCTCCAATCAAACATAATCTTAGAATAATTCTTCATATTATTTACATTGTGTCATTTGTATTTTATTTTTTTAAGAATTACATAAAATTCATGAGTTTTATTGCTGTAGGATTATGTTGAGAAGTGCCAATAAAATTTTTTTTACTTATTACAAAAAATATATAAAAAGTAAGTAATTGATATGACTTAAATAATTCAATAAATTAATCAAAAATGATTGGGACCTCTAAAACTAGAGCTCTAAAGGGGCATTAATTTATCCTTTTCCCCCTACTATTTTGTCTTTTACCTTCTTCTGTTTTTTTTTTTTTTTTTAATTGGCGACAGCTCATTAGAGCTGCTGAAAAGCAGCTCTAATTAGAGCTCTGAAGCAGAACCCTAAATTAATAAGTTAACTTCTTCTGCACTTTCCAAAACAGGGCTAATACCTCTCATTTTTAGACATTTGTCTTATTCTTTCCTAAAAAGCCAACCTAAAAGTCTTGACTATTTCAGCTAATAGCATGGAAAATATTTGGCACCTTAAATTTTTTTTATAATTTTACCTATAATAATATGAGAGACTAAATATTAACTTTTAATTTGTTACATATTTAATCATTGACAATTTAATTCTCTTATCAAATCATTATGAGTGAATTTATGAATTAAAAGTGGGAGCCTCTAGAGTTACTCTAATAGAACCCAAGTCACGACATCACCTAAATTTGCCCTTGAACCGTCGTATAATTTTCCCTTGAACTAGTTCTTGTTGACCAATTATTGGCCAATTATAGTTTGACAAAGAGAGAATAGTATTTGGCCAGGAAATTTCAGTCTTGTTTTAGGTTAAAATTCAAAAATAAATAAACAAATAAAATAAAATAAATTAAAATAGTTAATAACATAAAATATCACATTAAATTTATAATTATTTTATTTTTTCTCACAAATATCACATCTAATTACAAAAAAATCTAATCATCTTTTCAAATACAAAAATTTTGGAATACTTACGTGTAAGTCCTAATAAGTGGACTTATTGTCTAATAAGTCCTATGAGAAAATTTTATTATAAAAAAATTATCAAATTTTAAAGACATCTGTAAAAAATTATCACAAAAAAATTATTTTTAATAACAATTTTACTAAAATTTATTTTCAATAGAACTGGATAGGAATTGAAATATAACTATTACAATCTATTGATAATTTATCTTAAAATTTTAACATACTAAAATAATTTAAAATTAAAATAACAACTTTTCAAACCCCTACTTTCTGTCAACCTCCACCGATTTAACACGTCAAATCTCAACGTCCCACAATCCATCCCACCTACCACGGCATTACACGTGAAAGCCCGCGCTTTCACCCCTTTACCACGTAACTGCTACCTCCACGCGCCATGAAGAGAGTGTGGCCCCCACAC
The DNA here is from genome assembly GCA_025200525.1 of Camellia lanceoleosa. NCBI lineage: Eukaryota > Viridiplantae > Streptophyta > Magnoliopsida > Ericales > Theaceae > Camellia > Camellia lanceoleosa. Next base: position 7,207,052 of record CM045765.1, read on the forward strand.
AGAAACTCAACACTCAACTTGGTGTGACTTGATAAATTATGATTTATTTATTTATTTTTAATTTACAAAAGAATAAAATAATAAGTTTTCATTTTCTTGTACAAAATATTTTTTTTTTCTGAGATACAAAAATATTTTTAAAAAAAAGTAAAAAATGTGTTTTGTGAATTATTGAATACGATAAGTGAGGTGAACATTGAAATTGATAATGTAAGTGTTACTGAGTGATTAATTGATCGTTAAAACATGTTAGAGTTTATTTGTAGTCGATTAGTTGACACGTGATGCCAGATAGTGGTGGGTAGCTAGTGGTAAAAAGTGTGAAAATTTATTTTGAAAATAAATGAAAATATATTTTTTTTTCTTCAAAAATTTTAGAAAATTTTGAATTGTATTAAAAACGAAAACAATATATCAAGACTTTTTTTTAAAGAATGAAAGGAAAAAAAATGAAAATGTTACTAACGTTGTATTTGATTCATAAATTTGGATAAAAATTTAAAAAATAAAAATATATATATATATATAAAATATAATTATATTTTATTTATTTATTTATTTATTTCAAATTTCTCACTATACTCACCAACTAAACACAGGTTAAAAATACCTTAGTCACCACGCTATTCGAGGCACGCGTGGCATATTATAACTTCAACAATCAACATTAGTTTCAACTCACAAGTTGCCCGTGGCAAACTTGTTTACTCCACACAGGTGTACAAGTAGAGAAATTATTCATTGTCCAGGACAAATTCAGGTGATGCCTCGAATTTTGTTTGGAAATAAATTATTTTAATAATTTTTTAATTTTTTATAAAAAGATATGTAAAAAAATAGAGAGAGTGATATAACAATTTATAATAATTTTATAATTTTTTGACTAAAATATATAATTGACAAATAAGACTTAAATTTAATTATTATTGATTGAAATAGTAGGTTCTATTACTTATTTGTCTCCTTTAAAATGATACTGAATACTTGTCCAAATATAAATGAGATGGAGTAATGCTCCTGGGGCAATGAATAATTTTTCCTAAGTAACAAATTGATTGATGACACATAGAATTTTTTTGTTTTTTTTGAGCCCATCTAAGAAAAAATTTCCCATCTAATATATATATATATCTTTAATTTGTATTTCTTTATTTTTAGTAATTTTTTAATATTTTAATTATTTTTTATTTTTATTTTTTGAATTTACTGAATCTAGATACACTAAAAACATAAAATATTTGTGATTTTTTTTATAAAAAAAATCATAAATCCAAAAATCTCTTGAATTTTTTAATTTTCATTGCATTTAGTGAATTACTTTAAAAAATTCATAAATTTTATTTTTTTAAGTGTATTTAGATTAAGTAAATTTAAAAAGTAGAAAAAATTAATTAAAAAGTTTACTAAACAAAAATATGGATTGAAAACTCAAAAAAATATTTTTAAGAACTTAAAATCAAACTATTTTTCTCAAAATTCTCATATATCAAAAATTTTACATAATCCAATAATTATGTGTGCCTCACTTTTTATATATAAAATCTACTACTCAATGAACTTTGTCACATCTTTTTCATAACTGCCTCACTTTTTTATTTTAAATTTCAAATTCAAAATTTTATTAATTTTCTTTTTCCCTTCATCTACATTTTTTTTAGTCAATCAGTAAACAAAACAACAAATTAATTTTTATAGTACTCCCATATACACGCACCTACTGTATATACTATATAACAGTAACATTGGGGGAGAGAGAGAGAGCTTGATTTCTTTTCCCTCTCCTCTTCCATCTATTTGAAAAAAAGTTTGTCTTTGCCATCATCATCCTTGGCTCTGGCTTCACCAAAGTTCCTCTTTGCAAGAACCAAGAGAAAGAAACCAACTCCATGGAAGATGAAACAGAGCTTTCCAACAAGGCATTGTATTCCTCTACCCATGAACAAGAAGTTGTGGAATTGAAGAGCTTTAGATCAATCCTCACATGGGTATGTCTAGACCAGTCCAATCTATGGAGGGCTGGTCTCTCAGGTTCAATCTTCTTTGTTCTTGTCATTGTAGTCCCTCTTGTCTCTCACGTTGTGTTCTTTTGCTCGAGCTGCGATGCGAAGCACCAGAGACCTTATGATGCAATTGTTCAGTTGTCTCTATCTGTGGTTGCAACACTTTCATTCTATTGTCTCTCTTCTTTTGCCAATCAGTATGGACTTAGAAAGTTTTTGTTTCTTGATAAATTGAGTGAAGCTAGTGAGAAGGTGAGGCAAGGGTATACTCAACAGCTCCATGTATGTTACCTCTTCTTTCTTTCTCTTTCTCTCATTATTATTTTTAAGATATAATGATACGTGCATAGAAATTCGAAAAATCAATGAATGACCCAATTTTTTTTTGTCATTATTATCATTTTATCATTATTTTGTGAAAAAAACTTTCATGATTTGCCACTCTATTCTTAATTTTTTCCAATTTTTAAGCATATAACCTACTTATTGGACGGAGAGATGGCTAAGAGCATCTTCAATGATTGAACAAATTTTTTACTAAATTTGAGTAAAAAAAAGTCAATTTTCTCATTTTGATATCAACAGCTCCAATCATTCACTGTAGCATGCATCAAACAGAGAAGGTCATCCGGGAGGTCGACCGGTAAGAGCAAATTTTCAGTTTTTGCCTTCATTTCTTGAAAAAATACTAAGGTGGTTGACCGAATGGTCGACCCCGTAGTGTAAAATTTTTACAAATTTCTACTTTAAAGCGGTCATCCAGTGGGACATCCGGCCGGATATCCGGTGGGTCCAACTCAACGGCTATGCATAGTGAATTGGTGAAAGGAGCAATCCATCCTCAATTTAGTGAAACGTTTGATGTTTTCTCAATTTGATACTATTTTGATGCAACTGTTAGAGCACAAAAAATAGTTTTTTTTCATCAAATTTAAATTTGATGTTGAATTTGGTGAACGGTTAGAGATGGCCTGATGTGGTGTTTCGAAAAGGAGTAACAATACAATTATCATTGGCCTTATGAATGAATCAAAATATATGCTACAATGGCTTTACCATTGCATTCATCATAATTGCATTAGTTGAGTAGGTCCATTACTCATTTATGTTACTGATAGAGTTATAATGCATGATATGATAAATCAAATATGATATATAGTGTGACATCACCGTTACACTTAATATCTTGAGTGAAACATCATTAATCATATAATGAATACCTTCCCAATCTAATAATAATACATTAATTTAAATTTTTTTATGACTTCTTTGTTTTGTTTTCATTTACTTGATTTCTACTTCCCATGTTTTCACAAATAAAAATAAGGAAAGGCGTGACAACACATCATCTTCATTCTTGTTCGTAAATAGTTATCAAAAAAAGTTTTAGCATTTCAAAAAAAAATTCCCAAACAGTTTGCTAACAAATTTTCTATATTTTCCCAAAAGATGAAAACAAATAACACCCAATAAACTGCTTGATTTCAGGAAAAAAAAAAAAACTAATTTAAAAACTGAATAATAATTCTCTATATCCCTGCAGAGATCAATGAAGCTCCTTTCAGCCTTCGTGCTCCCTTGTTTAATAGCCGACATCATCTACAAAACATGGTGGTTCATCTCCAGTGGAACCACCACACCTTACTTCATCAACGTCTACGCCAGCGACATCATCGCGTGCACACTCCAACTCTGTTCGTGGCTCTATCGAACATCGATCTTCTTCCTTGTTTGTGTTCTCTTCCGACTCATATGTTATCTTCAGATTCTCAGACTCGAAGACTTTTCTCAAGTCTTTGAGAGAGAATCTGAGGTTGGGTCGGTGTTGAACGAGCATTTTGGGATCAGGAGGAGCCTGAGGATTATTAGCCATAGATTCAGAGTGTTTATTTTGTGGACTCTGGTTTTGGGTACGGCGAGTCAGTTGGCTTCTCTGGTTGTTACGACTAAGTCTGGTGCTACTGTTAATGTCTACACGGCTGGTGAACTTGCTGTAATCCTTCCAATCTCTCACCAACTTGCAACTTTATTTTTTTTTTTTAATTTTAAAAAAAAAAATCCAAAAATAGACTTGAATCTCGGCTTGATGTGCTTAAGTCACTAGTCCATTAGAGCCAGGCCTATTACGCAAGGCTTGGACCTAAGGTTTTAGCCCTAAGCTGGTCTAATATGTTAGAAAAATCTATTAAACTTAGCTCACGAAAAGTCTGTTCCCAAACGAGATCAGATACCAATTTTGTGAGTTAGGCTAGTTTAATGCTCATCTTTAATTAATAGCAACGTTGTATATCAATAGATGTTTATGAGATATTTGTATCTAAGTGGAATTCTTTATCTTTGTGTATAAGAGGCAACAAAATTTGTTATGAACACAAAATTTGTTATGAACTCCTTTTATGTATGATATTTTTCAAAATAACATTATACACAGCATATATCTTTGTGTTTTTCAAAAATTTCGCTATCAAATATAAAGCAATGGATCCCACAAGAAGTATTTATGAATATTGGCCTCATTATTTTTGTATTTAGTGTTAAGAAAATTAAGTAATAAATTCGTTTATGTATAATATTACTCTAGTATTTTAACTATAGGTGTAAGAGCATCTCCAACAGTAATAGGCATTTTACCTATCTAAACATTACTATAAAGTATACATTTTATTTTGCCTATCAATTGTTTCATGTTTCTGCTCCAACCATACTCTTTATTCTAGTTATTCATCCAAATACTATTAATTTTATAAAATGTCACATCAGCAACAAAGATTGAGGGAAATAATCCTAATGATTTAATACATTTTGCTTAGCCTTGAAGACTAGCTACATGTAGCTAGTGAATGTAAGTTGAGCTAAAATGCCTAATCACATGCCTAGTGCATTTGAGTTGAAAAAAATGAGTCATACTAGGCATTTTACCTAACAAGTATTATATGCCTAGTGCATTGGAGATGCTCTAAGATGATATCTGCTGTAGAATAAATTTCAATAATTTCCACTCCTTTTATTTGAATTAACATACCGAACATCATGTACACATGTAGAGCCTATCATATAAAAAATATTTATAAAAAAAAAACTTAATTATTTTCTCAAAAAAAACCATGGAACTAAAGAAAATAGCTAGAAAATAAAGCATGTGGTATATATTCCAATTTGGTATGACATGGGCTACACTCAAAATTAATCTGGTCCACACACTCATTTTATCTCCTTTTTTCCGTAGCATATTGTTATTTATTAGACCAAAAACAATACAAAGAGAGAAATTTCCAGAGATAAATATTCATAATGCAATGTTAGTGATACTGTATTCATTTTGGATGGAACTTATATTCTACCATATCTTCTTTTTCTTTTTTTCTTTTTTTTTTCTTTTTTTTTTTTTTTTTTTTTTTTTGTGGTAAAATTAGCATTATTATCTAAACATGAAAGATCATATACATATACACATATGCTATGTTTGGATTTTATTTTTTATTTTTTATTTTTTATTTTTTATTTTTAAATTTAACTTTGTTGTTGTTATGGTTGCAGTTATGCTCCATCACATTGGCGACAGGGCTCTTCATATGTCTACGCAGCGCAACAAAAATCACTCACAGAGCACAGGCTGTGTCGTGCCTTGCTGCCAAGTGGCATGTCTGTGCCACAGTAGACTCTTTTGATGACTTGGATGATGAGACTGAGACCCTAACAGCCCAGATTTCTTCTTCACCACCTCTGATATGCCCTATCAGTAATGGCGATTCATCATATCATCATCAGCAATCTGATCATGAAGAAGAAGATGGAGATGGAGAAGAAGATGACCTTGACAACACCAAAATGGTGCCCATATTTGCACATACTATCTCCTACCAGAAGAGGCAAGCTCTTGGTGAGTGTGATAGTGATATATTATATATACATGTTGTGGCAGAGAATTCTTTGTTCCAAATTTTCAAAACCTTCATTAACCCAATAATTGTGTATTTTGGAATGGGAAGACAACAGGATTCTTGGCCAAATATTTGGGTTCTTTCCACACTTTGTGCAACAAGCCTGAAATTCTGTGTCCCTCAAATTTCAATGTCCCTTTATGTCAAAACATTTACATCTATTTAATCATGTCTTGAGATTACTATACTTTGAGATTTCAATAATCTAATAGTTGTGAGTATTTTGGGATAGAGCAAAAAAGTGATTTGGGAAGAGGATTCTTGGCCCTTTGCACAATAGTGATAACCAAGTTTGGATTCTCTCCAGTTTTGTATCCAATTGGAAAGGTGTTGTTGGGTTCACCTTTTTTTTTTTTTTTTTTTGATCGGCAGTTGTTGGGTTCACCTTAGTGATCTAAAATGTTCATTTTGTAGATCTTGCTAAATTTAAAATGATTAAATATCGAAATCACATAAAATCATAGCTGCTATTGATTTTTTAAGATAAATATGTTTCGATTATATAACTATCAATATCTTATACATTAATTTTATTTTTTATATAAACTAGTTGGTTGGCACATGAATTGCGTGTGCAAATCAAATAAATAAATAAACAAAATATTTGGTATATCTTGCATGCATCTCAAATGGTAGGAGTTTTGTTTATCAAATTTGTGCCTTAAGTTCAAATCACATTCTCTTCTCTCTCTCTCTCTCTCTCTCTCTCTCTCTATATATATATATATATTCTCTTTTCTCTTTTTGTGAATAGAAAATTGGACACTTAGCATAAAAATAAAGAAAGTTTCAAGACACCAAAATAGGTGCTCACATATATAATAGTATAGATGATAGATAATAAACAGTTTGAATTACCAAGGAAGGCCTTGAGATAAGTCCACATAATCCAACAACACATCTCCAATTGAATGCCCAATTGTAGAGAATTAATTTTTGTTATAACCTATTGGAAAATGATTTACTTATCGGATTTTTTACCATTAGCTACAAAAATTAGTGAATCCCATGTGCATTTATTAATATAAACCCGACCAAATTGTGTATTGCTGTAATTTGCATATAGCAATGCACAAACCTATTTTGCACCATTTTTTTTGTTTTGTTTTGTGTGTGTGTGTAACCATCAAGTTGTTTCAATGTTTTGGATGCAGTGACATACTTTGAGAACAACAGAGCTGGAATAACAGTGTTTGGATTTATGCTGGATAGGACATGGCTCCACACCATTTTTGTGATTGAGATGTCTCTCACCCTTTGGTTGCTTAACAAGACAATTGGTATTTCATGAGCTCAATCAATCTATGTTCAAACCTTTGAAAACCTTTTCATTGTTGTATAGTTCTCTACTTTGGGCAAAATATAATCATCGAAACTGAAAAGATATATTTGGTTCAATAAGTAACCATAGTTGAACCTAAGCATGGCCCTTATGGGAATTGTTTATCACTTTAGTAAGCATATACATGTTAACAAAGAACATCTATTTCATATATTTTGAATAATCATTGAGTACAATATATATAACCTAAATGAAATAAACCCTAATAATCTAATAGACGAAACTACCCTAAATGACTAATAGAAAATACAATAATCTTCACACCCCCCCTCAAACTGAGGATGCGAGCACAGAAAGCATCGAAAGTTTGCTAAGAAGAAAACGAAAACGAGCAACAGTATGAGTCTTCGTAAAAAAATCGCCAACCAAGAGAAGACGAACAAAAGGAAGAGAAATAGTGCCATCAAGATGTCTTTGTCGACAAAGTGACAATCAATTTCAACATGCTTGGTCCGCTCATGGAAGACTGAATTATGAGCAATCTGAACAGCACTCTGATTATCACAATACAACGGAGTCGGATCAGAAAGAGAGATGCCCATATCAGAGAGAAGCCAGCGAAGCCAAACTATCTCGGAAGTAGCGTGAGCCATGGCACGATACTCGGCCAAAGAAGGAACGAGCTACAACAGATCGCTCTTACTTTTCCAAGATATGAGAGAATCACCGAGGAAAACACAAAGACCGAAGTGGATTTTGCGATCGAAATATCACCGCCCAATCAAGATCAAGATAGGCACGGAGAGTCAAGTCCAAGAGGTAGATAAGAGACATTGCAACAAAGTGCCCGAAGGTAAGCGCAGTACGAGTAAGGCGACCAAGGTGTGGAGCGAGTAAACAAACCGACCGAGAATGTGCACAGATAGGAGATATCCCGGACGAGTAACAATGAGATACACAAGGCACCCAACCAACTCACGATACAGTGGGATCCTCAAGAGAACGCCATCGAAGCGAAAACTTAGCATGCAACTCAAGAGGAGTGTCGGCCTTATCATCGGTGAGATTGGCACGAGAAAGAATATCACGGGCATATTTAGTTTGAGAAAGAAGATACCCGATGGGAAGTAGCAACCTCAATACCAAGAAAATATCGAAGAGACCCCAAATCTTTCATCTCGAACTCCGAAACAACCGATGCTTAACCTCCTCAATAGTATTACAATCGAGCCGTGATGATCATATCATCCACATATAAGAGAAGAAGAACAAGGCCAATGTAATCGCCGAACAAAGAGAGCACAATCATGATGACTAGGGCAAAAACCAAGCAAGTGCAACAGAGTGAAATCGCCATACCAAGCACGAGGAGATCGCTTAAGACCATAGAGAGCTGACGAAGACGACAAACCACACCAGAGGGTGTGAGAGACCCGTGGAGGGCGATATATACTTCCTTGCAAGATGCCCATTCGAAATGCATTTTTGACATCAAGTTGAAACAAAGGCCGTTGATGGGCAGCGAATGAGATAAGAGTGCGAGCAGTCATCTTGGCAACAGGAGCAAAAGTCTCATCGTAATCAATCCCATACTCCTGAGAAAAGCCCTGGGCAACCAAACGAGCCTTATATTGTTCCAAAGAACCATCAGAAAGGGTTTTGACCTTATAAACCCATTTAGAGCCTACAATATTCTTGCCAGTAGGTAATGGAACCAAATCCCAAGTCTGAGTGTTAGCCAAAGCAGTTAACTCGTCATTTATGGCAGCAATCCAATTGGGATCATGACAAGCTTCCTTGTAGGACCTAGGCTCAAAATAAGTATGAAGACAAGAAAGAAAAGACTGATAGGAAAAGGAAAAACATGTATTACCAAAACCATACCAGTTCGGAGCACGACGATCACGCGTAGGAAAACGACGTGCAGGAGAAGCGGGATCCAAAGAAACAACTGGAGGGACAGTAGAGCTAGAGACAAGCGAACTCGGAAGTGCTTTTGCCGATAAACAATGAGAGGAAGCGAGAAGCGGGAGGAGGAGAGTGGCGAGATATTAGAGGTACTAGGAAGAGACAAGGTAGAGATCTCAAGATCGAAACAAGCTCATCGGAAGAAACATCGAAGGAAATGGGTCAATGTGAACCAATTCCTCCTTGGTAATAGGGACGGTGGAAGGTATAGTGTAGTAGGGTAGTTTTTCCAAAAAGTGACATGCCTAGACACATAAAGCTTTTTGGTGGCGGGATCATAGCATCGATAACCTTCTCGATTAATGCCATACCCTAAAAAGACACATAGGACACAACGAGAACTAAGCTTAGAGCGCTGCTTAGGAAGGAGCACAAAGCATGTAGAACCGAAACACGAAGAAGTGAATAATTGGGAGTAACACCAAGAAGACGCTCATACGGAGATGGTAGGAGAGAAGAGGAGTAGGCATCCGATTGAGAAGATATGCAGAAGGAGCACCTTTCTCCCAAAAATGAAGGGACAAAGGATGAGAGTAGCAAAGAACGAAGTATCAAGGAGATGGCGATGTTTGCGCCACTCGACCATTTTGGGCAGGAGTGTCAACAAGAAGATCGATGAATAGTACCATGAGTAGCTAAAAACTCCTCAAACTCGGACAAGTAATACTCACCCCCAAATCGAGCGAAGAACTTTAATGGTGGTGGAAAATTGAGTGCAAATCATGGAGTGAAAATTGGAATATATTTTGTAAAAATCAGATTTTTCGTGTCATCAAATAAACCCATGTAAACCGATCGTAATCATCCACAAAAGACACATAATATTGCGAACCACCCTTGGTAACTACAAGGAAGGACCCCAAACATCGGTATGGACCAATTGAAAAGGAGAAGATGAAATAGAACTACTTTTATTAAAAGGAAGAGCGACATTTTAGCGGTTTACAACCACGACACTCAGAAATATCACTAATGGGAAAATTGCCTAAATGTCCAGACCTAACTAACATCCTCAACCGATCACTCGACAGATGACCTAACCTAGAATGCCAAATATAAAACAAAGAGGACTTATTGTTTAAACAAAAAGAAGACAATGCAGTAGAAGACACTTCTAGAGGAACATGCAGGCTGTCCAAGATATATAGTTCTCCAACTCTACGCCCGATCCCAATCTGCCTCTTGGATACCCGGTCCTGTACAACACAATGAGAAGAGGAGAAAACAACATCAAAACCGGAATCAGATAATTGACTAATAGAAATAAGACTGAGTGAGAGGTTAGGCACATAAAATACAGGAGAAAGAGACAAATGGGAACAAGAAATAGAACCAACAGAGTGTACAGGCATAGAAGAACCATTAGCAGTAGCAATAGTGATACAAGAAGAAGAAGCTGAGACACAATTACTGAGGTGAGATGCAACAGGGGACATATGATGTGAACAACCAGAATGAAAGACCGACCGAGAATGGATATTACGTGAAGAGGATCAACCAGACAAACCGAACAGAGTGCTAGTCATAGCCGAGGCTTGGGATGTAACATTTGCATTGGCTACCATGAAAGACTTGAACTGCCAAACATAGATCATATTGGAAGATGGATCATTGTCAGAAACTGGTGCAGAAAAGGCGGCAGATGAGCGAGATCCTGAAAATGCCGGCTTAGCATATGGTGAACCAGATGAACGACCCTTGGGCTGCAAAAGATTAGGACATGCATGTTTCCAATGACCTTTCTGATGACAGGAGCTGCACTCATCCATGGAAACCCGAGGCTTGGGCTTACCAAGAATTTGAAATAAATGAGAAGATGGGGTGGGCAAGAGCGGAGGTGGCAAAAAGCGGGAAGCGAGTACCATGAGCCACCTTAAACCGAAGTTTCTTCCGCAATAAGCTCACGGACAGCGCCATCCACGAAGGCAAGGAGACCGATGAAGAATAGCTCCGGTGGCTCAAATTGATGAGGAAGGGCCATGAGAGATTGAACAAGATGTTGTCTCTCCCGATACGTGATATACCTGTCAAGTAACTACACATCGGACGGTTCCATCAAAGCAAGCTGATCCCAATAAGTAGTCATTTCATTGTAGAACTCCTGAATGGACTTATCTTTCTGACTAGCACCTGAATAGACATCTCAAGTTCATACTGCTTTTGCAAAGTTAGACTCAAGATACATAGTCTTCAAATAGTCCCAAACTTGTTTAGAAGTAGAATACTTGGAAAAATTCATACCAATGGTAGTTTGAACTGAATTATGAAACCAAGTAAGAATTTGTGCATTTTCCTTATCCCATTTAGCAACATCGGCCTTAGTTTCTTCAGTTTCTTCCATAGGTCTAATAGTTATACCAATAACATAGTTCCACATGCCTTTACCCATTATAAAATTTTTCATCACATGAGACCAATAAGAATAATTGGTACCATCTAATTTAGTAGTAACAGCTTGCAATTTATCATCAGCCATAATTGTATACCCAAACTACAATAGATTCAAAACAGGGAGAAAGGCAGTAGATAAGACCTGAGATAATCCTAGGTCAGTGAGAGACTCAGTGACGAAGAAGATCAGTGAGATACCCAACTTAGGTCTCCGACGAATGAACTAGAGACCAGCGAGCGAAGCCTTGCAACGATCTGGCGAAGAGAGAGGAAGAGCTGCGATGGTCCTGCGAAGATGGCCTTGCGACGACGACTTGCGAAGAGAGAGGAAGAGATGCGATGGTCCTGCGAAGACTACCTATGACGACGACCTTGCGAAGAAGGAAGACAGCTGCAATGGTCGATGATGACCTGCGACTGCGATAGGTATGCTAATGTTTGAAACTTAGCTCTGATACCATGTTAACAAAGAACATCTATTTCATATATTTTGAATAATCATTGAGTACAATATATATAACCTAAATGAAATAAACCCTAATAATCTAATAGACGAAACTACCCTAAATGACTAATAGAAAATACAATAATCTTCACAATACAAAGCATACAATGGGGCAAGTTTGGTGTAATTTAATGGAATTATTTTATTTTATTTTATTTGGAAACTTGAATCAAAAATATTTGATGCGGTTTTTTACTTACAACTTATTATACTTGAATGAGTTAAACAAAAGCTAATGATTAAAAAGTTGTGAAATAAATACTTTTAATTTTTTTTTTAATTATTAACTTTTAACTTGTAAAAAGTTGTCCAAAACAGTGACAATATGATTTGTACTTGTTGCAAATATGCACTTTGGAGCAAATTGTGCCAAAAGAAATTGAGACAAATAATTAAGAGACAACAGAAAATACAAGAAACATTTTAATCTCATTATTATTATTGTCTATAGATTGGATGAAACAAAGACAAACAAGTTATTAACTTTCTTTCCCATAACATTTTCTGTTTTACCTAGCTAGCCATCCTTGTTCCTCAGAATGTCAATTGTTCATCAAACACAGCTTATCATAAACATTAGAGAACAATGAAATGAGTTGAAAGAACTAATTAACATTTTAGACGGTTTAAAAGAAACATAATTTTTTTTTTTTTTTTTGTAGATTAGCAGATCTAAAAAATAAAAGAAAAATTAAAATTAAAATATTAAAACAATTCACTAAAAATTAAAAAATACAGAATGAAAACTCCAAAACTAAACAAAGTGATGCAACTCAAATGAGAGAGAGAGTTACTCGATGGCATCCAAATAAGCAAAAATGGAAGGAGAAGGATTCTTGATGTTGCAAAGCTTTTGGAGTTGCATAGCTTGCCCAGACTTAAACTTCATAGACTTAGCAGCATTTGTAAGACAAGTTACCAAACCCTTGCTGTCTGAAACAGAAGAAGAAATCATCCTATTCAAGTCCCTTGCACCCTTGCAGCAAGCACTTGTGGCTGTGACACTACTTCCTTTACCCACCAAAAAAGGCTTGCATGGCCTCAACTTGTGTATGAATTGTTTGCATGAGGTAGCATTTGTTGGGCTCAAAATCAGAGCCAAAACCCACATTGAGCAACCCATCACCATCTTCTTTGCCATTTTTTATCTTAACAAACACTCAAAAAAGTCTCAAAACCTATGTAATCTAGCTCTTGAAATGTAGTAGTGTCTCTGTGTGCTAAGTTGCACATGCCATATGTAAAGCAGTTGCCCACTAAGATCTGGTTTGCCAAATATTTATAAATAAAAAAAAAAATTAGGATAAAATTGCTATAAAAATTTATGTCTTTTAGAAAGGGGATAGTACTTTTTTTCATACATCCATCATCAAGCAATTAATTCAAAGACCACAATTCAACAGTTAGTCATTATCACTAGCTATGACCTTTGGATGACTAATTGTTAAATTGTGACATTTGAATCAACTGTTGAATGATGAGTAGATGAATAAAGTATTGGAGAGAATCATGCTGTAGAATTAGAAAATGTTAAAAAGTTGTCTTTTGTTATTGAAAAAGTTTAGGTGGAGTTTGGATTTTATTTATATTTTATCTTTAGTGAATTGTTTTTAAATTTTTAATTTTTTGTAATACTTTTTAGATCATTCCAGATACAAAGAGTTGAAAAATAAAATAAAAATTATTAAAAAAATCATTAAAGGAAAAAAAGTTTGAAAAAAATTAAATTTTTTAGCATTTGCCAATTGGGCGGATCTTTGTTATAAAAAAAAAATAAATAAATAAGAAAAATTGTCAATTAAATAAGTTGAATCCAAGCCAAAATATTTTTGTCAATTAAATTAAATTCGATATAGTTGTTTTTTTCAAGATTCTACGGCCTCAAATCCCTCTTTCTTAATTTATTATGAGTCATAAAATTTTGAAACAATCTCAAGAAATGAAAATCTCGATATGCAATTCTATAACTAGAGGAAGTGCACTAAGATATGAAAAAAAAAATGAATTTCAGAACTGAAAATCCAATTATGCTTCTCTATTTACTTCAAATTTTCCGTAAGGAAAAATTGGTACAGCTACTCTAATCATATATTTAGCAATAGCATTAAATGCAGATTAGGAAAATAAATTTTTATCTACGTTTTTTGGAAAAAGAAAAAATTAGAAAAATTAAGACAATTAAGAGAAGATGATATGGTCATCCTTCTTCCTCCAACTCTGTTCTGACCCTAAACTTTTGTTATAATCTCCACACTTTTTCATGTGTGCAACACTAGCATAATAATGGTAATAAATCATGGAGGATTTTTCTAACCCATAACATAAAAGTATAATAAATTGAGTTTCACAAAAAAAATCTCAACTCATTAAGTCCAATGTGTCCCTTGTTGACCGAAATGTGATTTTCTTATTAAATCTTGTGTATAAATAATGGTGTAAGTCACACAAATCAAATATAAAATGAAACACAATCCTCTCATAATTTTTTATTTTGTGTTTAGTTTATATGTTTCTAGTATTACGGTAAATAATGTGAATGAAGTATGTTTGAGTAGATTTATCAAACAAAATCTCTATTCAATATAAAATTCTAAAGTAAAGAAAAACAAACAATCTTTGCTTTAAAAAATTGCAAAAATTCACAAATTTTTTATTAAAAAAAAAAAAAAACTCACAACTTTAAAACTATGAAATTTTTTAGTTGCATGAATTTTCACATTTCCTACACAAAAATTTTAAAATTTCACAATTTTTAAAAAATTAAAAACTACTCAGTCTCATCAAATTTCACCGTTGAATATTTGGTTGAATATTTGATAATTAATTTTGAATCTTTAATATTTTTATTAATTATTATTCAAACTCACCTAGAGATAGGGTGCCTGTTGTGCGGCTAATGGGACTCATTTTGAGGCTTATTTCAAGAATTCAAATTGTTTATTTTTAAGATAGAATGAGTAGAATATACCTGTAAAAAATTAAATTGATCAGATATCAATAACCTTTTTAATGAATTGCATTTGAATTTAAAGAAAATAAAAATAATAAGCAAACGTAATTTAAAATATAAAACTAAATACAAATGTAATTCGACAAAAGGGTTATCAATATCCGATCAATTTAATTTTTTACAAGTATGTTTTACTCGGTATCTTCTAAAAAGTGAACGATTCAAATTATCAAAAAATAATATTATAAAGAAAAAAATTCATATATAATGATGCAGTTAATTGTAAATCTTTCATTTCAAAACAAAACACCATAAAAAATGAGTTTATTTACAATAATAAAACTAACACATCATTTTTATAGAACTTTTTATATAAATTTCATGTATGTATAAAATTTTCTTTATTGAAATAAGCCTAATTAGTAGCACAATTTTAACTATTGTCTCTCGCACACCAAACACATCATCTCCATGAAAAAATTGTTGGTTGGTTCAAAGTTGTCACGTAGCCATACTCTTCACCAATCACAATTTACCATATATATTTATATTTCTCAATCACTCAACATAAATTCATAAATCTTACCTCTTCCATCAATCACAACACTGTTAGACACCACATGATAATGATCAAGTCCAACCAATAACTTCTCATCTCCGTGCCACGGCCATGTCATCAGTTAAAAACTGCCACTTCATCAATTGGGCCCACAAAAATGATCTTCGCGACATGTGACGTGGCTGCACTTCAGTGGGCCCTAGTACTCCCAATGAGGAGGAAGAAGATGAGGAGGAAGAAGATGTTGCCAGACGGCACGACAAACTACTGAGTTTCGATGTTCCAAGACAAAGCAAAGATCGACAAATGCTTCATTTTGCTCGGTCTAAGATTGTTTTTTTGTTTTTTTGTTGTTGTTTTTTTCAAGTTTTCAAACATTGTAACCATCGAATCACTCTGTTTTTTTTTAAACCCAACTTCATTGGTATCTCCGAGGCCTCAAGACCCCCCTTCAAAATGGTCAATTTCAAACTCAGATTTTCCTTCACCCTCTTCTTGCCTCATCTTGGGAATCCAAAGATTTGCCCAAAATCATAAACACTTTTCATGGCTGTAAGTGTTCTTCTTAGTTCTTGCTAATTGCTCTTCATGTTTTCTATAATTGGGGTTTGGAATTGTTGTGTTTAAGGTTGTGTTTGGGAATTTCATATCAAGTTTTTTACTTGGTTGCCTTTAAAGAGTTGAAATGTTGAGCTGACTAACGCAGCTTTTTCTGGGTTTCTGATCTATGCCGTTGAGTTGCTCGGGACATTATATGTAGCAAATCCAAGGCATGTTTGGTTTATATTTGTGAAACAATTTTGACAAATAATTTTCTAAAAAGAGTTTATAAAATTTGAAATTTTGTTTGATTGTATGTTTTGATAATAGTTTTGGAGTTTGGTACGATTTCATTTTTTTTTTTTTGTTAGTTGAATAGGTAGTTGTGAAAGAAAAAGTGATTTGATTGATGTATAAGATGGGAGAGAAAGAGAGGTGAGAGAAAAAAAATAATTGATTGATGTGTAGGAGGGAAATGTGATTTTAGGGCATGTTTGGTTTGATTTTGAGAGAGTAGTTTTTAAAAATTGTTTTGATGAGAGAATTTAGAAATTTTTTTAGTTTGTTTGATTATGTATTTTGAAAGTAGTTTTGGAGTTTAAGAGTTTGGAATGATTTGATATTTTATTGTAATTGAGTAGATGTGTGTGAGAGAAAAAGTGATTGAGGAGAGAAGAGAGAGAAAAAGTAATTGATTGATGTGTAAGAGAGAATGATTTTAGAAATTGTTTTAAAAAAATTACAAACCAAAAAGTTTTTTAGAAAAAAATCTCCAAAATCATTCTACAAAGCCAAACCAAACATACCCTTAAATTTTTTTTTTCAAAAACCAAACAAATTTTTGAGATTTTTTGTCAAAAATTGTATCTTTAGATGCAAATCAAAGAAAGTGTCACTCACAAATATTGTCTTCGTAGTTTTGTCACAATTTTTCCTATAGGCTATACCTAAAATATCCCGTAAAGATCTAATTGTTTCAAACCGGTCGTGATCAATCTAAGTGTTTTACTTACACACACGTAGGCCATGTTTGTTTGGGTGGACATGAACTTAGGATTGGACTAATAGTCTAATAAAATTATGGGGTACTTACCAATTAGTCCTATTAACTAGACTTATTTACCTACAGGTCCTAACTAATAAATTTAACACTATAAAAATAAGAGAGTGATAAATTTATCACTAAAAATTTATTTATAAAAACAAAGAGACTGATAAATTTATCACTATAAATTTATTCATAAAAATAAAAGACTGATAAATTTATTTTTATTACTTAATAAATTTATCAATAGGACTTAATGGGTAATAAGTCTCCAAAGTAGGACCTATTGGGTAATAAGTCTCTAAAGTAGGACCTATTGGTAGTTTACCCTAAAATTATTAATTCGATGTTTGGTTAAACAATTGAAATACGGACTAATTATTTTAAACTTGACTATTAGTTAAGATAGGATACATAATCCAACGGATTCGTAATCCTAGGACTATTAGTTATGGGAATGCTAATCCAGTCCGTCTAAACAAACATGGCCGTAGGTTATACACTGGTTCGGAACCACACATCAAATTTGGTTTCGACCAATCATAATTAGTCAAATTAGCAAAAATTGGGCATGAGGTCTCACTTTTTTACTTCCCTCATAACAAAGTGGAACTTTGAACCCCAATTTTCCCGATTTGGCTGACGATGATTGGTCAAGACCAAAATTGAGCCATCCCTTATTGGTAGAGTTCAACCAGGGGCACTTCGAGACCTAGTCTCCTAGACCTACCTAAACCCAACCCCACCTGGATTATGATGATTTTCATCTTACCAATTAATAGTGATTAGTGTAATCCCCAAAATATGTTTGAAATTGATTACCAATACCGTATCGTATGGAAACGAATTAGCTGTTTTACACCATATGCCTAGCAGGGAACACCAACTATGGAACATGAGAGGAGGAAAACAATGAACACTTATGCTTAGAACAATTCCCATTTTTTTAAGCAAGCTGATACAATCTTCTGAATTGACTGGTTCTCACCTTGTTATATGTAATAATGCTCATCTATGTAGTATAACAATTTTTTGACACTTTCTATAAGGGCACTCCTAGTGCACAAAGCTCCCACCACAAGAAGTCTGTGGATGGTTAAATGTACACAGCCTAAGAAGCACGAGCACTTTTAAGAAGGTAACGTGTCATGTCAGACACCAATACGATACGACACAACACTCATGCGACACTTGTCAATCCTTGTCAAGCACATCTCCAACATGTTCCATTATTTTTTTAAATTTTCTATATTTCGACGCACTTTAGATACTTAGGAAACACATGCTATCGCTTAGACACATACTTTACAATTTGAATAAACTAATACTAAAGAAAAATAATGTAAATTTAAACTTATTGATTTAGAAATTAGGAAACATTGTATTTTGTTATTATCTTTGAATAGGTTTATACACATAACATATAATATGTGTTAATCCGTACATCTGACATAAATTAAATACATAAAGCTTTATATTTTGCATGTGTTGTCCACGTGTTGTGTCCTACATTTTAAAAATAATTCCATGTCGGACTGTCCATTATTCTGCTGGGCTTCTTGGTAAGCGAGGACACTGAAAGTGTGTTTGAAGCATTTAATATTCTCTTATAAGTCCATGGTTTAGATTACTAAGCATGATCATGATTTTCGGAGATTCTTATGGTCCATCTACAAATCCTTCTGGGATTTCACTAAATAACCCGAGTATTGGTATTGCATAAGCTGTCAAAAACCATTATTTTACATTCTGTCATAAGAAAAAATTGGATCAAAACTTGTTTTTGTTTGTTTGTTTGTTTGTTTTTTTTTTTTTTAATATTTCTTATTATGGTGGTATGGATACTAAATTTCACTATGAAAAATC
Organism: Camellia lanceoleosa; assembly: GCA_025200525.1. Lineage (NCBI taxonomy): Eukaryota > Viridiplantae > Streptophyta > Magnoliopsida > Ericales > Theaceae > Camellia > Camellia lanceoleosa. The sequence continues at coordinate 7,226,099 of CM045765.1, forward strand.
TATTCAAACGACTTTTCAGCAACAGCGATCCCACGTTCCTAAGTTTGGCAATTGGGAGAGCGATAACATACCTTACACTGCTTACTTTGAGAATGCACGCAAGGAGAGAGCCAGTGGTGTGATGATGAACCCAAATGACCCCGAAGAGAATCCAGAGGCCTTCATGTTCGGAGGAAGAATGGGAACAGGAAGTGATGGTGTTTCTAATAAATCAATGTCATTGGAAAAGCAGGACACTGAGGGGCTTGAGCAGCACAAGGGACATCGGAGGAACACATCTGATCAGCAGAAGAGTGGGAGTCATGGGAGCGTGACTTCAGAATCTGGCAGCGAAAAAAGCAGCAATTCTGATTACTCACTTTTGAAGCAAAAACACCGGCATACAAGATCCACCATCCGAAAGAAGAGTACAACCGAGGTTAACAACTTAGGTCTAGCTTCACCGGGACATGATAGGCTTAGAAGTGCTAGCAATCAATTGAATGATATAGTAAGCCGATTCTTCTCTTCTTTTTTAGAATTCCTGCAATATGAATTCATTGGGGGTGGTGATTTTGCAGAAATGTGGAAGTAGATTGAAGGAAAACACACAAATGCAAAAACAAAAACAAAAAAAAAAAACTTTGATTTGCATTTTTTGATTTCAATGTTTTATTTTATGAAGAAAGCTATCTTCCCAAATGCTGAAAAAAGTCCTTCTAATTTGATAGTCCACAAAACTAGGGCTACATCCATTGTCATACGGTTTCACTATGATCAGAAAGAAATACAATAATAAAAAAAAAAAGATAGCCACCCCTCTAAATACATATATATAGTATTAGGGTTACACGTCACAAATACCAAAATAACAAAATAACCTTTATCTAGAATTCGAGTGGTTGGTGTCGAGTACTTATTAGGATCAACACAACCCAACATGGGTTTCATGGATATTAGGGCGGTTCATTTCGTTTCCCGCTTTGAATTCTTCATTGTTCAGAAAGAAGATTACCACAAAGCAATTTGCATTTTTTTTGTCATTTCATATCCCTTCTTTCATTTTGAGCTCTTTTGTTCGTTAATGATGTTAAATAATGAAGTTGAATTCATACATGAAGAATCAATATGGATCTATTTTGTGATAAGATTATGATAATTACAATTTTGTAAGGGTTCATAAAATACTTGCATCAAATCAGTACAACAATGGAATGTGAATGCAAAAGACACTGTTAAGCATATAGAGAGTGCTTTTCTTAACTTTTCATATTCTTCACTATCTAAGATTAATGATCAACTAACATTCAAGTTAGTAAAAAACTGATCTGAGATAAGAAGACCAAAGGCATGAAATGACTGCCTATGAAGGAAAAAAAAAAAATTACAAATAAAAATAAAAATTAAAGAACAAACAGTAGACGGGACTTTTGTGGGCATGAAATGAAATGACTGCCTCTCAAAATCACAATCCAGTGGGCTTTCCTGAACTTATTGTGGGCGGGACTTTTATTTGATGAATTGCCTGAATTGCGCAGTTTCTGATTCCATTCTTCATTCTCGCAATTATGATCATAATAATGCCTAATTTCACAAATTTTATTTGGGTTGCAGTCGTATGTATCAGCAGCATCAGTGCCCAAATTCGGGGCATGGGACGAAAGAGACCCCAAATCAGGAGAAGGTTTTACTGTCATTTTCGACAAAGTGAAAGAGGAGAAACACATTGCAGCTGCCAAGGTCCCCACCATGCCTCCACCACCGAGCAATTACATGAATAGTCAGAAAAAAAATACCAGATCAAAGGTTTGCATTCATGTGTTTGAGTTTCAGCTCATAATGATTTATAAGTACTATGATCATATGGCTTAAACACAATCCCAATTCACTTAAGCTTTGAATAACTTGGTGCTCGGTTTGGATGTTGAGCAAGTGCTGTGCAAATCAAGAAACTACTTTTTTGTACTGTAGTTTCTTTTTTTTATGTCTTCACAGCAATCAAATGGAGCCCAAGAAAACAAAAAGCATTTTGCGTTCGTTTATTTCATTTACTATAATGTTTGTTCTCATACCGTAATTGCAGATATGTTGCTGCCTTTTTCGTAGTGGAAGTGATTAATTCATGTGGCTTTGATTCTCTTTCTTATATTTGAGCATTCAGTGATTTTATGCAATGTATTGACTAAATATTCTACTGTCAAAATAATTATTCTTCTTTAAATTGTATAATTTTTATTTTGTACCGGTAACTGTAAAATCTTTGCAATCGAACACAATAATTAACTGCAAATGTTTTTATACGGTGAGGATATTCATGTTTGTGTTATTACTTTCTTCAAGTAAGTGCAATAATGGAAGTGTGAAAGCATAACTTCCCTCTTTGTTTTGTGAAAACAGATATAATGTATTAGGACGGAGAAATTTGGAAACGAAATCTCGTGTCACAAGGAAAATGCTATTCTATCAGAATTTTTATATAGAATTATGCATCAAAATGATGTCATTATCATTTTTGTTATTGAAAGCATCTAAAAAACATTCATATATAGCAAAGAAGGAATGCAATCAAGGAGAACCTGAACAAAGCTAACACAACAATAGTTCTACTTAAGCTAGAATTGAATCCATATGAAAAATGCAAAACACAACCATATACATAGAAGACAAAGGCAACTTTGCATCTTATGTACATAAATAAAATCAGCTAAAATCCGAATGTGCCATAATCACATTATAACATTTCCTAGCTGCTCTGAGAAGGGAAACTCTTTGCTTCCTCTTCTTGGTCTCCATTAGAACCACAAAACATATAAATCCACAACTAGATTATATCCTTATTACGCGATCTTCAGTCTTCGTGTTCAGCATCTTCAAGGCCATTTTACATACATTTGCAAATCCTGGAAAAGCATGAACAGCGATCGGGCATTGCATGATGTTTTTTCATCGGATTCAACCTTCAAATATTTACTCATGGCCAGCTGCAAAAGAAAGTTCAAACGGAATGCAATATATATCTACACAGGAATTACATCAGCAGTTTGACTTTCATCACACGTCAAAACAAGCCCGTCAATGTATGTTGGGAGGAGGCAGTGGACCCACTGACAGCCTGTTGAAACGGGCTCCAATGAGGGAACAATCATGAGAACATTGTCATGGCGCCTAACAACCCCCATCACGCTCACTGTGCTCCCTTCTTTAATATAACTGACATTCAAAGGCGATCAGTTGAAATCAGCTCAATCAAGAGAAGCAAAATCCCAAGATAATAACAAACTCAAAACAATATATTAGTGGCTCACCCTTCTTTGAGACGCATTACACGATCATCACTTGACAGGCTGCGGTCAGCAAGCCAGCGTTGAAAGCTTGGAGACAAGTCACGGTTTTCCTTCGTTATATCAACAATTGTTGTTGGTTTGACAAATGCAGCAACCTTAGCTCCATAGCCTGCTTTTACTAGAGCTCTTAATCCAGATTGGAAGTCAGATATATAGAAATCCGTCACGTATTTCTGTCCACAAGAAGCAAGAAAAGCTATTATAGTTATAACAGGACAGGTGCTTTTTTGGTTTCTATGCATGACTGCAGACATGGACAAAGCAAAAGAAACATGATTAATGGAATATTTTACAGTAGTAGACAAACTTTCAAGAAAAAAATATAATTATTTGGGGTGTGTTAGCCGCCATGAACTAAGGGTGCCAAGAGGAGCAAGGCAAGGGACAAACCTAAGCTTTGTGATTGTTTAAACAAAGTGACTGGTATCAGACTCCACATAGCATTTTCATGATTTGCAAGCCAAGCAATTCCCCGTAAAGATTATACACCTATCATTAATACAAACCTAATCTTTGGCATTGCTTGCTTAAAGTGATAGTGTTTGCACACTTAGCAACCCAAGCAATTCCCATAGAAAGTTCATACCTTATAATGCCAGAGATTTTATTGGTTGCCTTTTTAATAGATTATTTATAAGTTACCCAGTTTGGTAATCCTTGTGCACGAAAAACAAGAAGTTTTAATGTTTTGTCATAAAAGTATAGTATGGAAATGCTCAAGCCAGCTGCATAGAAGCAATGAGCCCTTTAATGCATTGAAGCAACAATGAAACATCATTAGGGCATCAAATGGAACCAGGTGCAACATTTCAGTATCAAGGACAACCTAGGGGCACAATAACATAACCTTGGTTAGCTGGAGGCTGGTGGTTGGCACTGCATTGGATATGTAGCATGCACACACAGGTTCTCAAGGAGATAGTGCCTTGACAACCACACGGGATTCCTCTCAATAGATTGCAGAGGATTTACCCATGGGTCCATTTAAAACTCATACAAAATGCTTCATGGTTCTTACTTGGCCACTTGGCATTCACCAAATGAACCATCACAACCTAAAAAGTGTGAATATGGACACAAGATAAGGATGCGACACAATACAAACACATCAACAAAACAATTTTCAAAAAATCTAGATAGAGACACGGTGGAGACATTTTTATTTATTTTATGTAAATAATTACTAATAACTCATTTTTTATGTTAACATGTTAGAAAACAAGTGGGAATAGACAGTCCAGATGTCTTGTATAGAGGCCAAAAATATTGGTAAACAAATTGGAAATTGTAACAGTCTAGGAATCCAACATGCGTCTGCAGGTGAAGCATATCCAATTTAAATATATATATATATTAAAATGAAAAAGGGAACGTTTAAAAGCATGTCTGACTGATGTTGATGCCAAGATTGTTAAAATCGAAATCCTAAGTAAGATCGGTAAGAGGGTCTCGTGGATCGAATCGTAGGATCGGATTGAGAATCGTAAAATCCTACTTTCTATTTAAAAAAAAGACTAAAATACAAATTAAAATGATACATATTAAAAATAAGGTGAAAAATCACAAAATCTACGACACTACCTACGATCCTACACGATCCTATTTGCGATCATATTATAACATCGATCCTAGAACAAGCTGGATCATTTTAGCAATGTAGGATCTACAATCCAGATCGCAATTTTAATAACCATGGTCAATGCTTATTATACGATTTACCAAAGATGGAATTTTACAATTTAGGGGAGGCCGTGGCCCTTTAAGCCCCCCTCTAATTCTGCCCTCGTTAACGCTGATAACAAAAGCATCAAAGTCAACCAATTCAAGGCAACCATATTAGTTGTAGGTAATAAAGCAATTAGTTTATCACAAACAAAAGTAAGCATGTAGCCAACAATGTCTAGTAGACTGATGGTACCAATTCATCTGTGCCTTCAATCCATCAATGTTGTCCTTAACAACGTAATTTAGTCTACATATCACATCAACAACGAAACTTAGATGACCTTATTCTATTCAACAACATGAGATTAAAAAAAAATTTAAAACCCACCCCAAAAATAAATAAAAATAAATAACACTAACCTCTGCATGTCTACATCCCCATGAGAAGAAATGGTGTGTGGGACTTGCAGATTTCCCACCCCATCCTCTATACTCGTGCAATTCTGTGGACACATACACACATCTTGGTACCCTCTGGAAAGATGATTCAAGAGGAATACTGCCACAAGTGACAACCTGCATAAAAAATGTGTAAGTGACGATTATTAAGGCATTAAAAATAATAATAATAATAATAATAATAATAATAATAATAATAAAATAAAGGCTGACCTACCAATAAGTCTAGGGTAATATTTGGTAGGGTTTTAGAATTATGATTTAAGAATAGAGTTGTATTTTGAATTTGTGAGTTTTGGAATTATGATTTGAGTGTGAAAAATTTGTTTGGTTATGAGTTTTGAAAAGAGTTTTAAATTGAGTTTGAATTGAATAGTGTGACATATGATATTTGATACAAAAATTTACAACTCATAACCAAACACACAACCCAAAGTTCTATTCAAAGCTCTAAAAAAAATTTAAAAAAATTCACAAATATTTTTTTTTGTAATATAAAAATAACAGGTGCAAAAAAAAAAAGAACGAACGCTGTTCCGATCAACCGGCCAGACGACCAGTTAGCCCAAATTTTCCCGCCTTGGAAAGAGTTTTCAAAAGTGAGTGTGAAAATTAATTTTTGAAAACATATTTTGAAAGCTCCACCAAACGAAGCCTAAGCTTTTCCCTGCTTTTTTTTTCTTTTTCTTTTTCTTTTTCTTCTTTTCTTTTTATATATGTTTAACAGACACAAGGCATCATGTTCAGGTTACTCCATCACTTAAAGTTTAGATTCCACAAAAAATGAGATAACTCCATCACTCTTTATCTTCTCTCTTAAATTTTTAATGCACCAAAAGAGAAATTCAAAAGCTGGTTCTAGAACAAACGAAAGAAATAATAATATGTTACATGGACTTGGTTCTGAGTGTCGGATGCAAGTATTTGTCCAATTCATCTAGTTCTCATGTCCAATGGCACGGGAACAGAATTGTTTTCATATTTCTTAATATACTTCTTTTATTTTTCTACAGTAAAATGGTGCTTACAAGATGTTATATTACATTGCATGTGTAATATGAAGTTTTATGCATAGTTATATGTTAAACTAGAATTACTACACATGTCGAACACATATCCCATTCCTTTACACAAGTATCCAGTGTCTAACACAGGTATGTCATACATTTAGAAGAGTCCATCTAACTTAGGACTCAGATATCGGATGTGGGTGTGTATCCAAGCCACATACCTCCCTAAACCCTTAATCTTAGCAAGAACACATATGAATCCAAAAGTTGAGTATTGGGTACAAGGACACATTATGAGGACACATTCTGAACTATTGAATAATTATATAATGTATACTATTTTGACTTAAGATGATGTTATTATTTAAGAATGTACTTTAAATTAAACAGGATTGATGAGAAAAAGTAGATTTCTATTCCCTGCTATAAATTATTCTTTACTACCAAATGTGAGCTTTTTTTTCCCCTTCAAATATCATTAAAATTTAGAGGATTCAAGTGTCTAATTTGGATAAGGGGTCGGACACATATCTCATATCCTTACCCACGTCATATCCTATGAAAACGGATACAATGGGCAAACGGAAGAGTCCATGTAGCACAGAAATTCAATCTATTGTCATAATAACCAGGTCCAACAGAAAAATAAATATAAATAATAATAATAATCTTTAAAATAAAGAACTTTAGTGAATTTATTACAATAATGGGTCTGAAAGGTGATATTGAACCAGCTGGAAAATATTCCATAATGAGAAAGTTTCCCATTCAAAGGCAGCATTAATTGTAACGCACATTGCGTAATTGCAAATTACTGCATTAGTTCCAACCATGCATGAAAATTCCCTCTCATGGATATGACTAAAACAGCGTAACTAAATGAAGAAAATGATATACATCGTGAAATTTCAAGAACTCACTACGTGACAAATTTATTACATAGGATTATTTTTAAATTCCGTCATCACATTCTATGCTTGCAAAGATATCACAATTGCAAAAATTAAGAAAATAAGTGGCCACTGGGGTCCAACATAACATACTCTACAATTTATATCCAATGATTACAATGACTTTAATTTTTAGTCATCTAACACACAACAGGAAAATTATCCCCACAGTTGCTTTTGAGTTTGAGTGCTCAGGTCTATAAGGTCATGTTTGATTTACAAGACTAATAGTGAAGTATTAATAATCCTATTAAATTAGTGTGGTATTCACTATCCAATTGGATTAATATCCATTGGATTAATAATCTCACCTCTACCCCATTACTAATAATCCTACAAATTTGTTGGATTAATAATCCTAAACCAAAATGTTAAAACAAACATAGGATAATTGGGCCCACGAATTAATAATCCCAATCTCATACTTTAATCCACCCAATCAAACATGCCATAAGAGTCCAAGGCAATAGCAACCATCCTACAAGCTTAAATAATGCCATCATACTGCCATATTATGATACTTGAAAATCAAAGTAGTTGCACTCATGCAATTTTCAACCTCAACAATATATGACATGTCATTAATAGCAAGACACCATTTATAGTTGTGGAAGTGATGTCTGTAAATCAGAGGTTCACCATAAAGTGGAAAACATGTCCGACACCAGAGACCCAAAGAACGACTGTGGAAGAGATACAGCAGTCTCCACAGAGAGAGAGAGAGAGAGTACAAAGCTCTAAAAGGAACTAGGAGACAGTTGTAATGTAAGGGGTACTTCTATTTATGAAAGGATGGGCAAGTGACCGTAATTAACCATCCAGATTTCTCAGGATTCGGTTAAAATTTGTCAAAAAAATCATTATATTGTTAAGATTTGTCTCAATTACCAAGGTTTTGTACATGGTTTTAATGATGTGGTCTCTCTCAGTAGGACTGGTCCAAAGGCGGCTGTTTCTGCAAGGGCAGTGTTTTAAAAAGCCCTAGGCGCATCGAGGCGCCAAGGTCACCTGGAGCCTAAGCGCCGAGGCGAGGCGCGCGCCTCACCAAAGCAAGGTGCAAGTATAGAAGTTAAGCAAAATATTAATATAGCACAATTTTTAACATAAGTAACTATTTAATATGTATATTATTAATTTTTTTTAATAAGAAGAGAAGAGAAGAAGAGAAAAAACCATTAATTTTTTTAATATATATAGTATTTTATTTATTAATTAATTTTTTAAATTTTTTTTATAAATATTTTTTTTTTATTTATTTTGAAACATATATATAATTTATTTTAAAACATATATTGTTGATAATTTTTTATTTTATTTTAAAACATATATATAATTTATAAAGGTATATATATAATATATAAATAAAAACATATCATATATATAAATATAATTTATAAAAACATAAATAAAAATATATCATAAAAATAAAAAATAAAAAATAAAAAGTTATAATAATATAATATAAATTATAATTTATACTATACATATATCTATATGTATATAGAAACAGAGTCGAAGAGAAAAAAGTGCGAGAGAGAGAGAGAGAAGGCGAAGGCGAAGGTCGATGGAGGTCGTCGGAGCTCGTCGAAGGTTGATCGAAGCTCGTCGAAGGTCGAAGGTTGTCAATCGACGGTCGAAGCTTCAAACTCGACTGGTTAGGGCAAACTCGACTGGTCTGAGCTTCAAACCAGGTACTCCTCTCTTCTCTCTTTCTTCTCTCCTGTGTCCCTTGCCGTGTCCCATACCTGCAAAAAAAAAAAAAAAAAAAGGTACACGCCGAATGGGTATCCACACAGAAAGCCGAGGCGCACAAGGCGCTCGCCTTGCGCTTCGTAATAAGGCGCTCGCCTCATCGCCTAAGCAGCGCCTCCCCTATGTCGCCTCGCCTCACCATGTTCGAGGCGCAGTCAAGCCGCCGCCTTGAGCTTAGGCGCGCGCCTAAGCGCGCTTTTTAACACACTGTGCAAGGGCACAACGCCAAGTAAAACCTCTATCTCTAACCCTTAGTTGCACGAAGCGGGAGCAGGAGCAGGAGCGGGAGCGGGAACGGGAGCGGGGAAGCGTGAGTCGATAGAAATTTCTTAGGTTGGGAGCGCCTCGGGAAGCGATAATATATATATATATTATTTATTATATATTTTTAAATAATGTTTTATTGGTAATTTATTTTTATTTTATTTTACATATATGTGTGTGTTTTGTTTATTATTATGTATAATATATACTCATATATATATGTTATATTTGTATGTGTTAATATTTTTTTTTATGTAAATATATTATAAAGATTATATATATTAATATTTTTATTTTTTTATTATATATTTATATGTATATATATGATATATATTAAATAATAATGTATTAATGTTTTTTATTTTTTAAATATATATATATATATTTATTTAAATATTTTATCTTTAAATATATTAATGTATTAATAATGTATTAATGTATTAATGATATATAATAATGTGATATATTTAAATATTTTATCTTTAAATATATTAATGTATTAATAATGTATTAATGTATTAATGATATATAATAATGTGATATATAATAATGTATTAATGTTTTTTTATTTTTTAAATATATATATTATATATATTATATATTTATAAGTTTTATCTTATATATATTACTTATATTTATTTTTGATCGATATATACGTATATATCGGGAAGAAGAATGGAGAGAAGGCAGAGAGAAGGAGAGGAGACGAAGGCAGAGACGATGACGATGGCGATCAGCAAGGAGAGGATCTACGAGAGAGAGAGAGACGATCTGCGAGAGAGAGAGAGAGAAAGACGATCTGCCACAGAGAGAGAGAGAGAGAGAGAGACGATCTGCCACAGAGAGAGGATCTGCGAGAAAGAGACGATCTGCGAGAGAGAGAGACGACCTTCGAAGTGATGAAAGAAGAAGAAAAACGAAGCAAAGGACATACCAGACACAATCAGGTTCTTCTTCACCTTCTTTCTCCTCTTTGTTGACCTAGGGTTTTTGTTCTTCACCAACGTTCCCATCTTAGAAAGGATCGCGTTTCTCTCTCTACAGAAACGCGATTCCTACACGTTTCTTTCTAAGAAACGCGGAATCGCGTTTCTTACTAAGATTCGTGACCTGTTACCACGATTCCTGCAACTAAGCTCTAACCTTCAAGCCATAAAAGCTCAGAGTCCTGCGATGCATACCAAATACTTCATCATACCTAGGCCCTACACCATGGACCACAAGTACATGAATGACACAGTATACCGCCAACAATACCAAAGAGTGGAGCAATGTCACACATGAGAATCCCGCAATGACAAAAAGTTCGGTAAAAATCCTGCAGCAATGAATAGATGGAAAGTCTCTGGCAATAACGATTACCACTTGTCATAAAAAGCCTAAACTCCAGAATCCCACTGGGTGTCTGGTTGGCGAAACTAGGACTTGGTTCATAGGCTCATAAGTCCTTTGGTCCCATTCCATAAGGACTAAGCATGTGAACTCTACACTTGTCCCTTAATGCTGACACATGTAAAACTCCTATGACGATGTGTAAGGCACACATCATTGTTGAACCAAGTGGAATGAGACCAAAGGACTAATGAGCCTATTGGTGCCAAATGAACCTCTTTGGCACCTAATGGTGGATCAGCTTTTATTTGGTCACATTCCATAAGTCCTTTGATCACACGTCAATTTGGTGCCTAATAAAAGCTAACATAAAGTTACCCACCATTGTCATCCAACAAAATACGAAAACCCAGAAGAAAAAAAAAATCTCAATTTTAACAACCATAAAAGCCACTTTTCCAGAATTTCACTATAAAATTTGATGGAATCTATTCCGCAAATTCCAAGAAAAATGCAAGTCCTGGGTGCAACATTCTGGCTTAATTCAAACCCATTGGTAAAATAAACATCTAGTAGTATTCAAGAATAGCTAACTAGTTCACGCATAAAGTACAGAATTACTCCCCTCTATGACTCTTGGGATCTGGGATTTGGGGATAAATTTATGGAAGAAAAAAGAAAGAGAAAAAGAAAATAAAATGTGAATGAAATATAAATAAATTTTTTCACATTTCCCTTCCTTTTTTCCCTCCAAATTCAAGATCCAAATGTAACCTAACAGAAGGCAATGCAATACACATACACCTCACATTTGGTTTCCATAACAAAATTAGAGACATGATAAAATTCTATAATTTAACCTCCACAGAAGCAATTTTAGGTGCCCTAAACCTATCTGTCACAGGGGCCACCTAGAAGTTATACATGACAGCCATGCATCACAGGATTACATTAATCATATGCATTGACTATAAGGCCGGAAACAGTTCTCTACCAGCATACAAACGTCAGACTTCATATCGGCATCTAACCATGACAGTAACAATGAAAAGTTTTCAGAAATCACACCACACACACTCATAATCACAACAAATTGGTCAATATACATATGTTTAAATGGTCATTGAAATATAATGCCACATCTAATAAACCTTCTAATAACAAAAGCACAATTAACATGAGCAATTAATTGTAATGTTTGAATTAAAACAAACTAAATAGATACCAAATCATATCTAAGAAACTGATGAGACATTGTGAATCTATATAGTTGGGGTGATTCTATTCGCACAAAATAATCACATTTTGTCTACGAACACGCCATTTGCATGGTTCGGAAATCAACTTCTGAACAAAATATAAATGTTCGGATAACAAAATACAAATGTTCCGGGATTTTTGTTAGAACATTTTATTTTTGTTCACAAGTTGATATTGGAACAAAAATAAAAGGATAGGAAATTACCCCAGTGACCTTGACATACTGTCCATCAATAGCACCTCTAAGCTCAGCATCTGGATACTTCCTCAAGAACCCTAAAAACCCTCTCTTCTTCCAAACAAAATTCCACATCACCACCACCACCAACGGCGCCAGAATCCCCGCCACCGCCACCAAAATCACTGCCTTCTTCAACGCCACCATCAGAAACGCCCCAACCATCAACCCCATCACCGCCACCACCGCCACCACCCACATTACCGGTTTCGAAACCCTAAACCCTACCTTCACTTCCTCACTCAAGTTCGTCACGGCCGAACCGTAAACCGCCTTTCCAACCGAACCGGCCGCGTCCAGCTGCCCGGACCGGCGACCGGCCGACGAACCGAGCGGGCCAGAGGTGATGAGACCGGTGGGCTGGAGCGGCGTCATGGGGCCGGACGATTTCTTGGATCCGACGGGGCCGGAATTGGGGCCGGATCTGATGGATCCGCTGTTGTGCTGAGAAGAGGATGAAGAAGGGCGAGAGGGTTTCGATGGAGGTGGGTTGGGGTGGTGGAGATCGACGGTGATGTCGAACATTTTTCCGAGCTCGCCGGACTTCTTGATGTCGCCACCGGTGTAGGGAACGGCGCGAGAAGCCATTGTCGGCTGGCGCTCCTTGTGGTGTTCGGGTCGACCCGAGACGTAGAGGCCGCTGCTGAGCTGGTGGGATGGTATTCGAGTTCCCATTTTAGAGAGAGAAGGTGAAATCGACGAGTGAGAGAGAGATAGAGAGAGAGAGGAGGGGGTAGAGAATGATTGTAGAGAAAGAAAATATATAGTTGCAGAGAGGGGGGAGAGACAGAGAGAGAGAGAGAGAGTGTGAGGATGAGGTGTGAAAGGACGAAAATGGGGCTTCGTTTTGGTGATAATGACTGGTGTTTCCTCTTGTCTCGTTATGACAGTACAGTAGTGTTGTGTTGATTGTCTCGAAGGTCGACGCAATGAATAAAACTTTAATTCTATTTTAACTGTAAAATTCTACCATACACATTTCTTATTATATGTATCAGCTTATGAATTTGTGCCACGCACACGTTAAATAAATAATTTTAAAAATAAATAATAATATAAAATTTATTTAAAAAATAATTTAAAATAAATTAAATTTTATTTATTTTATTAAAATATATTATGTCATTAGTTATATATTTTAAGTTCACAATAAAAATAAATATTATAATTTAATTAATAAAGATGAAAAAATAGAATAAATTTAATATATATATATATATTTATGATAAATTAAAAATAAATTTTGTTTTATAAATTTTCCTAGTCTTAGTTTATTTTATTTTAAAGTTTGTCATAAAACTTAAACATACCTTTTAGAAGAAAAAAAAAATATCTATTTTGAGAAAATCGTTAAAATCGGTTAAAAGACCAACCAATTTATACAAAAATAATTAATTAAAATTTTTAAATTTTATTTTATTTTAAAATTTAAATTGTTTTTAACTGAAACATGCATAATACTATAATATTAAATGGGATATAAGTGAAATAACTCACTTTTTTCTTCTTTTCCCGATGTGAGATTATAAAATAAGAGTTAACAATTGTTTGGGAGGAAAGTTTATTTCTAATCAAGCAATCTTAGTCATTCAATCTTTAATTTATTTCGAATCAAACAAATCTAACAAATATATTTTGATAAAACCATTAAAATATCAAAAATGATTCAGCCTAATCAATTAGGTCAAAAATTCAACCAACTTACACAAAAAATAATTAATTAAAATTTTTAAATTTTATTTTAAAATTTAAACTGTCTTGAATTAAAACATGCACAACACTACAATATTAAATGGAAGTATAAAATTTACTTTATATAAGTGAAATAACTCCCAGTGTGGGATTATAAAATAAATCATAAACTAATTAGAATTTTTATTTTAAAATTTAAATTGTCTTAAATTGAATTATACACAACATTATAATATTAAATGAAAGTGTAAAATTCACTTTATATTAATGAACAACTCACTTTTTTCTTCTTATCGCAACGTGGGATTATGAAATAAATCATAGACTAATTAGAGTTTCATTTTTATATGGTTAGATAGAAGTTAGTCAATGGAGTTTTTTTAATTGTTTAAAATTAAAAAAATCAGTATGAAAAATATCAGTTAAACTAGCGAATCAATCAAATCGAAAACAATTTAGCCTGACTGTTATGTCAAAAGACCAATCAACTTATACAAAAATTAATTAATTAAAATTTTTAAATGTTATTTAAATTTTAAATTTTAAATTGTCTTGAACTGAAGAATGCACAATACTATAATATAAAATGGGAGCATAATGTTCACTTTATATTAGTGAAACAATTCACTTTTTTCTTCTTTTTTCCGATGTGGGATTATAAAATTAAAATTAACAATTGTTTAGGCGAGAAGTTTATTTCTAGTCATTCAATCTTTAATCAAATTAATTTTTAATTTATTTTGAATCAAAAAAATTTAACAAATATATTTTGATAACATCACTAAAATTGCGGTAAAACCAAGGAATCAGTCAAACCAGAAATGATTCAGCTTAATTGGCTAGGTCAAAAAACTAATCAACTTATACAAAAATTAATTAATTAAAACTTTTAAATTTTATTTTAAAATTTAAACTATATTGAATTGAAACATGCATAACATTACAATATTAAATAGGAGTATAAGATTCACTTTATATAAGTGAAACAACTTATTTTTTTCTTTTTTTCCCGATGTGGGATTATCAAATAAATTATAGACTAATTAAAGTTTTATTGTTATATGGTTAAATAGAAACTAGTCAATGAAGATTTTCTTAATTGTTTAAAATTAAGAAAATTTAAAAAATTTGCATGAAATATTAAAACCTTTATAATGCTCCTCACTAAAAACTACATTTTGCTTATGTAATATATAGATAGAAATCTCTAAATTATATTTTCTTTGTTATAGTTTTTCAAAAACACTTTTCAGAAAATTCTACTTTATTGTTTTTCATTTTTTTTGTTTTTACTGATTTTTTTAAATATTTTAAGCAATTTTTTTTAATTTTTAGACACACCTAACATAAACATATTTAAAAAGTAAAAAAATTGTGAAAAAACCTTTTAAAAATTCACTAAATACCAAAAATACAAAAAAAAAAAAAACGAGAATTCAGTACAGTTTTTGTATTTTTATGTATTTATTAATTTTTTAAAATATTTTTTCACAAATTTTTTACTTTTTAGATACATCTAAGTAAGGTGCATCTAAAAAGTTTTTTAAAAAATGTTTAAAATGTTAAAAATATTCACTAAAAACAAAAAAAAAAAAAAAAAAAAAAAACTAAAAAACTCAGTTTTCAAAAAACTTAATTCAAAAAACTCAAACCAAACACACTATTTTTTTTTTAGTTATGACAAATTTTCTTATTTAATTATAATTTTATTTTAGTTATGTCTTATGTATTATTTGGTTAAGACTTTTTTTTTCAGTTATAAATCAAAATTTATGAAATTATGTCATTTTTTTTTTTAATTATAAGGTGTATATGTATCATAGTTTTTTCCCATTTGCACTCATTAATTAAATATGAATTCTCCTTTAATTCAAGAAAAAATACGCTGTAACTGTTGAAATCAAAGAATTTATGCGAGAAATAGAGGAGAAGTTTTCAAACCCCTCTTTATAAGCATAATAATAAAATTTAAAAAAATCCATATATACATTGTGAAAGTATTTTTGGAGTTTACTAGGAAGTTTCCAACAGGACGCCAAAAATTGCCTATAGTGAGGCTCTCCAACGCTCCAAAAAAAAAAGACATTTCTTTCTTCAAAATAGAAAAAGAGAACTTGAAGGAAAAATTGTGTTTGGTTATGTGTTCAAAATATATTTCTACCAACTCATTTGAGTGTAGTATTTGTTTTGAACTTTTAAATTATAATTTTATACCTACTTTTGAAAACTCTTTTCCAAGCAGAAAAATTTAGTTAACTCGGTTGTCTTCCTGAACGTCTGACCGGTTAATCAAAACAATGTTCGATTTTTTTTTTTTTTTCTTGAGCACCGGTTATTTTTATTTTGTAAATAAAAAATATTTTCAGATTTTTTAAAAATTTTATATGAGCTTTAAATAGAATTTTGGATTGTGCGTTTGGTTATGAGTCGTAAATTTTTTAATCAAATAACTTTTCTAATTTCAGAAACTCAAAACTCCCTCCAAAACTTTTTTTAAAACTCATAACCAAAATTTTTTTTCACTCAAAGCATAATTTTAAAACTCACAAATTCAAAATACAACTCTATTCTCAAATCATATTTAGAAAATTCTACTAAACATTACCTTATTTTTTTAGTTTGTTATATCCATGATAATTTCATTTCTTTTATCTTTTATCTTTTATCTCTAAATCTAAGAGCATGTTTGGTATGATAGAATAAAATAAAGTGGGAATTGTAATATAAGGTTGAATGTAATGGAATAGTGGTAGTAGGGTAATGATTCCAAAAATAGTGATGGTGGTGATATTATGGTGTTGTGAATGTGGTAGTAGTGATAGTGGTGGTATTGGCAACATCGGTAGTATGGTGGTGATATTATGGTGTTGTAATAGTTGTAGAGGTGGTGGTTGTGATTATAGCGATCTCGAGTTTTACCCCTTGTTGTGCAATGATCCAGACTTGGTTCCGTGGATGTAGCGGTTGTTTATATCTTGTTTACATCCTCTCATACTTTATATTTGAGTTATAGGATATGTTGGACAGGTTTGTTATAGGTTTGTTGTGTTTAGGAGCAAATGGTTGCTGCCTAGAATTTTGGTCCTTCGTTCGAGCGAGAAGTTTGTCGCTCGAGCGAGCTCTTTGTTTTGGATCCTTCGCTCGAGCCAGGGTTTGGTCGCTCAAGCGAGAGTTGAGTTTTGTGTCTGGTGGATCGAGCGAGAAGTCTTGCACTCGAGCATGCGTCTGCGTCTCATTTTGACCTGAAAGTTGTGTTTCTTGGCTCGAGCGAACTTTTTTTCGCTCGAGTGAGCGAGGTGTACGTTTTGAGTTTCCTCACTCGAGCGAGCATTCTGTCACTCAAGCGTGCTTCTGGGTTGCAAACTTGAAGCTTCGAGTTGTTGGCTCGAGCGAGACTTTCTTCGCTCGAGCGAGTATTCTTTGTGTCTGGTCGCTCGAGCGACCAATCCTTCGCCGAACTCATATATATCAAATCGCAAAGAACGGTTAGACATTACTTTTTTATCCCCTTCTCTTTTTCAAAC
Source organism: Camellia lanceoleosa (assembly GCA_025200525.1). Classification (NCBI taxonomy): domain Eukaryota; kingdom Viridiplantae; phylum Streptophyta; class Magnoliopsida; order Ericales; family Theaceae; genus Camellia; species Camellia lanceoleosa. The sequence goes on from CM045765.1 coordinate 7,243,568, forward strand.
CCTAGATCCGAGACTCTCTCTCTCTAGACTTGTCTTCTCTCTAAGATTTCATCTCCCTCTAGTGTAAATCTATCCTAGGTCCTTTGTTAAAAAGATAGAGGGTGACTTGGGCTTTGATTTTATCTGAAAAACTTGGGATTTTGAGCATGTTGGATTTTGGTCTTCATTTCCGTTTGAGCTCAAACTTCGAGGTAGGGATATCCTACTCCTTCTCATGAGCTTTATTTTTGAATTTTAGCATTTTGATAAGTTGGGGATTGTTGGGTAATTTTGAGAAAGTTTGGGCCTTTGTGTAATTTTACAAAAGTTGGGATTTTGTTTATATAAATCTATATGCATATTTAGCATAGAAAAATGAGATTAATATTGGATTATTAGTGAAAATGGAACCTTAGGGTTGTGATGTTAATTATGGGAAATGCCCTAATTACATTGATAAATTAATTGGTATAATTAATTTGAAGAAAAGAGGAATTGAATTGAGAATGTTGGAATGTGATGTGTATGGGATTAAAGGGTGTAGTTAGATTCATTCATCGCTCACCTAGTTGAAATGTTGATTATATATTCATTTGGTGCATTTATTTTCGGTTTAGAAATAACTGCTTTGGGCTATCGGTAGAGGATAGTCTTGATTGTTGTAGACAATGCATGATGATTAGGCAAACTAAAACTAATCAATTGAATGTGCTATCGAATATAACGACTGGAATAATACATTAAATTTATGTATTGATTGATTGTATATGATTTATGTTTATATACATGTGTTGTATGGGAGAAGATAGGGGATGTACTCCATGATTTAGGGAAAGATAGGGGATGGATCTCTAAACCGAATTTTGTGTGACAATGATACAGCACTAAAATGTATATCAAGTGTTGATTATGGAAGTGTTCGAATTGATTTGATATAGTACTAAAATGTATATCGTTATCAATTATGAAGTATAGAAGTGATTCTATGTTATGTTGATACAACACCGAAATATGTATCTTTCGTAAAGTGTGGAAATGGTTTATGTGTTATCGATACAGTATTAACATGTGTATCCATCAATAATTTCGAAAGTGTTTTTAAAGATAAGTCTTAATCTCATTAATTTATTTGGCTAGATGTTGAGCCTTGTTTTCAAACTCAAAGTTGAGAATGAAGTGGGAAATGAAATGTAACATGGACTTAATGTCATGAAACCGAAATGGGTTATATGTGGATGTATCTGTGTTGACCATCTATCAACTGCTAATCTTTTAGTCACTGTTCATAGCTGGTTTAGTGTATTTCTACTGGGCTGTGGCTCACCCTTTATGGAACATCGTTTTCAGGTACAGGTAGCATGCCACCTCCAAAGATATAGCTTGGGAGGCTAGAGGCAGACAAATTTTTGATGTTTTGTTATCTTTTGGATGTATTACATGTAAATTCAAGCCAAGGGCTTAATGTGTATTTGAGTTAGTACTCGTTTTTTTTGTAACCAAGTGTTAACTTGGAAAGTTGTAAGCCTGTAGGACATTTGCTTTTATTGTTAACATGTAATACTCATTGTAATGAACTACTCTGATGAATAGAAGAATATTTATCTTTTATGTCACTGTATGTCTAAATTGATGGGTTTTAATGTTATTATTTTGAGGGTATTACAGTGATTGTGGCAGCGATAGTGGTGGCAGTTATGGTTGTGGTGAAAATAGGGTAGTAGTGGTGGCGATGGTGATTGCAGTGGCGGTGGTTGTAATGTGATGGAATGAGTGATAATAAAAAGCAATGGTAGTAGTTAAATGATAATATATTTTTTTAAAGTACCAAAAAATTAAAAAAATAAAATAAAATTTTATAGTGATTCTATGATTGAATGAAATGATCATTCCTTAAGTTGAAAGAAGGAATATGCATTTTCATATTTTGTTGGAAAGACTATTCCCACCTAGACAAGGTATATCAAATAAGGGAAATAAAATGCAAAACTATAATGAACATTTCATCATGCCAAATGTGCTCTAAAAGATATATTGCTGAATGAATAGCTTTGACAATTAATTCTCTAGATAGTATGGCAGAAGCATCAAAATGTAAAAATAAACTTAATTTTTATATAATTATATTAGACCCTCTTAAAATCTTAATTCATAAAACACTAGAGTTGTAATTAAGGTTCAAATATATAATTTAAAATAAAATAAGGTTAAATAATAAATATTGATAATTGGAAAGTGCCCCCATATAATTAACCTCATTTTTTTATATATGATATTGTGTTTTACCTAGCCCCACATTAAAATGTTACAATGATTGATCAAAGCAAAACAACCACTCAAAAAATCAAGATTAGAATGTTTAAGTGGATCCCAATGTAAAAAAATCTCTTAATTAAGGGAGTACTTGGCAAGAAGAGAAGAGTAATGGGTCCAAAAAATAGATTTTGTTATTGCATATTTTAGATGGCATCACTATTATTAAGATTGATTGAATGGTTACAGATACTTTCAGGAGGAACCATTTGATATGTCAGTGGGTCCATTATTTCTATCAAAATTATGAGTAAGAAGAAATATTTATGCAGAGTAGTAGATCCACCAAAACCAGCTTATTGTAGGCCCCTCAAGCACACACCCAATTTGAACTCGAATGTTTAAAAGGCCATCGGGGGTAATAAGGGAAATATGTGATTTTATGGTAGGTCAGCCATGAACTGGTTTCGCTCTCGAAGGTTAGTAGGTGTTCTTAAAACAATACTATGCATTATGGGGATATTTTGAGAAATTGATTAGAAGTGGGTTTTTTTTGTCTTTTAGTGGGTAGAAAATGTAGGAGGTAATGTGCTTCAAAATAAGTTAAAAGTCAAAAGTTAATTTTTAATCAGCTTCCCAAATGAGCCTTATATGAAAGAGGCAATTAGATTAAAGACATCTGGTCCTATATTTTCATTTATTTATTTATCCTTTCTAATCTCATCTATTTTGACAATTATTTAGCTTAACAGTTAAAAGGTTGTTTGGAACGATTTAAATAAGAATATTTTTTAATTTTTTATAAAAAGATATATAAAAAATAGAGAGGTGATGTAACCAAAATAAATACACTTATCTAAATAAGTGTACTTATTTAGCTTGGGCCAAATAATGCCTTAGTCCAGACCTAATTATTAATCACTTATACGAGGAACTATTGAATCTCATATTCTTTTTGTTTGGGACAAGTAAAAAAAAAAAAAATAAACAAGACCTAACCACATAGAGGTAATCTCTGGAGTCAAATTCTATAAGGAGTTGAGACCCCAAATATAGCGGTAAATCACGAACTCGCACACAGACAGCGATTTGAATCCATACTCCTAATACTGGATACAATTCACCCAAGTCTAAAAAGTTCATCCTACTAACTATAGGTACTGTCGTTCGGGTACAAATAGATCATTTATGACGAAGAGAATGAGTTTTAAGATAATAAAAAATGTCCCAAAAAAATATTTTGAGAAACGGTATGAATCATATATTAATAAAAAATAATCTAATAAATCTCATTCCATCATTTCTCACTCTAGCCACACGATCCTGTCTCAAGTCTAAAAGAAGCATGTGAAGTCAGTAAAATTATTATCCCTTATCTCTATTCCAATCCCTTCAATCAAATACTATCAAAGTGAACTCCTCCGTTTGGGAAGTGGGTTAACTTTTTAGTTTTTTGACTTTTTTGATTATTTTAGCCTGGGCTAAAAAACTTGATTTGGGAAGGGCTTTTTGACTTTTTTTGTAAGAGAAGAATGTAATAATTATGAGTTAGATGTAATATTTTATTTTTTGTGACTAAAATAGCATATTTTGTCTTTTGTGGCTAAAATAACCAAAAAAGTCCCAAATAGCTCTTCCCAAACGGAAGCATACAGTTGGTTTTGTTGATGTTGAAAAATTGGTTTTATTAGTCTTATTTTGGGCCATCTTTAAGTCCAAAATTGAGTGAGCTTCAAACATCTTTTGGGCGCGAGTTCGAAGAGGTGACGTGTTCCTTGTTGCGTGGTAAGTCACACGGTGAAGACGGTTCGTCAAAACCATTATTGAGCAAATGAGAAGTTGACGCTGCTTTTGGGTTCGTGAATGGACAATTTAAAGAAGTAAATGTGGGTTTTTTTTGAAATGAATTGTCCTACATTGAAACTTTAAGAGAGTTTGTGTATGTTTATAAGCTCTAGACTACAACACTTGGGTTGGGCCCCAAGGGGCACCCCAAAGTTTGTAGAAGGGAAAAGTTATGGACAAAATGAACCTTAACCCAAATCACCATTAGGTCGGGTCAATTATTATATTAATTTTTTGAACAAATTTTTTTATAAAATAAAATTCAAATTTTGTGCCAAAAATTGAATTTATTTTCTGTCCATTTCCAATCCAAATTCCACATAGTTTCAAACTGGTTTACAGTTATTTAACTGCCAGAAACTGCCTAGTTGAACCGGACATATTCTTTACCAGTTCAAACAGGTTCATACAGATCAACTATTCCAGCAGTTATTTGTTTGAATAGTGCTTGTACCTATTCAATTTAAATGTGCACCTGTTCACTTCAAATTAGCACCTATTCAGGTTAGATTTTTTGCCTATAAATACAGCCATGTTCCAGCAGTTTTGTGCATCTAGAAAACATCTAGAATATCATCTTTTACAGCCCATTTCTTGCTTTGTTTGCATTATTCTTCATATTAGTTATTTAGAGAAAAATTCAGAGAGTAATAGAACATAAGGTTCTAGTTTGCCGGACAAATTTGTTTGGAGTGCTATTACAAATTTGTGAAGATCATTATATCCTTGGATCCTCTTTTTTTCCCACCCCCTTGACCCCCTCTTCACCTGATTGGCTACTTTTTCTTTCTTTTTTTTTTTTTTTTTTTTTTTCCTTCTCCTCCAATCACCTTCTTTTTTTTTTTTCATTCTCTTCCAATCACCACCCACCATGTATCTATGGAGGTGGTGGGGGTGGTGATTGAAGGGGGTCTCAATCATCACCCTATCACAAAATATCAAAATAATATATTTTACATGTATCCAAAAATATTTTTGTATTTTTTAATTTTTAATTTTTAATTTTTAATACACTTTTTACACATTTTCAACAATTACAACAATCCTACAAGTTACTTTTAGTAATATCCTTGAAGTCTGCATTTCACGTCATTTTTTTTGGTGGGGTTGGCATTTTTCTAATATTTGAGAAAATGAAAAAGACATAACGAAATCACCTTTTTGTCCAAGACCAAAGTACCCTTTAAACAAACCCCAGAAAGATTTCAAAATCTCATGGAATTTGGGATTATTTTTGTCATTTCTCTCCTTTTTTTTGTGTGTATCTAAAATGCTTTTCATTTTATAAAGACTTCTTGTTTGCTTCCCTTAGTTGAAAATTACGTTACCTTTGGCCTTTGATAGCTTGTGTATCCATCTTTTGTTTTCTGATTGCAAGCTTTGTTTTCAAACTGTCTCTCAAGTGTTAGACATCAACGGTTAATCATTCACCTCAAGATTTGTACGTTTAGCAGAAGAAAAGAAAAGGGTAAATTATAAATGTGTGAGTGATTTTCTGATTACACTGTCCTTCTTAGTGATTCAGCAGTAGAACACAGGTAGAATAGATGGCACCCTGCTGTCCTGCACAGAAAGAAAAGTTTCCGATGGTGGTTCTTCCACTCGGGGGCACTCCGACGATCAAGTTAGTATCTCTCAAAGATAAACAAGTCCTTAAATTATTGCTCAAGACTTAAAATTGCGTACCTTAGACCCGCCGGGGTGCCCTTCTTTTATAGTTTTTCTCTATCCTAGTCCCACTAGAAGTCTCACTTCTATGGACTCCAATTCCGGATTTACCTTGGACTATTCAAGAGATAAGGATAGACCCCCTGAGAGTATCACATGTATCTATCTTGTAGTCTTTCTTCATTCTAGGACTCCTGTCCCTTATCCATTTATCTCGGATTCCAGTATTCTCGCAGATAACCTCGGCAACTCCGAGATAACCTCGGCGTAACTATCACGACACGTGGCACCTCGGCTGACACTTCGGTGTCGCCTCGGTCACGTGTTGGTACTCAGAAAATACATCCCCACAATAAATATATCCTTTAAAATTTGTTAATAACTTGCTCCTTAGAACTTTTAATGATAAATTATCGGTAGTCCTTATATTATGACTCTTATCTCATTTTGGTCTCTGTAATTTTAATTAACTTGACTTTGACCATGAATTTTTTAGTTTGTCTCAATTTAATCCAATTTATTAGAATTATTAGCATCTTTTTTTGGGGTAGAAAATGCGCACATGAGCAACATATAAATTTCATTAATTCAGTGAGTTAAACTCAACTAACTCAGTAATAATTTTTTGTCAAAAACTTTGATAACGTTATTAATTAGACCAAATTGATACAAAATCTAAAATTAATAATCAAAATCAATTGAAAGTGTAAGAAACACAATGACACAAATAACAAAACATAAGGACTATGGTGTAATTATCCCAATTTCGAATAGCATAACAAATAATCTCTTTCATTAATCAATCATTAAGTCAATCGATAGTTTTTAATGATATTTTTAATTAATAGATTTGGTAATTTCATTGTTGTAAAGAAGAATAGTTAAGAATTTTCTTCTTTTTTTGTCAATTCTGTTAAATGACAAATTCTAGCAAAATGAAATTTGCAATTTTCAAAATTTCAAGAAATAATTTACTTTGCTTGGTTAGAGTTTTTTAAAAACACTTTTCAGAAAATTTTACTTTTTTGTTTTTATTGTTTTTTTGTTTTTACTAAATTTTTTTAATATTTTAAGCAATTTTTTTAATTTTTAAACATACCTAACATAAATATACCTAAAAAGTAAAAAATTTGTGAAAAAAACTTTTAAAAATTCACTAAATACCAAAATTACAAAAAATAAAAATAAAAAGTACAAGAATTCAAGACATTTTTTATATTTTTATGTATTTATTAATTTTTTAAAATATTTTTTCAATTTTTTACTTTTTAAATACATCTAAGTAAGATGCATCTAAAAAAGTAAAAAAATTGTTTAAAATTTTAAAAATATTTACTAAAAATAAAAAAATACAAAAATCAAAAAACTTAATAAAAAAACTCAAATCAAACACATTGATTTGTATTTTAAGTAAATTTTAAGAGACGTATTTATAATTTACTGAAAAGAAAATGATTGTTTTAGATTATTGGAATTTTCAAAGTACTTTTTCTTTATTGTGAGTTGCAAAATTAAAAATGGCAAATCTTAAACAAGAGAAGAATCTATTTATTTTACTTATTATTGTAGTTAAGTGGAACAATGATTAATCTTACAAGATTGAGGAAAAATAAGAAAATGTCGGCTATCCTATCCTCATTTGGATCAATATTGGGTTTAGATAAAGTACCCATGGGTTTCATAATTTGGACCCAGATCAAAATAAAACTCAAGAGTGAGCTTATTTTGGATTTAACTTGATGGTTTGAATTATTCATTTTATAGGGTGGTTAAATCGATTATTTGGAAAATTAGGTTGTTCATAAATTAAGAGCTACTCGATTGAATCATATTTATCTAAAAACTAACTAATGAATAGTGTAATTTTGAAAATAGTCCACCTATTTTTTCAAGCAAATGAGATCCGATCAAATAATTACTACAATGTCCGATCAATAAAATGTTTTTGCATATATAATCTTTTCGGAAAGTTATACAAAATAAACGATTAATTAAAATAAAACGCGTGGTGGGCCTTATAAAGCAAACTGAACCATCCAGTTGCTCCACTCCAACTGGAAAGGAAGAAGCCTGGAGCTATGGAGAAACATTAGACTTGGCTTACAAGCAGGAATTGATTCTTTGATCCTAAAATGAAATGTATGGAGAATATCCAACCTTAATCTTCTGTCTCAAGACACTCAACCCTCCACCTCACTCATAAACAATATCATTTTTGTAGGCAATAATGGCATGTTTTGGGTACATATTCTTTTCCCTCTTGTCAGCCTATATTCTTCTAATGGTGCCATTTTTTACCCAAATTTACTTCAAACTTTAAAATTAGTGGTAATTTTAGAGACTGTTGAACTAAATTTACATAAAATATGCAACTAAATAGTTTTCAAAATATATGATTGGACTTGGGAAAATAACAACAAAGTGGTATAGTAAAAACAAAATTACAAAATCATGAAAAGTATAACATTTTAATTATTAAAGTGTAAAAATTTTACCATTGATTTATAATTATTTTTCCTGTCCCACTTTGTTGTTATTTTCCCATTCAATTTATATCAATCCTTAATTGTAAGAGAAATCTCATAGGAGCCCAACTTCTCTTGAATTTACCATAGGAGCCCAACTTCTCTGGAATTGTGAGAGAAATCTCTAACAAGGTCTTATGAGTAATGTACAAAATCTATTTTAAAGTTCATTTATAAGTTTCTACTTATAGATCATTCATGGAAAAATTTAACTAATTTAATCGTTTTAGTTATATTTAAAAATAGAATTTTATTAACGTGTGTCCTTAAAGCATATTTTAAGATACTTTGTCTGTTTATATGTAATGCATGAAAGTGAGTATGATAAAAAATATACAATACTTTTAAACTTCCTTATTATGTGCACATGCTAACAAAAAACTTAGAAATATACTATCAATTTTTTTTTTAAGGTAAACATAATAAGATATTGACTATATCAGGATTATATTATTATTATTATTTGGTTCATTTTCAATCTAATCATCAAATTAGAATAATTTCACAAAACCAAATTCTAGTAATATTTCCATTAGTGGATAGGACACCATATGTCCAAAATTCTTGAAGTCTTCATGAGCTAATCTAATCAACTTTTTGACACTGTGCCCACTAAGCATTGAATGATGCAAATTGCAAAATGAATTAGAAGTAGAGTTGGATTCGATCGAAAATGTTCTCTCTCTCTCTCTCTCTCTCTCTCATTAGTGTGCTTTTGAGCCAAGAAATCACGGGAAGCTCTGGTTTGAATGCTAAACGACCCATCTTCTTGATCATATTAGACAAAACCATGAAAGCTTTCTGAAATAGCTGCATTTTGATGAATTCACTCTTCATTTAATTATTGTTTTGAAAAACAATGGAAACACTAATCAATTGTAGAGTTTCCAATTGGGTTTTCTGTGTCTAGATTTTGATGAGTTCTTTTTTTGTTTTGTCTTTGTTTTGATCCATACATGAAAACCCATCTCTACCCATGTTTCAGAATTTGTGTTTTCATTGTTGTTTTTGAAAAAAAATTGTAAACCTCTCAAAAGGAGAGCTTCCATTGGGATTTCTTTGTCACCTTTGTTTCTCTCTCTAGATTTTGACGGGTTCTTTTTGTGTTTGTCATTGTTTTGATCAATCCATGAAAACCCTTCTCTGTTTTCTTTGGAACCCATGTTTCTGAATCAGTTCATGCATTTGTTGAAATCAATTCACACGTTCAGAAGGAAACCCCTTTTTGATTGTATGTTTTGACACTTCAATTTCGTCGATTCGATTGGAGTCTTTTTCAAGCCAGAAAATCCTCAATCAAGGACAAAATTTCAATGGTAGTGTCCTGTTTCAATTCATTCTTGAAAGACACATTGAGAAGGAAAACCTCTTTTGATTGTGTGTTTTCACACTTCAATTTCACCATCTCGTCGATTCCAAGTCTTTTTCAATCCAGAGAACCTCAACAAATCACAGAATTTCAATGGTAGTGTCCTGTTTCAATCCATTTCATCGATTCCAAGTCTTTTTCAAGCCAGAGAACCTCAATAAATCACAGAATTTCAATGGTAGTGTCCTGTTTCAATCCATTTTCAATTCATTCTTGAAATCAATTCACATATTGAGAAGGAAAACACCTATTGATTGCGTGTTTGACTCTTCAATTTCACCATTTTGTCAATTTCAAGAATAGTAATGTCCTGTTTTAATCCATTTCGACTAAGAAAGTCCAAGGAGAAGCCATTACCAATCCCTCCCACGTCGATCACCCAAATGAACTCCGATTCGGAGAACATGGAAAGGAAGAGATTTGATAGTTTGGAGACATGGTCAATGATCCTGGATTCTGATAATGTTGAGACTTGGAAGGCATCAAAGGAAGATCAAGAGGAATGGACTGCTGATCTTTCACAGCTGTTCATTGGCAACAAGTTTGCCTCGGGAGCACATAGTCGGATTTACCGGGGAATTTACAAGCAGAGGGCAGTTGCAGTGAAAATGGTGAGGATCCCAAGCCATAGAGAGGAGACCAAAGTTTTGCTTGAACAGCAATTCAAGTCTGAAGTTGCCTTGCTTTCAAGGCTCTATCATCCCAATATAGTGCAGGTGAGGCTTTATATGCACCAATTAAAGAGAGTGAAAAGTATGCTTTATGTGTGGTTTTGCTTTGGTTTTATGGTATTAGTTTTGAAAGCATATGTTTCTTAAAGTAGAAAACCAATAAATCATCAAATAAAATCAGTTGAATAACATTCGAGACTAGTTTAGTTGGGCAGAGTTCTCACACTTTACTAGGAGGTTAAGAGGTCTTCCTCTCTCTCATGCTACGGCCTCCAATGTTTTTAAGAAAAATGGGATCTTAAAGTAGTGTTTGGTTTACAGGAACAAAGGTTGGAATGGAATGATCATTCAAACGACATAATACTCATTCCCATGTTTGGTTTGGTAAAAAAGAAGGGGACATTCCAAATGGAATCACCATTAAAGAATGGTCATCCCATTAAGAGGCCAAAGAATAGCCATTCCATTCTTGCCCGAAATCATAGTGAACCTCTAGCCTCATGTTGCAATTTTGAATTCATATACTTTTTGAAATCTGCGACACATATTTTCTTTTCTTAGTTTTTGCTTTTCGAAATTAGACCAATCAGGCTTGTATAAGACTAAGTTTACTGGTCAATATAATTCAACACAATTTAAAAAAATTATGATCTTGCAGTAATTCATGCTTTGTTAAGTCAGTAATGAGCTTTTCTTTTTCCACAGTTCATCGCAGCTTCCAAAAAACCTCCTGTGTACTGTATCATCACAGAATACATGTCACAAGGAACTCTAAGGATGTTTCTCAACAAGAAACAGCCATACTCACTTTCAACCGAAACAATTTTGAGGTTAGCCCTTGATATATCGCGAGGAATGGAGTATCTTCATTCACAAGGGTGATCCACAGAGACCTCAAGTCAAATAACTTGCTTCTAAATGATGAGATGCAGGTTAAGGTTGCAGATTTTGGTACATCATGTTTGGAAACACAATGCAGAGAATCAGAAGGAAACATGGGGACTTACCGTTGGATGGCCCCAGAGATGATTAAAGAGAAACCTTACACTCGAAAAGTTGATGTGTATTGCTTTGGGATCGTGCTATGGGAGCTCACAACAACTTTGCTTCCTTTCAAGGAATGACCCCGTGCAGGCTGCGTTTGCCGTGGCTCAAAAAGTTAGCATTTTCTATAAGTATCATTTTACTTGTTTCCCTAAATATTTGGCTATGCAATTGTTTCTTTGCTTTTTGAAGTATTTTAATGTTTTTGATAAGTTTATATTCACTAAAAATAATGTTACCCGAGCTTGACCAATTATCAGCTAGATTAAATCTCATTTAAGATCAACTTAAAAGTAAGCAAGTCAAGTTCGAAACTTGTTAAGTTTTAATAAATTTCTACTTGGCTCAACTCATTTACAACTCAAATTGCCATTCTTATGAAGTAAAACAACATAGATGAACTGTTGTTCGAGTCTGGTTTATTCATTATTTCCTCATTTAGGTGATTACTTATCCAAAAATAAAATAAAATAAAATTTCCTCACTTAGATGGTTCTTGTTTTCTTACTGATATTATCCATTATGCATCTTATTATCCACTTCAATTTTTTTTCATTTGGATTCTGTTAGTTCCGTCACTTGGAAACATATATGATCCTTATCAACCTTCTATTTATGGCATTGGCAGAATCAACGACCGCCACTGCCTGCTAGTTGTCAGCCTATCCTTGCACACCTCATAAAACGTTGCTGGGCAGCGAACCCCTCTAAGCGACCAGATTTCAGCCACATCGTGTCGACTCTGGAGAAGTATGACGAGTGTGTCAAGGAGGGCCTCCCGCTTTCAGGGCTTGTCAGCCACAATGTCATACTTGAATGTTTGAAAGGCTGCATATCGATGAGCTCTTCTGTGCCTGTACATGTCTGACTCCCTATGAAGGTTATCACTGCGATATTCACTCTCTTGTAGTCGATATTTCATAGGTTAGTTGATTATAACTGTATATAAATTTGATTTGTTTTTTTTTCAATGATGTTGTAGACCTGTGTTTGAGAGCTCCAAGGTGTGTGGATGGTCTGCAATCAGAAATCAGAAAATCTTTCATATTTAGCAAGTACCATCATGAAAAGTCTAATGTAGATGTCACAATGTATAGATAGATATACATATAGAGAAATGTTGTTGAACCCAGTTGGTTCAGCGCAAAGGATCAGGAATTGAGGAGTATACTCCTCACTATCATAGGTTCGAATCCCATCCCAGCTCATTACTAGCGGATCACTGTGTTTTTGTCTGGTCGATTTGCCCAAAGCCCCGAGATTAGTCGAGGTGCGACACTCCGAATCCCACCCCCAGCTGACTACTAGCGGGCCAATGTGTCTTTGCCCGGTCGATCAGCCCAAAGCTCCGAGATTAGTCGAGTCAGCGGGCCACTGTGTCTTTGCCCAGTCAATCAGCCCAAAGCTCCGAAATTAGTCGAGGTGCGACACTCCGAAGGAGTGCTGGCCGAACACTCGGTTATCAAAAATAAATAAATAAATAATGTTGTTGATATTTGGGTGTTTCGGCAACTGGGCAAAAGCCAATTTAACTTTTTTAGGTCACATCATCTCTTTATTTTTTTTATATGTTTTTTTTTAAAAAAAAGATTTAAAAATAAAATAAAATCAAAAAATTAACTTTTAATCTACTTTTCAATACAGCCTAATGTATTGGATACTATTATCCATCAAATGGTAGAAATAATTGACCATTGTAGCCTTAATAGAAATAGATGTTTTATCGACTGAACTGATTTTTTTGGTTAGGGATTGTTTGTCTTCATAATTTGTTTTCAATGCACTTTCAATGGTACGATGTGAAAGTATAATCATACAATTAAAAATGCAATAGAGACATGTGGATAGAAATTTTACCAACAAAAATGTGAATATTATTATTAGTTTTTTTTTAAAGCATGAATATCAATCAAGCTCTAACCATAATTTTTGAAATAAATTAAATTTTAATGTAATTATTTAATTTAAAAATTATAAAAGCCTAAATATGTCAAGGCCCTTGGAGCATCTTCAATTTTCATCATTTTTTTTTATCAAATTATAACTCATCAGATCGAATATTTAAAAAGATGAAGAATTGGATATGATTTTTTTCATCAAATTTTATGAAAAGAAAAATTTTAATAAAAATTTTATAAAATGATTGAAATAATTCATATCAAAGTAGGTTTTTTAATTCAAATTTAAAATCAAATTAGATAAAAATAATAATTGATAAAAGATGAGAAATACTCTTAATAATTCTTTAAGAGCATTTTCAATCCCTTAATATTTTTTTCATCAAATTTAAATTTGATGAAAAAAAATTTTAAAATTTATTTCTATTATTTTCATCAAATCAAGAGAGAGCCGTTTTTTTTATAAATCAAATTGAGAACTTATCAGATTTAAATTTAATAAAAAAAATTAAAAAGATAAAATATTGGAGATACTTTTTTGAAAAATTTATTAGAAAATCCTTTTTTAAATACTTGTATCCAAATTAGTTCATAAGATATTCTTGTATTTCAAGAAATGCTATTATTTTGGATATTTAATCTACCAAATCCTAATTATCATATTTAAGATATTTTATAGATACTTTTACCTCTACAAATATTTTGAATCATCAACAATTTGTGTGCACTATTTTGCACAATTTTAAATGTTTCATTAGACGAACATTCACATTAAATAAATTTGACAGTGTGAATGTTTATATAATAGAACATTTATACTGTCAATGTAAATATTAATGGGTACTTCACCCCATTATCAATAAAAATATTTTAATAATTATGTCACCTATATAAAAAAAATAATTTAGGCTAAATGAAACAATTTGTGAATAAAAACCATATTTTCGAATTTAAGATAAGAGTAGAATTTGATAAAAGAATTATAATAATTTATATCAAATTAATATTTTATTCATAATCAAATTAAACAAAATAATTTGGTAAAGTGGTAGGAGGAGAGAGAAATAGAGAAGCCAAAAAAAAACCCTCAAATTCTTGTGAGTTATCAGCCGAGTCGCCGGGGGTCCGAATCCGAGAGAGAGAGAGAGAGATGGAGGGAGTTGGGGCCCGATTCGGGCGGTCCTCGACTCGATACGGTCCATCATCGACGGTGACCGTTGCGTTCAACGGTCCGGTCCGAAAATGGAAGAAAAAATGGGTACCCGAATCACCATCTCCAAACACCAACAACAATCCCTCCTCTTTGAATCATCACAACGATGATAGTACCGTTACTAACGGTAATAACGGCTCTCACCACCTCTTGCTCTACAAGTGGACACCAATTTCCCGAACCAAAACCACCGCCAATGATGACGTCACCGCCGCCGCTGCATTGGCGGCGGCGGAGGAGCCGCCTCGCCGCAAATTCAAATACATTCCGGTAAAAATGCAGAAGCTCTCTCGAGTCTCATTTTCATCATCAGTTGTTTTATACCAATACTAATATTTGGTTTATGCATTATGTGGGGAGGTGTTTTTTTTTCAATTTTTTATGTAGGGAATTGAGCTTGGTGAATTGTGTTTGACTGATCTAATGTTTAATTGTGGTGTTGGGTTTTTGGTGCTTTTTTTTTTATAATTGGAAATTGAGATTAGGGTTCTTGAAAAGTTTGAATTGTGAGGATGAGACTGGTTTTTTGTTTTTCAAATTTTTTGTATAGGGTTTTTGTTGTGGATTTTCTTTTTTTATTATGTAGGGAATTGAGCTTGGTGAATTGTGTTTGAGTGATCTAATGTTTAATTGTGGTGTTGGGTTTTTGCTGCCTTTTTTTTTTTTTTTTTAAATTGGAAATTGAGACTAGGGTTCTTGAAAAATTTGAATTGTGAGGGTGAGACTGGATTTCTTTTATAGGGTTTTGTTGTGGACTTTGTTTATTATGTAGGGAATTGAGCTGGATGGATTGTGTTTGAGTGATCTAATGTTTAATTGTGGCGTTGGTTTTTTATTTTTATTTTATTTATTTTATTCAATTGGAATTTTGAAACTAGGGTTCTTGAAAAAGTTTGATTTGTGAGGGTGAGACTGGATTTTTTTATATGGTTTTTGTTGTGGATTTTCTTTGTTGAGCTTGGTGAATTGTGTTTTGAGTGATCCACTGTTTGACCGTGGTGTATGGTTTTTTTTTTTTTTTTTCCCCAATTGGAAATTGAGTCTAGGGTTCTTGAAATTTGAATTGTGAGGGGGAGTGGATTTTTTTTTATGTAGGGAATTGAGCTTGGTGAATTGTGGTTAGGTGATCTAATGTTTAACTGTGGTGTAGGGTTTTTGCTTCCTTGTTTTTTTTCAACTGGAGATTTGAGACTAGGGTTCCTGAAAAGTTTGAATTGTGAGAATGAAACTGGATTTATTATGCAATTAATGTTTTGAAAAATTGATAATTGTAGGGTTTGTAGTAATAATAAAGCAAGTTATACTACAAACTCCTTGACTGTAGATCTTATAAACAGTTTTTTTTGTTTTTGTTTTTGGTTTCATTGGTTTTCTTAGCAATTAAAATCAAAGGGTATGTGAAATAAAGTGCACAACCATTATATGGTGATGCTGGTACAGCACTAATCCATCAATGTATTTTGTTATCCCAAAAACCTGATTCCCAATGTTGTGAAAATAGCACTAGGCTGAGTGTTTTTTCCATCAGCACCAGTTTAACTGTTTATAGTTATGACTATGTCCTCTACTGGGAAGCCCGTAAATGGGTGTGTGTTTGGTTTTTCTTGGGTTGGCCTATTAAAAAGGAATCTATTGATGGATGCGTAGATAGACACGCATATGTTGCATATAGTAGTGCATGTAACAGAATTCATCCTTGATAAATGTACTACAAAAATTGCTTGTTGGTATATCAGAAATTTAAAGACATGCATATTTTGCAGATCTGTTTGAACTTGGGTTTTATTGGGTAATTATTTTTCTTTTCACATCTAGTTTTTAAAAGGAAAAAAACAAGTCATCTATCACTTTTAAAGGACAGTGAAGCCTTAATTAGCATTTTTGGTTGTGTATGACATGAATTCTCATGCATTTTGGATGATGTTCCAGACATTGAAAGCAGTGCAAGGAGCCAACTTGTTTGAGCACCCAAAAAAAAAAAAAAAAGGGTTATTTCTTTTGTGATTCTTGTCAAAGACTTTGTCTAAGTGCTGGAAACTGTTGTTCATGTAAGTCTTAGGCTTTTGTGACATGGTAGTGGGCTTCTGGTTCTTGAAATTCTGTTTTGATGCATTTCCAGCTAAATCAAGCTTTATTCAAAATATATGAGGTCAGTAATTTGAATCTTGTTTTGCCATTGGGATTTATGTCTGATGATATGTTTTGGCTTGGGGGGGGGGGGAAAGAAATCCTTACTCATAATGAAGGAATTCGATTACCCTGCTATATAAACGAGTATTCTTTGTACTAGGGAAGAGGCATTTTTGTCTTTACTAATCTTAGTTTGGAACTTGATCCATTTTTATCGAGTTAAAAGCCTATACAAATTAGTGGTAGATAGGGAGTGAGAAGGTAGTAAACTATGATGGGATTTGGGAATAGCATGTGCAGTTTGGTTTCCGGCTCATGGTTTTTTAGCTGATGGAAACACATTCTTGGTGGTTGATCAATTAGTATTTTGGACAGTAGGTGCAGCCAAAGGGGGTGGTGGATATGTTGTGGAGTTGGAGGGGGCTCAAAGTTGGCGGAGGCGGCGGCGGTGTGGGCCTTGGTGCCTTTTTGTTTGATGTGGTTGGTTTGGCTGGAAAGAAACAGGAGAATTTTCCAGGACAGCCAGCATTCGGTGGCTTGGTTGGAGGGTCGGTTCGTAGTTACCTTGTATAGTAGGTTGGAGCAGTGTTTTTTAAGGCGAAAAGCAAATTGAGGTGACAAGGTCTCCTAATACGTAAGTGCGAGGTGATGAGGTGAGGCGAGGGCTTCATCGAATCGAGGCAAACACAAAGGATATTTTTTAAAAATAAATAGTATAGACAAAAATATATATATTTTCAAGAACCATCATACATTTGTCATACTAAACACAAAATATCCTTAAACAACACAAAATATCCAACATTTCTAACATTTTAAATACTAAATATTCATAAAAAACATCAAACATCAAACGAATCAACCATCCCAAATAATTTTCCCCTTCTTTAATAAATCAATGCAATGCTCTAATAATTTTTATTATTCTCTTTATTCAATAATGTGACACTTATCTTATTATTAAAGGGAATTATATTTTAAATTTTCTTTAGTACGTGACATATTAATTAGTAAGATAATGTTATAAAATTTATTAGTCCATATAATATTTTTCAGCAAAATAATTATACAATTAACACAGCAAAATAATTATACAATTGTAAAATCAATTTAGTAAAATTAATTGATTTTTTTTCAGCAAAATAAATAGAAAATCTACTGAGAGATGAAATAAAGGAAAGAAGAAGGAAAAAAAAAAAAAAAAGAGAGGCGAAGCAAGAAAGACGAAAAAAAGAGAAGAGGGAGAAGACGAAGTAGGAAGAGAGAAGAAAGAAGTAGGAGAAGAAGACTTATCTTAGAAACGATGTCGAAGAAGAAGATGAAGCAGGAACAGATTCGTTTCTCTTCTCTCTCTCTGCTTTTCGTCTTTGCTTTTCATCTCTCTCCTTTCGATACCCCCAGAAACTAGGGTTTTACACTCAATAAATAGTAGAAAGCAATTCTAAGGTGCAATGCATGTCCACAAATAACACAAAATTAGGAAAAATGAAAGGCCCAGATCGTTGAAGCAAGAAGCGACGCTTTGTTTCACATTGCGCTTCATCGCCTAAGCCTCGCTTCACTTGCCTCAACCTCACCTCTCCATATCGCCTCGCTTCGAACCCTATGAAGCGCAATAGCCTAGCCTAGCCTCGCCTCGCCTCACTTCTTGCTTAGGCGCGCCTCTAACAACATTAGGTTGGAGTGTAAAGTTGAGCTGGATCTTTTTTCTTTCTTAGATTTTTTGGATGATGTAATTGGTTAGGCATGCTTTCTTTTTTTCTTTTCATCTTGCATCAGCTTGATGCTTTTTCAATAAAACTCATTATTTATCAACCAAAAAAAAAATTGCTTGTTTTGAGTTTTCAGAAAACACTTTTCAGAAAATTCTACACTCTTATTTTCCGTATTTTTTTGTTTTTACTGAATTTTTTTAATATTTTAAGTAATTTTTTTACTTTTTAGACACACCTAACATAAATACACCAAAAAAGTAAAAAAATTGTAAAAAAAATCTTTTAAAAATTCACTAAATACCAAAAATGCAAAAAAAAAATACAAGAATTCAGTACATTTTTTGTATTTTTATGTATTTATTAATTTTTTAAAATATTTTTTCACAAATTTTTTACTTTTTAGATACATCTAACTAAGATGCATCTAAAAAAGTTTAAAAAATGTTTAAAATTTAAAAAATATTCACTAAAAACAAAAGAATACGAAAACCAAAAAACTCAGTTTTCAAAAAACTTAATCCAGAAAACTCAAACCAAACACACTGAATAGTATTTTGGACAGTATAACCCTATGAAGCATGGACACTTCTCCAGGGCTTGTGTATTAGTGTCGGACACGTGTTGGACACGGACACGCGTTGGACACACTGTGGACACGTGTCCGACACTCTCCCTAAGGTGTCCCTTTATTTTTTGAATTTTTTTGCAGTTGGACACGCTCTGGACACGCTCGGACACGTTTCGAACACTGCAGGGTACAAAACCTAATTTCTGAAACTTCTAAATGGGGCCAAATTGTAAAAAACGAAACAGGAAAAGAAGAGAGAGAAGAGAATCGAAGAAGGAGAAGAGAAGAACAGCGAAGAGAGGGGAGAGAGAGAAGCGAAAGAGGGTGAAGAACCTAAATTGGTGAAGAACCAGTTGAAGAACAGATCGAGCTATGTGTCTTTCGCAGTTCGCAGTCTTTCGGTTCGCAATTCATCTCTCTAGCTGTGTGTCTTTTGGCTGTTTCTCTCTCTCTCTCTCTCTGTCGCTGTTTTGTAGCTCGTCACTCTCTCTTTCTCTATTTTCGTCTCTTTTTCCCTCTGCATTTTCTAGGTCTCTGATCTGTGTTCATATATATATATATGATTTGTGTTTATATATATATTTTATTCTCTCTTTTGAGAGATTAAAAATTCTTTTTATTTTTTATTTCTTTTTCTTCTCTCTCTTATGAGAGATTAAAAATATCTTCTTTTTTTTTTTCTTTTTTTTTTTAAAATCTTTTATTTATTTATTTATATCTTAACCCCTCTTTTTTTTTCCCTTTTTATTTTTATTTTTTCTATTTTTTGGGGTATTCTTGTTTGCTTAACCTTGAACATATATATAGAACTAATTACTTTTATTTGTTAGAAAAAATCAATTTATTGAATGTGTTTATTAATTTTATTATTTTATTGAATGTGTTCATTAATTATATTGTTATTGTAATTTTATAGGAAATTTTTTATTCTTAAATATAGCATTTGATGTTAAAGTAGTGAAATGTATGTTTTTTTTTAAATTTTTTTAAGTGTTATATAAGTAAATAAAATTATATATATTGAACGTGTTCTCAGCGTGTCGTGTACCTTGTTTTTTGAAAATTGTATCCGTGTCCGTCGTGTCTATGCCTCATGGATATAACCTAAAGAAGCTACGTGCAAGGGCTTATGACCAAGTGTTTTTAACATGTCGAGAAAATTAAAGAGTACGGCATTTTCCAAATAAAAAATAAAAAAATTCAAAGATGCAAAGTGATAAGTTGGAAGTAAAATTTACTATCAGCATGACACTGAACTGTGCTCATTTTCACTTTAACATATGCAGTAAGATTGTTTGTTTATGGGTTTTGCTGATGTATGATTTTCGGGATGATTTGATATTCAGATTGCTGTGCTAGAAAATGAGGCTGCAGAAAAGGTTGATGTTGAAGCACATGCAGCAGAAGCAATTTCGAAGAACGATGATTTGGATGATAAACCTGACATTAATGATTTGCCCATGGACGAAAGTCAGGTGACCTAATTACATGTTCTATTCTTGTTTCCTTTCCCTATTATTCTTGGTTTGAGTTCTTCTTGGAGAATCTTCTGTTCTTAGGACAAAGCTGTTCAGGCACTCTTGCATTGTGTGTACGTAGACTCTTCATCTTCTTCTCTTAGTATACCCGTGTCCACCAATATGACAGAGTAGATGTGTGGGATATGTGTGTGACCTTTAGACGCTTGGATCTTTAGAATTTATATAATGTTTGTAGAAGATGACACTCACATCACATGTACTAACATTTTTAGCTTTTCACGCAAATGGGAGACGTAAAATCCATAATATTCCTAAATCTCATTTACTTTGAAGTACATTTCTAAACAATTTACAATATCTTAGCTAAGAATAATACACAATATGAAATATATATTAGCTTTTGAGATGTGTTCTTATACCCATACCTTGCATAAGATTTAGGTTTAGGAAAATTTAACGCTTGGAGACACACCCACACCCACACCCACACCCACACCCAATATTCATACAGAGTCCACGTAACATAGCTTGCATGTAATGAGACTTTCTTTCATTGATTCATTCATTTGTTCTTCTCTCCAAAAGAAAAGAAAACAGTAGGCACTATTCCTAGAATGCCATGACTCCATGAGGAATAAAATGGAATGGTATTATTTTCTTGTGACTTCTAAACCCCCCTGAAGTTGACATGTATTCATTAGATTTGTGTGGTGACTACAACCCTAGTAATTACTACCAAACCTTTTAGATGCACATTTTGTGGCAAGTTTATATGAAATTGTGAATTGTATTTTTATGTCAGGCCCTGGGTAAACCATTAGCAAGGCAAGATCTGAACGAAAGCACTTTGGATCTTAGTTTGGGCTTCAAGGACCACGATGGCCACCCTGATTCTGATGTGAAAGCAGACCGAAGTAAAGATAGCCAGTTGGAAAAGGTGAACACCAGTAGTGGGGGAAGATGATATGGGATATGCCAATTTGAGAAAATTTCAACTTCAAAGGCAACGCCAGAAGAAGTGGCCCTATCGATCTGTGCCTGTTTTAGAATTGCAGTTCTTTGTTCTAGTTTCTGTTGTGATCTCTTAAGAGGTTCTAGTTTCTGTTATGTGCTTTTAGAGTGGTAAATTCAAGCGGCGTATGCATGTAAAACTTCATTCTTCATTTGATGCTCCCTTGTGGTGCTGGTTGCAATTTGTACGGATTCCGTGTACCGAAAGAGACAATCATCAATGTTTGCCATTGAATGTAGTCAATTTGTTTCTGGATTTTGCTTCTTCCTTTCATTGCATTTTTTGACTCCCTGTTTAGGTATTGGGTTAACTCGTTTCTGGTTATTCTAAATTTTGTATTTATTTATAGCTTTGGAATTGCCAAGCAGGGCAAAGGTATTGAGAAAAATGTTCAATACTGAGACCTTAATCTAAGAAGCATGTTGGTAGGGGTGGACATAAACCAGGCCGGAATCAAGTTAGACTTGGAGCCATTTGAAGCACAATGCCATTTCCAAGTTCTTTAACAGCAAAGAATTATATATATATTTTTTGTAGCTGGAATATCAGTTGTAATGGCACCACTGGTTTTCTTAGCTAGAATCGCTAGAAGCAATTAATTCACTGTGACTGAACAGGGAAAAGAAGTGTAACCTATGAAAGAGACATTTGAGCACCATTTCCAAAATTGAATCAGAAACTTAATAAATTTTCAACAACGCAAAAAATATTACTCATTGCGCGATACACGGTTTCAAATTCCAACCTCTTGACACAAACGGAAAGTCATTAAAACACCAGGGCAAACACTAGTAAGTCCTAGAGATTTTCGTCACCATTCCTTGGCAACAGCAGCTTGTTCTCCAGAAAAACAATCGTGCTTGAAATTGTTAATATTTTTAGCATAACTTAGTGCATCATGAATATACAGCATTGAATCACAATGACAATAATGAACAACATGGAGAGACGATCGTGGCAAGCAATTCAATCAGTTTATCATTTGTTAACACTTCTTTTTTCGTTTTCGTAAATGAAATCGAAACTTGTTTGGTATATATAACTAAACATAAGAATGAAAATTTATAATTATATACCAGTGTGATACAATGTTGGCCACTGAACAATGAAATGACATTCAACCTTATATTTAATTCCCACACTTACTCCATTTCTCCGTACTAAATATGCTCTTAAGGTTTAGAGAAAATAAATTAACTCTATATTTTTTACATGATTGCACTAATCTTTCTCAAAATTTTTGTCCACATAACATTTAAGTCATTTTTAATAATTCATTAATTGTATGAAAGAGTATGATATAGTCATGTAATACTAATTTGGGCTTTAAAATGGGCTTTTATTTTTTGTTTGGTTAAGTAGAGAGGAAATTACACTTGCGGTCCTCACATTTTGTTATTTGTGTCATTTTAATTCAGTTTTAATTCACTTAATTTTTATTTTTAATTTTAGATTTTGTAGTAATTTGATTTAATTGATAACGTTGAAACATCATTCATGGAAAGAGTTGAAGAAATGTGATAATTGAAACAGACTATCAAGATGCTACCAAAATCATCAATGAAGAAGCTCACCCAAACTGCCCTTATCGTGCTCTTGTGCAATACATCAAATTCCTTACCTCCTGAATGGACTGCACTATCAAGCACATTTTTTGAGAAGCCAATCAGTGTGCAGATGCCCTTGCTCAAATGGGAGAAAACCAGGTGAAAGACTTGAAGATCTATGAAGCCCCCTTATTTTGCTAAGGCTCATTCTAGTGGCTAACATGATTAGAATTGTGTATAAGAGGGACCCACTCCTTTCCTAATTTGTGTTGTTGTTTAACTTTCCTTATTACCTTAAAAAAAGATAACACTGTTAGAGTTTTGATAAAAAAAATTTAATTGAATTGATCAAATATAAAATTTTGCTCATAAAACATGAAAGATATAATTTATGTGCACATTTACCATAAAAATATTAACAATTGGAATAATTAGATTAATTTGAGACAAAATAAAAAATATAAGGTCAAAATCAATCAAATCAAAATTAAAAAGATAAAAATGACAAGATTAAAATATATTACTATTCTCCTTAGTTGGTTTCAAAAGTTTAAATCCACTTTTTAAAAAATTGAATTTTTATTTTTAGTGTTTTTTTGTTTTCACTAATTTTTTTTATATATATATTTTAAGCAATTTTTTTATTAGATACATCTAACATAAATATACTTAGAAAATATAATATTTTTAGAATTACTTAAAAAAAATTTCACCAAAATACCAAAAATTTAAAAAAAATAGTATATTTTCGTATTCTTGTGCGTTTATTAATTTTTTTAAACATTTTTTTTTACAACGTGTCCCGTGTTGGTGATGGTGGGGATGATGGAATAAAGAAGAAAAAAAACAAAGTATCCAAATTTATAGGGAAAAGATAAGTTAATTACTGATTCTATTAGTATTGACAAAGTATCCTAATTTCTACAATTTTGGGCTGAGATCTAAGTATCAAAAATTGGAAAAGAAATTTTAAATCACAATAATGAAAAGGAAAAGAAATTAAAAAAAAATTAATTTGTCCAATAGGCTTGTAACATTAAATAATTAAATCATACTTGAAAAATTAATGAATATTCTTGGAATATCATGAAAGTATATACACATGGTATTTCTGATCAATGAGATTGCAAAAATAAAAAATGAATAAGAATGACTTTATCTTTATCCAATTGACCAAAGTAGGTCAGGTCAATTTTGACAATTGCTTTTCTTGTACAAAAAGTGTAAGTTCAGGTTTGATTTGTCTTTGTATAATTTATTTTTTTTAATTCTGACCCATAATTTATTTATTTAAGGTTTTAATCTTTTTCTTTGATATATATATATATATATATTTTTAATACATTCTCTTGGCTAAATATTAATTTCTCATGTATTGTTATATATATGTATTAGGGGAAATTAATAATGTCCACTCTTAAAAGGATACACATCATAAGATAGTTATGAATTTTTATAGTGAAAATTACCAATGTTTGTGGTGTGTGTTAAAGTCAATTTGTGGTAAAATTATAAATTGCAAATTTTTTGTGTGTGCACCAGTAAAAAAAAAAATTATATTATTTTATAATCTATGTTAAAAAAATAGACATACCATAAGCACCCTTTTAGGGATACACATAGTAACAACTTCCCTTATATTATATTTATGTATAAGTATGTTTTAGATGAAGTTTAATCTTGGTTTTTTTTTTTTTTTTTTGTGTGTATGTATAAATTCCATTGAAACATTTTATCAAACACTTAATAAGCAAGGAAGATAGAATGGTTATTGAACATTTTAGTAACAACCAAACGATAGTAATGGCACAACAATCATTTAACAGAGTAACTCAATACAATAGTTCCTCAAATTTCTACTAAATCAAAGTAAATGGGTTTTGTGGAACCCAACCAACTCTTCATAGATATGTGTATATATACATAGATAATATATATGTATAGGAAAAATCAACAAAACCCATAAAAGTATACCCAAAATCCTGCATGCATCTAGAAAATTAAAGAAAAACAATACTCATAATTTGATTTTGGGAATCGTTCTTTCTCTATTCCACTAATGATCAATTGATGATCTCTATGGCTTCAAGAAAAAAAAACAAAAAAAATCTGTAATCAATATATATATACACACACAATAATCTATTAAGAAAGAGATGAGAGTATTACTTTTACTTTGTAAAGAAAACCCTATTAATCTGGTTGCTAATCACCCATAATGAGAGAGAAAATAGAAAACTAACCTAAGGTGGGTTTCATTGAAAACAGAGGGCGGGTATGTTAAGCGCCAAAAAATTTTGGAGAACCTCATGAGGAATGAATAAATATAGTCATATTGAAGAAACTGATAGAGAGAGAGAGAGAGAGAGAAAGAGTTGACCTATTGAGCATTGAGAAACTGATGATTAAGGTCAAGAAAATTATATCCTCCGATCTGTTGCTGCGATGTCACCGATTTGAACCCACCGATCTAGCAAGGCTAGCACCCAACAAACCCACCAAGGTCAAGAAAATCCTCCCCTCTGATCTATTAAAGCGATGTCACCGATCTGGACCCACCGGTCTAGCAAGGCTAGCACCCAACAAACCCACCATCTGCGAAGTCGCTGATTTGCTATGTATTTGGTTTTCGGGGGAATGGATGACTAATAGGGGTGAGGTCGTGACCGTTGCCAGTGAGATTGAAGATGAAGAGTGAGCTTTGAGAGTGAGAGATGAGGGAGACAACCCAATTTTGAATTTTGAAAGAGAGAGAGAGAGAGAGAGAGCTAGCTAAAGACAAAGGGATGGAAGGGAAGAAGAAACATAAAGAAAAAATGTATATCCACCGTAGGATGTATGTGAACAAACAATCTCAACCATTGAAAGATAATTTGTCTCTTGGACATTTTTTAGCTATTGGATTGAATCAATCTAACGGTTCACATTTTGACAAAGGGACAAAAGTCCCATCAGGATTTAAAAACTATCATTCCTTGTTATATAGACATTGAAAAACAAAATACCTAAGTCATTTAAAAATAGTACATGTTGAAAAGGTAGTACAAGTTAACTCTAATTATTGAACAACTAAACTACACTCTCACAAATTTAACTCACAATTAAGCCCCAACACCACTACCTTACCCATCATCATTACTTATTTTCCTTCCTATCTCTCATTCACTAACTTCACAGTCTCACTGCCTCTGCTTTGACAATCGAGCTCCCTTTGATGATCAAGGATCAACGATCGAGCTTCTTTGAGGATCGACCTCCTTGTTGCCCACCGACTTTACAGTACCTCTCCCTTCTCTCTTTGATAGGTGCAATATTTCTCACATCCCTTCCCTCTCCCCTCTCCTTTCTCCTTTCTCCCCACACACAATACAAATTTTCTACCCTCAATATCACCAATTGCATCACCAATAGCACATCCAGAGCCATCCTTCGCTGATTGTGGTGTAATGTATGTATGTGTGCATCAACTATTTTCAGAAATTACTCTGCTCATGGAAGTGCCCTAAAACTGATGATTTGCAAGTTTTCTTTAGCCACTCTCTACTTCAGCTTAATACCCAAATTCTGTAAGTAATATTTAAATCTTGTAGTTATTTAGGTTTTGCTTTTCTTTTTGTATTTGTGCTTAAGATCCATATCTAAAATCTGCTTCAGATCCATATTTTTAGTTTTATTTATTACTTCAGAGTTGTTTTATTTCCACCAACGATCTCATCTTAGATAGGATCGCGTTTCTGTCTCTACAAAAACGCGATTCTTACACGTTTCTTTCTAAGAAACGCAAAATCATGTTTCTTACGAAGATTCGTCACCTAGTTTCACGATTCTTGCAACTAAGCACTAAAATAATATGGTAGGAACTAGACCATCATGTGGAACTAAAATTGCAGCAAGATGTGCATGCAGTATTTTAACAATGTCATGTGGTAGTAGATTTTTTTGATATTCTGAAATATTAGCCACCAACCAATCTACTTCTGTATAAAATATTAAAATGGTTGAACTATCCCAGGAGATAATAGAGGCCAACTGACTTGCATAGTTTTTCTGTCGAAGTTAGGTTTTACTAGACTCTGGCAAACATTTTAGTGTCCTTGAATTGGCACGAATGATGTCTCCATACCACATTACAAGTTGTAAAAAGTAGTGTTATTAAAGGCGCGGCTAGGCGTGCGCTTAGGCCCAAGTCTCATTCAGGCTCGAGGTTTGTGTCTTGTAGTGTTCCAGGCCAGGCGACTTCGATAAGGCACGCCTAGGCCCAAGTCCCATCTCCTATCCAAGCTCGAGGTTTGTGCCTTGTAGTGTTCCAAGCCAGGCGACCTCGATAAGGCACGCCTAGGTGTGTGCCTAGGCCCAAGTCCCATCCAGGCCCAAGGTTTGAGCCTTGTAGTGTTCCAGGCCAGACGACTTCAATAAGGCGTTTGACTAATCCTAGGCATAATAAGGCCCAAGGAATGTGTCTTGAGGGTTTTTTTTTATTGTTTCTTTAATTGGTTTTGTTTAAAATCTAACCATTGATTTAATATGGTGAAGCTATAAAAAATCTCTATTCTTATTACAGATACCAATACATTAGGCATTCAATCCCAAATTAATGATAGAAAAAAAAATTACCCCTACTTCTTAATCTTTGAAGAACACTAAATGTTTAACATTTCATTTTGTTTATGTTGAATCCTAAATTATTTACTTATATTAAATTATATATTTTTTTCGATACAAGGTGTGCCTCACTTCGATGAAACCTTCGCCTCGCCTTGAGCCTTGAGCCTAGGCCCCAGGAGACCTTGGCGCCTTAGTGCGCCTATCGTCTTTAAGAACACTGGTAACAAGTAACTATCAAAAATTAGATAACAATTTTATGATCCAGGATCTTCACTAAAAGTTCCTGTAATAGAGAAATGGGCACATAATTTATTAACAGGACATTTTATTCTGCTTGATTGCTATTATAATCAAATGAACAAATGAATTCATTTGTTTGTTTTTTTTTTCCTGACAACTTTAATATATATTTGTTGTGCTACAATTTAAAATTACAAGAACAATGCATAATATTTCATTGCATCTGTAACATACTTATCCAAGATGTCATACATCTGGATGGTTGCATCAGCTTCAATCCAGCTACATCTAGCCCTCTTCTTCAACCCTATAGTTCTCATCACATCCCGAACCACATTAGCATCTTCCCACCTCTTGGAACTAGCATATGTGTTAGACAACAAAGCATAAGTTCCGATGCTCACACCTTCAATGGTAGGAAGACAACGGGTAATCTGCCCAAACATCTCTTTATTTCCATGAATTTTGCAAGCATTAAGGAGTGCTTCCCAAACCGTTCCATCTGCTTCCACGGGCATTTTTTTTATGAAAGCCTTTGCTTCATTCAAGATCCCTACTCAACCATACATATCAACAATGCAAGCATAACGCTGCACTTGGGGCTCAATTTTATAAACATCAGTCATGGCTTTAAAGAACATCAATCTTTGATCAATCATCCTCCCATGACTGCAAGCTGATGTCAAGCCAATAAAGGTTACATCATCAAGAGGTACTCCGTGAATTAACATTAGTGAGAAGATCGGCAAAGCATGCACACCAAGGCCAATCATGGCCAGTCCACTAATAATAGTACTCCATTACACTGTATCCTTATACATAAGCATGTTAAACATCTGAATTGCCATACCCATATCGCCACACTTAGCATACATGTTAGTCAAAGCATTCTCCACATTGCCATCTACCATAAGATCATGTCGAGTGCTCACATACTCGTGCACCCATTGACCCAAACTCAAGGCATAAAGAGAAGAACATGCCGACAATACATTGACTATAGTGGCCTCGTTAGGTTCAACTTCTCTTCTTTGTAACATATCCTGAAAAATCCCAACTGCCTTCTCACAAAATCCTCTGTGTGCAAAACCACCCCCATTATAGTCCAAGAAACCACATCTCTCTTAGGTATTCTCACAAACAGATAATGAGCACTCCTTACCCAACTTCAGGGGCTTAGGGCTTGAATCATAACTTACTAATTAATATTAATCTTAATAAATTAAATGCGCAGGTGGAGGCAAAATGGAAGTAAGAAAATAATTAAAGAAAAAATTAACTCCATTTTACTATTTTGATAAAAGAAAATACATCTATAGAGCTTTTATTATTTTATTATGTAGTGACCGGCCTTCAAAAGGAAGAAAACAAAGAAAAAAAATAATAGATCAGCATCAAATTCTTGTGTGGGTTCCACTACATGAGGTTACGGGTCTTCCTTACATCTCATCACCTAAAAGGCTAACAGCTACAAGTACACAGCAAAGTGAGAAATATTATGCCAAGAGTATAGGGAACACAAAAATAACCATGGATGGCTAGTTAAGCTAAAATATATACATAATTTTAATAAATAAATTATTTAAGTGGCAAAAACTGAAATACAGAAATTACGTAAATAAATAACCATAACCATGGTATGAAACGGAACAGAATAGAGGTCACTGGAGTGACAGTCAGAACAGAGGTCAATGGATCCATAACAAACAAACAAAGGGTCACAAAGTGACCAAACAAAGGCCAATGGTTATTTAAGTCCCCCAAGGTATAGGACTCCCGTGGTGATACTTATAAAACATAATTGTTTATAAAATCGTTGTCAAATAATTCCTAAAATTTAAACCAACATATCCATGGGTTTCAATTTAAGCAAAACGTAATTGAAATATTAATATAATTTATAAAACACAAATTGCGTAAAATAAATTATGGTAACTCAAAACATATGTAAAATATATTATGGTGACTCAAGATATAATATAACTCACCTTAATATTAATTCTTACTATTTCCCTCCTATTTACGCTGGTTTCTCAAGACTATTTTCTTGCTCCTCTCTTTCTCTCTCTTTTTTTTTTCTCTTCCTATCCTTCCTATATCGCTTTCACATTTCCCCACCCTCTTATAGACACAAACCCCTGGGTGATAAATCACCGAATCATGATGCCTCAAATTGGTGACTCACCTCCCCCTAATAGCTAGATAGACAGGTGGTGCAATATCATTCTCTCCAAAAATTTGCCAATCTACTCCTTAATTGCTGTTTAACTTATTATTATTATTATTATTACTTTTATATTTATTTATTTAACTTTTGGTGTCATTTTATTTTGGTCCAATTTTTCAAATTATTATATACTAGTTGTTTATTTTAATAATATATTATCACATACAACCATAATTATATTTATATACTTATGTGGTATTTAATTAAACAATTAGGGTGTCACATTTCTCCCCTCCTAAATAGAAGTTCGTCCTCAAATTTGACGTACCTTAATTTTCGAAGAGGTGTGGGTATTTGGCTCGCATTTGATTTTCCGTTTCTCACGTAGCTTGTTCAATACGATGATCTCACCATAAAACTTTTACAAGGGATATAGTCTTGTTTTTGAGAACCTGATCACGACGATCGAGAATCTACATTGGCTGTTCTTTGTAAAAAAGATCTTCTTGCACTTCTAGGTTCTCATAATTGACAGCATGTTCTGGATCTTGAAGATACCACCGAAGCATTGAAACGTGAAATACATTGTGGACATTGGACAGTGTAGGTGGTAGTGCTATGCGATATGCCACAGGACCAATCCTTTCCAATATCTCGAATGGCCCGATGTAATGTGAGTTCAACTCTCCTTGCTTCCCAAATCGGATAACTCCTCTTATTGGTGAGATCTTGAGGAAAACATGATCTCCTACTTGGGATTCCAATTCCCGTCTTCGTGTATCTGCATAGCTTTTTTGGCAACTTTGAGTAGTGTGAATTCGCTGTTGGATGAGTTGGATTTTATTACTTGTGATTTGTACGATCTCGAGGCCTAACAATTTCCGATCCCTGACTTTCGTCTAACATAGAGTTGATCGACATCTCCTTCTATACAGAGCTTCGTACGGTCCCATTCCAATGCTTGCTAGATAACTGTTGTTATAGGTGAATTCCACTAAAGGTAGGTATTCATCCTAGTTACTTTTGAGGTCCAACATGCATACACATAACATGTCTTCTAACGTCTGGATTGTTCTTTCAAATTGCCCATCAGTTTGTGGGTAATAAGTAGTGCTAAACCTCTGGGTGGTTCCCAAAGCTTCTTGTAATTTGTTCTAGAAGTGAGACACAAAGCAGGGGTCTCGGTCAGACACAATTGAAACTGGGGTACCATGCAATCGAATGATTTCCTGGATGTATAAAGTGGCAAACTTATTAAGGGAGTATGTGATTTTAATTGATAAAAAATGCGCCGATTTCGTCAATCGGTCTACTATAACCCATATTGCATCATTCTTCGAAACTGATTGTGGTAGCCCGACTACGAAGTCTATATGGGTCGCGAACAGTGATTCAATTGATGATGAAGAAAGAGAATTCTTGGTTCAGTTCTCCACCTTAACGACAGAAAAAAGGATTGATCAAATTCTATTGAATCTATGCACTTATAATGGTGTTCAATTATTAGAAACAAAATTTTTGAAAAATTAGTTAGTAGACGGTATTCAAATAAAGACGATGAAAAGGCAGAAGAAATTGGATTGGGAAATAATATCACTCATAGACTTCCTAATATAAGAACTAATCCTAGAAAGACTAGTGGTTGTAGCATTCCTGCAGGTCTCTGATATTCTACTTTAACATGCTGACAATGCAGGCATTTGGAGACGTGACTTGCTATGTCTCGTTTCATTCCTGTCCATCAATAATGTTCTTTTAGATCGTGATACATCTTCGTATTGCCAGGGTGGACTGCAAACCTCGAGCTATGAGCTTCTACCAATATCTTCTTTTTGAGTTCCAGAATGTCAGGTATGCAGATTCGATTTCAAAATTTTAGCATTTCATTACTTAGAGTGAAATCAGGATCAAACGTACTCTTTTGCTCCTCATACTTTTTCTTTAAAAGTTTATCTTCAGATTGGTGTGCTTTAATTTCTTCAATCAAAGTGGGTTCCAGGGTTATATTGGCAAGCAATCCATTGATCTTGCAGGAAACAAGAGCACATGCCAAACTTTTGGTCATCTTTCGACTCAGTGCGTCTGTCACCACGTTAGCTTTGCCTAGATGGTGATGGATTTCTACATCATAGTCTTTCATAAATTCTAGCCACCGTCGTTGCCTTATATTCAGTTCCTTCTGTGTGAACAGATATTTAAAACTCTTATGATCAGTGTAAATTTTGCAGGTTACACCGTAGAGATAATGATGCCAGATCTTGAGGGCAAAGATCACCGCAGTTAATTCTAGATCATGGGTTGGGTAGTTCTTTTCGTGAGTCTTTTGTTTTCGCGAGGCACAAGCAATGACTTTTCTGTTTTGCATAAGAGCGCAACCCAAACCATTATATGAGGCACCACTATATATGATGAACCCATCTATTCAAGTGGGGAGTGCGAATATTGGAGCCGACACAAGTCTGGTTTTTAACTTTTGAAAGCAACATTCTTGTTTGTCTGTCCATTCAAAGGATACATTCTTCTGAGTTAGTTGAGTTAAGGTTGATGCTATCTTTGAGAAATCTTACATGAAACGTTGGTAATAGCTAGCTAGACCCAAGAAACTTCGAATTTTTAACACACTAGTAGGTCGTAGCCAGTCCACAATTGTTGTAACTCTTTGGGGGTCAACAGCAATGCCATCTTTGTTAATGACGTGACCGAGGAAGTGTACACTAGTGATCCAGAATTCGCATTTCTTCAACTTAGCATATAGTTTGTGATCACGTAGTGCTTGGAGAATCGTTTGCAAGTGCTGTTCATGGGCCTCTGGTGACTTGGAGTATATGAGAATGTCATCAATGAAGACGATGACGAACTCATCAAGATAGGGTTTGAAAATTCGGTTCATGAGGTCCATGAAAGCTATTGGTGCATTTGTGACGCCAAATGGCATGACAAGAAACTCATAATGCCCATAACGTGTTCTAAAGGCAGTCTTTTCGATGCTTTCCATTTTGACTTTTAGTTGATGATAGTCAGAACGCAAGTCGATTTTCGAGAATGCTTGGGCACCTTGAACTTGATTGAACAAGTCATCGATTCATGGCAGAGGGTACCGATTTGTCACGACCCAAACCCGGCCCTATGGGTTTAGCATCAGAATCGCCGAATCCGAGATTACCAAGGCTGATCAACAAGAATACATCAAAGCAGTCTGAGGCCTGGCGGAAGCCAATACAGTAAATAACTAGTGTCCATTGAGCTGTGAAAATCTGTATGCCAAAAACATTTTTATGCATTCATACAGTTCAAAACAGTACAATCCATATACAGTCTATACAACCATACACAGTCAGTCGGTACAGGGATCAAGTCCCTAGACAACAGTACAGTAAAACGGTAAACGATCTATACAACGGTACAAAACAGTAAGGAGACCGATAGGGGACACAAAAACACCCCAAGCCATAGCATGGCAACTCGGAACCTCGCAGTGAGGCACATAGGCTGGCTTGACAAAACTGGGGACCAACCCACGCTCCTAGCTCCGGTCTGGTTGCTGAGAACCTACATATATATATAAACAGTGAGCTAAAGCCCAGTGAATAACATACAGCGTAAAGAGGTTATGAATGAATGTCCTTACAGTAATGAAATCAGTTCATTAAACAGTATTTCAGTCTTTCAGTATTTCAGTCAATCAGTCATATGTGGTACACCCATTAGCCTATAGCAGTAGGTCCAAAAGGACCGGGTCTTAATAGACCCAACAGTAATGATGGCCATCAAACAATATGGTTCCACAAGGAAACCGACAGAGCTCAGAATAACGATCAATATGATGGTGCTAAGGATGCCACAATACATTAATCTGAGACATACATTCATTCAATAAACAATATCGATTCAATAAACGATTCGATTCGAGAAGCAAAATATAACCATTTTGAACATATCTTTACACTGTCATTCTTGGCAGAGATTGGGCTAATAGCAGCTAGAGCGCGTCTCCGAGAGCCAACCCTAAACAGTTAACAAATAGAACACACACTAAGTTCACAGTCGGAAAGGATGATAATTAAATCCCTAAATTTCCTCGGTGTGGTTCTATGTCTAAATCCTCATTAAGATGTCTTAAACTAGGCCTAAGAATGCTTAGGATGGGATGAGGATGCAAAATTACAGTTGGAAGGCATTTTTCAAAAGTTCTTTGGCAGGGCCTCGCCGGCGAGCCTTCCTTCGCCGAGCTTGCAAAATCAAAGGCTTTGCTCGAGCGAACAAACCTTCGCCGAAATCCGATGAAACAATAAAAATCTTGGATGCTCAATTTTATGCTCGAGCCACCAATCCTTCGCCGGCGTGGCTCGAGGAAAACGTTGGTCGCTCGAGCGAGGAATCCTTCGCTCGAGCGAAGAAGCCAAATCTGGAATTTCCAGATTTGCCTTCCAAGCTCAAACCAAGCATTCTCAACTCAATTTTCGACCTCTTGGGCCCAAATTCTGGAAAATACATTCTAAACCAATTTATAACAAGTTTCAAAAGCCAATTTATGAATTCAAGCCCCAAAGATGAGTCAATTAAAACCATTTTTCAAACCCATTTCAAGAACACTATCAAAACATACAATGCATGAACTTTAAACCAAAATCAAGCTTCAATTCTTGCTCTAATGAGCTCAATAGTTGGAAAACAAACTGAAAACATGGACTTAACCATGATTATGAACATGCATGTCCAATTCTAGCATGAATTCAACTCAAACTCATCAATATACACATGCATGCATGAATGGAGCTCTAACTCAACAATTATGAACAAATTCATGTCTTAGCTCTCTAATTAAACATGGAGCATGCAAGAATAAACCTTAAGGACAACAATGAGAGGTCCAATTACCTTACTAAGTCTTGAATGCAAGATGAACAAGCTCAACTATGCAATCTATGCCACAAATCCTTCAATTTCCAAGCAATACTAAGCAAAATGAGAAGAATTACTCTATCTCTCCTACTCCCTCCCTCTAAGGTCGGCTAGGTGTGAGAAAATGGCTGATCAAAGTGTTATTGAAGTGTAATAAGGCTTTTGCAAAACAATAAACAAGTGCCCACCATAGGTGGCAATTTCGTAATTAAGCCTAACTTTTCAATTGGTTTAAATTAATCTAGTTTAATCATTCCTAATCAATTTTCAGATAAATATACTATTAAATCACAAATATTCTACTGATTATAAAACACTAAACGGTTCCTAATTCGGCCGCCGATAAGGCCTTCAATTAGCAGTTTAAACACATAAATTCAAACAGATACTCAATCAATCAAACAGATGCAATATACAATTAAATAGGTAACTTATTCAATTTCAGTTTCGATCTCAATCAGTTCATTCAGTACTTCAGTTAATTCGATTATCAGTCATTATCGATTCGGTTTAGCGATGAATCGAGATATAATTCGGGGTTATTGATGAACTAAGACGAGGGTTATTCTGCGATTCTTGATGGTGACCTTATTTAGCTCCCAGTAATTAATGCATAATCTCATTGTGTCGTCCTTTTTCTTTACGAACAATACTGGAGTTCCATAGGGTAAGGTACTAGGTCGAATAAAGCCTTTGTCCAGTAGTTCTTGGAGTTGAGTCTTCAGCTCTTTCAATTCCGTCATTGACATGCGGTAAGGGGCTTTTGATATTGGTTAGATACCAGGTTGAGTTTTAATAGTTAATTCGATTTCCAGGTCAACCGGGGTACTGGGTAGATCTTCAGAAAAGACATCCAAGAATTTTCGAACCATAGGGATTGCATCAACGATGGGGACCTCTTTTTGTGTATCGATCACATAACAAATATAACTACAACAAATCTGTCTTAGAAGTTGTTGGGCTATCATGGAGGATATAAGACAGGGAGGGTTGGAAACTTCAGTCTCATCAAAGACAAGCT
Organism: Camellia lanceoleosa; assembly: GCA_025200525.1. Lineage (NCBI taxonomy): Eukaryota > Viridiplantae > Streptophyta > Magnoliopsida > Ericales > Theaceae > Camellia > Camellia lanceoleosa. The sequence continues at coordinate 7,279,418 of CM045765.1, forward strand.
CGAGTTGGTTTGGTAACCTGAGGGAGACTTTTTTAGATTTACAATCAATACAGGCGTGGTTGGCAGCTAGCCAATCCATCCCTAAAATCACATCAAAGTTCCCAATGCGGAGGAGAATCAAGTCTACGTATAAGGTTTTGCCTTTTAAGGATATAGTATGTGATCTGTACACATCAGTACTACAGGCAGAATTACCAAAAGGAAAAGACACTGACAATATATATCTTAAGGGTTCAGGTGTTCATGCCAGCTTGGCAGCAAAGTGTGGTGTAACAAAAGAATGAGTTGACCCAGAGTCAATGAGGACATGAGCTAAATGACCATAGATAGAAAGTATACTTGACACAACATTTTCGGTAACTTCTGGTTTTCCAGGTACCATGGCAAAAGCCCTTCCTTGGCGTTTTTGGTCCTTCATCTCTCCTTCAAGTCCTGAGGGTTTTCTGACTGGGCTAGAGGGCTTGGCTGTAGGATCGATAAGCTTTGGACAATCCCTCAACAAGTGGCCAATTTGATTGCATTTAAAGCATTCTCCCATATCTCGATGGCATTGTCCCCAATGAGCCTTTCTACACGTAGGGCAAGTTGGAATGGTGCCACCTTTGGGGTTAGTAGAACCTTGATTGCTTGAGCTGGTTGTGCCCGCATTCACCCTATTGGGAGGCGCAACACCAGATCTTTTGTTGTCTTTTTTCTAGAATCGCTTCTTTTGGCTTGGTTCCCCGGAATGGAAGGCTTTAATTCCTTTTTCTGCAATGTATGCTCGGTCTACCACTTCTGCATATGTTGGTAGTTTCAAAACCTCAAGCCTATCTTTGATTTTAGTATCCAATCCTGCTTCGAATTTCCTAGCTTTTCGTGCTTCGGTAGGGATGACATATGTCGCGAATCGAGCGAGTTATGTGAACTTGCTCTCGTATTTAACCACCATCATGGTTCCTTACTTTAGATGTATGAATTCCAATGGAATGAATCTGGGAAGTATTTTTCGTAAAATACTTCCAAGAATCTTGCCCAAGTCACAATTTCTTCTTTCTCCAAAATAAGAAGCCATCATTCCTGCGCATTATCTTTAAAAGTGAAAGTAGCGAAAGTAACCTTCTGTCTTTCGGTGTAAGGTAGGGTGCGAAAAATATTTTCCATGTCTTTAACCCAAGCGTCTGCTACCATTGAGTCTGGACCGTCGGTAAATGTGGTGGGTTTCAGATCTTGGAATTGTTTTATGGTAACCGGCTTTTCTTGCCGTTCTGGCATCCCATTGTTGATATTGATCTGCAAGGTTTGCAAAAAGCTAATAACCACTCTTTCCATGATTCTTTCCATTGATTCAATGCCACTAACCGATGATTCGTTTCCGTTACCATTATTGGCCATTCTACAAAGTAATAAACGAGGCATTATATTTATAACGCAGCATATATATAAGCATATATAGCGCAATATATATGAAATACTAACTTTACTATGTTTACAATTAATATTACATCTTTTTCCAAAAGTCGAAATATGTTAATGTCTCATTTATGTGGTACCAATAAATAAATAACAAAAACAACAAAAAAGGGGATCAGAACGCATCACAGTTAACGTACAAAAGAATTTTCTTCTCCAAAATCTAGAGTGGTGGGTCAAACAACCATGGGAAATAGCGTTGCATAAAAAACTCAAATTCTCATCCTAACTGTACCATACCAAAACAAACCCATGCGGCTTGAACGGTGTAAACGGGGATGAACTGTATGTATCCCCAAAATGCTTGATCGACGATCCATCCTAGTTGCTCAATGTATGATAGGTCATTACTAAAATCAACATTTTGAATATTAATAATTTCCAACGGGTTAGGGACAATGGTGAGGATGTAATCTTTGGGGTACACATTTTCCCTTTTGGCAACAAAATCTGGGGGCAAAAGGCCAATAATGTAGTGCGGGCGATCATATCTTGGGATAAGGCCGAGGATACGGGTGGGTCTGAGAAAGCGTCTGCGCGTGTAGGCACGGCTCTGCCTCCACAATAAGTATGGTACGTCAGTAGGATCGGTCTGTATATATATTGGCCGACCCATCAATTGGGCAAGACCTGGATGCAGTCTTCTAACTATATCCCCCGAGTCTTCCCATTTTTCTAATGAAGCGGGGGCGGGGTGCTCTACTAAAATATCCTCCAAATTAATAGCCCCGAGCTCCTCCCAAAATGCCTCATCAAGGTTAATCTCGGACATTCCTACATCACCAGAATAAATGTGAGATTTTACAGAAAATGACTAATGTCGCAGGTAAATATTTATTATTTATTTTATTATGTAGTCATTTTATTTTATTATATGTATCTAGCTATATAGTTTTATTTATAACTTTTCGAACTTTCTAACCATAACCACGGTATAGAATGGAACAGAACAGAGGTCACTAGAGTGACAGTCAGAATAAAGATTAATCCATGACAAACAGAGGGCTACAAAGTGACCAAACAGAGACCAATGGTTATTTAAGTCCCCCAAGGTATGGGACTCCTGTGGTGGTACTTACAAAACATAATTGTTTATAAAATCATTGTCAAATAATTCCTAAATTTTAAACCAACATATCCATAGGTTTCAATTTAAGCAAAACGTAATTGAAATATTAATATAATTTATAAAATACAAATTGCGTAAAATAAATTATGGTAACTCAAAACAAATGTCAAATATATTATGGTAACTTAAGGTATAATATAACTCACCTTAATATTAATTCCTACTATTTCCCTCCTATTTACGTTGGCTTCTCAAGACTATTTTCTTGCTCCTCTCTTTCTCTCTTTTTTTTCTCTTCCTCTCGTTCTCTCTTTTTTTTCTTTTCCTCTCGTTCTTATACTGTCTTTCGCAGCCCCACCACCCTTTTATATACACAAACCCCTGGGTGATGAATCACCTAGTCATGATGCCTCAAATTGGTGACTCACCTCCTCCTAAGAGCTAGACGGCATAGGTGGCGCAATATCATTCTCTCCAAAAATTTGCCAATCTACTCCTTAATTGATGTTTAACTTATTATTATTACTATTATTACTTTTATATTTATTTATTTAAATTTTGGTGTCATTTTATTTTGGTCCAATTCTTAAAATTATTATATACTACTTATTTATTTATTTATTTATTTTAATAATATATTATCACATACAACCATAATTATATTTATATATTTATGTAGTATTTAATTAAATAATTAGGGTGTCACACCTTAAAGACCAACATTTTATGTAAAAATCCAATACTGCATTATCCAAAACGATATTATCTTTAGTCAAATTCTTTAAACAATACCCATGAATAGCTTTACCAAGCGTAACAACTCTTGTGCTAGAACATGCATATATAACACTAACAAGTATAGTAGCATTAGTGTCATGACCCAAACTCGCCCCCTAAAAGTTTAGGTCATGACTGGCCTGTATTCAGGCCTCAAAGACAAAATTTCAAAATATTCAAATCATATCGGGGCCTAAAGCGGAAACAAAACAAAAATAATGAATGTCCATTGAGCTGTGCATACATGATGACCTGAAATAATTAAACTCTTTAACTACACTTTCCATATTTACATATACAATAACAGAGCTTATGCAGATCTCACACACTATATAAATGACTTCAAACAAAACTAGGCTTGGCAAAATAACACTACGCCTTTACACGGAGGTACTTCATGGGAGGCTTGACAAAGAGGCGGACTTCGGTACAAACTCTAATATTGATCCTTCGATGGCTCACCTACATACACACACATATATATATATATATATATAAATATAAAGTAAAAGGGTGAGTTAACGCCCAGTGAATAACAATAAAGTAAAGAGGTTAATGAATGATGTCCTTAACATTAGGAAAACATATTTCACAATTCTGAAACGTATCTTAAATCATTTTAAAACAAACATTTATCGTATCAAAATTCATGCTTTTGCAAATGGAATACATATTTGAAACCATTACAAAACATTTGACGTAGTACATGGCACGTCGGCTTATACAAATGGTTAGAATCACATTTCAAAATAGGACATCCATTCATTCATATAAAATAACAGTTCGTAACATGAGTCATATAGCGATATAAAAACATTTGTATTGATATCATATTTTCTGAACAACCTCGAGTCCATGTATAACAAAACGGCCTCAGGCCCAATCATATATCAAAACGACCTTAGGTCCAAACGTATCATATTGTATCATTGTATCTTATCATGGAGTAGATGGAACATCGACATGTCTCCACCTCTCTCGGTATGTATGGACTCAAGAGGTGACTCGTACGGACTCTAGAGGTGACTCCCACTGAAGCACTTACTTCCATACAACACTTTGTTCCATACTAGAAATCAATAGGTTTTAAAGACCGAACAATTCATATCATGTCATAGCATAAACGGAACAGATAAATGGAACAGCCTTGAGCCCACTATATCTTATTACAAACAATTCACATTTCTTGAACACTTGAGAATTTTAACAAAATACGATATTTAGAGAATCATATCATACATAAATCAAAATAGATAATGAAAAACATAGCTTTACTATACTATTACTCACAGTAATGGGCTGTTGGTAGCAGTGGGCGATGTCCTTGTCTTGACCTACAAACACAATTACATAACATAACATATCGAAACATAAAATTACTCTCCTGATCAAATTTACTTCTCTTAATCAAATAACCTGATCCCTTACTTTGCCTTAACCAATTATTTATGTTGATTCTAAACTCATTAGTCTTCAATGGGTCATAATCCGTGTCTAGGAAAATAGGAAGAAATGAAAGGAAACTAGGTTAAGAGGGGAAATAGCATGAAACGGTTAGAAAGAAAGTGAACAGCCTTCACTAATTTGAATATATCTACTTGTGTACTTAAAATTTGGATGTGAGACCACTATCATTGGAAACTGGATTTTCGAGGCTTGAATTTAAGCTCAAGAATCACTTAAAACGGAGTCCGGATGAGAGATATGCCTATTTAAAGTTAGCTGAAATAAGGTAATTCGCACGTGCGGAAATTCAAACCACACGTGTGGTTCTGGGCTTCCAACAGCAGATCCAAAATTTTAGTATGTTCTAAAATGGTTTCTTTGCATGTTCTTGAGCTAGGGCTTAGTGAAAATCAACATAAACCTTACAAATTCATTGATAAACATGGGAATAAGGTTGTTTTCCAAATCAAAAGCATCAAGACGTGGTTTGTTTTCAAGAATCTCAAGTTTTGCTAAAGTTTTCATGAATTGATTTCTTTTCTAAACCTCTGATTTTCTTTCATCAAAAACTTGAATTCAAGTAAGTAAAATCCTTGGAAATCATACGTATATGTAGAGATAAGGATTCTAATATATCAAGAATATTAAAACTTCAATCAAAAGGATGAATTCTTGAACTCTTTAGCTAATTCTCCACCCTAGCTTAACTTTTCTTACTTCCTTCTTAATTTTTTCATTTTTACACCACATTAATCCTAACTTTTTCCTATTCTTAGATGTTAGGAGTGTTAACTTTAGGAATTTGAGATGAAATCTTACCTTGGATTGCTTTCTAACTTGGATTTGATGAAGTTCTTGGAGTATTTTCCTTTTCCTCTCTTTTTCTCTCCTTCAGTTCTTGGGTACCAACCTAATCATACAAACAATTTGCTCGCAATTAGCTTAAGCACTTGACATAATGGTCTTAATACATCGAAGTGTCCCAATTCTAATTATCTTAGCATTTTAGCTCAAATTTCAATTATCCACACAAAAGAATTCTAAACTTTCCAATAGTCGTTCAAGCATATATAGGAACACTAATTCCAACTTAATACTTCTTGTATTCATTAAATATATGCCCGTTCATCCTTCTTACCACAAACTTCCCAACACATTTTTTGATTCTACGGCTCATACATATGTCTTTCACCACATCAACCTTATGCATATTAAATAATTTTCTAACTCTCAATCATTATAATTCCATACATTTTATCGATCACCAAATATCCCAATCACTGTAGTTCCACCTACTTTATTGCTCATCAAATGTCTTAATCTCTCAAATATTCTCATAGTCTAATTTAACATGCAACCCATATAATTTTTATAGCTTCAAGCGAAGATCGAAATCTCTTATCCTATCATATTTCCACAAATCAACATGCTTGTACTCACCATTATTCTAGTCAAAACACCAAAAGTCCATAATCATTCATAACCTTAGCCTTAATACCACATTTATTAAGCAAACACATTCCCATTTCCTTATAATTATCAAATTGTCAAAGGACTTTCAATCCTTAGTCGCACTACTTAAGCTAAAAGAAACAAACACATCTTGATCTTCTCTTATCGTCAAAATTCCCTGAGGACTTCTAAAACATGAATTCAAGTAAGTAAAATCCTTGGAAATCATAAGTATATGTAGAGATAAGAATTCTACTATATCAAGAATATTAAAACTTCAATCAAAAGAATGAATTGTTGAACTCTTTAGCTAATTCTCCACCCTAACTTAATTTTTCTTACTTCCTTCTTAATTTCTTCATTTTTACACCAAATTAATCCTAACTTTTTCCTATTCTTAGATGTTAGGAGTGTTAACTTTAGAAATTTGGGATGAAATCTTACCTTGGATTGCTTTCTAACTTGGATTTGATGAAGTTCTTAGAGTATTTTCCTTTTCCTCTTTTTGTCTCTTCTTTTCTTCTTCTCTTTCTTTCTCTTTTTCGGTTCTTGGCTTCTCCAGAACTCTCTCTCTCTCAAAATATCTTCTTTGTTGTTGAGTCTATCTCAACTAAGTCCCAAATATATAGATATAAATAGATATAAGATATAATATTGAATAAAATCAATTTAATTCATTATGAATTAGATTTTTACAGAACTTCATAATAGGCTCTAAAAATCATGCTGATCATAAATATGTGGTCGATTTCAGTTTATCGCTCCTCTAAAACTTTTAATTTTCAGTCCAAAAGTCACAATTGCAATAAATTTTCTTATAATGAATAGATACAACTTCAAATCCTTATAATTTACATCATTGGACATGCAATTCCACAAGAACCACATAATTACACTAATCATGACTAATCACAAGTCCCACATAATTTAATTAATCTAATTTGACTTCCATTAGAACCCAATTCATTATATTTAAATTACTAGTTCAAATCAGAATTTTTAATCAAACTCCCACATGGTTCCAAAGATCAAATTAAACTTATTTTCATTATCAATTGTGATTTCTCACATCAGTAAGGCCCTCGTCAAGCTCAAGGTCTCCATCAACAAATTACATACACGAATTGAATACCTCATAAATAAATTGAAGTCACAATAATCTTAATTTCCATTCCTCATAACGTAATTAACTCCAATTCAAACCCAATTAATCAAATCTCAATTTTACAAATCTGAATCAAATATTTAATTAAACCACTATATGGTCTGATACTCGAAATTAAAATAATTCAACTCACTAATTATTCTTTCTTGAGCCAATTAGGCTTTCAATTTCTAATTCTAAATAAATCTTCAATAGAATCGTATACGATTCAGTCTCCATAATTTTCATAATTCCCAAATTAAATCAAAATAGTAGGCAATTAAAATTTAATTCTCTGTTATTAATTAAATATAAAGTATTACATGATGGGATTATTACATTCTTCCCTTCTTTGAAAAGTTTGGTCCTTCAAAATTAAGCCACTTGTATTGCAAATAATACACCAACTTTGTCCCATTCCGTTTCTGTTCTCAAGTAACTTCTTTACCATTTGATTTTCTCATCATAGGGGTTTAACTCCTTATCATTTATTACAGGTTATTTACCCAAATTAGTTTAGTCAACAAAAAATATTCTGTAATGTGCAATGTAATGATTGGTCTCAACGTCGACTTCCTAGCATCAAAACAGAAAACATAGCATCAAAACACAAAACACATCGTCCATAACACTCATTGTGACACCCCAAAATTTGAGGACATCATAATAAGATTTAAAACTTAAAATCAATTCTCTTAGTTAAGAATCCTCATCAATGTTGCCACCAAATTTACTATCATCCATTAATTAACAACACAAAAACTAAAAGTTCTTAAATTATAACTCCAATCAAACTTAAAACTTTGTCTTAATACATGAAAGAAAAACACAAATAAAAAAAAAAAAAAAAAAAAAACTAGAGAAAAACTAGAAAACTTAGAAAAAAGGTTCATGGAACTTTGGTACGCTTCAAGCTAACCAAGGTTGAATGTTGTCTTCCAACACCTCGGTGTTTCCTTCGGTACCTAGCATAAAACGCCAGGGCAAAGGGAATGCCAATGAGCGACGAGCTCAATAAGATACTATAACCCGAAAATACCCACCCCGATAATAATACTCACAATTAATGAATATTCTGTAGTAACAGAATAACAAGTAGCATTTAATAAGCACAACAGGAATGCTATCAATTGAAGTAATAACAATCGATGATAAGAACAATGACAAGTAAAAATAGCATTTCATCATAAAGAAAAATGCTAACTTTTCTTTTAAATTCACATAGATTTAGTTTATCAGATAAATTTAAGTAACTCCCCGCGGAGCACTATTTCCACTCAACTGCTAAACAATGGCCACGGGCAATTCTGACTCTCTCTGGGTCAAATATTCAAATGTTACTTGCTATAACTACCTATGATGCCCACGCACTAGGGTTATGTACCCGAGTCGTGACATCACGGTCTACCCCAAGGGAACGGTCTATGTTGTGACACCTATACTACCAACCTTACATTGCCTATACTGATAAGAGCCAAATACCTTCCCGTGCCTTGTTAGGGCTTGCAACTCACTTGCGCAATATTCTAAACCGAGCTCACCCCACCACTCTTAAACTTTAATGCATTGGTTCAATTTCTTGTTTCTTCACTTCGTCGAATTCACATTTTGATGCATGTGCGATTTTTAGTTTGAAAACCACAGTGACATAATGTTTATATAGCACAACACAATCATGTGTGGCAACCAAAATAAATATGATAGAATGACTTAGAAATCATCACAAAATTTCTTAGGAATTCACACACTTGTTCATTCAACACTGTATGGTCAAACAAAAAATTATGAAACCCATACCAAACGAAGTTCAACCATTACAATATTTTAAATGGTGCTAGTTCATCGAGTTAGGAAAATATTTCAAGAAGAATAATAGGGCTAAAAACGATTTTAAAATGGAGAAATAAAATTTGGAAGAAAACTGGTTTTTCTGGGACAGTGAGTTACAGTAACTTCCAAAACAGGTGATTTGTGTTTGGAAAAAAACAAAACAAAAAAGGGCCTCAAATGATATCAAAAAGTGGTATGGTCTAAACAGCTTGCTAGATATTTGAGTTTAGAACATTTTTCCAGAAGAGTTTGAAGACTGAAAACCAATAGAAGATGGTCAAATAATTTTTCTAAGAAAACTGGACAGATTCTGTCGCATTTTAATAAAACTACAATTTCTCCTTTTAGACTTATCCGTTTTTTTGTGAAATCAGTGGAAAATGAAAGATAAATCTTATATCTAACTATCCCAGGTGGTCGTGCAGAAAAATACCATCTGCAGAGAACATGGGACCTATTTGAAGTCACTGTTTCTGTTGTGTTGTGAACAACACTTAGGACAAATATTTATTTCGGTAAGAGAATGGTGTCCACTGATTTTATAAAAATTTACTTGTGTGTAGAACACCTATATATACTCCTAGTACCAACAGACTTTTGACACAAGTTATTTTCAATTTATTAAAGCATTTTACCTCCGATAAAATCTGAAACAGTGAAGGAAATATAAATTTTCAGTAAAAATGAACCAACCCATCTCATTGTACCCCCATGCAAGATTATTTCAAACAACGGAGAATATTTGAGCACATAAAAAGATAAAATCAATAGCTAAACCATCTAATCTATGCTTGCAAGAAGGATAGAAATCATATAATCATAAGATTATCATTCTATCAAAATGTAAACAGGCATTGAGTTATTCTTGTTATGTGTGTATTAACAATGCACACTCTTGCATATTTTTAATATATAGATTCAGTTAAAAAAAATATCTAAGGGAGGATAGAGGTTGAGTATTCTTACCTCAAGAGCTTTTTACAAACTATTCTCAAAATTTGTTTTGGAATCGTGACCACTAAGCACCCTCTCCTCTTTCTCTCTTTTTCTCCTCTCTTTTTCTTTCTTTTGCTCAGCTGCGTGTATAGAATGAAATGGATGAACAGTGCTCTTATTTATAGGAGTTTGGTGACCTATTTTTATTTTCTTTTTTCTTTTTTTTCTTTTAGCTTGGGAAATATTACCTACATGTAGGCTTAGAGTGTAGATATATGCATGCCTTGGCATGCAATGGTTTGCCTCCAGCAGCTTTCTTAGGAAGAAAAGGCAACTGAAATGCTCTGCCCAAAAATCTGAATTTCTCTCTCTCTCTCTTATTTATTTATAAATAAAATCAATGTTTATATATAATCTGTTCACTATATGTTTTGTTCCCTACTATCCTCTAACTAACTTAGTTATTATTTGTTTAACTCATTTAGTTTCCACAACTGTATTTAGATATAGAAATTTAATCACATAAAGATAAATAAATTTATTTAAAGGAGTTTAATATTGGTATTAATCATGATTCTATTAACATTATAATTTAATAATCACTATTAATTGACTTAATATTGTTATTAATAAACTAATTAGTTATCCAAAAATTCAGGTTCTTATAACCTATCCCCCTAAATAATTTCGTCCTCGAAATTTTAACGCGTACCTTTATCTTCAAACAACTGAGGGTAGTTGGCTCATATCGCATCCTCTCTTTTCCAAGTAGACTCCTCCACTCCTCGATGTTGCCACAACACTCACACTAAGTGGATGACTTTGCCTTTCAAGTTCTTTTATCGTTGATCCATAATCTTTATAGGCCTTTCCTCAAAGCTTACATCTTTATTAAGATCAATCTCTTCCTAGTTGATAACATGAGAACGATGTGGCTCATATTTTCGTAACATTGAGATGTGAAAAACATTGTGCACCGCTGCAAGCTGTGGTGGTAGTGCTAAACGGTATGTCAGCTCTCCTACCTTGCTCAAAATTTCAAAGGGTCCCACATAGCGAGGTCCAAGTTTTCATTTCTTCCCAAATCGTGTAGTACCTTGACGAGGTTGAACTTTGAGGAAAACATGATCCTCTACCTCAAAGGTTAAGGGTCATCTCCTTTGATCCGTATAGCTCTTTTGTCGACTTTGAGCTGTGATTTGCTATTGTTTGATCAGTTTTATCTTCTCAGTGGTCTCCTGAACCAAGTCTGGTCCTAACAAGGTTGCTTCCCCTATTTCAGTCCAATAGACTGGTGATTAACAAGGTCGTCCATAAAGTGCTTCATACGATGCCATTCCAATACTAACTTGGAAACTATTGTTGTAAGAAAACTCAATGAGAGGTAGGTGTTTCTCCCAACTTCCTTTAAAATCCATAACGCAAGCTCGAAGCATATCCGCTAAGGTTTGTATTGTCCTTTTAGATTTCCCATCTATTTGTAGGTGAAATGCCGTGCTAAAGCATAGGTTCGTTCCCATTACTTTTTGGAAGCTCTGCCAAAATTGTAAAGTGAATCGAGGATCACGATCAGACACGATGCTAACTGGTATTCCATGTAATCTGATCACTTCTTTGACGAACAATCTGCTGAGTGAATCTAACATATCTGATGACCCGACAGGTAAGAATCGGGCTATCGTAGTTAGTCGATCTACCATTACCCACATGACATCATGTCCCTGTCCTGATCGAGGCAAACCTATCACGAAATCCATGGTTATGTATTCCCATTTCCACTCTGGGATTGGTAAGGGTTGAAGTGTTCCTGTCGGTCTTTGGTGTTTAACCTTTACTTGTTGACATGTCAGGCACTGAGACACAAATTTCGCTACATTCCTTTTCATTCTGCCCTACCAATATTGGTGTTTTAAGTCTTGGTACATCTTAGTACCTCCTAGATGTATTGCGAATACTGAATGGTGGAATTCTTTAAGTACATTTTCCCTTAATAAGTCATCGTCTAGCACGAACATTCGACCTTGATATTTCAAACTCCCATCTGTGTAAATTGCCTTCATAAATGCTACATCTTGATCGTATTTTTGTGATTCTAGTATCTCGCTCAAAATTTTAGGCGTAGCAATCTGAGCACCAAAGTAAGCCTTTTCATCTTGAACCCCCCATTTGTAACCTAAATTCATTGAGCGTTCCAACCATACTCCATTCCCTAAGGGCTAAACAATCCCTTTATTCTTGTGACTTAGCGCATCTGCCACCACGTTAGCCTTGCCGGGATGATAGAAAAAGGTAAATTGGTAATCCTCGAGATACTCTATCCAGCATCTCTGACGCATGTTCAGGTCCTTTTGGGTGAATAGATACTTTAAGCTTTTGTGATCAGTGAATATCTCAAACTTTTCACCATATAGGTAGCGTCTCCAAATTTTGAGTGCGTGAACTATAGCTGCTAACTCCAAGTCATGAGTGAGATAATTCTTTTTATGGTTTTTTAATTGCCTTGATCCATATGTCACCACCTTGCCATTTTGTATCAATATGCACCCTATACCTTCTTTGGAAGCATCACAATACATATTGTACCCAACGTCACGTTCTGGTACTATGAGAATAGTGGCACTCATAAATCTTTTCTTGAGTTCTTAGAATGAATTTTCACAAGATTCGTTCCATTCAAACTTAACTCATTTTTGAGTGAAATGTGTCATTGGTTTGGCCAATTTTGAGAAGTCTTGAATGAATCTTCTATAGCAACTGGCCAATCCTAAGAAACTACGAATCTTGAATATGTTCTTAGGTTGCTTCCATTTTGTCACTGCTTCTACGTTAGTTCGGTCCACTGATATTCCCTTTTCAGACACCACATGACCTAAAAAAATTTATTTCCTCCATCCAAAACTAACATTTATTAGCATTAGCATACAGTTGGTTCTGTCTCAAGGTTTGAAGTACTATTCTCAAGTGTTGTTCATGGTCTCCTTCAGACTTGGAATACGCCAAAATATCATCAATGAAAATTACCACAAATTGATCTAAGTAAGTCATGAATATTTTGTTCATTAAGCTCATGAACAAGCCTGGTGCATTGGTTAGGCCAAATGGCATCACTATGAACTCATAGTGATTGTAGAAATTTCAAAATATAGCCTTCTACATGTCTTTATCATGCACACATAACTAGTCATGAAAACTGGACCTAAGGTCGATTCTAGAAAAACTCTTTAATCGTCCTAATTAGTTGAGTAGAACGCCAATCATAGTTAATGAATTATTTATTTATTTATTTTTTATAGTGACTCAATTGAGTTGTCAATGGTCAATGCATATAATCTAAGTTTTTTTTATCTTTCTTGTTGGCGAACAACACCAGTGCTTTCTATGGAGATGTACTCAGTTGAATAAATTCTTTGTCCAACAACTCATGTAGTTATGTTTTCATTTCTTTAAGTTTAACTATGTCATGCGAGGTGGTGTTATAGATAGTGGCGACGATTTGAGTTTTAACTCAGTAGTAAAGTCTAGCTCCCATTTAAAGGTAATCTTGGTAGTTAGTCAAAGAAAATGTTGGTGTATTTGCACACTACACGAGGAAGTCCTATATCCTTCAACTCTTCACTTTCAAGCATCAAGCTTATCAATTTCTCAGCTAGTACGTCATGCCATTATGACTTGCGCTACGTAGGAGATAGAGAATCCTATTTATCCCCCTTAAATTGAAAAATCATATCGTCAAGCAAAAAGTCCTCACCGACCTACGATAACAATCTATTGTCGTTCGATTGACCGCTAATCAGTTTATTCTTTGGTTTACGTTGTGGCTTAGAGACTTCCAAGTTGTAGGACTTACACACAGGATCTACTCGGACTGAACTACCTAAATGTGGTTCTACACTCATGACCATTTCTAATTGACCTGACTTCAATCCCAAGATTCACACAGTTGTAATAGAGAAGAAAGAGTATGACGTGGCTACGACAATAGCATAATTAACACAAAAATTCAAATGGAATTTGAATAGACGGTACAGTCGGATGACATGATGGTTTTGGACTTTTTAATAGGTTTAAGATTATGGAGTTGGTGACCAAACTAGATATTTGAATTGAAATTGTGTTTGGCCATACACATTTCAAATCAAATACCGAAGATTCTTCACCCTATAAAGATTAAAAGAATGCAACAGGTTTTCAAGAGAACAACATACAAGATACAATAATCAAGGCTCAAAATTTGCCAACTGATCATCTTAAGGCAATACTTTGCCGAATTGGAAAGGTTCAACCAAGAGAGAGAAGTGATGATTTAACATCCGACAAATTTGGCATCATGCTAAAGGTACAGTTAGGATTAAACAAGGATAGATACTATGATTAGCATAAAGCTCGCATAAATTATGAGTTACATAACTCTATTCTTTCTAACACATGACACTACTTAATTGTGGTTAAACCTCTTCTTATCATCCCTAGATAACCTAGAGCTTTGATACCATGTTGTGACGTCCCAAAATTTGAGCACATCATAATAAGGTTTAAAACTTAAAATCAATTTTTTTAATTAAGAATCCTCATCAGTGTTGCCACCAAATTTACCATTATCCATTAATTAACAACACAAAAACTAAAAGTTCTTAAATTACAACTACAATCAAACTAAAAACTTTGTCTTAGTACATGAAAGAAAAACACAAATAAAAAAAGAAAAAAAGAAAACTAGAGAAAAACTAGAAAACTTAGAAAAAGGGTTCATGGAACTTTGGTACGCTTCAAGCTAACCAGGGTTGAATGTTGCCTTCCAACACCTCGATGTTTCCTTCGGTTTCTTCGGTACCTAGCATAAAACGCCAGGGCAACAGGAATGCCAATGAGCGACGAGCTTAATAAGATACTACAACCCGAAAATACCCACCCCGATAATAATACTTACAATTAATGAATACTGTGTCGTAACAGAATAACAAATAGCATTTAATAAGTATAACATGAATGCTATTAGTTGAAGTAATAACAATAGATAATAAAAACAATAACAAGCGAAAGTAGCATTTCATCATAAGGAAAAATGCCAACTTTTCTTTTAAATTCACATAGATTTAGTTTATCAAATAAGTTTAAGTAACTCTCCGCGAAGCACTATTTCCATCAACCGCTAAACAATGGCCACGGGCAATTATGACTCTCCCTTGGTCAAATATTCAAATGTTACTTGCTGTAACTACCAATGATGCCCACGCACCAGGGTTATGTACCTGAGTCTTGACATCACGGTCTGCCCCAAGGGAATGGTTTATGTTATGACACCTGCACCACCAACCTTATATCGCCTATACCGATAAGAGCCGAAATACCTTCTTGTGCCATGTTAGGGTTCGCAACTTACTTCAAGACACTAAACCGGGCTCACCCCACCACTCTTAAACTTTAATGTATCAGTTTAATTTCTTGTTTTTTTACTTCGTCGAATTCACATTTTGATGCATGTGCGAGTTTTAGTTTGAAAACCACAGTGACATAATGTTTATATAGCACAACACAATCATGTCTGTCAACCAAAATAAATATGATAGAATGACTTAGGAATCATCACAAAAAAATTTTGGAATTCACACACTTCTTCTTTCAGCACTGTATGGTTAGACAAAAAAATATGAAACACATACCAAACGAAGTTCAACCTTTATAATATTTTAACTAGGGCTAGTTCATCGAGTTAGGAAAATATTTCAAGAAGAATACCAGGGCTAAAAATGATTTTAAGATGGAGAAATAGAATTTGGAAGAAAATTGGTTTTTTTTAGACAGTGAGTTACAATAACTTCCAGCACAGGTGATTTGTGTTTGAAAAAAAAAAAAGGGCCTCAAACGATGTCAAAAAGAGGTATGGTCAGAATGGCTTGCTAGATATTTGAGTTTAGAACATTTTTCCAGAAGAGTTTGAAGACTGAAAACCAATGGAAGATGGTCAAATAATTTTTCTAAGAAAACTGGACAGATTCTATCGCATTTTAGTAAAACTACAATTTCTCCTTTTAGACTTATCCGTTTTTTTTGTGAAATTGGCGGAAAATGAAAGATAACTCTTATATTTAACTATCCCAAGTGGTTGTGCAAAAAAATACCATTTGCAGAGAACATGGGACCTGTTTGAAGTCACTGTTTCTGTTATATTGTGAAAAACACATAGGACAAATATTTATTTTGGTAAGAGAATGGTGTCCACTGATCTTATAAAAATTTACTTGTGTATAGAACACCTATATATACTCCTAGTACTAACAGATTTTTGATACAAGTTATTTTCAATTTATTAAAGCATTTTACCTTCGATAAAATCTGAAACAGTGAAGGACATATAAGTTTCGAGTAAAAATGAACCAACCCTATCTCATTTTACCCCCATTCAAGATTATTTCAAACAATGGAGAATATTTGAGCACATAAAAAGATAAAATCAATAGCTAAACCATCTAATCTATGCTTGCAAGAAGGATAGAAATCATATAATCATAAGATTATCATTCTATCAAAATGTAAACATGCATTGAGCTATTCTTGCTATGTGTGTATTAACAATGCACACTCTTGCATATTTTTAATATATAGATTCAGTTAAAAAAAATACCTAAGGGAGGATAGAGGTTGAGTATTCTTACCTCAAGAGCTTTTTACAAACTATTCTCAAAATTTGTTTTGAAATGATGACCACCAAGCACCCTCTCCTCTTCCTCTCTTTTTCTCCTCTCTTTTTATTTCTTTTGCTCAGCTGCGTGTATAGAATGAAAGGGCTGAACAGTGCTCTTATTTATAGGAGTTTGGTGACCTATTTTTATTTTATTTTATTTTATTTTATTTTGGCTTGGGAAATATTACCTACATGGAGGCTTAGGGTGTGTTTGATTGAACGGATTGGATAAGGGGAGGTTAGAATCCATTGGATTTGAATCCTGGGACTGTGAATTCCCCGGACTATTTGGTTGGATTGGATGTGTATCTTGTGTTTGTTTTTTCATGGGATTAGATGTCTGGAAAAGACTATTTTTAGTGAATCCAATGTTTGGTTAGATGGACTGGATAAAGATAAATGAACAAAAGACTATTTTACCCTTCTTCAATTGTTTACTATATATTAACAATATTAAATATGTCTTTAAATTTATTCTTTATTTATAATTGATTAGTGGACCACAATTAATTATTTAATTTTTTCAATGTTTGAAACATACATTTTCCAATATTTCTATTTTTTAATGGCCACATTTTTTCAATATAAATAAGACCATGTCCCTTCTAATTTTTATCCAACACAAAAAAATTATTTGTTCCAGCAACATCACACCAGCAACATACTCCTTTTAATTTTTATCCAACACAAAAAAATGGTTTGTTCTAGAGCATCACACCAGCAGCATATCCCTTCATATCCCTTCTAATTTGTATCCAAGACAAAAAAATGGTTTGTTCCAACAGTATCACACCAACAGCATACCCCTTCTAATGTTTATCCAACACAAAAAAATTATTTGTTCTATCATACTAGCAACACACCATCAACAATACACAACACACCAGCACTTCATATTGACACCAGCAAATCTACACAACACACCAATTAAAGATCATCGAAATAACTGTGTACAACAACCAAAATAAAAACAACAACCAACATGAAAGTGGTATATGTTCATAAGGACGTCAGCAGGTACAAATGTTTGTTCCTACAACTAGTAGCCTTCAATAACAAAAACAACAGTATCCTATGACTAGATGAGTCAGAGGCATCAAATCATGATATAACAATTTAACTCACAAAATACGGTGCTTGACGAATAGAAAAAGCAACAATTAAGTCTATGGAGCATAACCCCAAAACCAAATATTCCCATTACATGCCACAAGTTTGTTATGGAGCATTACTACTTAGCAACCTCATTACCCACTTCAGCTTATCATCATGTGTCAAGCTGAAGAATATCTCAAGCTTTGGACATCATGGGATATGATTTCACAAGCATCTAACCTTTCATCTACGGTAATTGGCAACTTTGTAAGTTCATCATTTAATGATGCTCGTTTTTATGGGATATCATATGAATACCCCATCCTTTTTCCAATGAATTCCAGCTTCTCGTTGGTTTTACCCATGACATCCACCAACTTATCAACAAACATAGACAGCTCTTCACCTACATCATCATTAGATCTAGATATTTTCTTGTCTTTCTTTTTGGCAGAGCTCTCACAAGGCTGCTGAGTTGCTGAGTTTGAACAATCCATTCCTTCACCAGTGTGACTATTTATTCCCATTTGTTCAAGAAAAGTGTCATTATCTGCAAGGCCATGCAACAACACATCTTTCTCAGCATTCATAGCCTCAACTGCATCAGTAGGCCCTTCAGCAAACTCCCTTGTAGCTCAGTCCTTGCCAAATATTTGAATCCATTCATCGAAATATGGGAAAGTTTTGTTCCTCAAGTGTTTTACATCAGTGTCCCTCTACAATGACCAACTAATCCCAGTTAATATAGGAAAGTGTATTTCAAAAGTAGTTACATAAACATGTAGCAATTAAAAAAAAAAAAAAAGTGTCTACATCATGGTAACTTTACCCGAACATATGCCTCCCATATACTATCACTCTCTACATCGATTCTTTTTTCAGGGTCATTCCATCCAAACCCACTAGTAGCAAGCATACCAGACACAGAATTATAATGCTTCTTCCATATTTTAATTTTTGATTCAATATAAGGATAGCCACGCAAGTCTGTCCCAAGTAAGATATCCGCCAATTTAGTTTCCAGTCTCGCAAGATAGCCCACCTTGAAAGCATTGTCAACTTTCATTCATTCATTAACTGTAGAGACCCTAATTTTTGTAATTACCATTAATTCCTTAACCTTGAGTTTATTTTAATAAAGCCCTTGAATTTTCACTTAATTGTGTTTTAAACCCTAGAATTAGGAAGCATCGCGGATTAATTCGAGTAAACCCTAATCAATCCCGTAGAATAATAATCACCTTTAAAACTCTATTATTAATTATTGGACCCTATAATTATAGATTAATCACTTTAAAATCTTAATTCCCGATAATGCCGTTTTTGCTCGGTTTCTCGCCTTTGTTTGCGCTTTAATTTAACGGGACCCAAATTTATTATTTTAACTATTTTCTAATGTTAGTATATTAATTATAAATATCAAGGTTTCATAAATTTAGACTTGGTCCCTATATACTTCTATTTTATTTCATTTCAACCCTTAATTGTAATATTTTATTAATTAATGTACTTGTGCCTATTATATTATGTTTATAAATACAAATATCTCATATATATATATATATATATGTCTTGGAGCCAAGTTTTTGACCATGTGATGGATGAAAGGGCCATAATGGCAACTTTGACAATTTGCACTTAGGGAACTTAGTCCCTAAGAAACCTTTCCATTTTTTTCCCTATATATATATGTGTGTAACAACGCCCGCGGGGGACCTCGCTACAGTTCGGACTCGATTTTTGTTGCGGTTCCAAATCTTGAACCAAAGAGTCCAAATCCGGCAAATCGTTTTGAAGGAAAACAGATTTTTTGAAAGAAGTGCCAAACATGGACTGCTTTGCGGATAACGAGTCGCCACCTAAATATTTTAAAATGGGAAATTTAGGAAACCACGACTCGGTCTTAAGGCCACGTGTAAAATCATCACCAAAGTTGGCTCGGGAACTTGGGTACGATTAGGGAAGGTCACATCGTGAGCACCCCCTCTCGCCCGGTCAAAGACCGGCCTCTACTAACCATGATATCTATTTTTGAAAACATTGTGAGTTCTTATTCCGGTTATTAGCCTAGGTTACTATGTGATGCTCGCAGCAAACAAGTATAGACTGAATCGCCTGAATTGGAACTAAACATCTCATGTTTGTTTGTAAAAGATGGTTTGCTACCCGCAGTGAGGCTTAATATGCAGATTTTGTCACAATCAAGTGGGCTTACCAACGATTTGATGAATTGCTCCAATTCAGATAACTCAACCTCCACCCACAGGCATTCAAGGCAGTTATATCACATAAGCATGTAGCCTCATGGTAAGCATGCTATCATGGCAACACTCACACGCATGCAAGGATGCTAAAGCGTAAAACTTACAGAGTACTCCAAGCCAAAACAAAAGCTGATTAGAAATCATGCATGATCCTAGATGTGCTGAAATGCCTAATGCAACACATGCAAAATGCAACTAAGATAGCAGGCTCGGCTATTCTAAATATGGCATATGAGATGCAACAGCTATCAAGTACTCAACTTGGAATTGAAATACAGATGCAGTTTGTATGATGCGCCGAGCCCGGTGCGTGCAAAACAGATGAATGATGCAAACATGCTGTCATACTGTATGCTAATTGAAATATGCCCTATATCTAACCATCCAAAGTGGATAAATAAAAGGGAGAAAGAAATGGGGGTTGGAAGACATACATCACACTCACACACCCTTATTACAATTGTGCCCTCGCGCAGAGGGTCCGAATAAAAAATAATACAGACCCAAATGAAAGAATATTACAGTCCGGAAATAAATATACAAATTTCTAATTAATTGACAAATTAATTAATAAAAGCGATAAGCGGGCGTGCAAGCCGGGGCGCCTTGCTTCGATAGATCTTGCTTTGTTGAAATTTTGGCGCGAAATCCTTTGGGGCATACGATTAGCCTCTGTTGGCAATATTTCTTGAAATGGGCGTCCGACTCCGAAAGTTGCTAAACTCAATCTTCTTTAACAGAGAGCGGGAAAAGGCACGCAGCGGTGTATTTCACAAATATATGCATGCTTCGATCCTCGTTACCAATCACGCATCTCGATGCATGATGGTAGAGTCAATTGCACAACTCAATATGGGATGAATGCGGATGAATGCTATAACAAAACCTAACTCCATCATGGGTAATCCGAGTGTCGGTGACTTGGGAATTGAGACCTTCGTCACTCAATCTGAAAGCGTGCCTCGTTTCCGTGCGAACTAACACCTATCCCGAACACGATGCAATATGCATGATATGCATGAAATGCGAAACATGTGATATAGCGTGCACAATGCCAAGACAAAGAGTAACCTCGAAATCGTGCACTGCAGACGCGCAAATCGAAAATGTATGAATGCAATCTAAGATACAACCTAGTATGCACTATGCTGTGAAAATGAGATGAAAATGAAACGCCTCGAAAAGCGTGCGCGCGGGCACGCAAACCGAGGCGATGGCATGAAATGCAAAGCGGATAAAACAGAGTGCCTCGAAACGCGTGCACGGCGGCACGCAAACCGAGGCGATGATGTGAAATGCAAGTCGGATAAAACCGAAGTGCCTCGAAACGCGTGCACACGGGCACGCAAACCGAGGCGATGATAAAATAGAAATCGGGTAAAACCGAAGTGCCTCGAAATGCGTGCCCACAGGCACGCCAACCGAGGCGATGATGAGAAATGCAAATCGGATAAAACCGAAGTGCCTCGAAATGCGTGCACACGGACACGTAAACCGAGGCGATGATGTGAAATGCAAATCGGATAAAACCGAAGTGCCTCGAAATGCGTGCACACGGACACGTAAACCGAGGCGATGATGTGAAATGCAAATCGAATAAAATCGAAGTACCTCGAAATGCGTGCACACGGACACGTAAACCGAGGCGATGATGTGAAATGCAAATCGGATAAAACCGAAGTGCCTCGAAATGCGTGCACACGGACACGTAAACCGAGGCGATGATGTGAAATGCAAATCGGATAAAACCGAAGTGCCTCGAAATGCGTGCACACGGACACGTAAACTGAGGCGATGATGTGCGATGCAAAATCGGATAAAACCGAAGTGCCTCGAAATGCGCGCCCACAGGCACGCAAACCGAGGCGATGATGGAATGGAATGAAATGGCATACGGAATGCCATGATAGGCTTACACCAACATGGGAGAGCCTCAGCTCACTCACATAGGCTGCCGTCGGATAAAAAGAACTGCCTCGAAATGCGTGCACACGGACACGCAAACCGAGGAATATATGAAATGGCATACGGAATGCAATGATGGGCTTACGCCACATGAGAGAGCCTCAGCTCACTCACATAGGAGGCCGTCGGATAAAAACAAAACGCTCGAAATCGTGTCATGGACACGCAAATCGACAATGATGTAGAAGCATGAAAATGCAAATTGGGCTTATGCCAACATGAGATAGCCTCAGCCACGCCACATAGGCTCAGGAATGATAGGAATGAGGTGCCTCGAAGTGCGTGCCCATTGGCACGCAAACCGAGGCAATGCAAAAATGATACAAATGGCATGGGAAATGATATGCAAGCATGGAAATGGAATTTCAGCACCTAAATAAAGGG
The DNA here is from genome assembly GCA_025200525.1 of Camellia lanceoleosa. NCBI lineage: Eukaryota > Viridiplantae > Streptophyta > Magnoliopsida > Ericales > Theaceae > Camellia > Camellia lanceoleosa. The sequence continues at coordinate 7,301,914 of CM045765.1, forward strand.
AAAACAGCCCGAAACAATTGAAATGACACTCGAAGCATGCATTCATCCCGAAAGTGTGAAATTAAGCCAGAAATGGCCTATAGCCATGCCATACATGCAAAATATGATCATGGCAGCAAGAACAGTAGCAAGGCAGTCCCAAATATGGCATTTTTCAGTAACAAACATGGCCAAAATGCAAGCATAGATAGATCAACAATAGCATGCAAAGTTAGTGGCCAAAAGAGGAGTATTGAGACAAGTGACATATGAAAACCCCAAATGGACAAACTTTCTTCTACAACATTGAAGATGAGCTAAAAATAAGCACAATTTCAGAAGATGACATCCTCAAAATCAGAATAAAATCATGCTAACAATTCCATGCAAAAATGGAGCTCAAAAGAGGCTATAACAAGAGTCATGCAAAGCAAGCACCAAATGACAAAATTTTCTTCATGAAATATGTAAAGGGGGTCAAAATAAGACCAAAGTCAGTATGGGTCGAAGTCCCAAAAACAAATAGAAATAGGTCAAAAGTTGCATACAAAATGGGCACACTTGATGGAATTTGAAGGAAGTGGTGGATACAATGGCCAAATGAAGTTGAGCCCTTCTACAATGTTGTAGAGGGGCTCAAAATGAGCACAAAACCAGTAGGGGTAGGACCCCTAAAAACAAAAGGAAATAGGCCTAAACTAGCATGCAAGATAATGGCATAAAAGCTAGGTATTGAAACAAGTATATCATAGAAGCCTCAAATGAAGTTGAGCCCTTCTACAAAGTTGTAGAGGGGCTCAATATGAGCACAAAACCAGTAGGGGTCGGAGCCCCAATTCTCAACCAAATAGAGTATAGAAATGAATCAAGAAAAAGCCCTAAAAGTTGGTTTTGAAGACTTACCCTTGAAGACTTGTCTTTCTTTGATTCTTGGCTTTGATTTGTTGCTTCTTGACCTCTGAAGAACACCTCCTTGCTGCTGAAATGGTAGTAGGAATGGTGAGGCTAGGTGTTGATGAAGAGAAGACCTAGGGACTTAGAAGCTTTTTTGAGGTTTCAAGCTAAGGAAATGGAGGTTTTTGGAGAAGTGTTCTTGAAGACAAATTTTCCAACCCCAGCAAAGGGGAAGGAGGGCCCTTTAAATAGACAAGAAATATGGTGTAAAAGGGGAGGAAAGCACCCAATCTTTCCCTCCGAAATATCCGGATGCCGGGATATGTTGGAAGATATCCTGACAAATGGACAGTGGAAAGCAAGTGGCCGGCGAGTAAATTTTGCAAGGTGGCAGCCACCCCCATGGCCGACCAACCACCCTACATGGCCGGCCAGTGTGAAAAAATGAAGTTTTGAATTAGTGGCCGACCACCAACTTTTAGGGTCCTCCAAGGTGTGTAGAACAAGGATCCAAGGTTGGAAATTGGCAACAGGCAAGGAGCCACAACATAGAGCTTGAAGAAGAGGCTCAAAATGAAACTCAAATTTTCGGCCGACCACCAACTTTTAGGGTCCTCCCATGTCCCCCGATCAGATATGTAGCTTTGGTTGGAAGAAAATACCCCTAGGGTGTTCAACATTGGCAAGTGAAAAAGCGGGCTCCGGAGGAGAAACCGGTTATCTGGGATAATTGCTGGCTTCTCCCCGGTGATCTTCCCGATGTTGAAACAGAGGTACCGCCAAGTTTGAACAAAAACTAATGAGAAATGAACGCCTCGGAGCCAAAAGCACAATTCGGGATCCGAAAATGAAACTGGTCTGGAAGTGACATACGGCAGCGAAGTGGATATCTGCAACTCCAGTGTCCCTCGGAATGACAAAACAGAGGTTCCTGCCAAAAATCAGAGAAAACCGATACAAAATGAATGCTCGGGGCCCAAACCGCGCAATTCGAGGTCCCGAAAACCGGCTACAGGCACCGGAAGTGGCATACGGCCACGAAGTGGGCATCAGGGGCCCCAGTGTCCCTCGGAAGGACCAAACAGAGGTGTCTGCCAAAAATGAACAGACATCGATGCAAAATGAATGCTCGGGGCCATAACCGCGTGGTTCGGGATCCCGAAAATGGGCTGCCGGGCACCGGAAGTGGTGTTCGGCTGCGAAGTGGGTTTCTGAGCCCCCAGTGTCCCTTAAATGGGAGTAAATGAGATGCATGCCAAAAACTGGAGAAATCGGAGATGGTTGGGCGGTCCCGAGCCGAGGCACACCGACGATCCGAAACCGAACCGGTCCGAAATGGGCAAAATGGCCTCTGACCACAAAACGTAGCCTATGGCCTTGAGAGATAGTCTACGGACCACTCCCTTCCTCGAAAGAAAAGCAGAGAAAACCGAGTCCAGTTCGCAAACCGAGACAAAGGCATGAAGAGGTTGAAGTCCGGAGGCGGGCGCACGGCAAGACTCGAGACCGAGCGAGCACAACATGCAACATCACCGAGTGCTCAATCGGCGACGTCTGAGTCTTATGGTCGGTCAAAAATGGGGTGTCTACAATATGCACACTTCTCCCCCTCATTATATACATTTTCAGCCATTCACTAGAGGAGTGAGAGAGAGTGATCTTGGAAAAAAAGAGAGAGGGAGAGAGTAGAGAAGAAGAAAATGAAGAATTGTGTTGAGTCTTGTACAACAAAGGTAAACATACAACACCTCTTCTCTCAAGTTTTCTTACCACTTGTTTTCCCCCTCCTAATACATGCTATTTGTATATATTTGTTGTAACCTAGGCCTACACTCTTGTATAAATGTGTATTAATCAAGAAATGGTGTGCTTCTCTTTCTTTCTTAAATTTCCAGTAGCAAATCTTTTCCCTCTCTTGAATTTATTTTCCTATCAAAACTCCATAAACTCAAAATATATTTTTATCGTCTAATATTTGGTATGTCTGGAGTATGTGGTAATTTTGGTAGGTCCTAAGGATGTATTTTTATAATCTAAACAATTTTTCTAAGTTTGTTACTCACAGAACTAGAAAAACAGTCAACTTTCTTTATTTTTATAAAATTCTAAAAAAATAATATTGAGCCCAATTTTATGTCAAAATCTTAATCTTGGTGTTATATTTTAACTAAAATTTGTTTGAACTCAAGAGAGTGAGGGGTTTGAGAGAAAAACCGATTTGCGTAACGATCAACGAATCTGGATAGATCTTGGTAATTCTGAATTATCTTAAAATATAAAATACCTATCCTACTTTCGTAAATTGAGTTTGAAACTAGACTTATTTATCTACAAACTCACATGAGGCCAGGTACTTAGGGCCAATAAAAGTATTTTTTCATAATTATTTTCAAACTGGTTCAAAACTGGAAATCTAGAAATTTGTGTTAATATGCTCTTATTTGGTTTGCAACTCTTATATTCTATGGTTCTTGAATGTCCTAGTCTTGATATGTAATCTATGATAGATTGTAAATTTGCTTTACCATGAATAAATTACTTGTTGTTTAGTTTGGGTTCGTAATTATACTGACCATGCTTTGCTATAACTGAGAACATAATGCACTTAATAAAAGGGAAATCAAATGGGATAGTAATGGGTTGCGATCATTGTATTAAATTTTATGAGATAATGAATGATGGATTCAAGAGTATGATATAGTGGAATGTATTCCATTCTTGTGAAGTCTTGCGCAAGTGTGCTTTCGAACCCTAACATAGCACATGAGGTATTTTGGCTGGTTAACGGAAATGGGAGGCATAAGGGTGGCAATGAGGGTCTCACACAGGGAGAGTATCCCTGGAAGCCCGTTCCCTTGGGGCAGACCGTGATGTCACCACTCGGGTATGTAACCTGATGCGTGGGCATCATTGGTAATTGTGCAGTAAGCGACGCACTGGTAGTTATGTGGTAAGCGACGCATTGGTATTGTATTAACCAAGGGGGAGTCAGAATTGCCCATGGCCAGAGTTAGTGGTTGGGTAGGAACGGCATTCCGTGGGGAGTTGCCTACAACTAACTAAAATTGACTATTATTCATGAGAACTGAAATTTAATTATAAGCTCTACTTAATTATTGCTTTCGTTGTATGTTATGATCGTGCCGTTATATTACTTGTGCATTTGGAATGGGAAAGGGTCGGAGTGTGTGTGTTTACTGGACATTCCAAGCTCATGGTGTTTTATGCCAGGTGAAGGCGAGTTTTACACCAAGAACAGAATCCCTAAAAGCTTTGCGGAACCATGACTGCCTTAGAGATTAGATTTTATATTTCCTGTATTTGAGATAATCTTTTTGTATCAAAGAACTGATCTGTATTTAAAGACTTGAAGAATTTTATCTGTAACTATTATTAATATTTTATTTTAGTGTAATTATTTGTATTTTGTGCTTAAAAATGATGTGTATCCTCTAGTTAAACCCCGGCGCATTGTTGTATTATATTATCAAAATTTGAGGCGTCACATTAACAATGGACACCAATGCTGAAATTAGAGCATCCTCTTCACGTGGGCTCCAAATTAACCTTTGTTTTGACGAATCAGCCTTGTCATTTTTTTTCTTATGAGAATTGGATACCTCATTGTCCATGCCTAAAGTAATCATTCAACATTTTATACGCATTACAATAAATCATTAATAACTCATAAAATAAATTTTCAGATATTAATGAAAATGCATTTTCAATATCCACATTGTCAGATATTAATAAAAATAGCTCATCAAATAATTCAACATCCACATTGTCAGATATTAATAAAAATACAAAGCAATGTCACATTAAAAATTTAAATGGTTTAAAAACAAATCAAAGTAGAGCACAATAGTAATGAAAATAAACACTAAACCATTCTCATCTAGCCCCCCCCACTAGCCAACCAATCGTTGTACAATTGCATAGCGAGTGTATCCCGCTACACAGTCCATTCATTAGATGTCTCAACAGTATCAATGAAATCATCTCCCATTGGCGGTTGATTTTCTTCGTCATCATTGTCATCCTCTATAGGGTCAACTACCATCTCTCGTCGAATGAAATTGTGTAACAAGCAACATGCTGTGATAAGACGATTTTGGGTTCTAATGGGGTAGTATGATGCACTGCGAAGTATTGCCCATCTCATTTTCAACAATCCAAAACACCTTTCTATGACATTCTTGGCTTGTGCATGTTTCATATTGAAATATTCTTGGTAATTACTTGGAGTTGCCCCTTCTCTCCAAATAGACACATGGTATCGCTGACCATGGTAAGGTGCTAAGAATCCTTGCCCATTTGTATAGCCCGCAGCCACTAGGTAGTAGTAACCCGTGTGTGGAATGTTATGCATTATTATAAATGAACTTAGGAAGAATTAAGTATCATGAAATTACCATTTGGAATCCTTAGGCCATTAGACCGATTGATCGCATCTCTTAAAACCCTAGAGTCGGCCGCTGACCTTTCCCACCCCCGCAACACATATATAAAATTCATTTGTTGGGAACAAACTCCTAGAACATTAGTAGCGATATCTCTCTTTCTTGTCCTATACCTTGCTTGATGAATCACGGGTACACGAACTCTAATATATGTGCCATCAAGTGCTCCAAGACAATTCTAAACAAACCAGTTGAATAGATATTGTAATAGTTATGGTTTTTTGTTTTGGGTAAAATAGAGAACAAAAGAAAATCAAAAAAATAATGTAAAGTTACCAAATTTTTGGACAATATATTTACCTGGAAGCAATTCCACCGTGGATCTATGTTTGCTTCGGTAATAGGATTTGGTGTGCTAAGTAAGTTGGCTTGCAGGCGTAGCACAGCCTTTAAGGCATCATTGACATATCGACTGACAGTCTGTTCAGATCTATAGAAATTAAACTTAACATTTCGTATTTTCAAGTATTGTGCCAAAATGAAGAGGAAGAAGGCCACATTCTCTTCTAAAGTGACATGTTTTGAAGGTCCTAACCCACCAATTGTATGAATCATATTGCACAAAGTCACAAAAGAACGACGATCCATACGGAGTTGTTCAATGCATGCTATGTCACTTTTTCTCACTAAATAGTTAATATGATCCATTTGTTCTTGCAACCGATTGGGTCCTCTAATAAGATTACATGGATACTTAGATAAATACTTTTTCATGATAACTTGAATGACAACAGAAGCTACAGTGCATAAGCAAATAGCTCTTGCATTGCAACTTGCAGTACTACGTACAATTCAAGCTCATCATTACTTTCATTATCAAAGTCATTGATATTCTCATCCATCTATCAAAATAAATTATCATACAAAAAGCATTTAGAATTACAAATAATTTAAAGAATAGAGCATCTCTAGACATATAGATAACATATAAGAATCTACTTTTCACTGAAAGAGAAGTTTTAAATATAGAAAAACGTGAAAAAACTTCAAAAAGTTATGTGCTTTATATAATAGATAGTGTGCAGATAAAGGGAGTGTTAGGTTTTTATTCTTGGCAATCCCGTTTGACAAAACTCCTTTCAATTGTACTTGTTTTCGCACTTTTATTTCAGTGAGGCTATGAATTTGTTAGATGCGAATCCAACACGAATTGTGCCTTGCAGAGAAGTTTGTGATGTTAATACTTTCAAGATTGCCACTTCGCTGATTATGACATGGATCGAGTTGCCCGGTCAGCTCACGGGGGTTCAGAGGGCAGTGCCTATTGGCGGGTCCGGGGCAGCGCCCAAGCGGGGTTAAGAGGCAGTGCCCCCGAAGCAAAACGCAAAATTGCATTAGAAGTTGCCTGTCCGCCCTTGCTCGCTCGAGCGAAGGCTGCGTCTGTATAAAAACCTGAAAGAGATTAATGTACACTCGAGCGAAAGGGTGCGTGGCTCGAGCGAAGCCACTTATGGAAAATACGCGTTTTTGGTTCCTCGCTCGAGCGAGAGAGGCTTCGCTCGAGCGAGCTTCACAGTCCCAAATTTCTATAAGTATTTGTTTTAGTCCAAAACTAGGATTACTACTCCAGATCTTCTTCTTGGATTCTAGGGTTTATATCTGGGGATATTTTGCTAGTTTTCTTTGATGTTTTGATTGAGTATTCAACTCATGGTTTAAAGAGTATACATCAAAGGATTATTTGTTTGTTCTACACAAAAGAAAGAGTTGTTCAATGGATTCTGAAGAATTCGAGCTTGAAGCTTTGGTGGATTCTGGAGTGGCTCATCGTCAAGACAATTCCGAGGTGAAGACGGGGTTGGAAGAGACACAAAGGGGTTGGTTCAATTCGGACGTGGATTCGCTAGGTAATTGAGAGTATACCTGTGTAATTCCTTTATATCTTCTTAGTGGATTGTTTTGTGGCTGTTGCCCGTGGTTTTTTATCACAATTGGAGGCGCTCCAATTGCGGTTTTTCCACGTAAAATTGGTGTGTCGATTTGTCTTGATTGTTTGATTGTTTGATTGGGATTGTTGTTTATTGCTTAAAATTAATACATAATCACAAATCAACATCTATGAGATTTCTAGATTTTTCAATTGGTATCAGAGCGGGTCGCTCTATTTTTTTTGTTTTACAAATCTATTAGAGCGAGATCTTGTTTGATTTGTGATAATGGATACAATTCGTGAGGGAAATTCTATGGTTCGACCACCCCTACTTGACGGATCCAATTATTCTTTTTGGAAAGCTCGGATGAGATCGTTTTTAAAATCTATTGATGAAAAAGTTTAGAAATCTGTCATGTATAGGTGGACTGAACCAACGATTACCGTTGATGGAGTAACTTTCCCCAAACCAATTGATAAGTGGGACACAATTGATTACCAAAATAGTAGCTGGAACAGTAAAGCTATCAATTCTCTCTTTTACGCTATCACACCTGAAGAGTTTAGTCATATTTGTAATTATGAAGTCACAAAAGAGACTTGGGATATCTTACAAACTATTCATGAGGGCACTCCTTCTGTTAAACGCTCAAAACTTCAAAAGCTCACGTCTAGTTTCGAAAACCTTTCAATGAAAAATAGTGAGACCTTTGATGAATTTTATGCGAAGCTGAGTGACATTGTAAATTCCAGCTTCAATTTAGGTGAAAAAATACCAAAATCCAAAGTTGTGGGAAAAATTTTGAGATCCTTGCCCGATCGGTTCCAACCAAAAGTTACGGCTATTGAGGAGGCTCAAGATGTTGACAACCTCAAGCTGGATCACTTGGTTGGAAATCTCCAAACTTATGAGGCACATAGGAATTTCAAAAAGAAGCAAAAAGATGTTATTGCTTTTAGTAGTGCTCATAAAGTTGGAGAGGATTTTGATGAGGATTGTGAAATAGATTCCAAGATTACGGCTGCTTTTGTTAAACAATTTAAAAAATCTTTTTTTGAAAAAGAATCCTAATCTTTTGGAATCTACTCATACTCATAAATCTAAAGACTAAGATAAACTCAAAATTAATTCTATAGCCAAGAAGGAGAAAGGAAAGATACAAGGGAACTCTGAAAGAGTCCAATGCTATGAATGCCAAGGATTTGGCCACTTTGCTTCAGAATGCCCCACTCGTTTGAAGAAGAAGAAGAAAGCCCTCGCTATTACTTGGGATGATAAATCAGAATCTGATGAAGATGAAAGTGACAACGAAGATCAAGGCGAAGAGGGACATAAACAATTCCTTGCTTTCATAGCGGCTTCCGAAACTGAAGGACGAACAGAGTATCCGAAGAGATCGGTTGAGAATGCCATTGATGATGAATCCTCGGAGAGTGATGATGAAAAGCTTGAGCAAGCTTATGAAAAGTTGTATAATGAATCTCTTAACTTATCCAAATTGAATGACAAACTCACTATGAAACTCAAAGCATATGAAAATGAGAATGTCAAACTAAAGGAGGAGATTTCCGAGGCTAGGATTGATGCCATCAAGATAGCTAATGATCGACAAGCTCTTTGTGCAAAACTCTTGACTTGTGAGACAAAGAGGAATGAGCTACAACAAATCTATGCAATGTATGAAGAAAAGATTGAATCTCTCGAAATGTCTCAAGTTGCCTTAAAATAACTAATGATCAGGAAAGAGGAAGAGCTCAAGTGTGCTATGGCTACCATTGGTCTTTGGAACAAAGGATCAAAGACTTTGGAGGATATTATTGGGTCTCAACAAATGTGTTGTGACAAGAGTGGCATTGGCTTTGGTGATAACAAAGAGAAAAAATAGAGTGCAACTACATCTCATGATATAAGAACTCAAGGAAAGGGAGAACAAAAAATTCAACATAAGGATGGACTTCTCAAACTTCCTAGAGTTGGTAAGGTAAAAGAAAAGAAGGTACACTCTGTTTTTATTTGTTATCATTGTGGTATGCATGGTCATATTTGCCCTTATTGTTATAAGTTGCATGGGAAAGTGTCTCATAGAGATGGAAGAAATTTCAACATCTCGTGGGGTAGGAGACACTTCACTGGTAGTAATGAGGTTAAAGGTCATATTAGACCTCGTTATTTTGATCAGCCTGAGACCAAACATGGAGCGAGTTTGTATTTGCCTAGACCTAGAAATAGGAAGTTGGAAACCAAGTTGAAACGGGTTCCCATTGAAAGTAAAGGGAACCACAACGTCAAGACACCACCCAAGAACTGCAATACTCACAACTTTGTTTATACTAAAGCGGTTTGGGTGAGAAAACTTGACTTGTGTTAATTTGTTTATTTGTTTTAGTTTTTGGGTTTCTATGTGTTTTTTGAAAGAGAAAAAAATATGTGTACATGTTCGTTTTTTGTCTTGCTTTGGTTATGAAAAAAAAATGAAAAAAAAAACAAAAAGATTTTCTTAGTATGGTTTTGCAAGCTTAAAATTTTTTGAGTGATCCTTGGTGCATATTGGAATTGATAAGAATATCCATTACCTGTTAATATGTGTGTGCTTTCTGTGGTCATTACTTATTTTGGAGTGTGTTTTTTGATTAGTATGTCTCATTCTGTACACACTCTTGGATTAACAAATATCGGAATCTTCCGCCTTAGTGATTATTTTTTTTATCGACTTCTGGCATTGTATCTTTTGCTTTTCTAGAGGAATTGACCTATACTAGCATATCATGGGTGATGTTGAGTCTCTTAAACCACCTTCCATCTTTTTGCATCTCCACGGCTTTCCCCTCTATTCTTTGTAGTCCAGCCATGAGAAAAAGGTTACCTCAGAGTCACCAACCAGACCATCCTTATTATATCCATGCTTCTCTGGTTTGATTTCCATACTCTTGAGCGTGTCAGCCGCCAATGAGTGTGCAAAAGATTAAGAAAAAGAATAAGAAAAAGAAAAGGAAAAAGAAAAAGAAAAAGAAAAAGAAAAAGGAAAAGGAAAAAAAATGTGCAAAAGAAAGAAAAGAAAAAAATGTGCAAAAGAAAGAAAAAAAAATGTGCAAAAGAAAGAAAAAAAAGAATTCATTGATTAAGGGGGAGCCTCCGCTTTTACTCACCAAATACCCCTTGATTCCTAGTGGTTTGACTTTCCGTAGTTGTGTTTAGATTCTTTGACGGAGGTTCAGCTATCTGATCACTACTAGGATTTGAATCTAGTGTTTGTCGAACTCTAAGAGTCACACACACACTTTTTTTCATGGGATCTATGCTTTTCACATAATGCATCACTTTCTTTTATGAGGAATCTTCTGGAGGCTGTGCACATTGTGTTTTCAAGTAATTGTGCTTCTTGGATAATCTTGTGTATTTCAAGGTACAAATCTGAAATTCCTTACTTGCTCCACCATATTATTTTTTGTCATTTTTTTCTTGTTCACTGTTTTCAGTGTTTGTGGGTACTTTTAATGCGGGGGAGTTTGGTTTATCATTGTAAGAGTTTGTTAGCATGAACTCTTTGATTATTCCCTTCTTGCATGCTATTGTTGTTTGAGCTTCCTTTGTCAATTCATGACAAAAAGGGGGAGTTATGTTGTGTCGGGTGCGGGTGCATGTGTCTTAGTTTTCATCTATTCATGCTACATGTTCTTTAAATGCTTCAAGATAATCTAGCCATATGTTTATTGTTTTTTCATATACTCTTGTGGGACTAATAGTTGTTTTGGAGATTGTGGCATTAATAGTTGTTTTGCAGATCATCATGACCTTGAGAAAGAAGTTGGCTTTTGTTGGCTGTAATGGGTTGGGCAGTTTAGGATTTTATTTGTTAGGTGTGTTTTGTCACGGCATTGCCAAAGGGGGAGATTGTTAGGTTTTTATTCTTGGCAATCCCGTTTGACAAAACTCCTTTCAGTTGTACTTGTTTTCGCACTTTTATTTCAGTGAGGCTATGAGTTTGTTAGATGCGAATCTAACCCGAATTGTGCCTTGTAGAGAAGTTTGTGATGTTAATACTTTCAAGATTGCCACTTCGCTGATTATGACGGGGATTGAGCTACCCGGTCAGCTCACGGGGGTTCAGGGGGCAGCGCCCCTTGGCGGGTCCGGGGCAGTGCCCAGGCGGGGTTGAGGGGCAATGCCCCCGAAGCAAAATGCAAAATTGCATTAGAAGTTGCAATTTTGTGGATTATTTTGTGGATTATTTTGTGGCTGTTGCTTGTGGTTTTTTATCACAATTGGAGGCGCTCTAATTGTGGTTTTTCCACGTAAAATCGGTATGTCGATTTGTCTTGATTGTTTGATTGGGATTGTTATTTGTTGCTTAAAATTAATACATAATCACAAATCAACATCTAGGAGATTTTTAGATTTTTCAGGGAGATTAAAATAGAATTCTTCTTAAAAATGCTATGTATCTAGGTAAACTACCCAATAAAGTGCCCAGAATTTGAATATGATTTAAACTTTGTGTGTTTTGAAAAATCTAATCCACACATGTTGAATGTGAACAAATATTTTTTTTTAGATAGTATTTCTGAATTTTCTTTGATTGCTTGAAAACTTCATCCATGATTGCTGATGGTGATTACTTCTGGGCAAGGTGTTGGAAACTTGCAATTAAAAAAAGTTCCAAGAGACCCAATGGAGGATGGTAGCTAATCTATGATATATGGTGCTATGTTTGGAAAAAAAAAAAAAAACTGTTGGAAACTTGCAATGAAAAAAAGTTCCAAGAGACCCAATGGAGTATGGTTATCTAATCTATGATTTATGGTGCTATGTTTGGAGAAAACTGTTGGAAACTTGCAACAAACATAACATGCTTTGAGAAGCAAAAAACTCATAAACACAATGTTTAAGATTCAGTTGGCATTAGCCAAATTTCATACCTACCACACCCAGATACAGTTGACTGATGATTGAAAATGGAGTACACAGAAAATTTTGGGATCTTGGGGTAACTTCCAACAACAGAATTAGGTGAGTTGAATGCCTTGTCAAGAAAGTATATGTAGAAAAAGAAATGTTTAATAATTGAGTAGAGCTTGAGCAATGCATGCTTGGCTTAAACAAACCCAAACTAGAAAAGCACAAGGAACATAGTAAACAGGTGTAAGATTGACCATCATTTAATTGTTGTTCTAAATAATAGGCACTTTTCCTTTGGTTTTTTAACTTCCAATAAACAAACAGAAACTATTCCATAACTTCAATGGATGAAAAAATGGAGACCTCGTAGTTTCTCTTTTACAATATACAGATTCATTACAATTGAACATGATCAAACATTCTTCCTTAAGAGAGAATGTTCCACATTATTTTTTTTTCTTAAATCAATTAATAATCTAGTCAATTTAATTTCACCATAACTATGTTTAAAAAAATAAATAGCATATTTTATAATCATACTTGTCATTTATCTTTATTAATGGTTGTACTTATTAGATTAATTTAACTTATTTTTTAAAAAAATTATATATATATATATATATATATTTAATAGATAAAATTATCGAAATGGATTAAGGAGGAGCTTGGGGCTGCACTATATCAGTCCTTCACATGCTCTATTTTTTGTTAAATAAGTTCCAGCCTCCAATAATTGCAAGGCAACAAAGATTACAACAAAACACGACTTCACATGCTCTGTTTTTTGTTAAATAATAAGTTCCAACTTCCAATAATGGCAAGGCAACAAACTTGTATACAAACCCAGCACCATTAACAACATTAACAACGAGCTGCTGCTATTTTTTCAAGGCTCAAAAAAAAAAAAAGAAAAAAAACAACAACAACAACAAATACAGACCTAAAACCCACCAAAATAGGCATAACATAAACAAAATCCCTCATATTGAAGAAATATTGAGAAAAAAAACGAGCTCTGCAAAATCCCTCAAATCTGGTTTGATGAAGAGAAAAAAAAATAAATAAATAAAAAAATAACTAGAGAGAAAAAAAAAATTTTTGAACCAAATCAGCCATAACAACAACCCAAATTGAAATAAAAAATAAATACCATACAAAATGAAAGATGTAGAAAGTGTTTCAAACTTGAGTGTAGATGAGCGATCAAATGATTTGATGAAATTGAACCACGAACAAAAGAATCGCCTCTAGGGTTTTGCCGTTTTGCTTCTTCTCATATAATGATCTGTGCTAACAATTATAGAGGAAGCAAAATATATGTTATGAGGGCAAAATGGTCATCTCACCCCCCTAATCCTAACAGTAAATAATCCTACCAAAATTGTCCCACACCCCCTCTCCCGGACAGTGGAATCCCCCATATGCGGGATAAGGAATCCGGCCGGACTCCATGTCCGGCGGACTAAAAAAAAAAAAAAACGGCGGATAAGGAGCTTTCAATGGATAACAATCCAAGCAGTGGATTGTCCCCCCCTAATCCGGCGAATCAAACACGCCCTTAGAGTGTAGATGTATGCATGCCTTGGCATGCATTGGCTTGCCTCTAATAGCTTTCTTGGGAAGAAAAGGCAGTCAAAATGCTCTACCCAAAAATCTGAATTTCTCTCTCTTTTTTTTTCTTTTTTTTTTTTAAAAAATAAAATCAATGTTTATATATAATATGTTCACTAGATGTTTTGTTCCCTACTATCCTCTAACTAACTTAGTTATTATTTGTTTAACTCATTTAGTTTCCACAATTGTATTTAGATATAGAAATTTAATCACATAAAGATAAATAAATTTATTTAAAGGAGTTTAATATTGGTATTAATCATGATTCTATTAACATTATAATTTAATAATCACTATTAATTGACTTAATATTGTTATTAGCAAACTAATTAGTTGTCCAAAAATTCTGAATGTTACACTCATATATTCTTGTTTTACTATCCACACATGTCTCCATATAATTCACATGTTCCCCAACTAATCAAAGCTCAATCTCAAATGATATTCATGATTACACTCCCTTGTTTCCAATGAAACAAAATATTTTGTTATTGACATCCATGAGCCTTCAACGTAGGCTAAGTACCTAACATAACCTTAATATCGAAGCCAAATCTTGGTTCACAAGTTCCTTAGCCACATTAGCTTGAATATTCGTTCCCATACAGCTTACATGCCTTATTAATAAATCAAATAGGAGGGTCATTTACATTCGGAAGCCACAGATAACTTACTTCAGCATGTTAACAACATTACTTATCATACATGCTAAGAATCTATATAGAGGGCATTGAACATTTCCAATAAAATAGATCCTTCGGGTAACAAAGAAATTCTTAATACATAATATTAGCCTCAAACATCAATTCAGTTTATAACGAAATAATTCTGAGGACTTATCATTCTCAATCTCAATACTTAACTTATTACACAAGCTCCCATACATCTTTCGAAACACGCAACATATCACTTTATTACTAAATACGTGTGAATTAAACGTATACTAGACGCACTAATGCTCAATGGACACGTGTGTGAGATCTTAACTCATGTTCTAATACCAACTGTCATGACCCAAACCTGCTCCCTAAACTTTTAGGGGCGAGTTTGGATTGTGACAATTAGGCTCTATATCCATGGACAAAAACTTAACAATGGCTTCCGATTCAAAGCTACGCTTCAAAAGCCTAGAAACAATCGATGTCCATGAAACAATATCAGGGTAAAGAATGGCATCAAAGACTCTGCAAGCATCAACAATGTGAATTTCAAGGACATAGAAGTGAATTAAGCAGTTTTGGATGAAGATATCGAAAAAATGACCAGTTTTGATGACACGGGCATGGATTTCAAGACCCTTTTGGAGAGCACGCAGTGAGGAACAAGCCTTGAGGACATTAATAAAGATGAAGTGGTTATGGGAAGAATGGTAATGAAGCATTTGGTTGTAGAGAATGAGGGCATCTTGTGGGTTGGTTGAGTGTGTCAAGGAACCCAAAAGCAAGTTCAAGGTGTAGGGTGTGGTTGATTTCAGTATGTGGGCATGGATTTGGTTTAGTCGTTTCAGTGTGAAAGTAGGACTTAGAGACTTTATTATTGGCATATTCTATTTGTGAGTGATTTCCTTTGTGATCCATCAGTCATGAGGCAAATTAATGTTTCATGGAGCCATCAAAATCAAAATTTGATGGTTTATATTGAAAACAATAATGTTTAATACACACAAAAAACACCCCAAAATTATTTGAGTACAAAACAGACACACTGTAACGCCCTGAAACAATAAACAATAAAACCATCCAAAATATTAATAAATAGCAACCATGATCATTCTCTGAAATAAGTGTTCTTCCATTTCATATGGTTCCATTGTACAAAAGATAACACATGCAGTTATACATTCATAAGTCCTAACCCTGAATCTATAACATGTGCCATATCAAAAGATTTGAAGTAAAGTTAAGCAAATAATAAATGCCCTAAAGGATATAACTTTCAAAGACGATACTTGGTTACAACAAAAATGAGTTTAGACTCAATATAAATAAAGCCCTAGGCTTGTATAAAAATAATACAAGAAATAAACAAAATGAAGCTCTTGTTCCAAATCCTCCCAAGTTATTGCCTTGGTGGAGACATATCATCAGCATCTGAAAATAGTTTTTCACATAGGGTGAGCCAAAGTCCAATAGAGATACTACAACATAGTATATAAATCTTAACAAAGTTGTAAGGTAAATCCATGTGCAATGCTCGTGACAAAACATTTTATATTTCTTTCCAAAATCATGCAATGTCAAGTTGTAATCGTAATTCATGAAATCATTTCCTTTACAGTAAAAAACAGGACAGTAAATCACAACTCTGGGAATCTCTAGGTACGTGTCTGCAACTAGACCATACAAGTACTAATAATTTTCATTTTTATCAGTATTAATCGGAAGGCTCGACGCCTAACCGCGCGGGTTTCTGGACTTTACCAAGGACGCACAGGCCAACATAGTATCATAACCACACCCCCTACCTAGATTTACCAAGGTATGCACCATTTTTCTCAAAACAATATACATTTTCAATGTGTTAAATATGCAATAATACGCAATGCAAATGGATGAGAAATTGGTTTCAATTCACCTAATTTTCATGTAATTTCTACAACAATCATAGCTATTCTCCACCGATAGCCCAAAACAGATATCTCTAAACAGAAAAATAACTTCCATAAAGATAAATTTTTTAAATTTCAAGATATGAGTGATAATACATATCAATCTCCACCATCCTCATCACTCACATAACCTAACATGTCCGTTTATAGCCTTTCGGCGTCACCGATTGACTATATCAAAGTTAAATAAATAGTTAATTAATTTATACAAGTCTCTCAGGTTTAAGAAAAATAAGTACATTGTAATAAAGTTACCTTTTAAATTGATAGTGATCATTTCATAGGTGTTCTCAAAATCAATTATGTTCAGTGCATGTACTCATTGCACAACACCTACCTATTTGTCTAAGGTCACTACATCGATGATGAAGTAAATCATTCTATCATATAGTAGCAAAATAAGTGTAGGCCATAGAAGTGCGACATCCAATCAACACCATAGCCTAGAACTTAGTTGTATGAAACGGGAGCGGGAGTGGGGAAGCGTGACCATGTAAAGGAGTCATAGTTTGGGAGCGCTTATATATTATTTTTATTGAAATATTTTTAATTTATCTATATAAACATTTTTTTAATTAACATATATATGTTATAATTTTTTTATGTAATATTTAATTAATTAAATACAACATAAAAAATATTTTTTTAAAATGAATAAAAAATAAAAGTAGTTGAGTGGTATTTTTTAGAATACTAGTCATTATCTTTGAATAAGATTTATTATATTTTATTTAATAAAACAACATTTATGTTTTATTTAAATATATTTATTATTTTTTATCTTATATATTATATTAATTGATAATATTTTTAATTTATTATATATATTTTTTATTTTTAATTGACATATATATTATAAATAAATATGATTTATAAACAGTTATTTTTATTGATATATGACATATATATATATATTATAATTGAGATATATATTAATTAAATATCTTTTGAGAGAGAGAAAGAGAGAACAAATTATACATTAGAGAAGAGAAGAGAAGATAAAAGAAAACAAAGAGAAGATAAGAGAGACAAATATGCCGGTTTATTTATTTTTATATTTTTTTATATAATATAATATAATATGCCTATTTTTTAAGGTTGGTTTGGCAAGTCTAAAATAATTCAAAAAGTCAAAAAGTTACACAAAAAGTAAAAAAGTCATTACTATTCACAAATAAAAAATATTAAAAAAATATTTCATATATTTTTATAATACAAAAGTTTGATGCATGCTGTCAGCCGTACTTGTGAAGTAGGAAGGCCATTATACACTTTTTAGGCCAAAAAAAAAAAAAATACATATGTAAAGCCACAAAGTTTGATGGTAATGTTGGGCCCTTGGGGGCCCACTAAGAGTTCCGTTTTGATAATCCGAATCGTTTAATATGTAGAACTTGTCGAGTAATATATATTTATAAAAAATCACGTTGATCGGATATCGTTAACTATATGATCAAATCAGTTTTGTATAAACAAAACAGATGGTGTGAAAGTTAACTGTTGAAAAAAAATAATCCGATCATATAGCTATCGATATCCGATCAACGTGATTTTAATAGGTATATTATACTCGACGAGTTGTACATATTGAACGGTTCAGATTATTAAAATGAGACCCATGGTGGCCCCTACGGACCGTCCATCATTGTCCAAACACTTTGCCTCGAAGGAGATAATTATTTTCTGCGTAAGACATGCTGGGGCAGCAGGGCAACTGTACAACCACTCAACTTTCTTCCACTATACACTTTTTTTATACAATTTTTTATTACATATTTTTTCGTAAAAAGACAAAAAGTTAACCCAAACATCCATCTTTTTTTTTTTTCCTTCAACTTTTTAGTTCAAAAAGATAAAAAATACACTTATTTAAGACACTCCAAACAATCTTTTAATGGCCTTTGATTGTATCATAATTTGTATCCAATATTTTTTGAATTTGTAAATTAAGACTAAAGGGTTGTTTGGGATGATCTAAATAAGTGTATTTTTATCTTTTTATAAAAAAATGTATAAAAAAATAAAAAGATAATATGATAAAAAAAATAAAAAAATAAAAAGATGGATCATTTTTCGGTTGCCCAACTTGGCCTAATTATAGGCCCAATAAAGCCCATTGAATATTTTTTTTTACAGAAGCCCATGACCATATGCTAGGTCAAAATAAAATATATAATAAAAAAAAAGAAAGATTAGTACAGCAAATAAGTGGGGCAGCTCAGCTGTGTCGTCTTCTCCGTCTTTGAAGACTGGGCTGATTCATTCCTTCGACTTCTCTCTCGGTCTGTTTCGCTTCATCTTTTTTCGAAAGGTATGCCATCGTCCTCCTTCTTCTTCTTCTAGCCCATATCTGATTTTTAAAAAAATCATCTTTTTTTTTTTTTTTCCTATCAGATCCATATCTTTAGATCTACGTGCAAATCTGCTTCGGATTTTTTTTTTTGTTGCTTCAGGAGTTGTTTGATTTTCTTCATTGATCCCATCTTGGATAGAATCGCGTTTCTCTCCCAAAAGAATCGCGATTTTCTCTCTAAAGAATTGTGTTTCCTACACGATTCTGATTTGGGAACGCAAAATCGTTATTCTTCCCGAAAATTGTTACCCACTATAACGATTACTGCTACTAAGCCTAGGGCACCAAAAAATTATAACTCCCAACTTTTGGTTCATTAACCATTAGCATGTTTTTCTACGATGTTACCCAAGGACCTTGTGTTCGTAACATTAAATATAATACTATCTAGAATAATAATAATATACTATCTGGAGTCATGGGATGATCAGGGTTTTCCTGTTTGTGCAAAAGCTCTCGAAATTGCCCAGATGGTAGATAAATCTAAGTTTGGGAAACCTATTAAAATAAAGTCAAAACCAGAGGCTTGTCTTGTCTGAAGAATTAGAGAGCATAAAGATGGAACCAGATCAGTGTTTCAACATGAAGCAATTAGTTAGGTTGTTTTTGGATAATGGATTTGGACGGATTTAGAAACCATAAATATATATATATATATATATTCACATTTTTCTTTTTTAAGATTCAAACACAACCTTAGTAGAAAAGTAGTTACCTATTCATCTCTTGCGGCGTAGCAGAGAGGAGGGGAAAATGACGAAAAGATCTACAATTTGAAGTTGGGGTGGTCAGGCCAGGCTGGGTTCGGACTGACCTAAGCAAGAAAAAAATAGAGAAATTATGTGTCCAAGCCCAAGCTGACATCGGGTTGTGCTCTAAAATTACATTACAATCCTGAACCTATCCAATAAATTCACATATTAAATATCAAAATAAATGTTATAAACAAAATAAAAAATCAATCACTTCATAGTTGAGTTGAGACAAGTGTTTAATTATATTTTAATTTCAAAGCTTGGTGGGATGTAAAGTGATGTCCATATGATTACAGCATCCAACAGTGTAGATGATAGACAGTTTGAAGTGTATTTATGAAGTGTATCTACGAATAGCATTCCCTTAAATTTATTTGGTCCCACATTCTAGTTGGTACATTTTCAGTTTTAAGAATGTTGATGTCAAAATGCTACAATTTCATAATTTATCTATCTATATTATAAATGTAGGGTAGTTTCTAAAGCTTCCAAATTCTCAAACTTGGTCTCTCACTCAAAGTTGAGATTATCTCTCCTCCTTGGCAGTCTTAGAAATCTTTCTTTCCATTTTTCCTAATTTCTAATAAAAATTTATTTTTTATGGGGAAAAAAGAGTAAAATTTGAAATAAAAAAGATATGGATATACATATAGAACTTAAAAAGATATGATAAATTCTTATTTAAGATATTTCAAATGTAATTATTGACATATTCCACTCTCAATTCTTCAAAGATATGATCAAATCTAATTTAAGATATTTCAAATTTAATTATTATAATAGCAAATGAAATATTTTACTCTCAATTCATCTATTATTAGAGTTTTATTTAATTTACTTTTTTTTTTCTCCCACAATTATCTTATTTTTTTATATCTTGAAATTTGAACTTGAATTTTTTTTAATCATTCAAATCTAATTATTAAAATAAAAAAATATATTTTACTGTTAATTCTTCTATTATTAGAGTTTTAGTTGATTCCCCCCCCCCCCCCCAAAACCCAATTTACCTTATTTTTATAGATCTTTAAATATTTGAACTTGAATTTTATTTTATTTTTTTTGTCTTTCATTTATCATAACTTCTTCCTCCCTCTTCCTCTCTTGAAAGATTTTGTTTGATTTCTCTTTCCATGATTTTTAGAATTTATCTTCAAATTTAAACAATGGAGTCTATCTAATTGAAAGTTTATATATTGTCCTTTTACAATCTTGGTGTTGCTACTTTTATGATTGTTATTTTTGAATTTTCAATATTTTTATATTTTTCGTGTATGCTGTAAATATATCATTTCTCATTCAATTGATTTGCATGGGTGTTTACTTATGTTGCTGATTTTGTATGTGTATATAAGCTACATTAAAAAAAAATGTAATGTTCTTTTTTTTCTCCTTGGATTGGACTTAAAGAAAAAGACTACAGCAAATTAGAGACAAGAAGCTTGAGAAGCTTATCTCGAATTGTAGTAGAAGAGGCGTCCTTCAGTAGCACAATGCATAGAAATGAAATGCATAAATAACCACTAATTTTCTTCTCATTACGATATGGCTTGAGCATCTTTATTTATTTATTAAATGTTTAGTATGATTTATATTATATAAGATAATTTTTTGAATGAATGTTATTATTTGTTCATTATGTTTTTTCTCATTTATGTTGCACTTTTATTATTAAAATATCTGGAATACACTTGCACAAAAGACACATTTTTGCATTTATTGAGAAAATTGTGGGTTTGATTTACTTGAAGTTCTTGCATTTTCAATTTATTTATTTATTTTCAAGATTGGAGGGTCTAAATGAAGTTTAAAACAACAATTCTGCTATAAATTAATAAGATCATAAATTTATTTTTGTAGTGAAAATAGATGAATTAATAAGATCACATATATTAATTTCGAATTGCATTAGCAATTTAAATGTTGTTCATATACAATCAATTTTTTTTGACATATTGCAATTTAATTAGTGTTCATATACATTCTCTTTTGATTGTAACATTATTCCTATTACATGTCTTACTTTGAGATATGGTAGGAAATATTTTTTAACGATACTAATGCGGATGATTACTATGAGTGTTTCAATCAAAATCTAGTCTCTCATATTTTACTTTGTTTTATTAAACCCAAAATATAATATGTACACATTTGGTTTGAAAATGAGAGAGATTATATTTTGAAATGAAAACTCTATCATACTGAACATGATTTCAATTTTTTTGTTTTTTTTTTTTTTTTTGCTTTTGTTTTTTGTTTTTTTTCCTTTATAGTTTTTTTAGTTTAAGGTTGTTATTTTCATTTACTTCTTTAATTATATTTTGTTTATAATTTTAATGGATAAATAATTCTATAAAGAACAAAGTTTAAGATGGTTATGTAAATTTTTGTAGATATCTGTAGCATTCCACCAATAAGGTAACACAAGTTTGCTATTATATTAACAATACAAGTTAGTTTAAATTTTTTTATATTTTTTTTATGTTATGAAAAATAAAATCAATAATTTTAAACAGTACAGCTAAATTTGTTTTGGGTGGAGTAAGAGAAAATTAATTAATTTTATGCATATTATGAAATGATAATAGGTATTAAGTTATTTAGGGGTTTAGCAAAATGGTAGTGACAAGGCAAGGACAACTAACAAAGAGAAATTAAGATGTCTAGCAGGAGGAAAGTTAGATAATTGGGGTCATGAAAGTCGCGAGCTGGGTGAGAGAGGGGAATAAGAAAAGGGCTTAATGTGAGTTGTCAAATCTAGCGAGTGTGAGAAAATCTAGAAATCGCACTTGGTAAGTAAATGTTGATCTTAGGAAGGACAAGAGGATAGGAGTCATTGGTAATTTATTGTTTGTCATTTTCATTTTGTTATTAAATTTTTTGATTTAAACAAATTTTCCTAGATTGAATTTCACAAAAAAAGAAAAAAGAAAAAAAAGAGAGTAATTATTATATATGTATACACACATAGTTTATGATACCATCATATGAATCTAATATACCATCATATGAATATAATATATGGCAAATTAAAATTATGAAACCCGTAGAAAATAATAATGTATTTACATTTTATCATAGGTGTAGTTTTTGTTCCTAAAAATAAGAATTAAAAAAGTGCAATTTTATAATTTATCATTTTTTTTTATTTAATTTTTACTAATTACATTTGAATTCATATATTTGTTATTTAGAACTTAAAACATAACATTAATGGTAGAAAAATAAAAAAAAAGAAGTAAATTGTGATAAAAATAGTTAAAATTTAATTAATTATATTTTTTTACTGCATAATTTTAAAATTAATTGTTAATTAATTATTTGAAACCGCGCTAGTTTTCAATGATACAATTGTTATTTCTTTTATTTTTGGGTTATGCTACTATACACATACGTAAGTAATGACATACAAATGTCATAACGAAATGGTTCTTAGTTATAACTAAATACCATAGAAGGTATGACCAAAGACTTTTTTTATTATAACCAAAATATTAATCACATAATACCACAATAAATCATGCCTAACTTCATAATATGTTATAATCAAATATCACAAACGTCATAACTGATTATATGGTTAGCTAACCAAAATGGGGGGTTGTATTAAAGAATTTTTCGGAGTGTATATTATAGAATTTTTCTTATATAAATTATAGAACCTGAGACTTTGTCAATTTTTTTTATTTTTCAAGCTTACCCATAAAATTACTAATTGCTAAAATCTTCATCAACTAACTTCTAAACCATTTTTAAATTTGATTCATCTTTTTCATTTGTCAAATCACTCAGAAGTTAATATAAATGCATTGCAGTTACATTCTCCACTAGTACTTTAATATACCGACAGGTGTTTATAGTAAAAAATTCAACAGTAGAAATTGAGTTTTCAAGTCTGACACTAATATTTTATATACTGACAGGGTGTTTGTAACCAAAATTTAACAGCATAATATCAAATTTTCAAGTCTAACACAACCAAAACCAACCTCGTTGTTTTGCGAAATCATGTCACTGGATCGGGTGGGGTTTGTTGGGCCAATCTGATTCTTGAACATCTTTACTCACCACAACAACAAAAGGAACTTATATTTGTCTCATAAATATAGACCAATACCGTTACATCCTCACAAATTATGTCCCTTTAGGGCTGTGCAAAGTGTCGTTAAATCCGTTAAAATCCACATCGTTTTATCCGCTAATTGCAACACCCAATCCTATTTATTCATGAATTGGGTTGTTTTTTTTTTTTCTTCTTATGGAGTTTGTGAGTGAGCTATTGATTGGTATCTTCCAAATCTTCTGCATATGGATATAGAATACTTCCAAATCTTGATTGTTTGAAGTGCCTAGTTTTCTTGCAAATTATGCCTGCAGGTCATATAAGAGAGGGGAGCGTGGGTCTGTTTTGGGTTCAAATAATTCGGACGGAGTTTCTTTTGTGTGGATTAAACATTATTGTTTTCAATATAGATCATCAAATTTTGATTTTGATTTTGATTTTGATTTTGATGGCTCCATGCAACATTAATTTGCCCCATGACTGATGGATCACAAAGGAAATCACTCAAAAATAGAATATGCCAATGTGTGGGTTATTTTCCGATCACACTGCCTATCTTAGTGAGTCAGCAGTAGTAACATAGGCAGAATAGATGGAACAAGCAATAACACAAAGACAAGAAGGATTTATGTGGTTCGGCAATAATTGCCTACGTCCACGGGTAGTGCCGAGGTGTTTCACTATGAACAATAATAAGGCTTACAACTCACTTTTGGCAACTTTCTCACTTTCTCAGTATATAATTATCAGTATTACAATTGAAGTATCTGTCTCCGTCCCGTTCTAATCCAGTCCCCTCCTTCGTTGTTCTCCATCTCAATATATACACCCCCATAGAGATGGAGAAGCTCACAGCTTTTGAGCTATCTTGCCAGCCCACTAAAGCACTTTAAACAGCTTTTGAGGTAAAAGCTGTTTTATTCCTCCCCACTACTGTTAGTGGCCTCGTGGGTACTTCACATGGCCTCGAGGCATGCTTGTTGGTGAGATAATGGCCTCATGACTTCTTCCACTAGGCTGGACATCCACCTAACCGCGATAATATTTTATAATATCAACCTCGGCTGACTTCTCTGTGGGTAGCTCGGCCTCTGTATGTTGAGCCGAGGTTGGAGGTCTTTGTCCCGAATTAATCTGCCTTCGGAAATTACCTCGGCAATACTAGGATTCCTTGGCAAAACTTTACTGTGATACGTGGCTCTCCTAATGACACGCCGACGTCATCTTGCCACGTGTTGATACTCAGAAATATAACCCCACAGCCAATAATAAAGTCTCGGAGTCCCACTCTCACACTGAAACGACTAAACCAAATCCATGCCCGCATGCTGAAATCAACCACACCCTACACCTTGAACTTGTTTTTGGGTTCCTTGACACACTCAACCAACCCACAAGATGCCCTCATTCTCTACAACCAAATGCTTCACCACCCTTCTTCCCATAACCACTTCACCTTCACTCATGCCCTCAAGGCTTGTTCCTCACTGTGTGCTCTCCAAAAAGGTCTTGAAATCCATGCCCGTGTCATCAAAACTGGTCATTTTTCCGATATCTTCATCCAAAATTGCTTAATTCACTTCTATGTCCTTGAAAATCACATTGTTGATGCTTGCAGAGTCTTTGATGCCATTCTTTACCCTGATATTGTTTCATGGACATCGATTGTTTCTGGGCTTTCGAAACGTGGCTTTGAATCGGAAGCCATTGTTAAGTTTTTGTCCATGGACGTAGAGCCTAATGCTACTACACTTGTTAGTGTTATATCTGGATGTTCTAGCATAAGAGCTGTTAAGCTTGGTAAAGCTATTCATGGGTATTGTTTAAAGAATTTGACTGAAGATAATATCATTTTGGATAATGCGATATTGGATTTTTATGTAAAATGTTGGTCTTTAAGGAGTGCTCATTATCTGTTTGTGAGAATGCCTAAGAGAGATGTGGTTTCTTGGACTACAATGGTGGGTGGTTTTGCACACAGAGGATTTTGTGAGGAGGCAGTTGGGATTTTTCAGGATATGTTACAAAGAAGAGAAGCTGAACCTAACGAGGCCACTATAGTCAATGTATTGTCGGCATGTTCTTCTCTTTGTGCCTTGAGTTTGGGTTGATGGGTGCACAGGTATGTGAGCACTCGACATGATCTTATGGTGGATGGCAATGTGGGGAATGCTTTGATTAACATGTATGCTAAGTGTGGCGATATGGGTATGGCAATTCAGATGTTTAACATGCTTATGTATAAGGATATAGTGTCATGGAGTACTATTATTAGCGGATTGGCCATGAATGGCCTTGGTGTGCATACTTTGCTGCTCTTCTCACTAATGGTAATTCACGGAGTACCTCCTGATGATGTAACCTTTATTGGCTTGATATCAGCTTGCAGTCGTGGGAGGATGATTGATCAAGGACTGATGTTCTTCAAAGCCATGACTGATGTTTATAGAATTGAGCCCCAAGTGCAGCATTATGCTTGCATTGTTGATATGTATGGTCGAGCAGGGCTCTTGAAGGAAGCAGAGGCTTTCATAAAAAAAATGCCTGTGGAAGCAGATGGAACAGTTTGGGGAGCACTCCTTAATGCTTGCAGAATTCATGGGAATGAGGAGATGTTTGGGCAGATTACCCGTTGTCTTCCTACCACTGAAGGTGTGAGCATCGGAACTTATGCTTTGTTGTCTAACACATGCCAGTTCCAGGAGGTGGGAAGATGCTAATGCGGTTCGGGATGTGATGAGAACTATGGGGTTGAAGAAGAAGGCTGGATGTAGCTGGATTGAAGCTGATGCATCCATCCAGAGGTATGACATCTTGGATAAGTATGTTGCAAATGCAATGAAATATTATGCATTGTTCTTGTGATTTTAAATTGTAGCACAACAAATATATATTAAAGTTGTCAGAAAAAACAAACAAACAAATGAATTGCAGATTCATTTGTTCATTTGATCATAATAGCAATCAAGCAGAATAAAATGTCCTGTTAATATGTTGTGCCCATTTCTTTATTACGGGGAGTTTTAGTGAAGATCTTGGATCATAAAATTGTTGTCTAATTTTTAGTAGTTACTTTTTGCAGCTTGTAATGTGATATGGAGACATCATTTGTGCCCATTCAAGGACACTAAAATGTTTGCCAGAGTCTAGTAAAACCTAACTTTGACAGAAAAACTATGTAAGTCAGTTGGCCTCTATTATCTCCTGGGACAGTTCAACCATTTTAATATTTTATATAGAAGTAGGTTGGTTGGTGGCTAATGTTTCAAAATAGCAAAAAAATCTACTACCACATGACAATGTTAAAATACTACATGCACATCTTGCTGCAATTTTAGATCCATAGGATGGTCTAGTACCTTCTGCTTGAACTGTGTTTGGATCTGCGATTTGTAGAGGGATTTGCAAAGGAAAAAGAAAATGAAGGGTTAAATGGGAAAAACTAACCTTAGTTGCATGAAGGGGGAGCGGGATCGGGATCGGGGAATCGTAGACATTCCAAGAATCGTTGGTAGGGAGCGTTTGTATATATATCAAATAATATAATATTTAAAAATATATTGTAAGATTATATATTTTTTTTTCCTCTAATGATAATGAAAATATATGTTATAATTTTTTTTAAGAAAAGTACTATAAATATTATAATTATATACTTTTATTAGATTTTTTTCATTTATTATAAAATATTTATTCTAAAATATTTATATTATTTTTTATCTATTTATTTAAATTTTTTTAAAAAAAATTTATTTGTTTTATTTATTTTCTTACAAAAATAAAATAAAAAAAGAGAGAGGGAGAGGAGGAGAAGAAGAATCCCAAGCCCAACTCTCATGTTTATGATGCAAATCATCTAGTAACCCAAACACTAAGGGCTTATTTGGTTTGTATTTGAGAAACATGTTTTGAGATAAAAAAGTACGAAAATTTGTTTGGTTTGGTTTTTTTTAAAAAGATGTTTTGAAAAATTATTTTGAGAGAGAGTTTTGAAAAAAGTGATTGATTTGATGTGTATGAGAGAGAGATTTGTTTGGAAAACTTGTAAACCAAACAAGTTTTGAAAAAATTTGTTTGATTTGATTACTTTTAAAAACTTATTTGTAGAGAATTTTTCCCAAAATTTTTTGAGTAACACAAACCAAACAAGGCGTAAATAAAACAGCTCACAAGCCCAATGGGTCTAAAAAAAATTCCCAAAGCCCAACTCTCATGTTTAAAATTCCCAACCCTAGAAGCAGCTGCTTCTTCGCAGCATAAACCCTAGCAGCTGCTGCTTCATTGCAGCCTGGTATCTCTCTCTCTCTCTCTCTCTCTCACACCTTCTGTGTCGTTATCACTCCCAGCCAGTTAGATCTGCGATTCTATCACGAATCTTGCGACGAATTGCTAAATCGCAATTCTAGACGAGAATCGTCTCTCCTTCCGACGATTCCTACTACTAAGAAACTAACATTAGCCAATATTCTTACGTTTTCTCCTTGATGGCAGATAAGCTGTCAGTATTCTTACTCTGCTCCTAGTTTTTCTCACACGAGTAATGCAATACAAACTAATACATTTTGCGAATTTTTCTAATGTACTATCATATTATTTTAGTGAGTCCCATTTTGAAAATTAAAATTTTATTGTTGGATGCCACATCTGTCAATTAAGCTTGTAAAGTTTAGGGTAAATTACACTAACCTCCCTTGAGGTTTGAGAAAAATACAATTAGCCCCATAAGTTTGGCATAATTACACTGACCTCCTTTTAGTAAGGTTAAAGTGATCCAAACTAATGCAAATGATGGATAGATTTGTGTTTATACCTAGGATGGTCAAAACCCAATTTGACAGAGTATTCGAAGCATGAATAAACAAAAATACATAAGAAAACATTGCTTTTAGTCCAAGTGGCCATCAAGCTGATGAAGATCAGCTTTTTGGATAGAACTGATGAAACCGTATATAAGTGCCTGTACAACCTGCTCAAGCAACCCAATTATTCTGCTCCATGGCCCCATCTAATTTCCCAAATTCTGCTTCAGCCACTTGTACATCAGGCACTGCTTTGACTGCTTGTACCTCAATTTTGTTGCTGGCTCAATTAAAAAAACTTCCAAACTAACTTTAAAGTCCCAGGAATAGAGATTAAAAATTCAAGTGCTTTTGTCCACAAATTGGCATCATTAACACACATCTGATTTTACTTGGGAAGTAAAAGCATGTGTGAAGAACAAACTAAATAAATACGTCAAATACAAGGCAAAAGTAAAAATATAATAAAAATGACATTACATGTCTAAAATTTTCTTTAAATAAATGCCGGAGTTCATACTCTCAATCATTACTCATAGTCGATTATTAGGAATATTCATAGTCGATTATTAGGAATATTCATAAAGGGAAACACTTGAAAACTAAGTCTTTTTTGGTTTTTTAAAGATGCCAGGTCCATGTGTCGAAACAAAAATCTCATAAAGGAGTGGAACTTGAGGAAATACAAAAAACATAACTGGAATGCTAGACAACAAAATGACAGGAGTGGAATACATGATAATCGGTCATGAAGGGAGATAAATATGGTAGTCCCAAAGGTTAGCATCATGGTCGCTATAGAGAAGAAAAGGGAAGCGATACCCATTATCAGTTTCCTTGGCAAGAACACTAGGAATTCATCTTCAGTGTAGCGCGATTTAAGGATTCCTAGGAATAACAGTACTCAGCTAGAAGAAGTGAACAAGGACAAAGGGATTCCCTGTTGTTCCATCATAACCTCCTGTCAAGGTGAAGATTGCTGTGAACATAACAGTAGTGATAAGAGCAGCCACAACAGTGCATGATGTTGATGTTTCCTTCATCCATTTCTCCCCTTCTTTTCTCAGTTCCTTGTGCTCTGAAGTAAACAAAGTGCGAGCTGTCTGACCATAATCATTTTGTATTTCTCTATACATTGGTTGAACAACTTTCTCTACTTCCTGCAATTTTGATGGCATATTTAACACTTAACCCCCAAATAAAAATAGGAACAGGAAAAGGCAAATGCTATAGAGTGCCCTTGGGGCATTGTTAAATATTGGGATTATGGTCAGTAGTGTCTTGAAAATAGGTGAAAATGTTAAAAAAGTGTATTCATTTGAATAAAAATAAAAATAAATGGTGCATTGAATTCAGTGAAAAGTGTCTCGTGTTTTTTAATTTTTTTGGTCTTTTTCTTGTGCTCTAGGGACACTTGTTTGCAAGACCCAAAGGTAAAAAAAGGATTCGAAGATGTGGAAAATGTGTGTGGGTCACCTCAAACCATTGTAACTCTCTCTGCATCTGGAAAGCTGCACCAGAAATACCGTCAAGATGAGAAGAAGGTGATAGCATTGCCGCGTGGTGTAAGATGGTGTTTCTATCTTTGTCCAAGCTACTAGTTGCTATTATGTTCTTTTTCGGCCCCATTTTATGTAAAAGGCTGAAAATCTTTTCTTGCCGTTGCAGAACTGCATATAAAAATATGTTGCGCATGTGCTCATCAACAATCCATACGATATCAGGATACACTGTGAGGATCTCTTTGACAAACTCAACATTCCCATGCTTAATAGCATTGAATACTGCTTGAAATAATTATGTTATCCTTTATTTGTGAATGATTCAAAGCTGACATATGTTGGGAAATGCAGTCCAACAACTCAAGGACTTGAGCATGTTTTAATTTTATAACATACACATGCTTGATGTAGGGGACTGCAATCAAAGCAAAGTTAAAGACCTACATAAAAAAATTCAAAAGAGGATTGAAGTGAATGTACCGTTCATATACCTAGGAGTTTTAGGAGATCCCATACTAGTCCATGCAAATGACCGAGTGCTGCAAGTGTACAACCATTGGAATCTTGTGTTCTTAAAAAAATAATCACATTTTCAAAAAGTATGATCCTTATAATATTCTGAATATACCTCGTGTAATGATATTTCTTGGTAAGTACGTATTCCAGGATATGATTTGATGTCTTTGCGAATGTTGGAGACATGAGATGAATGTACTGGCATGCCTTTCAACAAGGGAATTTGTTAGTACTGCTTTCAAATATATTCATAATCAAAGGGAAGGGGAATTCAAAATAATAAAAACTAATGATTTCAGGTCTATAATTTGAACTCCTACAATTGTTTGAAATCATTTTTGTTCTGATGGGATAAATACTATTCACTAACATATACCCATTCAAAATGAAGTTTGTTATTTCCTCTCTTTTATCTGAATTAAATTCAAAGTTTGGGTTGTCTTCCCCAGTATAAGGGGTTTAGATGAAACCTGTAAACTAGTGGACTGAGAATAAAAGTTTAGTTTAGTGAATAAAAATACCCACATGTGTAGATCCATTTTTTTCAAACACCAACTGAGTTCCACTGGGGAATGCTGAGTTTCTAGTAGCCAATGTATTTGGTGTTCCACCAGGATGTTCCTCCAATACGGTAGTAGACAATTCTGGGAAATGTAGTACCATATCCAAAGCAATATCTATGGCATTGCCAACACATACATTTAAGGGAATTAGTAAAACTACTTGCTAGTTAATTTTTTGCTAATATTAATGAAAATTTAAATTTTATTAACATATATTTGGGCAACGATACAAGTAATAAGAAGCTTAGCACCTTGGTTGCTTGTTTTAGGATCTAGGTCTTCCTCGAGTCATATCAAAAAAAAATAAAGAAACTGTACCATATCTGTATGGCCGAATTGAGCAGCCACAACAGCTGGGATGACACCTTAAATATTTTTAATCCCTAGCAAGGCATGATTCTTTCTCACCAAAGGCTTGGCAACCCTTGTGATTCCACCTCCGGTAGCAAGAGAAAGAGCTGTTTCACCGTAATCATTTTTAAGTGTCAAATCTTCTACACTTGTCATATGGCTGCAATGTGGAGGGTTGTCTTGCCGGAAGATGAAATTTTGGCACTCAGTGCATCTGGGTGTAGCTCAAGGAAGTGCTTAATCTGCCCCCAATCACCCTTATGCACCAACTTGAATAAAATCATCAGATACATTTCATCCTCAGTATTTGCAAAAGAATTTTTTTTCTTTATTTATTTATTGTCTTTGATTTTGTGGTTGTTGCAGGATCATTATGAAATTTGAAAAGCACATGTTGACATCTTGGTTTATATACTCAGAAGAAAATGTCACCAAGGTAATTTCTGTAAACAAATTCAAGTAAAACATGTACAAGCAAAATCTATACATTAGGGTTTCTTTGGAGATATCTAGACCAGGAAAAATTGATTCATACTATGTTAAAAATGAGACTGTTTTGTTCCGTCTAGGAACTCATGAATTTCTAGAAGCTAGCATAATATGGTGGACACTAACAAGCCATACATAAAACTCAATATGACCCAATACATAAAACTCAATATGACGTGTGTGTGAGGAAGATAAACTAGAGATTTGTGGAGATCTACGACCCAAGGGCCGTATAGAGCTCTTGAGAGGCACAAATACCTTTTTAAGAACTTAACTAAGTTTTACTTCTAAATTTCTTCTTCTTCCTTGTACATCCTCAAATGATCACATGTCACTTTATATAGTGATTTTTTGATACATCTAAGACTAACAATTAATTCATTCATACATGTGCCTTCACATACAATCAAGACACTTTGAACCTAATTAAGTGACCCTACCTTGCACAAATACTTTTGTAAGAACTTAACTAAGTTTTACTTCTAAATTTCTTCTTCTTCCTTGTACAACCTCAAATGATCACATGTCACTTTATATAGTGATTTTTGGATACATCTAAGACTAACAATTAATTCAAACATGTGCCTTCACATACAATCAGGACACTTTGAACCTAATTAAGTGACCCTACCCTTCACTCTTCAAGACCCTAATGAACTCAACCTTGCAATATATGTAATTAATAAATTCTAAATTAATTTCATATAGTCATCATGGGTTCTATGTTTC
The DNA here is from genome assembly GCA_025200525.1 of Camellia lanceoleosa. NCBI lineage: Eukaryota > Viridiplantae > Streptophyta > Magnoliopsida > Ericales > Theaceae > Camellia > Camellia lanceoleosa. Next base: position 7,334,359 of record CM045765.1, read on the forward strand.
TAGTGTTGCAGATCATGCTTTATGCCAGCATAGTGCAAATATTTTAACAATTACAGATAGAAATATGTTGCCTTTATTGGTTGTACAGTTGTGATTATGTTTATTTGAGTGGACTGGATTAGATATGATTAACATTTTTAAGATAGGTAGTTTTGGCATTATCAATTCTTTTGAATTGTATATCATATTTTATGTTTGGATTGACTCAGGATTAAAAGCAGAGATTGACAAAATCTTATCAATTTTATAATTTAATAAATTAGTCAAAACTTCTCTTTAATCTCACATTTTGTATCCTACTCGCTCTTAGGATTGAATAGTCTCTTATTTTGGGGATATCTGTCCTGATGGACTATTAGTCCGGATCTCAATTTGCTGTTACTAGTCATTTGGGAGTCGAAGCCTTGATATTTGGCCTTGGGCTGTTGCTGATATGGAATTTGGGCCTCTTGTTGCCATTCTCTTTGGGGCTCCTGATGGGTCTGGTTTGTTGCCACTTCTTTGTAGAGTTACTGTGTTGGTCCTTTGAGGGCTAAAGTGATGGAGTTGTCTATTGTTTATTGGGAGTTTTGCATTGTTGTCATTTGTTTGGTCTGATATTCAGTTCTTGTGTTGGTTGTTTGATTTAGGAGTGTAATTTGAGTGGGCTCAACTTGAGCAACCCAAGGTCAATCCAAAACTTTTTTAGGACTTGGGCAATATACGTTTAAGTTCAGTAAGAGTTTGGGTAGAAATTTAGCCCTCGTTTGGCAAGTGTCTTTTTTGAGGTTGGTGGCTTTTTTAGCTACAAAAAGACAAAATAGACCAAAAAGCCAATAGGACAAAATGTTATATCCAAATCATAATCATTTCACTTTTTCTCTCACAAATGTCAAAAAAAGCCAAAAAAGCCAACACAAACAAACGTTTTAACCCTAGGCTAAAATAGCCAAAAAGTCAACCCACTTCCCCCAAACGCTTGAATTAAATTTGAATTGGCTTGGATAGAGACATTAGATAACTTGAAGCCTGAATTGTATATATATACATATATGAAATACTTAAAAATATACATATAAATTATTGGTGTTAAAATAATTTAGATTATTAGATAATATTTATTTTATATATTATATACACAAGTAACAAACATAACACATCTTTTTCTTTTCTCACTTATAAATTACAAACCACTGCAACGGCGCATTTGTTCTTCAATTCTTATCTCTCTCCACATCTCTCTCATATTATATATATTATTTACTTTTTATCAAAAAAAATGTTAATCGAGTCTAATTTTAATAAATTAATCAACCTAGAAAATGAAATCTTGAATCTATGTGCAATTCGGGTAACTCGAGCCTAGCTTAGTTTGGACTTGAGCATAAAAATTTGGATTGCAAGTTGGGCTTGGGCAGGTTTGAACTACTCTCAGTAGAACTTGGGCTAGGCTTGAATGCATTAGGATCTTTTAGAGTGCTCTCTAGAATTTTCCTATAGTTTATTGAAACGACATCATTTTGGTCAAAACGATTTCGTTTTACTTAATGCAAAGATATAAATATAAATAAATAAAAACGAAGAAATCTCTCTCTTCCTTCTCTTCACATCTCTTCACAAATCTCTTACTAGCAACCCTTGTGGCGATCTAGCTTTGGTAGAACGACGTAGACTCACGGTGAACAACGCAAAACCCAAGGTGAAATATGAAACCCACAACCAAACGGCGAGACCCAAGATAAAACGGCGACGAGCTAGATCTATGTTGAGCAACCCAAGCTTGTGTTAGTGAATTTCAGCAACCTTCGTGATCTCCATCTCGCTGCACCCTTCGATTTTGTTGGAGACAATTGGTCAAGTAGTGGTGGCGCTACAAATGTAGGGAGGGAAGAGGGGTGGGTCGGTGAAATTTGTCAGCTGTGGGTTTCAAAAAAAAAAAAACGAAAGACGTCATTGTCGTTCGGAAAATGATTTGGGTCGCACCACCACTAGGGGTGTACACAGATCGAATTGGTCCAGTTTTAGAGTAAATCAGGAACCAAACCGTTTCTTACAGTTCCAGAAAAATTAGAACCGTAACTGAACCATAAATTTTTTATATAAAAATAAAAAATAATAAACAAATATGTTACGGTCTAGTCCGGTTTGGTTCGGAACCATAACCAAAGCCTTGGAACCGGGAACCGAACCAAATTAAACCGTTCCACCATTTTCAAAATTAGAATTAGAATCGTAACTAAAAAAATCAGACCAAACCGACTGTTTGGACCAGATTAGATTGGTTTACCAATTCCACCGATTTTTTGAACACCCCTAGCCACCATAGTTGTTGCCAGTGAATCAGGAGTTTGACCCTCCCGCTGGCAGCTACCCATTCCCCACCATCTCTAGCTGTCGGCGGTGTTGAAGTTGGGTTCGATCTATCGATAGTGGGCTAGATCTAGGGTTTTTGGGGAAGATGAGAAGATGGAAGAGGGATGGGGATGTAGTGGGTGACTGGAGGAAAGGCGCGAGTGACTGGCAACGGTTTGTGAGGGTGTGGGAAGGGTGGCCACCAACTGGCGAAAGCAGGGTTGGTGATGTACCGACGGTCTTCTCTCTCTCTCTTCATTCTATGTTTTTGCATTATTGGTTTTTTGGGGGGTATTAATACAAATTACATCGTTTTGATTTCTCTTAATATTAGTCATTAGATCTTTCTGTAGAGAGATCACTCTAGATGATCTAGACTCGGCTTGAATAGGCTTTCAACTTGTCTGAACCTTTCGAGTTGCATTCGTAGTTTGGGGTTTTGGGCTTTGGATTTGATTAATTAGTTATTGGGATGAGCTATTTAGTAACGATGGCTACTTGATTTTTTCTTTCTCCTTAGTATTGATATAATTTTGTTGTACCGTCTGTACCATTTTATTCATCAAAATAATCTCTCTTTTTTTTCCAATAAAAAAAAAGTCAAATTATGTGCGCACACAAAAAAAAATTATATCATCAATCCAATCACAAGACTAAGTCTCACTGAAAACCTTTTGTAAAAAAGCAAACCAGAGAAAACAAAAACAACTAGGGCAACTGCAAAACATTTAGGTGTCACCAATTTCTCTTGATCTTTGGACGGTAAGCTTGATCACCTCTATCTCTCTCTTCATACTGAACACATAGTGAGGAGATGCTGTTGATTTTCTTTCAGATCTTCACGCACTGATCATGTTTGTTGTTGATTTGGCCTGGTTTTTTGTGGTAGATCTATTAGATTTGTCTGATTTTCTTTCACAAGTTGGGTATGGCCCTGTGTGTTTGGTGGAACATTTTAAAGCTAAAAGTTGATAATAAAAAAGAGAAAAGGCACCCTTTGCTCTCAACTTCCACATAATCAGTTTTTTTCCATTTTTTTTTATTTTTTATTTTTTTATTTTTTAAGCTATTCTTACCTAATAAGTTATAAGCAGAATTTTTTCAGCTTAAAATAAACTATAATCACCCAAAGCTGTAACAACAGTCCCTCCCTATATCTCGTTTGAATTTCCATCTTCGATTTGGGGCTCTCTCTCTCTCTCTCTCTCTCACGTCTGTAGTTTAATCTTTGTTGTTTAATTCTAATTGCTTCTATCTCCTACTTTTGATTCATGTTGATTGGATGCTGTTTGCGCTGATGCATTGATAATTAAAATCATGGGTTATAAAGCTTTGCTGCTAATCATTGGTTTATGGTTGTTTGAAGCAAAGTTATTAATCCCGTACCGGACAAATATCATTTTCTCGATTGGTACTGGTACCGGTATCAGTATGTTTTCGGATTATCAAAAAAATAGTGTATATATTAAAAATATTGTCTATTAGTAAATAATTTAAGCATATAATTTGACCATCTAAAGTTGTACTGTATTGTTTTTTTAGAGTAACAATGTATATCATATCACATATTTGATATGTAATATATATAGGTATTATATATAATAAAACAAAAAATTTAGAAATTCACTTTTGCTTGCGTGCCGTTCAATTTGGCTGGTATTGTCCGGTATCTACAGAATTGGCCAGTACTCACCGAGAAACTAACCGAAATGGTATTGGTCTATTTGGATTTTGTTTTTTTTTTGGTATGGTACGTACCGGCCGGTGCGGTATGGGATTGACAACTATGGTTTGAAGAATACATGTTAATTCAATTGCGCCATACTGTTTCATATAAAATGCTTCTCTAGGTGGTTTAGGAAATAAGGGGTTGAGTCGAAATTTGAAACAAACTACATTTCAATTCTATTCTATTGTGAATTTGTATTGTGATTCAGTGTATTTGTTATTCAGAATTAATTTTCTTGACTCTAGATTTATGTAAGGTGATTAATCATGGTCTTTATAAACTGAAAAAGTGATAATGGTGTTTAGGTCTCATTTTTTCATTTTTTCTCATCAGTACATTTTGAATCATGTTCCCATAAAATCACAACCTCCAAGGCCAAGGTCCAAATGATATTCATGAAAAACCAAGATGCATAAGAGCCCACATGCCTTTTGTAGCACACATAAGTGTCAATATATCAATGCGATTTTTTTATATAACATTGAACATGTAAATAAGTGATAGAACACTGCTAATAATAGGTTTATTGGATTATGATTGAGGTGGATACTTGCTACCTTTCTAGTTGAGTGAGTGACATCCTTACTTCAGGGTCTTGGCATTATATGCACTTACTTCATATGGTAGAAGCTCTTGCTTTTCACTTAGGTTTGGGTTAGTATGGTTAGGCTCTCGGATCAAAGAAATGAAGGTGGGTTTATTTATTTACTCTTTTACATGAGAGATTGAAAAATGTCATGATCACTTTTAGTAGAAATAATATTAAAATGTGTAACTAAGTTTTCATCGTACGGTTATTTGTGTCAACTTCGTGTTATGTAGATTTGGTACTAACCCTACCTGTTTAATATTCGTGTTATCGGATTGTGTCATAGATGTGTTCGTGTTGGGAAATGGTCAACTCTAACTTGCTAACTTCATGTACTATTCGAGTTGTGTTATCATGTCGTGTCAAACTCAACCGCAAATTTATTTTTCTCTCTAATATATATTAGAATTAATTGAACTACTCAATTCACAGGAATTGAAACCATGCCCCCTTGTCTTGGTCATAGAGGAGGTTAGTAATTTTAAGTTCCTGTGCTTCTATTGTTACGTTTCGTTTCATTTGGTGTACTGGTACTTTTGTTTTGTGTTGTTTGTAAGAAATGTTAGAGACCCACACTTTTAGACTCATAAAATCATCCACAATAATGTGGCAAGGGAGTTAGGCCCTATATCATTGGGTGTGTAACAAATTAAAAGTTGACACCTATTATATCACAACATTGTGGATCAAATTATGGGAGTTTTTTGGGGGGTCTCAAACATTTTTCTTTATTTTAATAGGCATTATTTGTTATTGCAGGTTCTCTTTACCTCTATATATGGGTTTATTTCTATCTCTGCTTTTTTGGGTATCAAATTTAGATTACTCACAATTTCTAATTTATTCTAGCCCTTATATAACTACTAGTGGTTTAGATCTTGGTCTTATATTATTTTGGAATATATTATATTACATATTTAAATATTCATAATTTACACAAATTAAATGATAATTACTTCATGCTAATATACCATATTAGTGAATAATTCGACAGATTGTAGCAAGCATACACAGTAACTACAACATTATTTTCATCCTACTAAGCCATCTCCTAACACATTTACGTGTTTTTTTTCATTAAATTTTACGTGAAACTTTGATTGGATTATCCTTAACAGTAATACATCTTTTAGGGTATAAAATATTTATGTCAAATTATGGAACTTTGATAATAAGATGTTAGCAAGTTTCCAAAAAGTATTAGTCTAATGTTTATTGTTTACGTGATAGAACTGATCAATGAAAGTGGTTAGGTTTGCCCTAGTGTGGCACTTTCGTGTGTATTTTGGTTATATAGGATGAAAGAATTGCTTGTTATTTTGAGATTGTTTTGGGAGCACTTTCTTTGTCCATTAGATTTAGGAATTTAGATAATTGAGTTTTTTTTTTAGGGCTTGCAGTCCTAATCAATGTTTTAAAATCAAACCGGACTAAGTTTCGGTTTAGATGAACCACCAAACTTGTTTCGAACAAAAAACTGGCTTATTTTTGTGATTTTCGTATCATTGAGCTCATATATAGTATTACAGGTCTAGTATTACAACACAACTTTAGTCTCTTCAACATGCTCTTCAGTTCACAGTCAATCTTAACATTACAAATTTGGAAATGAAAACAAATATTCAATCACTACAACAATTTAGGGTTGGGTTTTTCTCATATTGAAATTTCAACATGAGACAACTTGAGAGGCCTATAGAGCTCATCACGAGTTCCGTTTCGATAATCTGAACCGTTCATTTTGTAAAACACTTAATGTATAATATCCATGAAAAAAATTTGTTCGATTTAATATTCTTAACTTTTTCATTGTACTATATGTCATTGAAAAAATGGACAACAATTATATTTTTGAAATAGATTATTCACTTTTTTAAAGACATGTTATAAATTAAAAAGGTTACAATTATTGGATTGACCTAAATTTTGTCATGAATATTAGACATTGAGAGCTCTACAAAATGAACGATTCGTATCATCGAAATGAAACTTGTGGTGGGCCCTATAGGCCTCTCAAGTTCTCCCATGTTGAGATTTCAACATGAAAGAAGCCCAACCCTTTGAGAATTGCTTAATTTAACTTTTTGACTTTCTATAAAAATATATATATATATATATAAATATAATAAGAATGATATGACAATTTATAATGACTTTTTAACTAAAAATCACATTTTGAAAGGAATAAATATACCTTGGCTTATTTTGAGAAAGAGGTTAAAAGCTATTTTTTTTTTTTGACTTTTTTAGTATTTTTTTAAAAAACGTGTAAAAAAATGGAGAAGTGATGTGACCAAAAGAAGTTGAAAGCCAAAAAAGTACCTTTTAAGCTCTTTACCAAAAGAGACCATTGTTACATCATTCTCTTTGTTTATGAATTTTTCTCTTAGCTATCGATTATATGAAAGGATTGAAATAGCAAACTCCTAATCAACCTAAACTTTTATATGGATGAGAACTATTAAAAGAATTTTAAAAAATAAAAATAAAATTGATTGCTTTACAATATTTAAATTTTAATTTTTTTTTTACAATTTTTTTTTCCCATTTATTATATTGATTCTTGCCATTCAAAATAATTATTGAGAAAATTTTTTGGACCAATTGTCCTCGTAGAAAGAATTCAATGTTTGGATGCCAAACAAGAACAAAAAACTAACACTAGGACAATTTGAAGAAAAAATTTATTTAAGTGAAGGGTAGAAATTACAAAGATCTAAGAAATATAACCTGATTTGATTAAATTGTCGACAAAAGTCCTATAATTACCCATGTCATGCAATTTCATTTAAACTTAGTCCTATTTATTTTTTATGATACTTTCATATTTGATGGGATTTAAGGATTGATTTAGTTTGGTTCTTAGTTGCACGAAGCGGGAGTGGGGGCGGGAGCAGGAGCGAGGAATCGTGAACCGATAGAAGTTTCTTAGGTTGGGAGCGTCTCGGGGAGCGGTAATATATATATATATATATATTTTTTTTAATGCACATTAGAAGTTTTTTTATAAATTTTTTTATTTTAATATACATTAATCATTTTATTTATTTATTAGATTTTTTAAAAAATGTATTATTGCTAATTTATTTTTTTATTTTTAATTGATATATATTATAAATAAAAAATTATAATAAATAAGAAATAATAAATTATGTTAAAATAAATAAAAAGAAAAATTAGATATTTTATTTTATAATTTTTTTTTAGGTATGGTTTAATTAGATTTCTTTTAAATAATTGGATGATTTATTTTATTTATTATATGTTAAAAAGTTAAGAAAGCAATTTTTTGGTGGAATGAGTTAGTGGTCTACCACTATTTTGAAATTGGGCTGAGAATTATCTAATTAATTTTACAGTTATGCTAATAGGTCTTCAAGCTGTTGTATGGCTAATTTTAAGGCTTCTTGTTTTACAGTTAGCTGTTTATTTATCTGAGAAATTTTTAAACTATAATTTTCTAAAGATCTGCTAGAAGCTAATGATAAAAGAAACTGATATCTTGATATTTGATCTTCTAATTCTTGTATAAGTTCAGTACTAATTTTGATTTTAATCCTAAGTTTTTCTTCTAAGGGCATAAAATTTTGATTTTTTAAATTTCTTTTATAGACAATATTTCCTTAATATTTCTACTTGCGTTGCTCTCCTTTTATTCTAAAATTCTTTTTCTTTGGCAAAAACTATTTTTAGGCAATGTTTATTTTCATTACATGTACTCCCACCTTGAAGCTAAGCCTCGTTCAACATAGTATATTTTTATTTTTTAATTTTTTACCTTTCCCTTTCTGCCTACAATTTGCCCTCCAACGCCTAATCACGGCTCACACGGGCTCTTCAGTTAAGGTCACTCAGTAACAAAATAGAAAATAGCAGATACTACGAAGGTGTAAAGCATGTAATATTAATGAGCAAACAAGCATTTCATAAACTTAGTTTTTCCAAAAAAAGAAAAGAAATTTTTAGAATAGAAGAGTTACCCTTTCGAAATATTTAAGGAAAAAGAGAAATTACTCACACTTCATATTAATAAGAAATATACTTATAAAGATTAGATTACAGACTCTGAAATTCTGAAAGACTTAGTACACTTAGAGGGTTTTTGAGAAGGGTTGGAATTTTACAATGCAGAGTGAGGGGGTATTTGTCATTCTGCTTCTTTCGTTGGCAAGCATGCCAATTTATACAACTCAAAAAGAAAATAAAATAAAGTTTCAAATCTTTGCCCAACAAATTTACGTCCAAATCTTCCTAAAGAGTCAAAACCTATGTTAGCCTATACTTTAGGCTTTTTGAAAATTGAAAAAGGACAAAACTATATATGTATAAGATTATATGCAAACTTTTGACTCATATCACTATTATAGATAAATTTTATCAATAAAGGATTAGGATAATGATATCGGGTACTGCTTTTGGGCCCCATCGCATATCATTCAATCCTCCTTTTTTGACAAAATTTTGACACTATAATTTATTACAAGACACGTATAAAGATTTTCACAACTTTTCTTTAATAAAGTTGAGTAGGAGTTATCCATACTTTATTAAAGTAGTGAGTGAAGGAAAATTCTTATCACTGACAGACTCAAACAATTACAGACACAAAATATTTACAAAATCTTTTTTGTCTTTTCTCGGCGTGCATTTTTCTGATATTCGAGAAGAAGCTTTATTTTCTACGGACTTTGTCTTTTTCTGCTGGAGCGCCAATTATTGATGCTGACTTATGGAGTGATGCTTCTAGGCGGGTTCTTGAAGGATTTGCAAAATTTTAAAGAGTCACGTGGAACTATTAGAATACTTTTTAAAATATAATAGGAGTCTTGTAGTGGATACCCTATTTTTTTTTTTTTTTACCCATACATTCTGTCTGCTAGGTCATCCAGGTCTGCTGCCGAGAATTGGTCGTAAAAGTCATCCCCATCTCCCATGGGTGGTTCATCGTATCATTCTTGATCATTTTCTCCTATCACCGGTGATTCATAAGAGACGCCATGCTGATAGTTAGGGTACTGACTTTCATCGACAAATGTCTCTTTGCTGAAGGGATATCCTGAGATGGCTAAATTGCAATCTATCTTCTGATGTCTATCTTCACAGACTAGATGCCCATAGTTTCCATTATATGCTAATAGAGAGTTGCTAGCAAATTTTCTCCATTTATTGAGCTGGTCTTTGAGTGGAAATCTTCTGCATGGCCAGGGTCTCCTATTGAGAAGTCCTGGATATCCTGGGAATGTAGAGGTTCCTTTGAGGTACATTTTGTGTTTAGCTGGATTGCACCATATTTCCTTCCACTCTGGTAGTTTGCTATCTATCAAAGCTTCCACATACGGATGATGTTCTTCCATTACGCACAGTACTGCATGAGCAAGCTTATGTCCAAAGCTATCTGTCTGATCAGGATCTGTGAAAATTAGTCTAGAGACAAAGCCGTAATCTAACAATTTTGGGGCTGTTAGATAACGAGTTTCGCCCTTAATTTCTATCTCCAATGGCTCGAATGTAGCTAAATTTATCTGGCAAAGGCAAATGCTGAAGTCTAGGTTACACTGACATCTACCAAAATGTTTGGACCTCTTTCTGCATTTTTCTTCTTCTAAGCAAGGCTGCTCTTTATCTTCATAGGTATAGGTCCATTGATAAGCTAGGCCAGGGCAGTCAACTCTTGCTATGGAGAGGTCTTGAAGAAATTGCTGAATGATGACTAACTCGTATCTTCGGCTAAGGTGTAAATATAGGGTTTTAGGTCTTCCATTACTTGGCTTTTCTCACAAAAGGATCGAATGATAGAATGCCTGAAGAAATACATTCTAGCACTCAATTGGTCAAATTCCTCACTGGTGAGTTATTTGATTTCTGGGTTAGGTAAGTGTGTGAGTGATTTTCCGATCACACTGCCCTCCTTAGTGATTCAGCGGAAGAACACAGGCAGAGTAGACGGCTCCCTGTAACCTGCACAGAAGGAAAAGACTCCGGCGGTGGTTCTTCCACCCGGGGGCACTCCGACGATCAAGTCAGTATATCTCTCAAAGACAATCAAGTGCTAAACTCACAAGCTTGAGCATAAAAAACGTACCTTAGACCCATGGGGGTGCCTCTCTTTTATAGCCAATACAATCCTAGTCCCAACAGGAACCTGATCCTAATGGACTTAGGACTACTGCTAACCTGTGACTCCCGATGAGTTCAGGACAAACTCCCTAAGAGTTTTATCTTTACTTAAACTGAAGTCTTCTCACAATCTAGGACTCTTGTCCATGTCTTGGTTGAGCTTCCTCTTCATTCTAGGACTCTTGTCCTTTATCCGCTTATCTCGGATTCCGATATCTTCGGAGGTAACCTCGGCCTATCCGAGATAACCTCGGCGCAACTACCATGACTCGTGGGATCTCGGCTGACACGTCGGCGTCACCTTGCCACGTGTTGGTACTCATAAAATATATCCCCACAGTAAGGAAGTAGGTGTTCTTTCTGGGGCTAATTTTTTAAGCTGGTTGGTTAGGGTTCGAACGGTGGCTCTCAATTGTTTTTCTTCGTCTCGGAGCTGGTCTAGCTCTTCACTGACCTTTTTGCCTTTATCCATAATTTTCTTAAAATTTTTGGAAAGGCCTTCACAGTGTCTGCACATCTGGAGAGGATTCTGAGAATCTATCTAAGGGTTAGAACTACTACTGCCTATACTACTGCTTCCAAATATCTGGCTAGTTGGAGCTCCACTGGTAGCAAGAATGGTTGGCATCCTGCTCAATGTGTCCAGGTAATCTTTAGCTATCTGACTAATAAAGTAACTGGTTCCTATTTGTCTTCGGGCATAGGTACTGGCTGACTCAAAATCATAAAATCCTTTAAACTGGGGTGTAGGAAAATATTTTACTGAAGGTTCGACTTCTGTCCAGTCATGATAAATACCAGGCTTGGTTCCTTTAGCTACTACATAGAAAGAAAAACTTTTTGACAAAGGTTTATTTTGGGTTTTTGAAAAATATATACTGAGAGAGTTTAGGGCCGAAAGGCGTTTAGCTGGGTGGTTCTGGCTGTTCCAAAGGTTATCTAAAAGACACTGCTGAACTGGGTCTAACTCAATCCCGGTTAAAGGTCTGAATTTGGTTCTGTCTTCATGAATGGGAAGAGAAAGTCTCCCAAAGTTCATGGTCTTGCTGTTCTCCATTATCTGCACAAAAATTAAACTGGTTATCTTTTTTTTCTAAATAAATTTTCCTACTTAACCAATCTGTTAGCCTATTATTACTTCCTTTAATATGTTCAAACTCTACCTTATATTCTTGTCCTATTATACAATCTAAAAATTTTGCCCATCTTCTAGTACTTAATTTACGCTCGTTAAGTTTGTTATGAAATCTAACTATGGCTTCACAATCTGTCCTAATTGTAAAGGTTTGTGCAAAAATAATCTAAACTTATTTATTGCGTATACTACTAGTATTTCAAAATCTAGGCTGGTCACGGTTGTATCTTTTTCTTTAAATTTTCCAGAACTGTATCTACAAATGCGTTCTTTATTTTTATTGTCATATTTACTAGGTTTAGCTAATAATATTGTTCCCCATCCTAATTGACTTGCGTCTGTTTCTACGACCATGTATTCTGATTCTAAGGGAAGTTGTAGGTCTGGTAGATTTTTACAAATGTCTTTTATTTTTCTAACTAAAGCTATATCTTGCTGATTGAAATATTTCTGTCCTGTGGGTGTGGTCTTACTATAAAGGGGTCCTATTATTTTACTAAGCTTAGGAATATACATTCATGCATAATTTAAAGTTCCTAAAAAAGACTGAAGTTGTTTTGTATCTTCTAATTTATCTGGATAGTCTAAAATTTTCTTAACTATATGAGGTTGTAACCTAATTTTTCCATCTCCTAGCTCCATTCCTAAGAATTCTATGTAAGGTTTATTTAATACCATCTTTTTCTTGTTAATTATTATTCCATTATTTATGAATTCCTCTAATGTTATATTCAAATGATCTATGTGACTATTTTTATCTGGACTGAATATTACTATGTCATCTATATATACCAGTATAAAACTATATTTATTAAATATACTATCCATTTTACGCTGAAATACGGAAGGTGCATTTTTTAATCCAAAAAGCATGGCTAGCCATTCGTAATGTCCTTGTGGGTAACAAAAGGCTGTCCAAGGTATGCTTTCTTTTTTCATTTTTATTTGCCAAAATTCTGACTTACAATCAAATTTACTAAATATTTTTGTTATCTGTATTCTATTTATGAGTTGATCTTTATCTGGTATATTATATTTATCATCTTTTATATTATCATTTAATTTTTTATAATTTATAACCATTCTAGCTTTCCCTCTTTTTATCTCTGCATGATTTCTAACCATGAATGCTGCGCTTCTATGTGGACTATTACTAGGTCTAATTACTCCTAAATTTAATAATTCCTTGATCTGAGTTCTAAGTTCTAAATTCTTCTATATCTGCTGACGTATGATTTATTTGTGCTGAGGTAATCCTATAATCTTTATTTTTTATATCTAGACTGGCTAAAATTTTATTTCTTTCCCAATATTTCATGAGCTGTTCTCTTAAAATTTCTGTTGTTTCAGCTAATCTTATTATCTCATCTAATTCATTTTCTGTTCTTCTGTATATTGGTTTTTTCTTTATTTTTCCTATCTTTGCAAAAATTAATTTTAAGTTAGCTGGTTGTTTAAAATCTTCTAGGTTCCAATAATCGCCCTTATTTTCAAAATCAAACTCTTCTAAATCATAATTTTCTATATTTGAATTTTCTAAAGAAGTAATTGCTATCTCATTAGGTGTATACTTTTGGGCTAGCTCGGGAAAAATATTTCTGCTTGGAAATAAAAAACTAGCGGGAACTGAATCTACTCTTCTGGTACCACCACGCTTCGCACGCAACTCTGATGAATGGGCTATGGTGCTAAGGGCATAAGCTGTGGGCGTATTGACAGTTCGTTTGAAGAAACTGATATTGTGTTGGCTGATGAACTTGCCTCCTTGTAAGCTAAGTATGAAATTAAGTCCTAAGATGAAAGGATGATTCTGTCGGGTATTTCCTATCCAAACTTGAGGTGATAGGAACCATTCTATGTGCTGATCTTGAGAACCTAGATGAGATTGTGAAGCCATAGTTAGATTTCATAACAAACTTAACGAGTGTAAATTAAGTACTGGAAGATGGGCAAATTTTTTAGATTGTATAGTAGGACAAGGATATAAGGTAGAGCTTGAACATATTAAAGGAAGTGATAATAGGCTAACAGATTGGTTAAGTAGGAAAATTTATTTAGAAAAAAAAGATAACCAGTTTAATTTTTGTGCAGATGATGGAGAACAACAAGACCATGAACTTTGGGGGATTTTCTCTTCCCATTCATGAAGGCAGAACCAAATTCAGACTTTTAACCGGGATTGAGTTAGACCCAGTTCAGCAGTGTCTTTTAGATACCCAGCTAAACGCCTTTCGGCCCTAAACTCTCTCAGTATATATTTTTCAAAAATCCAAAATAAACCTTTGTCAAAAAGTTTTTCTTTCTATGTAGTAGCTAAAGGAACTAAGCCTGGTATTTACCATGACTGGATAGAAGTGGAACCTTTAGTAAAATATTTTCCTACACCCCAGTTTAAAGGATTTTATGATTTTGAGTCAGCCAGTACCTATGTCCGAAGACAAATAGGAACTAGTTACTTTATTAGTCAGATAGCTAAAGATTACCTGGACACACTGAGCAGGATGCCAACCATTCTTGCTACCAGTGGAGCTCCAACTAGCCAGATATTTGGAAGCAGTAGTATAGGCAGTAGTAGTTCTAACCCTCAGATAGATTCTCAGAATCCTCTCCAGATGTGCAGACACTGTGAAGGCCTTTCCAAAAATTTTAAGAAAATTATGAATAAAGGCAAAAAGGTCAGTGAAGAGCTAGACCAGCTCCGAGACGAAAAAAAACAATTGAGAGCCACCGTTCGAACCCTAACCAACCAGCTTAAAAAATTAGCCCCAGAAAGAACACCTACCTCCTTACCTAACCCAGAAATCAAATAACTCACCAGTGAGGAATTTGACCAATTGAGTGCTAGAATGTATTTCTTCAGGCATTCTATCATTCGATCCTTTTGTGAGAAAAGCCAAGTAATGGAAGACCTAAAACCCTATATTTACACCTTAGCCGAAGATACGAGTTAGTCATCATTCAGCAATTTCTTCAAGACCTCTCCATAGCAAGAGTTGACTGCCCTGGCCTAGCTTATCAATGGACTTATACCTATGAAGATAAAGAGCAGCCTTGCTTAGAAGAAGAAAAATGCAGAAAGAGGTCCGAACATTTTGGTAGATGTCAGTGTAACCTAGACTTTAGCATTTGCCTTTGCCAAATAAATTTAGCTACATTCGAGCCATTGGAGATAGAAATTAGGGGCGAAACTCGTTATCTAACAGCCCCAAAATTGTTAGATTACGGCTTTGTCTCTAGACTAATTTTCACAGATCCTGATCAGACAGATAGCTTTGGACATAAGCTTGCTCATGCAGTACTGTGCGTAATGGAAGAACATCATCTGTATGTGGAAGCTTTGATAGATAGCAAACTACCAGAGTGGAAGGGAATATGGTGCAATCTAGCTAAACACAAAATGTACCTCAGAGGAACCTCTACATTCCCAGGATATCCAGGACTTCTCAATAGGAGACCCTGGCCATGCAGAAGATTTCCACTCAAAGACCAGCTCAATAAATGGAGAAAATTTGCTAGCAACTCTCTATTAGCATATAATGGAAACTATGGGCATCTAGTCTGTGAAGATAGACATCAGAAGATACATTGCAATTTAGCCATCTCAGGATATCCCTTCAGCAAAGAGACATTTGTCGATGAAAGTCAGTACCCTAACTATCAGCATGGCGTCTCTCATGAATCACCGGTGATGGGAGAAAATGATCAAGAATGGTACGATGAACCACCCATGGGAGATGGGGATGACTTTTACGACCAACTCTCGGCAGCAGACCTGGATGACCTAGCAGACAGAATGTATGGGTAAAAAAAAAAAAAAAAACAGGGTATCCACTACAAGACTCCTATTATATTTTAAAAAGTATTCTAATAGTTCCACGTGACTCTTTAAAATTTTGCAAATCCTTCAAGAACCCGCCTAGAAGCATCACTCCATAGGTCAGCATTAATAATTGGCGCTCCAGCAGAAAAAGACAAAGTCCATAGAAGATAAAGCTTCTTCTCGAATATCAGAAAAATGCACGCCAAGAAAAGACAAAAAAGATTTTGTAAATATTTTGTGTTTGTAATTGTTTGAGTCTGTCAGTGATAAGAATTTTCCTTCACTCACTACTTTAATAAAGTATGGATAACTCTTAGCCAGCTTTATTAAAGAAAAGCTGTGAAAATCTTTATATGTGTCTTGTAATAAATTATAGTGTCAAAAGTTTGTCAAAAAAGGAGGATTGAATGATATGCGATGGGGCCTAAAAGCAGTACCCGATATCATTATCCTAATCATTTATTAATAAAATTTATCTATAATAGTGATATGAGTCAAAAGTTTGCATATAATCTTATACATATATAGTTTTGTCCTTTTTCAATTTTCAAAAAGCCTAAAGTATAGGCTAACATAGGTTTTGACTCTTTAGGAAGATTTGGATGTAAATTTGTTGGGCAAAGATTTGAAACTTTGTTTTATTTTCTTTTTGAGTTGTATAAATTGGCATGCTTGCCAACGGAAGAAGCAGAATGAAAAATACCCCCTCACTCTGCATTGTAAAATTCCAACCCTTCTCAAAAACCCTCTAAGTGTACTAAGTCTTTCAAAATTTCAAAGTCTGTAATACAATCTTTGTAAGTATATTTCTTATTAATATGAAGTGTGAGTAGTTTCTCTTTTTCCTTAAATATTTCGAAAGGGTAACTCTTCTATTCTAAAAATTTCTTTTCTTTTTTGGAAAAACTAAGTTTATAGAATGCTTGTTTGCTCATTAATATTACATGCTTTACACCTTCGTAGTATCTACTATTTTCTATTTTGTTACTGAGTGACCTTAGCTGAAGAGCCCGTGTGAGCCGTAGTTAGGCGTTGGAGGGCAAATTGTAGGCAGAAAGGGAAAGGTAAAAAATTAGAAAATAAAAATCTACTATGTTGACCGAGGCTTAGCTTTAAGGTGGGAGTACATGTAATGAAAATAAACATTGCCTAAAAATAGTTTTTGCCAAAGAAAAAGAATTTTAGAATAAAAGGAGAGCAACGCAAGTAGAAATATTAAGGAAATATTGTCTATAAAAGAAATTTAAAAAATCAAAATTTTATGCCCTTAGAAGAAAAACTTAGGATTAAAATCAAAATTAGTACTGAACTTATACAAGAATTAGAAGATCAAATATCAAGATATCAGTTTCTTTTATCATTAGCTTCTAGTAGATTTTTAGAAAATTATAGTTTAAAAATTTCTCAGATAAATAAACAGCTAACTGTAAAACAAGAAGCCTTAAAATTAGCCATACAACAGCTTGAAGACCTATTAGCATAACTGTAGAATTAATTAGATAATTCTCAGCCCAATTTCAAAATAGTGGTAGACTACTAACTCATTCCCCAAAAAAATTGGTATCAGAATGGTTCCCATTACCTCAAGATCAGTTTCTTCAGCCAACACAATAAGAAATAATAATTAAATATTTTATTATATATGATAAAAATTATAATTTATAAATTTTATTACATATATAATATATGATAAATTATATTTATTATATATATTATATAGTATATATGATCAATTAAATAGAGACGAAGAGAGAGAGGGAGGGAACAACGAACAGAGATGAAGAGTGAGAGAAGCAGAGAGAGAGAGAGAGAGAGAGAGAGAGAGAGAGAGAAGCACAGAACAGAGACGAAGAGAGAGAGATGAAGACGATCGAGAGAGTGACGAAGATGATCGAAGCCCTCAGAGACGAAGACGATCGTGATCGATAGTGAGAGAAGAGAGTGACGAAGGCAATCCAAGCCCTAATCTCAACACTGGTCCACTGTAAGTTCTTTCAACAACCCTTCTTCTTTCTCTTCTCATGTCGACGTCGAAGGCTAGGGTTTCTCTTTCTCTCTCTCCCCCCTTTACGATCCCATTTTGGACTGAATCGCGTTTCTCTCTCCACAGAAATGTGATTCTTGCACATTTCTTTCTAGGAATCGCGGAATCGCGATTCTTACTCAAAATTGCCACCTACATTTCTTTCTAGGAATCGCGATTCTTACTCAGAATCGCCATCTAGTTGCACGATTCCTGCAAGTAAGGTTTGGTTTGGTTTGATACTTTCATGTTTGTGTTGAAACTTAATCAATTTTAACTTGTTAACCTTTTTTTGTCTCCTATAAGATTTTATTTTTACACGACGAAATAGTTAATTTAAAAAAATTATGAAATTTATTAGTTTGAGAGGCATGGTAAATTGTGATTGGTATGGTGTATGACCACGTGCTGCCCCAAAATCAACCAATAATTTTTCGTCCATTTGTTTGGCTTAATCATTGTCTACCCCTTAAGCTTTTCGTTCAAATTTGGAGATAAAAGTTACAAATTCCTTTAGAAGGGAAAAAAAAAAAAAAATGAAGAAGATGAGCAAAAGAATAGAAGATAAGAACAAATAGTAGAGAGGGGGAAAAAAAAAAAAAGAGCGACTTATTAGACAAAATAGAAGTAAACCGCAACATCTAGAATCCCATAAATATATCTTTAATTCCCAAAATTACCTTGCACAAGTAGACAATTCTTTACCAAAATAACAGGCTAAAATCAACTTTCACACCGGTGAGGAATTACTGTTCATCCCAAGTCTAAAAATACTGTTCACTGTATGTTGTATGGGGATATATATATATATGTCTATTTTGAAAATATGAATTAAATTCAAAATACAACCTAAGTAACAACTTCGTTCAAAAAAAAAAAAAACCTAACTAACTTAATCAAAATCACTGTCGCTGCTTCCCCCATTCTTGTCATTTTTCGCAGCTTTCACTAGTATGTCAAGTTGAGCCTTGATCTCTTTTAGTAACTTATCCCTCCCATTTGATGATGGTGGTTCTTCGTCCAAAACACCGTTTTGGGATCCTTCCTTAGCATGCAAAAAATTTTGAATGCCTTGTAGGCATACTCAATTGTCGTAACTTGAATGACCGTTGTTGATGTGATTTTCAGATACTTGCTTAACCCTCTAACCTCATGTATTTCGGCAGTCTCTTTGCCCTTCTTCTCAGCTTGAGCCCCCAAGTGCATAATGTCTTGACTGGATAGTTGAAAAACTACCAACAGGTTCTTCAATGGCCAACGGTCAGGAATGGTGTACTTCTGAACCTTCATATCCACTGTGCTTTCATCTTCTTTTGATTAAACAATAGTTATGGACCATCTCTTTAGCAATTCATCGGCTACGATTTTCAGATCGAAACCTACAAAACAGAAAACACTTCTCAAAAACAAAAACAATGAACCAACAATAATAATAGGATAAATGAACTGCTGAAGAAAATACAAGAACTATTGGCAAAATTTGCCTATAATAATAAAATAATTTTTTTTTACCCCTTTCTGTTGATCAGCATTTAATTTCACCTTGCGTCCTTTTAGCAAATACTCAAAAGCACTGAGCACTCCCTCCCTTGCCATTTTTCTACACAAACAGAAAAACAAAAACAATTATGAAAGATATAAGCAATCAAAGACTCAAAAACCAACCAACCAACCCATTTTGTACATTTCGAGTTATAAATACATATATAGAGAGATAGAGCAAAAAAAAAATTACACAGAAACAATGTTCTAATAATACACTCCAAATCTACATACATGCATATATGTAGAGAGAGAGAGAGAGACATACATATATAGAGAGAGAGACATACATATATAGAAGCTTCGTTCAGGATGTGGGTTAGCTTGGGGCTAAAAATACTATTTTGTCTTTTTGTGGCTAAAATAGCCCCAACTTCACCCAAACTTTCATCCCAAACGGCTAGATAGAGAGAGATCAAATAAAGCAAATTGTAGAGAAATTAGAACCAGGAAAGCAAGATGAGAATTTCTGGATTTGATTTGAGTTGTGTTTTGTGGCTTAGCAAGAAAAAATAACGAGTCCAAGACCTAGAAACCAACCAACAAACCCATTTTGTGCATTTCGAGTTATACATACAAAATGGGTTTGTTGGTTGGTTTCTGGAACTTGGACTCTATTATTTTTTCTTGCTCAAACCCACAAAACTTAGTTCAAATCAAACCCAAAAATTCTCGTCTTCATTTTGCTTATTTTGATCTCTCTCTCTATGTAGCCGTTTGGGATGAAGGTTTGGGTGAGGTTGGGGCTATTTTAGCCATAAAAAGACAAAATATCTTTTAACTTACATTCGAAACAAAGCCTATATATATGTATGTCTCTCTCTATATGTATGTCTCTCTCTATATATATGCATGTATGTAGATTTGGAGTGTATTATTAGAACCTTGTTTCTGTGTAATTTTTTCTTGCTCTATCTCTCTATATATGTATGTATAACTCGAAATGTACAAAATGGGTTCGTTGGTCTATTTCTGAGTCTTTGATTGCTTATATCTTTCATATTTGTTTTTGTTTTTCTGTTTTTGTGTAGAAAAATGGCAAGGGAGTGCTCAATGCTTTTGAGTATTTGCTGAAAGGATGTAAGGTGAAATTGAACGCTGATCAACGGAAAGGTGTAAAAAAAAATTATTTTATTATTATGGGCAAATTTTGCCAATAGTTTCTGTATTTTCTTCAGCAGTTCATTTATCCTATTATTATTGTTGGTTCTTTGTTTTTGTTTTTGATAAGTGTTTTTTGTTTTGCAGGTTTCGATCCAAAAATCGTAGCTGATGAACTGCTAAAGAGATGGTCCATGACTATTGTTGAATCAAAAGAAGATTAAAACACAATGGATATGGAGGTTCAGAAGTACACCATTCCTTATTGTTGGCCATTGACGAACCTGTTGGTAGTTTTTCGACTATCCAGTCAAAGACATTATGCAGTTGGGGCTCAAGCTGAGAAGAAGGGCAAAGAGATAGAGGAGGATAGAGGGTTAAACAAGTATCTAAAAATTATATCAACAATGGTCATTCAGGTTACGGCAGTTAAGTATGCCTACAAGGCATTTAGGATCCCAAAGCGGTGTTTTGGACGAAGAATCACCACCATCAAATGGGTGGGATAAGTTACTAAAGGAGTTCGAGGCTCAACTTGACAAACTAGTTAAAGCTGCGGAAGATGGCAAGAATGGGGGAAGGAGCAGCAGTGATTTTGATTGACTGAGTTGTTAGTTAGGTTTTTTTTTTGAACGAAGTTGTTAGTTAGGTTGTTTTTTAAATTTAATTTATCCTTTCAAAATAGATATATATATATATATTTCCCCATAAAATATACAGTGAATAGTATTTTTAAATTTGGGATGAACAGTAATTCCTCACTTATGTGAAAGTCGATTTTATCCTGTTGTTTTGGTTAAGAATTGTCTACTTGTGCAGGGTAATTTTGGGAATTAAAGATATATTTATGGGATTCTAGATGTTGCGGTTTACTTCTATTCTGTCTAACAAGTTTCTTTTATTTATTTTTTTGTTCCTCTCTACTATTTGTTCTGCTTATCTTCTATTCTTTTGCTCATCTTCTTCATTTTTTTTTTTTTTTTTTTTGAAGGAATTTGTAACTTATCTCCCAAATTGAAGGAAAAGCTTAAGGTGTAGACAATGATTAAGCCAAACAAATGGACTAAAAATTATTGGTTGATTGTGGGACACTACGCGATCATACACCATACCAATCACAATTTACCATGCCCTCATACTAATAAATTTCATAATTTTTTAAATTAACTATTTTGCCATGTAAAAATAAAATCTTATAGGACACAAAAAAAGTTAACAAGTTAAAATTGATTAAGTTTCAACACAAACATGAAAGTATCAAACCAAACCAAACTAAATCAATCCTTAAATCCCATAAAATATGAAAGTATCATGAAAAATAAATAGGATTAAGTTTAAATGAAATTGCATGACCTGGGTAATTATAAGACTTCTATTAACAATTTAATCAAATCAAGTTATGTTTCTTAGATCTTTGTAATTTCTACACTTCACTTGAATAAATTTATTCTTCAAATTGTCCTAGTACTATTTTTTTTTTTTTTTTGTTTGGCATCCAAACATTGAGTTCTTTCTATGAGGACAATCGGTCCAAAAATTTTCCTCACTGATTATTTTGAATGGCAAGAATCAATATAATAAATGTGAAAAAAATTGTAGAAAAATAATTAAAATTAAAATATTGTAAGGCAGTCAATATTATTTTTATTTTTATTTTTTAAAATTCTTTTAATGGTTCTCATCCATGTAAGAGTTTAGATTGATTAAGAGTTTGCTATTTCTATCCTTTCATATAATAGGTAGCTAAGAGAAAAATTCATAAACGAAGAGAATGATGTGACAATGGTCTCTTTTGGTAAAGAGCTTAAAAGCTATTTTTTGGCTTTTAACTTCTTTTGGTCACATCACTTCTCTATTTTTTTACATTTTTTAAAAAAAATACTAAACAAGCCCAAAAAAAAAAAAAAAAAAAAAAGAAGCTTTTATCCTATTTCTCGAAACAAGCCAATGTATATTTGTTCCTTTCAAAATGTGATTTTTAGTTAAAAAGTCATTATAAATTGTCATACCATTCTCTTTATATTTTTACTTATTTTTTTTTATAGAAAGTTAAATTAAGCAATTCTCAAAGGATTGGGCTCTTTCATGTTGAAATCTCAGCGTGGGAGAACTTGAGAGGCCTATAGGACACACCACAAGTTCCATTTCGATGATCTGAATTGTTCATTTTGTAGATCTCTCAATGTATAATATTCATGACAAAATTTAGGTCAATCTAATAATTGTAACCTTTTTAATTTATAACATTTGTCTCTAAAAAAGTGAATAATCTATTTCAAAAATATATTTGTTTCAATGACAAATATAGTACAATGAAAAAGTTATGAATATTGGATCGAACTAATTTTTTTCATGGATATTATACATTAAGTGTTTTACAAAATGAACGGTTTGGATTATCGAAACGGAACTCGTGGTGAGCTCTATAGGCCCCTCAAGTTGTCTCATGTTGAGATTTCAATATGAGAAAAGCCCAACCCTAAATTGTTGTAGTGACTGAATGTCTATTTTCATTTCCAAATTTGTAATGTTAAGATTGACTATGAACTGAAGAGCATTTCGAAGAGACCAAAGTTGTGCTGTATACTAGAGCTGTAATACTAGATATGAGCTCAATGATACGATTGAAATCACAATATGTATCTAACCACTACCTTATTATAGTAGGACAAGGGGGTATGGTTTCAAATTCCTTGAATTGAGTAGTTGAATTAAATAATAGGGGATATGCTAGGTGTGGGTCAAGTTTTTTCTGTTGTAAGTTTGATTATTATAAATGGCATAATTCAATATTATGAAAGCTCTAACTTAAAACAAAAGAAAAAAATATATATATATATATATTATAACAAAACATCACATATGGTATAAAAAACAATTATTGGATCATACTCAAAATAATGTTATAACGAACATCACAATAAGTCATAATTAACAACACAATATGTTATAATCAAAGATCATAACTAAGGGTGCATAGGATCCATACCGCAAAGGGGGTGTGTACCATAAAATTTCCTATAATTTCTAATATATATTAGAGAGATAAAATAAATTTATGGTCGAGTTTGGTACTACTGGCAATTTTCAATTTTTTTTTAGACAACCAAATCAAGAATGATAAATTTGACACGACATGATAACACGACTCAAACAACAAACAAAGCTAATGAGTTAAGGTTGATTATTTCCTGACACAAACATATATATGACACAATGTGATACTTGAATATTAACATATTGGGTTAGTGTCAAATTTTTATAACACAAAATTGACATAAATAACATGTATAATGAAGAATTAATTATATATTTTAATACTATTTTTACTAAGGACTATCATGAGATTTTCTAATCTCTTGTAATTTCATCAACTTGTTAAAATGTACGTAAAATAGAATATAAAAATAATGAATTTTTTGCCTACTATTTTAGTTAATCTCATATAATTTGAAGACAACGAATTTTTTTGCTTACTATTTGAGTTAATCTAGTAAAAAATTTAAAAATAGAATATATTTTTTGTAAATTAAAAAAATAAAAATAAGGTGAAATCAAATATTGTTATAAATAATTTTTAGGGTGATGATTGAGACCCCCTCCAATCACCACCCCCACCACCCCCCACACACACGTGACGGTGGTGATTGGAGGAGAAGGGAAAAAAGAAAAAGAAAAAGAAAAAAGTGACCAATCAGGTAAAGAGGGGGTCAAAGGGGGTCCAAAAAAAGGGGGTCCAAGTCATTATTCTAATTTTTATCATACACTATTTTTTTTTTAGTTAGTCGTGAATTTTTTGACATGAGACATTTGGAATGCTTCTCTTTGTGTGAGTTTCGGATTTGATCAATTCGTTTATTGACAGACAGAGGGAGGGGGCAAATCACTCTATTAATCACTTGTTTGGTTTTAATTTTCTAAAAATTAATTTTTTTTTTTATTTTTATATTTTTAAATTTTTTTAAAAATATTTGAAGTAAAGTTTTTAATTTTTAAATACACTTAATTTAGATGTATTTAAGAAGTTAATTTTTTTTTCGTTTGTATAAGATAGTGTACTTACCATTCTAGTATATGTAACTCAAGCATTGTACAACTTTATTTGTTTATGGGCCATGCCATGCCATTTCATTAAATTTTTATTTTTATTTTTGGTGAAGAACAAGAAATATTTTGATGGTATATAACAGTTCTCATCTTACTAATTGACTGTGAGATACATTGCTGAGGCTATAATATGATTATTTGTAATGATTCAAGAATTGTATGAGAAAGGGAGTAGAAAATTTGGGTCTCTATGCCTGTCACCTTTGGGTTGCTTACCAGCTCTGAGAGCAGCAAACCCTAAAGGCAATGAAGGAGGAGGTTGTTTTGAAGAAGCTTGTGCCCTAGTACTAGCACATAATAATGCTCTCAAAGCTGTCCTCACCAGCCTTGAACATCTATTTAAAGGTTTCAAGTATTGCAACTCCAATTTCTATGGCTGGCTTGAAGATAGAATTAATAATCCCTGGTATGTATATATTCCGTATATCTCAATTCCTTGTGCCCTAGCACTAGCACATAATAATGCTCTCAAAGCTGTCCTCACCAGCCTTGAACATCTATTTAAAGTTTTCAAGTATTGCAACTCCAATTTCTATGGCTGGCTTGAAGATAGAATTAATAATCCCTCTAAGTATGGTATGTATATATTCCCTATTTCTCAATTCCTCAAATTCATCCTTTATTCTTCTAGGAATAATGTTATAAATTAATAAATTTTACAAATTTTTATTACTTGCATGAATTGTCTCGATCACATATAAAAATGGTAAAGATCATGAAGTTGAAATGTCATGTGCTATTTAGGTAATTGGGTTTTATTTAGAAATGTCGAGTATTTAGAAGAAGAAAAAAATACTTAGAAAAAGTACTCAGAATTTGAATGTATTATACATTTAAACTTGGGTCACAACGAGAATAAATCTAGTTTACATGTTTGAAATTTTAGAACTTTTCTAAATATATTTTCTCAATACGTAACAGAGTTTCATTCGACGCTTCTATCTAGTAGAATTGCTATAAAACTAGACAATTAAATCTAGCTATTTGAGCTTGTGATGCACTGTGGAGCCTATAATCATGTAATTATATGATTAAATGATGTGCATTCTTGCAAAGCATTATTATGATCATAATGAACCTTCATAATATAATTTAGTTGGAAACAGCATTGCATGTACCCCAAATTTTTTTTTTTTAGAAAAGTACAAAATTTAATTTGAACACGACAACTTTAAATCTACACTATAAAACTTTAGCAGCCAATGTCAACTGCAAGAAGATCCCACACTCTTCGTCTTTCATCGTACTTGATTTCTTTCCTCCAAGAGGCTGGGGGCGAAGTGTAATTTTTTTACCAACTCAAATTTTCTTCTGATTTCCATTAAATCTGTAGTCTGATTTAAAATGTTGTTTTTAATCTGACTACTAAATTTGAAATCATTTGAAAACTTTTCTGACTATTTTTTCTGGATATATTTTTATTTGCGAAAAAGATAGATACAGAAGGGCACATCTTTCCTGGTCATGCAGCTAATTCGAGCCACATATGTTTTTTATTTTTTATTTTATTTTATTTATTGTGAAGGGTTCAAGGAAGGGATGAATGCATGTTGTGGAACAGGACCGTTTAGGGGTTTATTCACATGTGGAGGAACAAAGAAGGTGACAGATTACTAATTATGTGATAATGCAGATGACTATGTATGGTGGGATTCTTTTCATCCACCAGAGAGGATCCATGAGCAATTTGCAAATGCTCTCTGGGATGGACCCCTTGACTTTGTTGGACCATATAATCTTCAACAACTCTTCTTCTTCAACAAGCTCACCATTATTGCTGACTTGGTTGATGATCTTGAATCAGATACTCAGTATATTTACTAATACATAATTAGCAAAATGTAACCCCTAATGCCAGAGAGAATGTTACCATTTTGAACTTGTTTAAATAAAATATATCTATGGTCAAATATGTGTTTTGTGTTGGTTTGGTTCTTAAAGTTTTAACTTTGTCAATTTAGTCCTAAAAAAGTTTTAGGTTGAGTCAAATTGATTCAATTTCAAACAGTGCATTAAAATTGTGGAGTTTTCTTAGGTGTGCAACCCACAAAAGGTGTAAGTGGGTTGCACACCATGTGCCACTCACACAAAAGGTGTAAGTGTAAGGTGTAAGTGTAAGTGGAAGGTATAAA
Source organism: Camellia lanceoleosa (assembly GCA_025200525.1). Lineage (NCBI taxonomy): Eukaryota > Viridiplantae > Streptophyta > Magnoliopsida > Ericales > Theaceae > Camellia > Camellia lanceoleosa. The sequence continues at coordinate 7,360,985 of CM045765.1, forward strand.
TGAAATGTATAAGTTGCACACCATGTGCCACTTACACAAAAGGTGTAAGTGCAAGGTAAAAAATGTGTAAGTGTAAGGTATAAGTGAACACAAAAAGGTGTAAGGTGTAAGTTGCACACTATAGCATTACCCTAAAATTGTTAATGAAATGGTACTATAGCATTTTGTTACTAATTTTATCACCGATTTCAAACAGTGCATTAAAATTGTTAATGAAATCGTACTATAGCATTTTGTTACTAATTTTAACACCTTGTTTGAAATTGAGTCGATTTGACTCAAATTAAAAATTTATGAGATTAATTGACAAAATTGTAACTTGAAGCATCAAAATGACACATAACATAAAAGGGATTATATGTGTATTATACACCTTTTGTATTATTATGGAAATGTTTGCAACCTATGCGTCATGGGTTCGAAACACAAGTTTGTATACATGTGTGGGATAAGATTGCATACATCTAATCCTTCTCAGACCTTACAGTAGTAGGCGTTAGGCAGTCATTTTAAGCCATGCTTGATTTGTGTAATAAATGAATATATGAGTTCATGATACACATATTGGTAGTTAGCTTATCTACAGAAAATGCCTTATTTCATGGGTGTTTATGTTTCAAAGGGAAAGAAAAATCCTAAACACCACTAATGCATTCTCAAACATAGCTGTGGATCTAGGATAGTTGGCTCTATGATACAACTCCTTATGTTGTAATGTTGTTTTGTTTAACAAATCATATTCTTATTTTTGCCACCAAAACTTATATATCTTAGCACTCTTTTGTAGCAAAATAAACACGATTTCACATTTTAAGATTTCAGTGACTCACTCCCTGCATTGTATTTAGCTAAAGCATAATGATGATCTATGTTTGTCAATGAATAACATTTACTGCATAACTCTTGTGAATGGGATTGAAGTAATATTTTCTCGTATCGTGTTCTAAATATTTAAAATTACTTATCACATGTTAAGGTATCAGTGGATAAACATAATTTCAGAGAGAGTGTTGAGGATGGAATAATTCTTCTAAAAATGCAGAGAGAGACATGCACACTTGAATTGAATTGCAAATAAGCCATATGGTAAGTGAGGTAAGTCATACTAATGATACAAAGCTAAAAAGGCAATAATATTATGAAGTACTAATTACTGAGAAGAATCTAACAAGCTTTCATATGAATATGCTATGCTACCACATTTTAGTGGCTATTTAACATGACAAGAAAAGAAAAAAAAAAACATTGGCTATACAAAATTTTAGTGGCTATTTACCATGGAGTGAAAAAAAAACCAATAAAAAGGGGAGATTCACCCTCTCTCACTTGAATGAATAAATTTTTTTTTCATTGAACAAGTCTCGTAGTATGTGATGTGGAATTCACTTTGAGTAATTTAGGCAAAAACTTTGTTGGTGTCTATAAGTATCTTCTTTTTTTAAATTTTTTTTTTAGGGTAATTACATACCAAAGGAATTTAAATAAAAAAAAAAAATATGACGAAAAACTCTATAATTTTTATTATTAATATTTATAATTTTTTCTTTACTGATTTGTAATTATTTTTTCAATAGTCAATTGATTTGATTTGATTTTTTTTTTTTGGGAGTTTAGATTTGAACACTTTCTTAATTATCGTTAAATATAGATTTATTTTTTAATTTTAAAATTATACATTTGTATTACTCTCCTTTTGAGGGCCGAAAATGATCTTTTACCCTCTAATCCGGAGGAGAATTTAGAGTGCTACTAAATGTTCCTACCTTTCTATTTTGGACCCTCCCACTTTTTTGACCTCCCACTTTCTAAAAGTGTTTTCTTCCTATATTTCGAGTAATTCTATTTTCACACATCATTACTCTTATTTTTGTGTACACACTTAATGAAATATAATTTTAATGACAATTATACTCTAAAATAAAGGGCAAATTACAAACATCCCCCTTGAGGTTTGGTGAAAATACAGATTCCCCCATGAGGGTTGAGAAATTACATCCCGTCCCCTGAGGTTTATATTTTCATAACAAATTACCCCTTGAAGTTTTTATTTTCATATAGATTCTCCCATAATTTTTCCTAATTTGTTATGAAAATTTGACCCTCAGGGGGCAATTTGTAATTTCTCAAACCTCAGGGGGGAATCTGTATTTTCACCAAACCTCGAGGGGGGTGTTTGTAATTTGCCCTAAAATTAAAATGACCATAATGGATATCAAAACATAACCTTAATATTAAATCAAAGGTTTCTCTGTACATATATTTTAAAAATAAAAAATCTTAGTGTACAACTTTTGATTTAAAAAAAAAAAAAAAAAACTAAACTCTAGTTTCTTCATTATTTCTCACTTGCTCTATTGTCCATTGCTTGCTACACACTCGATTGCCTTTTATTGCTTGCAAAGCAATACTCTCATAGCAACATTCTCTACATTCATACTTCATTGCTTATATCGTTTTCTCATTAGAATCCACTATCATTCTTGATTTTTGTGATAAAAGAGTTGCAAACCAATAGAAGTTCAAATTCAAGTAAAAATATGTCTGGTTACAACAAATACAGTGATAAAAAAGTGAGTTTTTTTTGTACTAAACTTTTTATTTTTTTGTTCATTTGCAATTTTTCATTAGGAGAAGGTGTAATTGAATGGTGGTGGTGGTTAAGAGGGCTTGTTGTTCTTGACATAAATGGTTGGGTTTGTATTGATGAGTGTCAGGTGTTTGATGTTTGAGAAAGTTTGTGATTGTTTTGTTTTGGTGGGTTTGCTTCAATTTTTACACACAATGATGTCCATGTCCAATCCCAGTTCGGCGGGAATTGTAATTTTTGTACAACTGGGCAACTATATTTCTAGAATGATGGCCTCGTTTGGATAGACGGTATTTTAGTTAAAAAATTGAAAATGCAATGCAGGTGAAGGGTCTTTAATTGAGTCTTCAATGGAGGGTTTTCACTGTGTCTTCAATGTGAGTAAAACCGAAAATGGGTGTGTGGAATATGGGTTTGGAGTTTTGAACATAAATGTGGAAGAGAGGTTTAGGTGGTGTATATACAAAGATATGAGTTAAAGGTATAATTAGAACATTTGATGTGTGGATTGAGAACAATAATATATAACCAAATTGATAAGTGTGTGTACTGAGAAATGATGGGTAAGATAAATAAGTGTGTGAAATTAGAATTACCCTTATATTTCTTTAGACCCAAGTGTATTTCCAACTTTGCCCATTTTCTATGCACCCTCACCCTTTTCCTTTCTTCTTCCGGTAGCCCTCATTTCATACCATTTTCCCACTATGAGATGGGGACAAAATTGAAATTTGATGTTAAGACAAAATTATAATAAAATAAAATAAAATAATGGGGGTCGAAAGTAAAAATGTAGGGACATTTAGCACTACTCAAGAATTTATCTTACTCTTTTGTATTACATATCTCCCCATAGAACATAATAATCTTACAAATAAGGAGATTCATAGTCCAGCTGGACTACTAGTCCGACCTATATTTTTTGAACTAAACAACGGACTACTTTATATATTGAATATGGAGTCTTATCCTACCTTCCAATCCCCCTAAACATACAAGGCCTTCAATATTTCAATTTCAAAATAAAATCACTTTCCTTCATTCAAAAGTCATTTTTGTAAATTTTTGTAATTATTTTATTAATAAAAATGTATAATTTTAAATTTTGAAAAAAAAAATAAATAGAGCGTTGTTATTCAAGATAAAAAATTAGACTCAATTTTCAAACTCAGTGATATGACAATCAATTAGGATATTAAAGTCAACATTTTCTCTCATATTAACACTATCTCTTATATCTTCTCTAATTATCAATCATCATATCACTTACATATATTATTAGGTCTAAAAAATGGATAATAGATATGCTGAGCTCCTTGAACACATATATATCACAGTTGAGTGACTTGTAATTATCGTGAAAAAAATTTGAAGTAATATTGAGAACTATGTGAAATTTATGACGAAACTAGGCAGTAAAACCGTAAAGGACAAGTACAATTATCAGTGACAAAGCAACAACTTGGATATTGACATCCAAATGATGGAATAATAAAGAAGCTAAAGAGATTAAAAGAAGCGACATATACTAGAGCAAAATGTTGAACCTACTAATAAAATTGATGTACCAATAATAAGATGTTTGAAACAATATAAATACAGTATGCACAAGAAGTAAATGTTTTGTTGGCAATATCAAATGATATCTTGGTATGTTGTGATGTTTGTTGTTAATATTTTGATAATATCAAGGATGTAATGTTGTATTGGTCAATGACTTGATCTATCAATAGAGAATCGACAATTTGAGAGCACCGGTATAACTATCTTTCTATTTTCCATATGTATTGGATAATTGTTTTTTTGAAAAGCAAATATATTTTGGATGTATTAATACATATATACACATATTTACTACATATTATAATTCCTTGTATAAGAAAAAAGCTGGACTTCCAGATGCATAATTCTCACTCTTTAGCTGATTTACTTTGATTTATCAAGATGAATGTGCACTAATCTTACATTTTTTGGTAGCCTTATATCCACCTCCAGCTTACACGCCAGCAGTGCAGACAATTCCAGTGGATAATGATATTAATAACACTACAGTAAGTCCAACACTAGAGTTATTTATGCTTCATAAGTTTCATTTTTTTATCTAATGCATTTTTAGCTTGCAGGTTTTTACAGCTAGGTTTATCAGGCTTGTGGAATTTCTGTTTGAATCGTTGGAAAAATTTAAAACGATAATTTGAAAATATGAAAGATGTCTTGATTTATGTTCTCTCCCAACAAAACATTTTTTTTCGCTTTACTCTCTCTCTCTCTCCCTCTCCCTCTCTCTCTCTCTCTCTAGAATGGGGATGGATGTATATTTTCTGTTTAATTTGACCATATGGTAATTGAGTTAAGTTGGTGACTTTATGGTCTCTTATCCATTTTTCCCATGATATCTTGCTTTGTTGTATAAACTTTTCGTACTCCCACTTATTTGACCTCCCTATTTATTGTCTTGTCATATTGCTTTATATTTCTTTGTGCAGGGCATCTGCTGAAGAAGCAATCCAAAGGATGCAAGGAACAATGATCGGTCAACAAGCTGTCCACCTTTCTTGGGGCAGGAGCCCAACCGCTAAACAGGTGAATCTTCTTTTTAGAATGCTTTAGTATAGTATATTCACATGGCAGTAATGGAGGAAGGAACTAGATATCATTCTAGTAGACGTGATTTATTGAATTTACAAGAACAACCTTGAATCGACAAGGAAAATAAAAGAGAATCTGAAAATAATATTGATTGAATGTATTTATAGTAACTTAAACTCAATACATGTAGAATAAGTAATTCTAAAATAAACTAAGAAATTTTAAATTATTACAAACTAGGAAATCTAAGAGAATAATCCTAGTCAAAATTAAATTCCAAAATAATAAAAATATAAAAATTTTGAAACTCTTGTTTTACATCATTCTCTCCCTCTAAAAAAAATAAAAAAACCTTGCCCTCAGGTTACTATGGATCGAGACAACTTCATATGTTTGAGCTTGTCTGCATTTATCTTATAGTTAAGGATAATCTTTTCACATACTTGACATTGAAAAAGTGTAACTCCTCTTGGGATGATTGTTTCATCAAGTGCAGTTGCTGAATTGCCTTGAGAACCTCTGCTGAATCCGTCTCAAGACTCTCAAATCTCAACAAATACATGATGATAACAGTTTTAGTTTTTCGATTCCTTCATTAATTTTTTACTGTCCTGACATCTAAGGGGTTTTTATTTACACAGATTTAGTGCCCTTTGCCTTTCCTTCCATAAAAAAATAGGAGACGATCAATGTGCCGTCTTCCATTGATGTGATCATGATCTTCCTGAAATTCTTAATTGGGTATCAGTTGTGGAACCACCAGGATTCTTCATGGTCACCCTTCCTTGACACAACACCTTTTATGTTTGTTAGTTTTTGAAAAAAAAAACTTGAACCTTCATTTATCATCCTTTTATGTAAAGGACCTAATATTAATAACTTCTGCTTCAGTATCTAACCAGTAGTCTCTACAAAATTGTTGCCGAAATTGTGGGGCCAAGACCAAGAAACCTATCCCAATTTCAGATGACCAGATAGCTTCTTAGGAAAGCAAATCTCAGATTTCATGTGGAATTACAGTTGGTGAATCCTGGAATCGTATTGAAAGTGGACATGGAAATAAAGTTTGTGAACATGTTAATTCAGGATTTCTACTTTACTTTTAAGCTATGTTTGGATTATGGATTTGAGGAGGGATTAGCGAAGGAAAAGGAAAAGTGGAGGGAAATGTTAATGAAATATAAGCTCTCTCTTTTCTTTTCTCTCAGCATATAAATGATCCAAACACGGACTTATGCATGCATGTGATTTTGGGGCTAGAAGCATTGACATGATATCTGCCAAGTTTGCCTTTCTGTGTATGTACTTGTTACTTTTCTTTGCCTTGTGATGGTGCTTGAAGCATTGACATGATATCTGCCAAGTTTGCCCCTTCATCCCTGCTTTGTACAGTTGGTGATGCTTTATGTAGGCTACTGTGAAAACCGAATGATCTTGAAGGGAGTTTTATGCTAAGGGAAAGTGATCTATGTAAATAGAACTTGCAATTTTGCAGACAAGTTGTATATGAAGCCTGATGTACCATTTTCTTTCTTGCATTCTTATGTGTTCTTACATAGCCTCAAGTTTGATAGTTAACCTCAGTGTTTTGAGTTACTTCTGCCTGTAGCCTGATGAAACCTCAGTGTTTTGAGTTATTTCTGAAGCTCCAGCTGGAATGAAGAATTTCTGCTCGGTGTGGTGATTCCTTGTAGGCTGAGGCATGATAAAAATTTCATCTCTGGTAGGAAGGATGAAGAGTGAGGATATACCTTGCACTTGTTTCTCTCTCCCCCTTTCTCATAATTACCTAATCGCCAATTTTTTTGTTGATAAATCAGAGGAAAAACCTAATCTTCATTAGCTATCTGATCATTTTTAATCTCATGACTTGGGTGGAGGAAGATGAACTCTTCATTAGTACACAGGATTTTTTATGAATCCCTGAAGCCATTGGTTCTGAACATGTATTTTGTTGTCACTATTGACTGAATATCTTTATGGCCATTTCAGGTTGAAGGTTCTCAAGAAATGGCCTCCATGGCAGGTGCTGTCCCGGCTGTGGAACAAAGGGACGAATATGATCCTTTGGCTATGCCAGATGTTGACAAGTAAAACTCCTCTCCTTCCTCCCGAGACTGACATATTTAGCTGCTATACTGTTCGGTCCAACTTATAGAGCTGCTTATATCTTTTATTTTTTGGAAATCTGTGCCAGTATGTTTGGTGCAATTTCTTACAATTTATAAGGAAAAAAAAAAGAGCTTAAGTAAGCAGAAAAAAAGAGAAAAGAAAAAAGAATTGATTATTGGGAAGCAAGGGGAGAGTTGCGTTTAGTTTCTACTTTTTGATTATCAATTTTCAGTTTGCTAAAAGTTGCACCAAATAATTGATTTCTTGACCAACCACTGATAATAATCAATATTTGTTTGTAGGTTGAATGCTGCTTACCTTGCCGTCCATGGAAGTGCCATTTTTGGCCGGCCCATGTGGCAGAGAACCTCATCACTCACAGCAAGCATAGGCTCCTATGGAAGCACCTATTTTATTTGTCGGTCTCTAATTGGTGTTTGGTGTGCTAATGTGATGGAAAGAAAGACAATCATTAGCAAGAAAACTCCAGTTCCAGAGGGGAATCCTGGTAAATTCTGCTTTTGTACATGATGTTCTGCCTCAAAGAGGATTTCCTCTTCTGGTTGCAGCAGTCAATAAAAACATAGGAAAGCAGATAAATTCTATGGCATAAATTTTGAAGTCATTTCTAGATTGTTGTGACATGACATTTTGATTTGTAGTATAAATAGAAGAGAATGATATGTTGCTTTCTTTCAAGTAGACTGAGTTGGGCCGTAGAATTCCTAGCTTCGTTATATATTTCTTTTATGTTGTAATGGTTAGATCGTAGTGTGTTGGGGGGTGTGGGTTGTTCTGTAATATTATGCTGCATCTATGTCATTTAATTCCATTGGGAAACTGACACTAGTGGGTTAGGTCAAGTATTTGAGTGAATTTTATTTTCAGTTAAGGAAAATAAATAGTAAAATCAATTAACAAAGTCATTTTTTAAAAAATTTATAAATTTTTTAATCTCAACCAACTAATACCACCACATCACTTCTCAATCAATCACATTTTATCTTATATCTCTAACTTAATACTACCACATTATTAATCTTTTCACTCAATCCAACTATATTCATAATTCTATCTAACATAATCGGCCAAACAAACATGGTCTTGCAGAAAAACTGGACAGCTGCATCACATCACTTGCATCCAAAGAAAAAACCAAAGCGTTTTGCTTTCTGTTGAGGTCAATTATAACTTTGCTCGATTTTCCTGATTATGACGATGACCAGTTGAGCGGTTCTCCCTCTCTCATGCGTGCACACAAATTTTCCGATGAACAGTTTTACCACCCAGGAAGCCACTACCGGTCCCAAATGTTTGATTACAAAAATACCTGAAACTAGGAAGCTAATTTGGAGACTGCTGGGAAGAGCACTAAGTAAAAAATTAAAATTAAAATTCAAAAAAATGTATATGTAAGAAGAAATACACAAAGCTATATCAGAGTAAAACCACATTGGGATTCATACATTTCCATCACATTTTTGTCTCCGTGTAAATCCTCTTTCTTGCACCCGGAAAAGTTTTTTTTTATATATTGTGCATTACCCACACTTATATCCAGCATATACTTTGCTATCAAGATATTGCTCTTTGGACCACTGAACTGATTGATCATCTCAAATCCCAATTCACATAAGAAGAAAGTTGATAATCCTCAAAATACAAGTACCAACAACTATATCGATCCAACTGTTGAATTTAAAATAAAGTCTAAAAACATCAACGAATTCCATTCCCCTTCATAGTAATAACATACATTCCAGTAATTTATTCTGAGATGAAGGGAGACAAGAAAAAGTTTACTTTCAGAGGTAATCTTGCCTACGTCAGTGAGTATGTTGAAGAACTTGAAGGCCCTGCTATAGTGGAGTTGCAAATCCTGTCACCACACAAAAGAAAAACCACATCATGTTGATAAACAATCCTCATACCAAATACGAGCCCTTAAAAAATTCAGATGATAAACAAGAACATGACAATGAAACAGGTTATCATCTGGATATGTCACAGAACTAATACAAATCCTTTTAAATGCGTCTCAAAAAATTTCAAAGCTTTCAATCTCCAAGAGTTACAGCACCATGTTCACACTTACAGGCCATAAGTTAACAATATGCATCCCCTGATCTGATGTTATACCTGTCACCCAAAAAAAAAATTCCCTGGTCTGACACATCTCCTGTAACAAACAGAAGACATGCAGCTCAACCCAGCAAAAATAAAGAGTCCAAAGACTATCCAAAAATAAATGTTCTTAAAAACTGATCTTCTTCAACATTATTATCAAGTCCTCTCAAATATCTCCCATCTTTGCACCCACTGTCTTCTATAATGTCTTGTTCCTCATCCATAGAAAAGGCACCAAATTTCTAACATGACTATGTCCTCAAAAGATGCAATCATCTTGCCAATCAATCACAAGATGCCCTTATAAGATAATCTAAAAGTTAGGCACTCTTTGGCATCCTCTATTTTTTTTATTATCTTTTTAGAGTCACATCACCTCTCTATTTTTTTGCACATCTTTTCATAAAAAGTCAAAAAGTATACTCTTATTTAAATCATCCCAAACACCCTCTTAATTTAGAGATTATACCATTGGACACTAGGAACTTGTGCCCAATCAGGATCAGTCATTTTCTGAGGGTGTGTGTGGTGGTATTAATGGAGTAATTTCAAGGGAAGATTACTATATGTTTAAAGAGACTAAACAACAACATATAGAGAACACAACACCACACTGTTGGATCTTTAACAGAACCAAACTAGATAATGATTCATAGATAATTGCAAATATATATGACTCTTCATTGGAAAATGTTCTCACATCGTGTATCCAATTTCTAGAAAAAATTCAAGTTGTGCAGCCTATTATCGGCTGTTAAAAACTCAATGTAGAACTCAGGTGCATCAATAGAAAAGTACACTAAAAAAATCCAGAGAAAGCACAACTATATCTTACAAATTCATATGATCATAAAACTTAAATGTGATGCCCCATTCAGCTTAAGGAAGAGACAACGACTAAATGTGAAAAACCAATGACCATTGGTTTTTCAATTCCATTGTGCAAAACAATCTGCTCCAGCTATCTGATGTGGATGCTTTTCAAAAAGATAGGGTCTCGACATACATCTCAGCCATCACATAGTTGTTTCAACCCTTGGATAACCCTTTTTTAACAAGAAACAGGAGCCCATTACCAATAAACCAAGCTCAATTTATGGAGAAGCCTCTGATAGATTATAGAAGATACGATCAATTTGTTCTTGCAACATCCTTAAATGATCAGACTATTATTGAACTGGCCCAGGGTATTGGTTTGATAGGTTAGGCCGGTGCTTATTACATTGCTTGAAAAGAAAGCAGATTCACATACCTGGATAACATTCAGTTCAAGAATGTTCAAGTTTTACATGCCTTTGTTTCTTCTAATCAAATCACAAAAGCTTCGCAGTGTTGCCACAACAATATTCAAATAAAAATCATCATCAAGGTGGTCCCACAAATTGGGCATCAGATGAATACTGATGCAACATGTCTATGGCATATATAATCCTCACTTAAGTTAAGAAATTACAATAATTTTAATAGAAAATTAAAATTACCATTGAAATCTTACCTTCTCTGTATTGTCCTTATTATTGCTAACCACAAACTATACATATATATAAATGCATACCCTTACATAACCCACAAAAAAATATAATGTCCTTTTGAGGTTTTATCTTGAGTTTCTTTGAACGATAAACATGAAGTTCAAATAGAAGCGAATGCAATTTGGCGCCGTTCCATCCAGTTTCATCAATGTCAACAAGTGCAAAACCATTTATAACAAGAGATTATTCGTAAAACTCCACTTTCAAAAACAAATGGCAACACAAATAGTATGACCAACGACCATAAACATTCTTCAATATGAATTGAACCAACTCCGAGAAATAAACAAAATGGGAAAGATTTTTGGTAATTAATTACCTTCAGAGAGACAACCCCATTGGCCAACCTTTGAAGACAACATAGAATTGAGCAAGGAAGAAGCAGTAGCAGAGTGAAGAGGCATCAATGACTCTCTACAACCCAACTCCACTGGCAACCTACATTGACCATTGACAAACCCAAATCTCAGATCAGTTACATAATTACCAAAAACAACCACCCCATTCACAGAGACATGTTTCAGAGAGTTACACAAGTGTGTACCTACCTGGTGGAGAAGAAGGAATGGTGGTGACGAGAGACGCGAGCAGAATTTGAGGAGGGTGCGAGTCCACCGAGGTTAGATGGTACTGGAGGTGATTGGGTTCGACTTTTGCAACTCAGGAAGGCTTTAGCGGATGATGTTGATCTCTGAAATAGCCTTCTTGCAGGGTTGCTCGCCATTTTTGTCCCTTGCTTGCTTAACTCTCCTCTCCTCGGTTCTTTTTCTTCTTCAGGCAAAACCCATTTATTTATTTATTTATTTTTTGAGATATTTTGCAGTTGTAGGATATTATTAGAGAAAATTTTTTTGTGTTTGAAAAGATTGTTGGATTTTTTTTTAGTTAGATGTGATGTTTATGAGAAAAAAAAGTAAAATGGTTATGAAATTTAATGTGACATTTTGTTTAAATTTATTTTTTTTAATTTTATAAAACATTTATCTTGTAATAAAAAAAAATCCAAAAACTAAGGTCCCAAACACCCCTTCAATTTCCTTTAGCACATCATTGTTTATGGGTCTGTAATTGTGATTCTTTACCATTCTCCAAAATAATATCAAGCATCACTACACATGATGCTTCTTGTCTCTAGTACCAAAATCAAGTGAATATATCCTAAAGATTTGTTTAAAATACTAATTACTTTTTATAGTTTTGAAAATTACATCCACCCTTTGAAATATCTTATTTCAAAACAAATGATTACTTTTATTAATAAATCATCAAGTTAATTAATACTTTTTAATGATATTAAAAATATATTTCAATTAATAATTTATATAATTTTATTATTGTATAAGATAATAGTTAGAAATTTATTTTTTAATTAATTCTATTAAATAAAAAATTCTAACAAAATATATTTATAATTTTTCAAACCACAAAACCTAATTCATATTTTAAACAAATCTCAAAAAATGTATTTATAATGTACCATCTTTAATAACTTTATAACTAAAACATGAGATGAAAAAAATTAAAATATTTATAAATAATTTTTCAACATTAAACCCAAAAAAAATAATAATAAAGAATAAATGAGAATAAATCTTTTAATTTTTTTGTATGAGTTGAAATTTTTTTTTTTACTTTTTAGATAAAATCTTAAGAACCGAAACAGACCATAAACATCGCTAACTAGTGCATATCCCACTCTTTTCCAAGAAAAGAACACAGAACAAGAACGCAAATTAGTAAAATGAAAAAAAAATCAAAAATCAAAAATCAAAAATCAAAAGCTTTCCTCAAAATCTTTATTTATTTATTTTTTTAATCTATTTATTTATTTATTTATTTGATCCGCCGAATAAATAAATAAATAAATTCTTTAGAAGGTAGAGACCTGATAAGCCAGCCAAAATATACACCTAAATCGATTCCCTTTGAATCTGTTCCTGCTTCACTACCAGAATGCTCGAGTACATGTGGTAATACTGATGTGCATCTTGGAATGCCCAAGAGGCAAATTGTAACATCATCATCCTGAATCATAACAATATTGTCTGCTCGGACTACACCCTCTCGGCTTTAAAGCGCGTAAACCTAACCAAGCCCAAGCGTGGGACGGGATGTTGTACAAGTAGTCAGCCATGACTTGAGAAATGCATGCACCAGATATTCAGGAATACAAACTTACTTTTTAAGATCCAACCAAAAGGCATTCAACATTTTTAAAAGTCAATAATGTATCTCAGAGATGAGACTTCTGAACTCAGTCTACTTGAAAGAAAGCAACATATCATTCTCTTCTATTTATACTACAAATCAAAAATGTCATGTCACAACAACCTAGAAATGACTTCAAAATTTATGCCATAGAATTTATCTGCTTTCCTATGTTTTTGTTGACTACTACAACCAGAAGAGGAAAACCCTTTTGAGGCAGAACAACATGTACAAAAGCAGAATTTATCAGGATTCCCCTCTGGAACTGCAGTTTTCTTGCAAATGATTGCCTTTCTTTCCGTCACATTAGCACACCAAAAACCAATTAGAGACCGACAAATAAAATAGGTGCTTCCATAGGAGCCTGCTTGATGTGAGAGTGATGAGGTTCTCTGCCACATGGGCCGGCCCAAAATGGCACTTCCAATGGACGGCAAGGCAAGGTAAGCAGCATTCACCCTACAAACAAATATTGATTATTATCAGTGGTTGGTCAAGAAATCAATTATTTGGTGCAACTTCTAGCAAACTGAAAGCTGATAATCAAAAAGCAGAAACTAAAAACACCTCTCCCCTTGCTTCCTAATAATCAGCTTTTTTTTTCTTTTTCTGCTTATTTAAGCTATTTTTTTGTCTCATAAATTGTAAGAAATTACACCAAACACACTGGTACAGATTTTCAAAAAAATAAAAAATAAAAGATATAAGCAGCTCTATAAGTTGGACCGAACAGTATAGCAGCTAAATATGTCAGTCTAGGGAGGAAGGAGAGGAGTTTTACTTGTCAACATCTGGTGAAAAGGATCATATTCCTCCTTTTGTTCCACAGCCAGGACAGCACCTGCCATGGAGGCCATTTCTTGAGAACCTTCAACCTGAAATGGCCATAAAGATATTCAGTCAATAGTGACAACAAAATACTGTAAGAATCTTGAAAGCTTTTCTGTATATTGAATTGTAGCAATTTACAAAGAATTCATCAGTTTATATAGTCCTAAATCTATGACTGAAAAAGGAAATACAAACTAATTCCTATTTATACAATCATGCAATATATACTCAACATGCTATATATACAATATATTCTCACACCCCCGCTAAAACTCAAGGTGTTTTAGCAAAAAACACTGAGAGTTTACTAAGAAGAAACTGAAACCAAGCGGTAGTGTGAGGCTTGGTGAAGAAGTCCGCAAGTTGCAAAGCCGAGGAAACGAAAGGAAGTGAGATGAAGCCAGACTGCAGATGCTGTCGGACAAAGTGACAATAAATTTTAACGTGTTTCGTCCGTTCATGGAAGACAGTATTGTGGGCAATCTGAATAGCACTGTGATTATCATAATAGAGAGAGATCGGAGAAGATTGAGGTACACCCAAATCAGAGAGAAGACAACGAAGCCAAACAAGTTTAGCAGTAGCATGAGCTATAGCATGTTACTCAGCTTCAGCAGTTGTTTCTTGCTTTTCCAAGAGATCAAGGAATCGCCAAAAAACATACAGGAACCAGAGGTGGACTTGCGATCATTAACATCATCAGTCCAATCGGAATCAGCATAGGCCATCAAGTCTAAAGAAGAAGTAGAGGACAACAGTAAGCCTTGAAAGATGGTACCCCGGAGATAGCGAAGAATGCAAACCAAAGCAGCCCAATGGGTAGAGCGAGGAGCAGAAACGAACTGACTAACCACATGAACAACATAAGCAAGATCAGGGCGAGTGACAGTCAAATAAACTAAACAACCCACAAGCTCGCGACAGAAAGGGGAATCATCCAGAAGGACACCATCAGTAGAGTTGAGCTTCACATTAAGCTCAATAAGGGTATCAGAAACCTTAGTATCAGTAAGACCGGCACGGTGAATAACCTCATTAGCATACTTGGCCTGAGACAAAAAATAACCCTTTGGAGAAGAGGCAATCTCAATACCAAAAAAATACCGCAATGGACTCAAATCCTTTATTTCGAAAGTGCGGAAGAGATGTTGCTTAACTTCAGAGATAACAAAACAGTCAGAGCCAATGATGATCATATCATCCACATAGAGTAAGAGAGTAACAAAACCAGTCGAGGTATGTCTCAGAAACAAAATAGAGTTGGAAGCAGAAGGATGAAACGCAAGCTTGGTAACAGTAGTCTAAAAGCGATCATATCAAGTATGAGGAGATTACTTCAAACCATACAGAGCACGCCGAAGATGACAAACTTGCCAAGAGGAGTGGAGAAGGCTAGGAGGAGGACGCATGTAGACCTCCTCAGTGAGATGACTGTTAAGAAAAGCATTCTTAACGTCTAGCTAATAGAGAGGCCAATATCGAACAGCAGCAACAGAAATCAAGGTATGGACAGTAGTCATCTTGGCAACAGGGACAAATGTCTCCTCACAATCAATACCATACTCCTGCAAGAAAACCTTAGCAACCAAGCGAGCTTTGTATCGCTCGAGAGAACCATCAAAATGAGTCTTGACTTTATAGACCCATTTGCAACCAACAAGATTCTTGCCAACAAGCAAAGGAACCAACTCCCAAGTGTTAGTCTTCTACAAGGCAAACAACTCATCCTCCATAGCTTGAACCCAATTAGAATCCTAACAGGCCTCCATGTAAGACTGAGGTTCTAAAAAAGAATGAATAACAGACAAAAAAGTACGATAGGAAATAGAAAAACATGTATTAGACCAACCCAACCTGTTTGGAGGACGACGCTCATGAGTAAGATATTGGTGTGTAGTAGGATCAGAGTCATCAGAAGTAGGAGGATCAGCAGTAGGGGTAGAGACAATTGGTGGAGGAGGAGTCGTGCGACGAGAATAAACTAACAACGAAGGAGAAGAAGCCGAAGGAGGAGAAACAACCAGAGGTGAAGCAGGAGGAGAAGATAGAATAAGCTCAGGAGGAACAGTGGAGATGTACTCATTAGACGAGACCTCAAAAGGAAATAGATCAATATGAATCAAATTCTCTTTGAAAACTGGGGCGGTAAGAGGATGAAGCTAAAAGTAAGGTAGACATTCGAGAAAGGCAACATGGCGGGAGACATAAAGGCGACGGGAAACAGGGTTATAACAGCAACAACCTTTATGAGTGAGACTATAACCCAAAAAGACACATAGGATAGACCGGACACTAAGTTTGGTCCTATCTTTACGGGGTACAAGGACAAAACAAATAGACCCAAACACATAAAGGAGGGAGTAATTAGGAAGTTGGGAAAACAAAGGCTCATAAGGAGACCGACCAGAAAGAAGGGGGATAGGCATACGGTTGAGGAAAAAAGCAGTAGTAAGAACTGTTTCACCCCAAAACGGAGCCAGAACAGAGACAGAGGAGAGACCTAGTTGTCTCAAAAAGATGACAGTGTTTATGCTCAACTCGACCATTTTGGACAGGTGTATCAGTACAAGAAGTTTGGTGAATGGTATCCAATTTGGCCAAGTATTCACATAATTCAGTTTTAAAGTATTCCCTACCCGAGTCAGACAGCAACAATTTAATAATAAACCCAAACTGTGCAGTGACCATAGACTGGAAAGTACAGTATATCTGGTAGAAGTCAGACTTATGAGTCATAAGATAAACCCAAGTCTAATGGGTGCAGTCATCAACAAAAGACACATAGTATGCAGAACCCCATTTGGTAAGAACAGGAGAAGGGCACCAAACATCAGTATGGACTAAAGAAAATGGTGTGTCAGATATAGAAATACTTTTATAAAAAGATAAGACTGTCATTTTGGCAAGTTTACACCCTCGACATTCAATAAGTCCACTAAGAGAAACTTTATCCAATATATCTGACTGAGCTAAAGACCGTAAGCGATCAACAGACAAATGCCCTAATCTAGAATACCACAAGTAGAAAGGACTAGACAGAGAATCTAATTGAAAAGAAGAAAAGGCAGTCTGAGAGGTTGCTATCGGCAGATGCAAGCTCTCCACTACATAGAGGTCTCTAACTCTACGGCCGATCTCAATCTGCTGTTTAGACATCTGATCTTGCACAGAATAGATAGAAGAAGAAAAGATAACATTAAAACCAGAGACATCAAGCTGACTGATAGATAATAAATTGACAGATAATTGAAGAACATAAAAAGATGATGGAATAGAGATAGCAGACATAGCAGATTGTAGGATAGACCCAATAGATATAACAGACATACCAGATTCATTAGCAGCATTGACAGTAATAGGAAAGGGAAGAGAAGTACAATTTTGAAGTAAGGAGAGATGAGGAGTCAGATGATGAGAGGCACCACAGTCAAAAATCCAGATAGACGAAGAAATACCTAAAGAAGACCCAAGCAAACCTGAATAAAGAGAGGAAACAATGGAGGCAGACGGGGATGATTGGAAGTCAAACAGTATATGCTGCAGCGGATTAATCTGAGCACTCAAGGAAGCCAAGTCAGGATTAGGAACCGGAGCAGATGCAATAGAACCAGTAGGAGGTTGAAAAATATTCGGAGAAGGGCTGCATAACTAGATCAGAAATTGTTGAGAAGATAAGGCAAACAAACATCCCTTCTTGGGACAATGATACTTCCAATGACCTCTCTGATAGCAGAAGGCGCACTCATTTGATGCCAATAGCCCCTTCTTGTTTACGAATACACTCATAATATTGGAAGTCAAATGGGTCCAACCAAAACCAGAGATACAAACTATGGTCAAAACATAATAAAGGAGAAACTCTAGAACACCCAAAACATAATAAAGGAGAAACTCTAGAACACCCAAGCAAATAGTACCAAATAGGACAAATATACACAGTGGGTCAAATACAATCAAACCTAAATCAAGTTACAAAATAGTGAAACAGAGATCCCGATGGGTAGAATAGAGAGGAGGTGAGTCACTTTAGTCAAACCCTTCGGCATGAGAGGCGATTGCGCAGACGATGAACTATGAGTGGAACCAGTGATTGAAGATCAACAATCACGAACAAATGACGAATCCAACCACGTCGAGGGCAACCAACGATGAACAAGAGAAAAATATGTCGCGAGGTCCAGGATGAACAATGAACCAGAGAGGGTCAAAGCAAATGACTGAAGATGACTGAACAACCAGACAAACTAGAGAATCGTGATTTGGGGAGTGCAATTCGAACTCAGATGATTCACAACTTGATAGGTTGCGATTCAAGCTCAGATGGGTTGCACAAATTTAAAAAGCAAAACCAAAGAACTCAAACGAACCAGAAAAGATTTGAGGAAGGCGAGGGTTTCAGACCTTGCTCTGATACCATGTAAGAATCCTGAAAGCTTTTTTGTATATTGAATTGTAGCAATTTACAAAGAGTTCATCAGTTTATATAGCTCTAAACCTATGACTGAAAAAGGAAATACAAACTAATTCCTATTTACACAATCATGCCATATATACACAACATGCCATATATATAATATATTCTCACAAATACATGTTCACAACCAATGGCTTCAAGGATTCATAAAAAATCCTATGTACTAATTAAGAGTTCATCTTCCTCCATCCAAGTCATGAGATTAAAGATAATCAGATAGCTAATGAAGATTAGGTTTTTCCTCTGATTTATCAACAAAAAAATTGGCGATTAGGTAATTATGAGAAAGGGGGAGAGAGAAACAAGAGCAAGGTATATCCTCACTCTTCATCCTTCCTACCAGAGCTGAAATTTTTATCATGCCTTCCTAACAGCCAGCCTACAAGGAATCGCCACACTGAACGGAAATTCCTCATTCCAGCTGGAGCTTCAGAAATAACTCAAAACATAGTCATAAAACCTAGAATAGATGCCAATCAGGCTACAGGCAGAAATAACTCAAAACACCGAGGTTAACTATCAAACTTGAGGCTATGTAAGAACACATAAGAATGCAAGAAAGAAAATGGTACATCAAGCTTCATATACAACAACTTGTCTCAAAATTGCAAGTTCTATTTACATAGATCACTTTCCTTGGCATAAAAGTCCCTTTGAGATCATTTGGTTTTCACAGAAGCCTACATAAAGCATCACCAACTGTACAAAGCAGGGATGAAGTGGCAAACTTGGCAGATATTATGTCAATGCTTCAAGCACCATCACAAGGCAAAGAAAAGTAACAAGTACATACACAGAAAGGCAAACACTTCTCCCTCTATCCCCAAAATCACATGCTTGCATAAGTCTGTGTTTGGATCATTTATATGCTGAGAGAAACGAAAAGAGGACAGAAAAAAAAGAAAAGGAAAGAGAGTGCTTATATTTCATTAACATTTCCCTCCACTTTTCCTTTTCCTTTTCCTTCACAAATCCTCCTCAAATCCATAATCCAAACACAGCCTAAAAGCAAAGTAGAAATCCTGAATTAACATGTTCACAAACTTTATTTCCATGTCCACTTTCAATACGATTCCAGGATTCACCAACTGTAATTCCACATGAAATCTGAGATTTGATTTCCTAAGAAGCTATCTGGTCATCTGAAATTGGGATAGGTTTCTTGGTCTTGGCGCCACAATTTCGGCAACAATTTTGTAGAGACTACTGGTTAGATACTGAAGCAGAAGTTATTAATATTAGGTCCTTTACATAAAAGGATGATAAATGAAGGTTCAATTTTTTTTTTTCAAAAACTAACAAACATAAAAGATGTTGTGTCAAGGAAGGGTGACCATGAAGAATCCTGGTGGTTCCACAACTGATACCCAATTAAGAATTTCAGGAAGATCATGATCACATCAATAGAAGACGGCACATTGATCATCTCTTCTCTTTTTGATGGAAGGAAAGGCAAAGGGAACTAAATCTGTGTAAATAAAAACCCCTTAGCTATCAGGACAGTAAGAAATTAATGAAGGAAGGAATCTAAAAACTAAAACTGTTATCATCAGGTAATTGTTGAGATTTGAGAGTCTTGAGACGGATTCGGCAGAGGTTCTCAAGGCAATTCAGCAACTGCACTTGATGAAACCCAATTATAATACTTGCAACAACATTGCAGAGATCGTGCGTAAAGAACAGCAGTGTCACCTGGTGTTGGTTTGGAGAGAAGCTAGCCGGTGCGCAGATCTATTGGCCAAGGAAGCTATTTCCTCATCTATCAATCAGGTCGCAAATATTGAGAAAACAGCCCCTCTCGATTTAACTGTAGCTGGTTGGGATGCTTTGGGTAATGAAACCATGAGAAGAGGTGTTAGTTTAGTTGTTTTTGTTTCCCTTTGTTTTTTTGGCTCTGGCCATCCAATGTTCTAAAAAAATTCCCAATTCTGAGTTGAACACTTCCTTTTCTTCTTAAAATATTCTCATTACAGAAATGTGAGCAAAAACAAGGTTTAATAGTTTTGATCTGTGTGTCCTACAATGCTTTTAATTGTTCCACAACTATAATAGATGAAAAACAGGGTCCGCAAAAAAATTAACTTTCCTACAAATAAGGCATCAAAAAAGAGTCCAGTTGTATGTTATCTAGGTCGTGGAACAAACTGGGCAGCACATCCAGCAAAAGGGAAAAAATAATGTTCTTTAAAAGCATCATACCTGTTGAGGGTACTGCGCGTAACCAGGGTATGCACCATATGCATATAATGAAGGATCATGCGTAGTCCCATAACCGTAGGCATCATAACCTTGTCCGTAACCATAATAGGTGCTGCTCCATTGACTTGGATTTGCTTGCTGACTCCAGACACCAGGTAAGTCCTACAACATAGTATAAAAAAATTGTATAGTAATTAGCATAAACTGAACATTCTTTAAGAGACCAGAAGCAGCATTTGGCAAAAAGAAGTTTTTTTTCAATTACACCTCATTACATACTAATCATGACTGCCAAACAACAGTCAAATCATGAAGATGTCAATACCTTTATGAAAATCATGACCCCTAATAATGTCCTTTCTGGCTTTGACATAGAGCATCAAATTTAAAGCAACAGTAGGAAAGGATAAATTCTTCTGGCTGAATCTCTCATAAAGACAATCCTAGAAAGAGCAATGTAGCAGAACAAAAGTTTCAGAATTTTTATATTTTTATTTTATTATTTTGCTATTAGATTTTGACTATGAGTATGTTAAATAGTCTAGAGTTTCTAGCTTCTTATTCTCTTGATTTCCTAGTTTGTATTAAGTTTCATTTCCTAGTTTATTTTAGAATTACTTATTCTACAAGTATTTTAAATACATGCATAAGCTTACAGCCATGAGTAACTTATTCTTTTAATCAATATTATTTTCGAAGAGTTTCTGTTTTATTTTCTTTGTGGAAGGCTGTTCCTGTGGATTCAATTAATCAACATCTACTCTAGAATGATATCAAGCCCATGTTGTCTACTAGAACGATAATTAGTTCCTTCCTGCATTACCACTGTGTCAATTGGTGTCGAAGCGAGGTCTTCCCGAGGGGCAGTTCATAACCATGGTTGCCTTCGGACAGGTCATAACCAAACCTCGGAGACTTCTCTTATCATCGAGATTATAGGTATTATGAAAATTTACCTAAATTTAGTGGTGGTGAATATTTTAAGATATTCTAGATTGGATACTAGATATATATATATATATTGAAATATGAAAATTCTAGACAAATAAAAGTAGAGGTATGTGTTATCAAAGCTTACAGGTCCTGCGCTATGGTGGTAGTTAGATGTGCAATCATCAAGAGAGCAACAAGGCAAGGTGCGTATTCGTTCATGGTCAAGAATGAAAAGGCATATAATGGAGAATTTTTTGCCATGCAATTATAAGCAATTATTGGAGGAAAAATACAAGCCTAAGCACCACACTATTAATACTCATGTCGAAACTATCCTTGAAGAGCTTACATTTGAAGACAAATCTATATTGTCTCATGTCCAAGAAATAAATGAAGAAAAAGTCTTGAAAGTATACCAAGAAAAAATCCAAGACATTATTGCAAAAGTTGGAAGTCTTGTTATGGAAAGTGAAGATTCGTCAAAAAAAAAAAAAATTTGTCAAATTGCAAGATGAGATAAAATTATGTAGTTCAAATTATTCACCAACTGATGGCTTAATTACGGAGGAAAATTGGAGGGTTACCACAGCGCAGGAGTTTGTTCTTGTATTATTGGGCAGTGCAATTAAAAACAAAGGTGTGCATCCACTTTTTGACTATGCTCTTAGTTATTTGCCTTGACCTATTAAAGTTTACGCCCTTGACCGAACTAATGAAAAGAAGGGTTTTTAAGAAGATGCCAAAATTGCTTATGTAAGTTATTTAAGAATTCAAAGAATCATCCTTTCCTGAAACAACTGTGAGAGAATGCACATAGATGGGAGCAAGTATCCTTTATGCAACATATGCATTCAACAATCATCCCAAGAGGAGTTACACTTTTTCAAAGTCAAGTATGTGAAAGATTATCCTTAACTATAAGATAGATGCAGACAAGCTCAAACGTATGAAGTTGTCTTGATCCATAGTAACTCGAGGGCAAGGCTTTTTTTTATTTATTTTTATTTTTAAAGGGAGAGAATGATGTAAAACAAGAGAATCAAATTTTTTATATTTTTATTATTTTGGAATTTAATTTTGACTAGGATTATTCTCTTAGATTTCCCAGTTTGTAATAATTTAAAATTTCTTAGTTTATTTTAGAATTACTTATTCTACATGTATTAGGTTTTGGTTATTATAAATATATGCGTAAAGCCTACAGCATGAGTAACTTGTTCATTCAATCAATATTATTTTCAGATTCTCTTTTATTTTCCTTGTCAATTCAAAGTTGTTCTTGTGGATTCAATGAATCACGTCTACTAAAACGATATCTAGTTCCTTCCTCCATTACTGCCATGTCAATATACTATACTGGAGCATTCTAAAAAGAAGATTCACCTGTTTAGCTGTTGGGCTCCTGCCCCAAGAAAGGTTGGACAGCTTGTTGACTGATCATTGTTCCCTGCATCCTTTGGATTGCTTCTTCAGCAGATGCCCTGCACAAAGAAATATAAAGCAATATGATAAGACAATATATAGGGAGGTCAAATAAGTGGAAGTACGTAAAGTTTATACAATAAAGCAAGATATCATGGGAAAAATGGACAAGAGACCATAAAGTCACGAACTTAACTCAATTACCATACGGTCAAATTAAACAGAAAATATATATCTATCCCCATCCTAGAGAGAGAGAGAGAGAGGAGATAAGTAAAGGGAAAAAAAATGTTTTGTTGGGAGAGAACATAAATCAAGACATCTTTCATATTTTCAACTTATCGTTTTAAATTTTTCCAACTATTTAAATAGAAATTCCGCAAGCCTGACAAACCTAGCTGTAAACTGCACAAAACCACATCCTCTTGATGTGGGGATCTTCACATAGATAATTTCCCCAAAATGCAAAAATATTTGCCTCAGTTCCTCTTCTGTGACATTGGGGTTCAGGTTTCCAATAAAAACCTGCAAGATAAAAATGCATTAGATAAAAAAATGGAACTTATGAAGCATAAATAACTCAAAAAGTGTTATTAATATCATTATCCACTGGAATTGTCTGCACTGCTGGGGTGTAAGCTGGAGGTGGATATAAAGCTACGAAAAAATGTAAGATTAGTGAACATTCGTCTTGATAAATGAAAGTATCAACTAAAGAGTGAGAATTATGCATGTGGAAGTCCAGCTTTTTTCTTATACAAGGAATTTTAATATGTAGTAAATATGTGTATATATGTGTTAATACATCCAAAATATATTTTCTTTTCAAAAAAACAATTATCCAATACATATGGAAAATGGAAAGATAGTTATCCCGGTGCTCTCAAATTGTCGATTCTCTATTGATAGATCAAGTCATTGACCAATACAACATTATATCCTTGATATTATCAAAATATTAACAACAAACATCACAACATACCAAGATATCATTTGATATTGCCAACAAAACATTTACTTCTTGAACATACTGTATTTATAATGTTTCAAACGTCTTATTATTGGTACATCAATTTTATTAGTAGGTTCAACATTTTGCTCTAGTATATGTCGCTTCTTTTAATCTCTTTAGCTTCTTTATTATTCCATCATTTGCATGTCAATATCCAAGTTGTTGCTTTGTCACTGATAATTGTACTTGTCCTTTACAGTTTTACTACCTTTAAGTTTCATCATAAATTTCACATAGTTCTCAATATTACTTCAAATTTTTTTCACGATAATGACAAGTCACTCAACTGTGATATATATGTGTTCAGGGAGCTCAGCATATCTATTATCCATTGGCATCAATATGCAGAGCATTCTTATTGTTTTGCCAAGTTTTTAAATAAATAAGCATTTTAAAGTTAAAATCAGGAGCAGTCATGTGCATTATTTTTCCAAGCTTCATTTTTAACTTCTAGTCAATCATTCTTGCGCACATGGCGTGGACATGGCGTTTTTTTAAAATAAAAATAAAAATAAAAAGGCAAGGCACGACACTTGAGACATGTTAAAAAATTATGTCTTTATAAATTTATTATAATATCAAATATATGAATGATTTATTCCAAGGTAATAAAATATACAACCTATGAAGCACGGACACAGATACGGACACGGGACACGGCAATTTCTAAAAAATGGGGACATGGACACAACATGGGACACAACAAATTTTTTAATTTTTTTTATAAATATTTTTATTTTAATACACATTAATTATTTTATTTATTTATTATATTTTTTAAATAATGTGTTCCAATTGATTTTTTTATTTTATTTTACCTACATGTGTTTATTTATTTTTTATTAATATGTATAAGTTTATATTATCTTATAATATGTATTATATATTATCTTATAAGTATATTATATGTTATATAATAACTATTAATATATATAGTATATTATCTTTTGAGGTGGTCAATGAAACATTTCAATTTGAGAGAGAGAGAGAAAGAAGAGAGGCAGACGAAAGGGTGAAAGAAGATGAGAGATAGAGAGAGAGAGAGAGAGACAAGGCGAGGCGAGGCGAGCCAAACAAGGGAGAAGAGAGAGAATAGAGATGTACCAGGTCAAGAAGTGATGGAAGATCAACTGGAGATAGAGATCAACTGGAGATAGAGATCGACTGGAGATGGAGATCGATGGATTAAGATGGAGATGAACAGGTTCGCACTTCTCTTCTCTCTTTTTCTTCTTCTGATTTTGGAGTTAGCTCTCTTCCTTCTCCTCTTTTTTTGAATTAGGGTTTTCTGTTTTGTTCCCCTTGCCATGTCCTCTTGCTATGTGCCGCCGTGTTCCCGACGTGTCCCATACCAAAAAATTAAATTAATTAAAGGAACATACGTGTCCCCGGCATGTCCCCGTATCCGACTCTGCCACGGCTTCCATTTTGGCGTGTCCATGCTTCATAGTATGCAACATAACACTAATTAAAATTAAAAGGTGATATATTTCACAACTTAAACATCAAGATATCATTCACGAAGCAATTGCATTCTTCAAATGTAAAATGCGAAACCATTATAGAACATTGAAATACATATATGATGTATCCATCTTAGAAATATTTTAAAACATATTTAGAGTTCACGAGTTACTTTCCCAAAAATGCAGACTATGCAAAGAATCATCATAAAAACAGTGCTCAAAAGGTTTCACCGAAGAGTCTACAAAGTGTCTTTAATGTGTTTGATATTATTATTTAAATTTTTATTAAGACACATTGAAGAAGTGGTGGACATATTTTTAGAAGTGTTCGCAGAGTGTGACACGAGGTCCAATGTGACACGTCTCTTCCATATAAGAGTCCGTGACATGTATTTCAATTAGTCAATTCACATTCCCACTACCTAACACATTATGGTTATATGTATATAATACTACAAAAATAAAAAAGAAACGTACGCCTAGTTTAGTCCCCGGTGGATGGTGGTCCAATAGAAGAAGATTGGGCTACAGACCTAACCTTTTGGCATTAATTGCACAAAGTGGCTGCACTCATGTTTGAACCCACAACCTCAAAGTTGATATGTTGAGTTTTAACCACTAAACCAGTGGCCCATTGAAATATATTATATACACTACCAAAAAAAAGAAAACTTATCAATATATATACCCAAAAGAAAAGAAGCACTTCACTAGAAAGAGAAAAGAGAGCTTATTATATAGAAGATTACAACAATATGTAATCACAACCTCATACAGACAATTAACTTTCACATGCAAAAGAAACAACAATTTGCTAGTTCAGTTTGGTTATATTACAATAAGATTGAATATTACCTCTAGCTGCTGCATATTGCTGTTGAAAGCTGGTGGTCTTCTTCGGTGTTGCCGCACTGATACGCATTGGCCTAGTTGAGCAATAGACACCATTCATTTCAGACATAGCACGGTTTCTTTCCATTTCATCAGCAAATTTAACAAAACCATAACCCTTTGAGCGCCGAGTATTTGGGTCAATCACGACCTTGGCACCTCTAACTGATGGATATTGAGTTCGAAAGGTCTCTTGCAACAAGTAATCTGTAACATCAGATGCTAAATCCCCCACAAAGATAGAGTGCTCGGGCCCAGCATCATGGCGTCTTTCTCCAATCCCAAAGGAAGCACAATTTAACCTAAAAGTTTGCTCAGTTCCAGGCATTTGTGTCCCATTGTATGTCTGCAAAACCCTTTCAGCTGCTGCATGTGAATTGAACTCCACAAATCCATAACCCTCTGGCTGACTAGTGATCTTGTTACAAATTACCTTTATCGAAACCACCTGCATAGAGGACAGTGATCCATTTAACTGCTATATGCATTAGTGAAAATCATTTCTTTCAACTTGTTTCAGGGTGAACATGTGTAAAGATCAGCTCACTAGAAATATAACTGTGCACCGAAGGTTCCACGCCTAAAATTAGCAGAGATAGAGGTGGATAACATGTGCCACTGTAAACAGGTGGGCATTAAAGAAAGCCCTATCCATCATAACTGATGTCCAAAGTAGTAAATTGAACACCATGTCTTCGCCTTGGTGTCTTTTTCCCCAAAAAGAAATCCAATGCTAACAGAAACCCATTGAAAATAAGTTTCCAATCGTGCCAGTTACATTATAATCTATGTGTGCACACAAAAAGTAAGGTCCAAGCAATTTGAATAAAATATGTTTGGGCTAGCATAATACCGTCTAGGTTGATTAACCTTGATATATTTTCTGCAGTCCTTAAACTTTTACTTGAAAGTTCTGTTCTTGTAATGGTTACATATTCATTTCTCACAATGGACAAGCTTATAGTTAAAAATTCAAACTTTGAGACTTCGAGGACATGAAATTCAGTATCTAATCTTTTGGTGAAAATATGCCTCTATTGAAATTTGAAATCGAACAAATATAAGAAACTTAGAAAAACAGACAAAAGTGTCTTCATTTCCTCCCAGTCTACAAACATACATTTTACACAGGTCCTTTGAGATTAATTATTTCAAATTAAATAGAATAAGCAAAAAGGGGTAAATCATAATCCATTAATCAGATAGGGAAGCGAAACTCCTATTGCATCATCAGAATGAATCTGTCTATGCTAGAAAGAAACCATCCACTCCACACCTTCCACCTATCAAGATCGTGTCCAATATTTGTGGAAGTATCAGCCGCCATATTAGCTTCTTGTAGGCAAATAATATACCCTGGGCAGTGTCCATGACATGTAATCCAAGACAACAAAATGCCAGCCAGCATATCAAACATATGGATTGCCTATCTAATGAGTCATGATAATGGTTGTTTCAGTAACCCCCCTTGTCAGGTCAAGCCATGACCATAAGGGCAAAGCACTTGGTGGTAAGGTATGGGATATGTATCCATCCCTGTACCCAAACTAAACACTTATATCTTCTAATTTTTCACAATATTTGAAGAAGGTGTTCACATTTGACAGTGAAGAAAGGTTATGACCTATTATCACATGTATTGGAGACACAAACCATTTTCGATCTAAATCCCATTTAACTTTGAGTACATTCCTAAATGATAACAAAATGTTGTATCAAAATATTATACAGTCTACAATGCATTTTAATGTTCAGGATATATGTACCATACCTGATTTTTGAATAAATATCCCTACATCCAAAGTTTAAGAATTTAGGGATGCCTGATTCCTTGGCGCACACACCCACACATAATATCATACCCGAGTCCATGTAACATAGCTCAAGTCTTACCAACTAGGCTAGAAGAAAGGCTTCAGACTGTCAAACATATTCAAATTTTTGGGATAACTAGGTTTATATGACTTGGTAGCTAGATTTTTGGGTTCGCCGAGGCAGTTCAACCCTCATGGGTTCTCCGAGGCAGTTCAACCCTCATGGGTTCTATGCCCTAGCCAACCTAGACAGCAAGAGATTTATTCATATTTTTCTAAAATCATAAAGCTCCTTAGGCTAGATGTCATACATCTCATTGAGAGAGTACATGGGTTCCTAAGAGTCTCCTAAAATTATTCAGGGCTTGCCACCTAGACATAAGGTCCCTTGGGGACCACACCTCATGCCTCATGCCAAGGAAGCACATGAACTTCTAATGGTCCCCTACAACCCATGCTAGACTACTTCCTTCTAACACTACCTGACACGTTTTACCAATACCACTGTAAATTTGATCAACTAACAAATTAAAACTCCAATGAAGACCTCGAATATCAAATGTCCAACATAAGAATCAATAACTTTAGCCAATTGCATTCTAACTAATGCCATCAACTCCACTTCGAATTCACTTCAATTTGAATCTTCAATACACTTTGTCTCAACATTACAATAATTCCATGCCCTAACGTGATATTCTGGAACGAGAGCTGAGGTCTTGCCAATGTGGTACGCAATTCCAAACATATGTCTTCCATGCCAATCTCTTACAATAAAACCTGAAGTTTCTTTAGCATTGCCAATTTGTTTCTGACATCCTAAACCATTACACAAATTGAACCTTAAGACTTATTTTCAGTTTCAAGTATTCACTATGAAAAACAAGCATGCCTTTACAGCACACTTTGTCCAACAACCAAAAATCCACTCCCAAAAGTTTAAAAGAACCAAAGATTGTTTATTAACTGTCACTCATATTCCTAAATACTGCAGGATCAATTCTCAAAAAACAAAAAAAAACAAAAATATAGAAAATTATAAAGCCTCTATCTCAATTCTAGAAGATCCCAACAATCTGTTTGTAGTCTTTATTCGGGAAACCCTATCCAAGAAGTTTAAGCCTGCAAGCCCTGCACTAAAGTTAAGAATGATCCACGGGTATGGAATGACCGTTGCTGTATTGTTATACTATTTAGTATTATTCTTTTTCGTCCTCAACATAAATAAGCAAGTATTGTAAGATAAATGCTCCAAGAGACTGGCTGATAGCAATATTTTTACCAACAACTTGAGTTGCACAAGATACCAATGGTCAGATTGCTTTTGAGTATTTCCTCTTATTCTCTTTTACTGGTATAATATTAAATCTAATTGTCAGGTGTTCAATTTGTGAAGATCCAATACAATCAATCAATCAGCAGGTGCACTTGCTGAGTCACATTGCATAGAAGAGCTTTAAGTATATTAACATAGCCCCTAACAATTAAACCCCTTCTTTCTATCTACCCAAAAGCCCCTACAATACACATGAGAATAAAAGTTCAGTACTTTAGGCAGACAGACAGTACATCTGCAGAGAATTATTAAACTCCAAATGGTATGCAGATAAAATCAAACAAACCAAGCCTTAAGTCCCATCAAATGGGGTTGGCTACATGAATCCTTCTTTTCCACTCGATTCTATCAAAGGCCATTTGGCTAGTCAAATTAAGAAGATTCATTTCTTTATTTATTACAGCAGGCCACGCCAATCTAAGTCTACCCCTTCCCCTAACACTACCCTCTACCGTCACTATATCGCATCTCTTCACTATTGGCTCTGTTGGTCTCCGTTGTATATGACCAAACCATCTCAATCTATTCTCTCTCAGCTTATCTTCTATTAGTGCTACTTCTATCCATTCACGAATATACTCATTACTAACTCCGCCTTTTCTAGTCTTGCTACACATCCACATTAGCATTCTCATCTGAGCAACACTCATCTTATTTACATGTTATTTCTTAGTTGTCTAACATTCCGTCCCATACAACATCGCTGGTCGAATAGCCATTTTATAGAACTTTACTTTTAATTTAGTAAGTACTCGTTTATCGCACAATACCCCATATGCACTCCTCCACTTAAGCCACCCCACCTTAATTCTATGAACCACATTTCCTCTAATCTCTCCAGCCATTGTGATAATCGATCATAAATAACGAAAATGTTCACTCTTAGGTAATTATTAGTTCTCAATCTTCACTTCTCCTCTATTTCCATTGTTACTATTACTAAAATTACACTGCATATACTTTGTCTTAGTTCTGCTTATCCTAAATCCTTTAATTCAAGTTCTTCTCTCCAAATGGTATGCAGATAGTGAAATAAAATAAAAAAAGCGAGTCGTACGCACTCGTAATCACGAACCATTATATTGTGCCTTTTCAACACATCTAGAACCAATGCATAAACAACTTTCAAAAAAATTCATAGGTATGTATGCATTATACAATTCTAGGAACCATATAGGTGTTTTCCAACCATCAATGGGTTTGGTGCATTAATACATAACTTGAATTGTAACAGCTCGACAACTCAATCAAACCTCAATTTAGCATCGAATCCAATCAAAATTGATACGAATCTAATCAAACCCATATCTCCAACAACACTAATATTTGTTAATGTATATAATCTGATAGTGGCAATGTAGTGGACATATATAATGTGTATAATATGATAGTGGTAGATAATAGAAATATATAGTGGTAGATAGTGGAAATATATAATATGTAAGTGGTATATAATGGGTTTAATGGGTTATGATGATGTTTGTAATATCTCCTATATAAGGAGTGTCATTTGGTCTTGTAAAATGTGGAAATTGAATATCAATCAATAATACATTAAATTTTCTACATGGTATCAGAGCTAAGTTAACAACTTAGTAATTCCGCTTCACCGGCGGGCGGCAGTCTCGCCTTGGTCGCCCGCCGGACAAACCCAATTCCCTTTTACAACCTCAATTTCCGGGAACCCTTGTACTGGAACTTGATTGGTTGCCTTTGCGTACTGATAAGAATGATCCACTGGTATTATGCATTGCTGGAGCTGACAGTAGCTTTCGCCTTGTTGAGGTTAATGTAAATGACAAAAGGGTTGGGTATGAACCCCGGCCTAGATCCATGAAAGAGAGATTCCGACCAATGCCTTTGTGTTCTCCCATATTACTTCCTACATCGCATGCTTTGGCCTTGCGCATGATCTTGCAACTGGGTGTGAAGCCTGCATGGTTCAATACATGCAGTACCATCATAGATATGAGGCCTGGAACTGCGCCATCAACAGGAGATCTTCGTAGTTATATGATCGATTCACCACCTATAGGTGACTCTGTAGTGCCAGAGTTGCTTCTTAAGGTATTGGAACCTTACAGAAAAGAAGGATGCATACTTGATGACGAGAGGGCAAGATTATATGCTTCTATAGTGAATAAAGGTTGTGCTGCGAGGTTTGCTTTTGCAGCTGCAACCTTTGGTGAATCCATAGAAGCGCTATTCTGGTTACAGTTACCTCATGCCCTTGACCATTTGATGAATAAGTTGGTTAAGAAGTCTCCACAAAAAGCCCCAGTTCCAGAATCAATTCCCGAGCTCGATGACACAGCCATGCTGAGTAGGATAACATCAAAGGGTAAACAAACATCCGAAACAGGGAAAACAGATGTATTGAGTAATGGTCTACTTAAGTTGATGGCTTTTGAGCAAGGAGAATTGTGGGGAACTGCAAATGAGCGTATTACTTGGCATGAGAAGTTGGACAATGAAGAAGCTATTCAGAACCGTGTACACGAGCTTGTGTCAGTCGGGAACCTAGAAGCTGCTGTTAGTTTACTGCTTTCCACTCATCCAGAGAGCACTTATTTCTATGCAAATGCTCTGCGTGCAGTGGCTCTTTCATCTGCTGTGTCAAGGTCTCTGCTTGAACTGGCAGTTAAGGTTGTTGCAGCCAATATGGTTAGGACAGACAGGTCATTGTCAGGCACACATCTTCTCTGTGCTGTTGGGAGGTATCAAGAAGCTTGTTCTCAGCTGCAAGATGCTGGATGCTGGACAGATGCTGCAACATTAGCTGCAACACATTTGAAGGGATCTGATTATGCAAGGGTGTTGCAGAGGTGGGGTGATCATGCTCTTCCTCTCTAAACTGAACATAGACATTACCCTGCCGAGCCACCACCGCTGCAACTCCACGACCGCTGCAACTGCGCGTCACCATCGCAACATCAATCTAACGCCGGAGCTCTGCCGCCTCTTCCGGCATCATTAACAGCAGCAGTGATTGATCACTGCCGTGCCACCATTCTGCACCCACTCATTCCAAACATTATCATCATCTCTCCACCCGACCCACTTTAATCATTTCCATCTACCCTTTCATATTGTATTAATTTACCAACATCCTCCACCCACAAAATATTCTCTCTTTTCTTTCTCTATTTTTTTATTTTATTTTATTATTATTATTAAACACACCAAAACACCACCACAAATATTCCACATATCACAACCTCTTTTTGTTTTTATTTCTGTCGGGATCAAACCCGATCACCATTTTACACACAAAAAAAAAAAAAAACCACCAACAAATTCTCCAACCACCACAAAAATCGGCCTTACTTTTTCGCCTCTTCAGCTGTTCTCTTCTTCTTGCCTTTGTCTTGGGCGTCCCTTGCCGGTGCTGCCTCCTTGTTTCCCACGCCGCCGAGCACGTTCCCTTCCCGTTGCTCCTCAACCGTCACATATGGCGGCCCTCCAAATCTGAGCATCACGGTGGCCTTCCGCTTCAGTTCCTTGTTTTCTGCCTTCAGCCCACATATCTCTGCTCGAGCATCCTTATACATGCCCTGGAGCAGAGCTGCCATGCTTAATCTGCCAGACCTCATTTATCCTACTCTGGCCGGCGACAGTTTGAGACCGCAGCCATGGTCTCAACATGACTTCAAGGTAATAATCGCCTCAATATCCGATTGTGCAGCCATTCTTTGCTCCATGACGATCGGAAAGTTCAACGGCGTAAAACCAGGGGCGCTTGGTCCAGGGATACTTGGTTGAGGTTCAAGGGCAACTGCCCCGGCTATCTCTCTTGTGGCCTCGTTGAGGTCGGGAAAGAGAGTGAGACCACGGGACGAAGAGGCTATGTTCTGGGTAGCTGAACGGGAAGAAGAGGCCATATTCAAGGTTGGTTGCAGAGTGTTTCAGCAATACAACTCTCAGAAAACGAAGAGTTTTTCGGAGTTTTTCAGCAGGTTTTTTTGTCTCAGCATCAGCGGCAGCCTCGCCTTGGTTTAAATAGGCAAGGCCGACACGCGTATCACGCGCCTCTCAACGCTAGATGACAAATCGGCGCGCCTTTTGATGGCTGTCGGGCACACCTTTTGATGGCACGCCTTTTGATGGCTCGACTTTTGATGGCTGTCGGGCACACCTTTTGATGGCACGCCTTTTGATAGCACGCTTTTTGATAAGATTGGGCACGCCTTTTGAGGGTGCGACTTTTAAGGGTCCGACAAGACTCTGTAAACTGTCCCGACATTGATTCCGGTTAGCTTTTATATGGGTCCGACAAGACTCAGTAAACTGTCCCGACATTGATTCCGGTTAGCTCCTATATGGGTCCGACAAGACTTCGTAACTGTTCCGACATTGATTTCGGTTCTCGGCTTCTAACGGTTCGACACCAGTATAGTGTTTTCTACAACGGTCCGACATGACCTCAGAATCGCTTTTTCTACATCGGTCCGATATGACCCCATAAACTATCTTTTACAACGGTCCGACATGACCCCATAAACTGTCTTCTACCTTGGTCTGCCATAACCATACGGTCTTCTACAACGGTCTGACACGACCATACAGTGTCTCCTATCCACTTTTATTTTATTTGTCAGATTATTTTCCTGTTTTGTTACTCTCTCCAAACTCAAGTTGGTTAGTTCCTAACCCCCTTGAGTTTGAGGGGGGCTGTTAATGTATATAATCTGATAGTGGCAATGTAGTGGACATATATAATGTGTATAATATGATAGTGGTAGATAGTGGAAATATATAGTGGTATTTGGTCTTGTAAAATGTGGAAATTGAATATCAATCAATAATACATTAAATTTTCTACAATATTGATTTAATAAACAATAAACTAGTGAAGCTGTAGAAATTTAATGTATAGAGAAAATAGAGAATTGTATGTATTGATTGATATTGAATGACTACAATGACTCTCCTATATATAGGAGAGGAAGAGAATATACTAACACACTACTAACACACTTACCTACCACACTATACACTCACCTACCACACTCACATAATACTCACCTAACACACTCATATCTACCTACCACACTAACAGCCCCCCTCAAACTCAAGGAGGATAGGTACTAACCAACTTGAGTTTGGAGAGAAAGTAACAAAACAGGAAAAAAAAGCTGACAAATAAAAGAAAAGTGGATAGGAGACACTGTATGGTCGTGTCAGACCGTTGTAAAAAACAGTTTACGGGGTCATGTCGGACCTTTGTAGAAGACACTATATGGCTGTGTCGAACCGTTGTAGCAGAGAACCGAAATCAATGTCGGAACAGTTTACCGAGTCTTGTCGGACCCATATAGGAGCTAACCGGAATCAATGTCGGGACAGTTTACCGAGTCTTGTCGGACCCATATAAGAGCTAACCGGAATCAATGTCGGGACAGTTTACAGAGTCTTGTCGGACCCATATAGGAGCTAACCGAAATCAATGTCGGAACAGTTTACAGAGTCTTGTCGGACCCATATAGAAGTCGCACCCTCAAAAGGCGTGCCCAATCTTATCAAAAGGCGTGTCACCAAAAGGCGTGCCATCAAAAAGACGTGCCCGACAGCCATTAAAAGTCGAGCCATCAAAAGGTGCGCCAATTTGTCGTCTGGCGTTGAGAGGCGCGTGATACGCGTGGCTGCCTTGCCTATTTAAACCAAGGCGAGGCTGCCGCTGATGCATAACAAACCAGCTAAAAACCTCTGAAAACCTCTTCGTTTTGCTGAGAGAGATACTCTGTCACTCTGTTGCCCAGAAAATGGCTTCTTCTTCCCGTTCCGCTACCCAGAACATAGCATCTTCTTCCCGGTCCGCCACTCTTCCCGACCTCAATGAGTGCACAAGAGAGATAACCAGGCGTTGCTCGAACCGCAAACCAAGCGCGACCAAGCCCCCATGGTTTTGCGCCGTTGAACTATCCGATGGTGGCAGTTGAGCAGATAATGGTTGCTCAATCTGATATTAAGGCCAATTATTATACATTAAGGTCATGTGTTGAGACCATGACTGCGGTCAACAACCTGTCGCACCGGCTTCAGAGTAGAACAAATGAGGTGCAGCGGTAAAGTTTAACCGCTCTGCTCAAATAGATGTATACGGATGCGGCGAGATATGTGTGCTGAAGGCAGAAAACAAGGAATTGAAGCGGAAGGCCACCGTGATGCTCAGATTTGGAGGTCCGCCATATGTGACGGTTGAGGAGCAACGGGAAGTGAACGTGCTCGGCGGCGTGGGAAACACGGAGGCAGCACCGGCAAGGGACGCCCAAGACAAAGGCAAAAAGCAGAGAACAGCTGAAGAGGCGAAAAAATAAGGCCGGTTTTTGTTGTGGTGGTTGTGGGTTGTGGTTGATCTGTTTTTTTTTTTTTTTTTGTAAAATGGTGATCGGGTGTGATCCCCGACATGAATAAAATGAGTTGATTGTGCAAAACCGGATGACATGAAGGTACAAGACTACATCGAAAAATCTGTTGGAATGAGTTGATTTTTTTTTTTTAAATGAAATAAAAGATAAAAAGTGTGGCGGTGGAAAGGAAAAAATAAAAGTAAAAATAATATAGATAGAGATTATGATTGTTGTAAGTGGGTTCAAAAGTGGTGGACAATTATAATAAGAATAAAAAAAAAAAAAAAAAAAGATAAAGAAAAGAGAGAATATTTTTGGGTGGAGGATGTTGGGTGGTGCAAGATAAGAAAAGGAATTAAAGAAATAAAGAAATAAAAATAATGTGTGTATCTGTGTATGAGAGGAGAGAGAGAGATGTGGAGTATTATAATCCTCGGCCTTCTCAGAACTTGCTTTCCATGAACACCATGTGCCTTTTGCGCAGGAAGGAGGTCCATGAGATGGCTTCTCGTGTCAGACTCATGAACAAATTCTACCCTTTGTACAATCAAATCGGTACTAGAACCAACTCTTCCAACAGCCAGAAAGATGTAGCTTGCAAGAAAATCAGAAGCTAGTCTCTGTATTTCTTTCGGAAAGCAAGCTCTGACTCTGGTTTTTGTGGAGACGAAGAAAGGAGCTGATTCACTGGAACATTGGCTGTGTATGAATGGGTTTCCTGCTACTACCATGCATGGTGACAGAACACAGCAGCTGCGAGAATTGGAAAGAGGGGTTGATATACTTGTCGCAACCCCTGGGCGATTGGTGGATTTGCTTGAGAGGGCCCAGCGATGTCCCCATGATTGAGATCGATTCCAGCGTCGGGTTGCTGCCCCTGCGAGTGGTCCAGGACTGTGCCTCCACCAGCTGTGTATCATAAGTTCCAACATGTTGAGGGAGCGAATCAACTGAGAGAAGCACCCGATCTAGAGAGACAGAGATAGGGCAGGTGGTGAAGGGTTTGAGATAGGCAGCATCGGCGCCGACCACGGTCAGCTTTTGGTTGGCAATGGTGAAGAAGAGTTGTTGGTTTAGGGCGGAGTTGATGACTCGAATGAGGTTGGTTTAGGGTGATGAATGGGTTGCTTTTGTAGAGAGAGAGAGACAGCACTGCCTCTATCCTGGCAGTATGCACACCCTTGACAAAATCATGAAACAACAAACTTAAACAATTCAACCAAAGTGATCAGAATAGCTACAAAATGAGAGAGAGTTCCAGATGAAGATGTTTCCGAAACAGTGCCAAATGGCGGGGTAAAATCCGTGGTTGGCGGTGCAGCGGTGGTACTAGTGGTGGTGGTGTTGCCGGGTGATGGTGCTGCGGCAGTGGTGGCTCCTCCAGTGACATTGACAGTTAACTTCATGCCAGAGGCACAGTGGCCAATCACACCACAGATGTAGAATTGAGTCCCAACAGCATTGAGAGCAATGGTGGTGGACCCACTGTTGTATGTTTTGATCGAATTTCCTAAAGTGCAAGTGTTGTAGTCACTTTCACTCACTTCATCCACTGTGTGCCCACTTCCATAATTAAACACAAGGCTGTCACCAACCATGAAGGTCTTCCCACTTGTCCAGTTGGTGTAATCAACACCCAAGGTCCAGCCACTCAAGTCGCCGACAGTGAAGACTGTGGCCAAACAAGGCACGGTTGAGTACAAGACTAGGAAGCATACACACGACTCCGGCACCAAAACTTGCCATTGGATGAAGTGAGTCGAGGCTTCTTACATGTGGAGAGGCTTGAGGTCCGGCGGGCGGCCAAGGCGAGATTGCCGCCCGCCGGTGAAACGAAAATAATAGGTTCTAAACCGGCTCTGATACCATGTAGAAATTTAATGTATAGAGAAAATAGAGAATTGTATGTATTGATTGATTTATTGATTGATATTGAATGACTACAATGACTCTCCTATATATAGGAGAGGAAGAGAATATACTAACACACTACTAACACACTTACCTACCACACTAATCACTCACCTACCACACTAATCACTCACCTACCACACTAATACTCACCTAACACACTCACATAATACTCACCTAACACACTCACATCTACCTACCACACTAACAGAAGCCCTGAACAAATTGAAATAAAACATTAAAGAAATGCATAAGGAAGGATAAAGAGATAGAAAGAGATAGGAAAAAAAACCTCTCCAATGTGAGAGAAGCAATTATGGAGCCAATCCAAAGGGTACAGATTTCTTTGAAAGTGGTGGGTCGATGATAGGGTAGTGATGATGAAGAAGCAGTAGTAGGTGTTGCTGTTGAAGGAGGATGATAATGGGTTTGAGCCTGAGCACTCAACATCCACTATTGTTGCTGCGCTTGTGTTGCCATATCTGTACTCTATCAATCCAGATTCTTGCTCTCTAGTCTAGTCTAGTTAAGACCGGACCACCGCCTCTACTCTATCGAAACAAAAAAGTTTCGCTCTGCATAGAGTTTGATGGAGGAACGTTCTTCGCAAATTGCAAGAATCTAATCGACCTAATCGAAGGCCTCGTAATCACAGAGGATTACGACTCATGGACCATATAAGCCAAATAGGGCTCAGATAACCCTAATCGAAGCCTTACCTAAGATCAAAAAACGAAATCGTCTCTTCCTCTTCCTCTGCGAGACTGCGACTGCGACTTCGACTTCGATTAGGGTTCGCTGGTTCGATTCGCAGGCTCGATTCGCAGGCTCTACTTCGATCAACTTCGCAGGTTTCAACTTCGATCAGCTCTGTTCTTCCTTCGCAGGTTCGACTCGACTCCTTCGTCTTCGCAGGTTCTACTTGGCTTGGATCAGCTCTGTTCTTATTTATTTTTATTTTTTCTTTTATTTTTTTTTCAACTGTTTTGATTCGGTTATTTATTTAATTTTTTTTTTCAGCTTTTATTTTTTTATTTTTTTCTTTCTTTTATTTTTTTTTTCAATAATTTGAATTGAGTCTGAAAATAAATAAATAAATAAATTAAATTAATTAATATTTAAGTTGAGTCTGAAAATATTTGAGTAGTTGAGTCTGAAAATATTTTTTTTTTCAATTTTTCAATTATAAATAAATAAATTAATTGATTAATTAATTCATAAATAAATAAATTAAATTAATTGATTAATTAATTCATAAATAAATAAATTAATTGATTATGATAAATTAATTAATTTATAAATAAAAAAATTAATTAAATGATTATGATATATAAATAAATAATTAATAAATGTGTGGTGTATGTTAATTTCAATCCTATGTATACCAAGGTGCATATATGATCGTTATCCTAAGTTAATATTTGAGTCTGTTTCTAAAATATACTAAAATTAATTTTTTTATTCTCAATTCTCTACTTCTATGATTTAGATGGCATCGAAAGTACAAGAAAAGATCTGCATGGAAATATGCACATCGCTTAGATCCTAAGAACCCAAATCAATTTAAGTGCAATTTTTGTGGTAAAGTATCTAATGGAGGGGTTTATAGAGTCAAACAACATCTTGTTGGAGGTTCAAGGAATGTCACAGTTTGTCAAAAATGTCCACCTGATGTAAGGGAAGAGATAAAAGAGTATATGGGAAACAAGAAAACACAGAAAGATCAAATGAACTTGTTGCCTCATTTTGATGAGATGAACAATGATTTTGAAGAGGATGAAGATGACATTGCTTATGAGATTCAGCAGCCTCGTGGATCAAGTGGTAAATCATTGTCAAGCAAACAAAATAGTTCTTCTGTTGGATCAAAAAGGTCGAAGACGAAGGGGCCCATGGATGTATTCTACACACCCAATCCTGATTTTGTGGTGCAAAATAGAAAAGGAAAACAGACAACAATTGATCATAATGATCCTTATAAGAAAGAATTAAGAGACCGAGCAGTTATAAGAATCACAAGGTGGATGTATGATGCAGGTATAGCTTTTAATGCAGTTAGTTATGATAGCTTTGGACCAATGGTTGAAGCAATTGGGCAGTATGGTCCTGGTATGAAACCTCCCAGTTTCCATGAAGTGCGGGTTCCATATCTGAAAAAAGAGTTGAATCATACAAATGAGTTGATGAGGACTCATAAAGAGGAATGGGTGAAATATGGGTGTTCTTTGATGTCAGATGGATGGACTTCGCAGAATGGAAGGACTTTGATTAATTTTTTAGTCAATTGTCCTAGAGGAACTATGTTTGTTGAGTCCATCGATGCTTCAAGCTATTCAAAGGATGGGCAAAAACTCTTCGAACTACTTGATAAGTTTGTGGATGATGTTGGAGAAGTTAATGTAGTCCAAATTATCACAGATAGTGCCTCAGCTAATGTGTTGGCTGGTAATAATCTTTTGTCTTCTTGATTCTATATGTACTTACTAGCTAGCTAGTTAGTTAGTTTAGTTGTTATTAAATAATCTTCTGTGTTTTGCTTCTATAATTTTAATAGGTAAGTTTTTGGAGGCAAAGAGACCACACCTTTTTTGGACACCATGTGCGGCTCACTGCTTGGATTTGATACTGGAAGATATTTTCAAATTGCCAC
Source organism: Camellia lanceoleosa (assembly GCA_025200525.1). Classification (NCBI taxonomy): domain Eukaryota; kingdom Viridiplantae; phylum Streptophyta; class Magnoliopsida; order Ericales; family Theaceae; genus Camellia; species Camellia lanceoleosa. The sequence goes on from CM045765.1 coordinate 7,401,429, forward strand.
ATATGAAGAAGACATTTGATAGGGCTATTAAGGTACACGGTTATATTTATAACCGCCGTGTGTTGAATATGATGAGGATGTTTACACAGTTAAAGAATTTGGTCAAGCCTGCAAAGACAAGATTTGCAACAGCCTTTCTCACTCTATCTAGGATTCATCAACAAAAAAACAACTTGAGAAAGATGTTCACTTCGGAGGAATGGACAAGCTCCAAATGGGCAAAGGAGCCAAAGGGTAAACAAGCAACACAGATTATGTTGATGCCATCATTTTGGAATTTGGCTGTCTATGCTCTTAAGGTCTCAGGTCCACTTGTGCATGTGCTTAGGTTGGTTGATTCTGAGAAAAAACCTGCCATGGGATACATTTATGAGGCTATGGATAGGGCTAAAGAAAGTATTGCAAAGTCATTTAATGAAAAAGAAGAAAAATACAAGAACATCTTTGAAATCATTGACAATAGGTGGAATATCCAATTGCATCAACCTCTTCATGCAGCTGGCCATTTTTTGAATCCGGAGTTCTTCTATTCTAATCCAAGTATTGAGCATGATCCTGAAATCATGACAGGGTTGTATAAGTGTGTGTCAAGGTTGGTTCGAGGCACTGACATTCAAGATAAAATCACTCAAGAAATGAGTATTTATACAAAATCTGAAGGTCTCTTTGGGATGCCACTAGCAATTAGGCAGAGAATGACAAGGGCACCAGGTAATCCATTTTACACCATTAACTTTTTCATGCCTCTAGATTAAATCAAAAGTTTCTAGTGTTGTGCTAAAATTAGTTGCAATTCACAGCTGATTGGTGGTCTGCATATGGTTCTTCAGCCCCAAATTTGCAAAAGTTTGCCATAAAAGTTCTTAGCTTAACCTGTAGTGCATCTGGTTGTGAAAGAAATTGGAGTGTATTTGAGCATGTGAGCATCTACCTTAAGTTTGGTGAATTCCTTTTTTTTTCCCCTTCTCATATGGTAAATTTTAATACATTCTCTTTTTCTTGTAGCTCCACAACAAAAAAGAAATTGGTTGGAACAACAACGTCTCAATGATTTGGTATTTATTAAGTACAATAGACAATTGAGACGTCGATATGATATGCGTGACACACTTGATCCCATCACTTTAACAAATATTGATGAAAGCAATGAGTGGTTGGTTGGAAGGATGGATGGAGAAGAGGATGAAGACAACGATAATGTGTTTGATGATGAAAGTTTGACATGGGGTGATGTTGCTAGAGCTTCTGGTGTTCGGGAAAGAAATAAGCGAACTAGATCAACAACTTCAAAGACACCATTATCGTCGAGGGCAAGGTCAAGGGGTTCTAGATCATCAAATGCATGTCAATTGATAGATGAGGAAGAGGCAGATTCAGAGGAGACAGAAGAGGAAGATGTAGAAGGATACAAATCCAATGATGAAGAAGAAGATTATGAATTGCGTGTTGTTGATATTGAGGATGATGATGATTGTTAGATCCTCATTGGATAAATGGAAGCAAAGACTATGTTTTGTTGGTTTAATTTGTTGATGTTTTGAAATGTATGCTTAAACTTTTGAAATATTGTTATTAGTTGACTTTTAGATCATGGATATTCGCGTTTTATGTTTTGAAATGCATGCTTATACTCATTTGTCTATGTTAAAATAGCGATGTTTGTTGGTATTTATTTTTTTAAATGTTCAATATTGCATTTTGTTTATGTTATACCACTTAGTTATTTGCTTATATGTCTCATATTAAAGTATATTATTTTAACTTGTCATGGTGCGCTTTACTTCGATTAAGGCCCTTGGCGCCTTGGTGCGCTTATCGCTTTTAATAACACTGTTAATTACACAGACGCCCTTAACTATGTTATTTTATTGGAAACCGATGTACAAGCCCATTTTTTAGACCCAATAATATGTAAGTGATATGATTGATTGATGATTAGAGAAGATATAAGAGAGTGTTAATATGAGAGAAAATGTTACCTTTAATATCCTAATTGATTGCCATATCACTGAGTTTGAAAATTGAGTCTAATTTTTTATCTTGAATAACAATGCTCTTTTTTTCTATTGTCTTTTTTCTCAAACTTTAAAATTATACATTTATTAATAAAATAATTACAAAAAATTACAAAAACGACATTTGAATGAAGGAAAGTGATTTTATTTTGAAATTAAAATATCAAAGGCATTGTATGTTTAGGGGGATTGGAAGGTAGGATAAGACTCCATATTAATATATATAAAGTAGTCCGTTGTTTGGTTCAAAAAATGTAGGTCGGACTAATAGTCCAACTAGACTATCAATCCCCTTATTTGTAAGATTATTATGTCCCATGGGGAGGTATGTAATACAAAAGAGTAAGATAAATTCTTGTATAGTGCTAAATGTCCCTACACTTTTACTTTGGACCCCCCATTATTTTATTTTATTTTATTTTATTATAATTTTGTCTTAACATCAAATTTTAATTTTGTCCCCATCTCATAGTGGGAAAATGGTAGGAAATGAGGGCTACCGGAAGAAGAAAGGAAAAGGGTGAGGGTGCATAGAAAATCGGTAAAGTTGGAAATACACTTGGGTCTAAGAAATATAAGGGTAATTCTAATTCCACACACCTATTTATCTTGCACATCATTTCTCAGTATACACACTTATCAATTTGGTTACATATTATTGTTCTCAATCCACACATCAAATGTTCTAATTATACCCTTAACTCATATCTTTGTACATACACCACCTAAACCCCTTCTCCACATTTATGTTCAAAACTCCAAACCCATTTTCCACACACCTGTTTTCCGTTCCACTCACATTGAATACACAGCGAAAACCCTCCATTGAAGACTCTATTGAAGACCCTCCACCCACATTGCATTTTAATTTTTTTTTTTTAACTATTACCCTCTATCCAAACGAGGCCTTATCATTCTAGAAAGATAGTTGCCCAGTTGTACAAAAATTACAATTCCCGCCGAACTGGGATTGGACATGGACATCATTGTGTGTATAAATTGAAGCAAACCCACCAAACCAAAACAATCACAAACTTTCTCAAACGTCAAACACCTGACACTCATCAATACAAACCCAACCATTTATGTCAAGAACAAGAAGCCCTCTTAACCACCACCACCATTCAATTACCCCTTCTCCTAATCAAAAATTGCAAATGAAAAAAAAAAAAACAAAAACTTTTGTACAAAAAAAAATTCACTTTTTTATCACTGTATTTGTTGTAACCAGACATATTTTTACTTGAATTTGAACTTCCACTGGTTTGCAACTCTTCTATCACAAATCAAGAATGATGGTGGATTATAATGAGAAAACAATATAACCAATGAAGTATGAACGTAGAGAATGTTGCTATGAGAGTATTGCTTTGCAAGCAATAAAAGACAATAGAGTAAGTGAGAAACAATGAAGAAACTAAGGTTTAATTTTTTTTTAATAAAAAGATGTGCACTGAGATTTTTTATTTTTAAAATATATGTACAGAGAAAACTTTGATTTAATATTAAGGTTGTGTTTTGATATCCATTATTGTCATTTCCTCTTAGGGTGTAAAAGTCAATAAAATTATGTTTCATTAATTGTGTACACATAGATAAACCGAAATATAGGGACATAACACTTTTAGAAAGTGGGAGGGTCCAAAATAGAAAGGTAAGGAAATTTAGTAGCACTCTAAATTCTCCTCCGGATTGGAGGGTAAAAGAACATTTTTGGCCCTCAATAGTAGAGTAATACAAATGTATAATTTTAAAATTAAAAAATAAAATTATATTTAACGATAATTAAGAAAGTGTTCATATCTAAACTCAAAAATATATATATATCAAATCAATTGACTATTGAAAAAATAATTACAAATCAATAAAAAAAAAATTTATAAATATTGATAATAAAAATTATAGAGTTTTCATCATATTTTTTTTAAAAATTCCATTGGTATGTAATTACCCTAAAAATAAATAAATAAATAAATAAAAACTTATAGACACCAACAAAGTTTTCGCCTAAATTACTCCCAAAGTGAATTCCACATCACATACTACGAGACTTGTTCAATGAAAAATAAATATATTCATTCAAGTGAGGGGGAAAATCTCCTTCCCTTTTTATTGGTTTTTTTCACTCCATAGTAAATAGCCACTAAAATTTTGTCTAGCCAATGTATTTTTTTTATTTTTTATTTTTGTCATGTTAAATAGCTACTAAAATGTGGTAGCATAGCATATTCATGTGAAAGCTTGTTAGATTCTTCTCAGTAATTAGTACTTAATAATATTATTGCCTTTTTAGCTTTGTATCATTAGTATGACTTACCTCACTCTCCGTATGGCCTAATTCAATTCAAGTGTGCAGAAGAATTATTCTATCCTCAACTCTCTCTTTGAAATTATGTTTATCCATTGATACCTTAACATGTGATAAGTAATTTTAAATATTCAGAACACATCATACGAGAAAATATTACTTCAATCCCATTCACAAGAGTTATGCAGTAAATGTTATTCATTGACAAACATAGATCATCATTATGGTTTTCGCTAAATACAATGCAGTGAGTGAGTCACTGAAATCTTAACATGTGATAATTGTGTTTATTTTGCTACAAAAGAGTGCTAATATATATTTTTTTTGGTGGCAAAAATAAGAATCTGATTTATTAAACAAAACAACATTACAACATAAGGCGTTATATCATAGAGCCAACTATCCTGGATCCACAGCTACGCTTGAGAATACGTTAGTGGTGTTCAGGATTTTGCTTTCCCTTTGAAGCATAGGGGGTGTTTGTTTCAGCTTTTCAGAGCTAACTTATGGCTTTTAGCTTTGAAAAAGTTATTTTGGACTGTTTTGTTAAACTTATTTCAAACAGCTTCTGATTCTAACAGCTTATTTTAATTCAAAAAAGCTGATTCTGAGAAGCTGCTCACCCCTTGCTTCTGATTATCAGCTTCTGCTGTGGACATGTTAATTTATGGTTATACTCTTAAATTTTTTTATTTTTTATTTTTTTAAAAATAGAAAAAGACTTAAATGGACTATAGATTATTATTATTATTTTTTATGAGAAATGTAGACAAATAACAAATAAAAATTAATTGAAAAAACTACTTCACAGCTTATTTAACAAACACTACTCAGCAACTTAAATCTATAATCCAACAGCTACACCAAATAGATTAACAACTTCTGATTAAAGTCATAATCTATAATCTATTAAGCTATAATCTATAAGCTGTTTTAACAGCTACACCAAACGGGGCCATAAACACCCATGAAATAAGGCATATTCTGTAGATAAGCTGAATACCAATGTGTATCATGAACTCATACATTTATTTATTACACAATCAAGCATGGCTTAAAATGACAGCCCAACGCCTACTACTGTGAGGTCTGAGAAAGATTAGATGCATGCAATCTTATCCCACACGTGTTGGGGTTATCCCACATCGGTTGTGGAAGGGGCTGGTGGTCAGTTTATAAGTGTGAGGGAAAGCCTCACCTCTTGAGCTAGCTTTTGGGGTGAGAGAGGCCCAAGACCACCCATTTTGGGGTTGAGAGAGGCCCAAGACCACCCACAACTGGTATCAGAGCTTACGGTTTATTTGGATTTATTTATTTGTGTAAATTAATGGAGGGGAATGTGGGTCGTATGTCTAGCTTCAATGGAAGTAATTGGGTACCTTGGAAAACTAAAATGGAGGATCTATTATTTTGTAAAGATTTATATGGGTCTATTAAGGGTGATAGTAACAAATCAAAAGATGGTTCTTTTTCAAAGAAAGACGTTGAGTGTTATTATTGCCATGAGAAAGGGCACATGAAGCGAGAAGGCGTGACAAAAGTGTGGATAAGAAGCAAGAAGACACAACGGCAGTTACTACCGATGATCTCATGGTCGTTTGTGAAGATGATTGTATCAATTTTGTGGGCCAAGAGAGTCATTGGGTGATTGATTCTGGTGCTTCTTTTCATGTGACTTCTCGAGTTGATTTCTTCACTACCTACACTGCAGGAGATTATGGTTCTGTTCGAATGGGTAATGAAGGTTTGTCCAAGATTATTGGTATGGGTGATGTTTGCTTGGAAACAAATTTGGGCTGCAAGTTGTTGCTTAAAGATGTGAGGCATGTTCCCGACATTCGTCTTAATTTGATCTCTACTGGGAAGCTAGATGATGAAGGCTTCAACAACAAATTTGGTGATGGAATATGGAAGCTCACAAAAGGTTCTTTGGTGGTGGCTAAGTGCAAAAAGACTCATACACTTTATTCGATGCAAGGAAAAATTAGTAAAGGTGTTGTCAATGCACTTGAAGATGATACTTCTACCGAATTGTGGCACAAGCGGCTTGGCCACATGAGTGAAAAGGGGCTGCAAGTATTGTTCAAGAAAGAGCTTCTACCCGGTTTGAAAGGTACACATTTTAAAACTTGTGTTCATTGTTTGGCGGGTAAACAACATAGAGTTTCTTTTCATAAAAATGTTACTTCTAGAAAAGAAAATGTGTTGGAGTTAATTCATTCGGATGTTTGTGGTCCTTTAAAAGTTAGAACACATGGTGGTGCACTTTATTTTGTTACTTTCATTGATGATTATTCAAGGAAAGTCTGGGCTTATCTACTAAAAACTAAAGATCAAGTTCTAGAAGTATTTAAGCATTTTCGTGCCATGGTTGAAAGAGAAACAGGCAGAAATTGAAGTGCATCCGAATGCATAATGGTGGTGAATACATTGGGCCATCTCATCACTATTGTCGCAGCCAAGGGATTCCGCATCAAAAGTCACTTAAGAAGACTCCTCAACAAAATGGCGTTGCCGAGAGGATGAACCGCACCATTGTGGAAAGAACAAGGTGTTTGCTTTCACAAGCTAAATTGCCAAGATCCTTTTGGGGTGAGGCAATGAGTACAGCAGTTGACTTAATCAATTTATCTCCTTGCTATCCTTTGAATGGTGATGTTCCTGAAAGAGTTTGGACTGGCAAAGATGTGTCTTATGAGCACTTGAGAGTGTTTGGTTGCCGAGCTTTTGTTCACATTCCAAAGGATGAGAGGTCCAAGCTTGATAGTAAGTCAAGACAATGTATTTTTCTTGGCTATAGGCGTGATGAGTTCGGGTATAGATTATGGGATCCGGTCGACAAGAAAGTTATTCGAAGCCGTGATGTTGTGTTTCTTGAAGACCAAACAATTGAAGACTTTGGTAAAGGTGATCAACCGGAGCCAAAAACTAGTGATCTCATTGACATGGATCCATCTCCTTCATCTCCAGTTGATGATGAAAATGGGGGAGATGTGCAACCACCTATTGAAGATGTGGAGGATGATGCTAATCCTAATGAAGTTGAGCCAGAAATTGAGGAAGAGCATCCAACTCAAGAACCGTCACCACAACTTGAGTTGAGGAAATCTACAAGGGACCGACAACCTTCAAGAAAGTATCCTCCTAATGAATTTGCGTTGATTTCTGATCAAGGAGAGCCTGAGAGCTACCAAGAAGCAATTGAGCATGCAAAGAAAGATGATTGGAAAAAGGCCATGGAAGAGGAGATGAATTCCTTACTTGAAAATCACACCTATGACTTAGTGAAGTTGCCTAAAGGGAGGAAAATTTTGAAAAATAAGTGGGTTTTCAAATTGAAGAATGATAGGAAGAATCTGAGGTACAAAGCACGTCTTGTTGTGAAAGGTTTTGGGCAAAAGAAAGGTATTGATTTTGACGAGATTTTCTCGCCGGTTGTAAAGATGTCTTCTATTCGGGTTGTACTTGGCATGGCTGCAAGTATGAACCTTGAAGTTGAACAACTTGATGTGAAGACCGCATTTCTTCACGGTGATCTTGAAGAAGAAATTTACATAGAGCAACCGGAAGGTTTTGTAGAAAAAGGGAAAGAGAAATTTGTTTGCAAATTGAAGAAAAGTTTGTATGGCCTCAAGCAAGCTCCACGGCAATGGTACAAAAAATTTGACTCTTTCATGATGAACAATGGTTTTTCTAAAACCACTTCGGACCATTGTGTGTTTGTGAAAAATTTCCCGGATGGCAAATTTATTATTCTTTTGCTTTATGTTGATGACATGTTAATTGTGGGTCAAGATTCTACCATGATTAACAAGTTGAAGTTGGAGTTGAGCAAATCTTTTGCTATGAAAGATTTGGGACCGGCAAAGCAAATACTTGGTATGAAAATTGTTCGTGATCGCAAAGAGGGACTGATTTGGTTGTCTCAAGAGAGCTACATTGAGAAAGTTCTTGAGAGGTTCAACATGGATAAAGCAAAGCCGGTCGGTTGTCCACTTGCGGGTCACTTCAAACTTAGTTCGAATCAATGTCCTACAAGTGAGAAAAACAAAGAAGAGATGTTGAAAGTTCCTTATGCTTCAGCAGTTGGTTCTTTGATGTACGCCATGGTTTGTACAAGGCCGGATATTGCTCACGCCGTTGGTGTGGTGAGTCGTTTTCTTTCTAATCCGGGTAAAGAACATTGGGCAGCGGTAAAATGGATTCTAAGGTATCTTCGAGGGACTTCGAAGGTGTCTTTGTGTTTTGGGGATGGTAAACCGATGCTTGATGGGTTCATGATTCTCGACATGGTGGTGATGTTGATTCTAGGAAATCTACTTCGGTATTTGATGACTTTGTGGGAGCTGTGGCATGGCAATCTAAATTACAAAAATGTGTTGCTCTCTCAACTACCGAAGCTGAATTTATTGCCATTACAGAAGCTTGCAAAGAAGAGTTATGGTTGAAGAAATTTTTGCAAGAGTTGGGTTTGAAGCAAGAAAGGTATGTGCTTTATTGTGATAGTCAAAGTGCTATTCACTTGAGTAAAAATTCTACCTTTCATTCGAGATCGAAACACATTGATGTGAGATACCATTGGATTCGTGATGTATTAGATTCGAAATTGTTACAACTGGAAAAGGTTCACACAGATGATAATATTTCAGATATGCTGACTAAGACTTTGTCAAGGGACAAACATTTCAAGTGTCGAACTTTGGCGGGTTTGGTCGATATCTCCACCTAAGTCGGTAGGGGGAGAATTGTTGGGTATACCTCCTTATTGGAGTGTGGGACCCAATGGGTTTGGAAAAAGAGTTTTAATTGGGCTTGGTTTAGTATAATATATTTTTATATATTATATTTGTGGAGGCCCAATTCAATTTGGATACAATTAGGGTTTGATTACAAAACCCTAATAATATTTTTGGTGTATCATTTTTTGTTATTCTCAAGAAAAACGCGGCGTCAGTGGGTTAGTGACCAAAAACATTCATTGGTTGCTCTTGTTTGCTTTTGGTTTGACTTGGTCAAACAAAACTTTGGTGATTATTGGTTTTTCGGTGACAGTGACAAAGTTTGGAAGATTGATTCAATTTTGGTTTTGAAGCTTGTTTTTGGAGGATCTTCGGTTGGTATCTGGTTCGTTATTTTGGGTCGTCTTCAACTTTGGTTCTGAAGATTTTGGTTCTTCTGTTTGGTGAGGTCTTTCCTCTTGTTTATTTGTGATTATTGGAATTCACCTAAGGGTGGTTTTGTGAGACCATTAGTGTCTCGTTTGTAATTTATTTGGTTGATAGTGGAATCGGATTTCGATCCCGTGGATGTACCTCACATTGAGGGAACCACGTAAAAATTTTGTGTTGCCTTTGATTTAATTTTTCCGCATTAGTTTATATTCCCATTGATTGATTTACTTGTGGGGAATCACATCGATTTTCCCTAACAACTGGTATCAGAGCCCAGGTTTACCAACAAGTCTCAGCCCAATAGTCCACGGGAGAAACGGGTTGTCGCTGCTCCGACCCAGGGCCCGATGTGTGAGGGGGAGATTGTTGGGGTTATCCCACATCGGTTGTGGAAGGGGCTAGTGGTCAGTTTATAAGTGTGAGGGAAAGCCTCACCTCTTGAGCTAGCTTTTGGGGTGAGAGAGGCCCAAGACCACCCATTTTGGGGTTGAGAGAGGCCCAAGACCACCCAACAACATGTATACAAACTTGTGTGTTTCGAACCCATGACGCATAGGTCCCAAACAAACAACATTTCTATAATAACACGGAAGGTGTAAAATACACATAGTCCTGAAGGTATATGTTATGTGTCATTTTGATCCTTCAAGTTACAATTTTGTCAAATTATTTCATAAATTTTTAATTTGAGTCAAATAGACCCAATTTCAAACAAGGTGATAAAATTAGTAACAAAATGCTATAGTACCATTTCATTAACAATTTTAATGCACTGTTTGAAATTGAATCAATTTGACTCAACCTAAAACTTTTTGACTAAATTGACAAAGTTAAACTTTGAAAACCAAACCAGCACAATACACATATTTGACCATAGATATATTTTATTTAAACAAGTTCAAAGTGGTAACATTCTCTCTGGCAGTAGGGGTCACATTTTGCTAATTATGTATTAGTAATTATGTACTAGATTAACTCAAATAGTAGGCAAAAAATTCATTATTTTTATATTCTATTTTACGTACATTTCAATAAGTAGATGAAATTACAAGAGATTAAAAAAATCTCATGATAGTCCTTAGTAAAAATAATATTATAATTAATTCTTCATTATACAGGTTATTTATGTCAATTTTGTGTCATAAAAATTTGAAACTAACCCAATATCTTAATATTCATGTATCACATTGTGTCATATATATGTTTGTGTCAGGAAATGTTCAACCTTAACTCATTAACTTTGTCTGTTGTTTGAGTCGTGTTATCATGTGGTTTCAAATTTATCATTCTCGTTTTTGTTGTCTATAAAAATTTGAAAACTGCCAATAGTACCAAACTCGACCGTAAATTTATTTTCTCTCTCTAATATATATTAGAAATTATAAGAAATTTTATGGTACACACCACCTTTGCGGTATGGATCCTATGCACCCTTAGTTATGATCTTTTTATCTTTGATTATAACGTATTGTGTTGTTAGTTATGATTTATTGTAATGTTAGTTATAACATTATTTTAGTTATGATCCATTAATTGTTTTTTATACCTTATGTGATGTTTTTGGTTTTAAGTTAGAACTTCCATAATATTGAATTATGCCATTTATAATAATCAAACTTACAACAGACATAACTTGACACACACCAAGCATATCCCCTACTTTTTAATTCAACTACTCAATTCAAGGAATTTGAAACCATACCCCCTTGTCCTGCTATAATAAGGTAGTGGTTAGATACTGTGGAGAGGTGGTTTGGAAATACCCTTTGGCCCAAGCAAGCTCTTCATCCTCGAGTTTGTACCTGAAATAGGAATGAACAATCCGGTCGAGAGTGCCGGAATTAGCACTCCGACGGGTAAGTTAGTATTCCCTTAAGTTTTTCTTATATCTCAAGTTATCTTTTTTTCACACATACCTCCCTTTTGGCTGATGATCCTCCTTTTTATATTACTCGCCTGGGGCCCACTTTCTTATTATGGACACCCTGCCCTCACAGCTGGGCCCCGTCATTCCATAAGATTTATGGCCTATTCGGCCCGAAAGCTAGGTTCTATTCGGCCATGGCCGACCCACTTCACTCATCTTCTCGGCAATCTTATCCCGAGGGTAAAGCCATTATGAATAGACTTATATACGGCTCCTATTTATATACGGCATCTCAAACTCGGCCACCACAGATACATATTGTGATTTCAATCGTATCATGGAGCTCATATCTAGTATTACAGCACAACTTTGGTCTCTTCGACATTCTTTTCAATTCACAATCAATCTTAACATTGCAAATGTGGAAATGAAAACAGATACTCAATCACAACAACAATTTAGGGTTGGGCTTTTCTATAATTGAAATCTCAACATGAGACAACTTGAGGGGCCTATAGAGCTCACCACGAGTCCGGTTTCGATGATCCGAACCGTTCATTTTGTAAAACACTTAATGTATAATATCCATGAAAAAAATTAGTTCGATCCAATATTCATAACTTTTTCATTGTACTATATTTGTCATTGAAAAAATAGACAACAAATACATTTTTGAAATAGATTATTCACTTTTTTAGAGACAAATGTTATAAATTAAAAAGGTTACAATTATCGGATTGAACTAAATTGTCTCATCAATATTATACATCGAGAGCTCTACAAAATAAACAATTCGGACCATCGAAATGGGACTTGTGGGCCCTATAGGCCCTCAAGTTCTCCTATGCTGAGATTTCAACAAGAAAGAAGCCCAACCCTTTGAGAATTGCTTAATTTAACTTTTTTACTTTCTATAAAAAAGAAAATGTAAAAATATAAAGAGAATGGTATGACAATTTATAGTGACTTGTTAACTAAAAATCACATTTTGAAAGGAACAAATATACATTGACTTGTTTTCAGAAATAAGTTAAAAACTATTTTTTTGGCTTTTTAGTATTTTTTTTTTTTTTAAATGTGTAAAAAAATAGAGAAGTGATGCAACCAAAAGAAGTTAAACGCCAAAAAGTAGCTTCTAAGCTCTTTACCGAAAGAGACCATTGTCACATCATTCTCTCTGTTTATGAATTTTTCTATTAGCTGCCGATTATATGAAAGGATTGAAATAGCAAACTCCGAATCAACCTAAACTCTTACAGAACCATTAAAAGAATTTTAAAAAATAAAAATAAAATTCACTGCCTCACAGTATTCAAATTTTAATTATTTTTCTACAATTTTTTTTCCATTTATTATATTGATTCCTACCAATCGAAATAGTCATTGAGGAAAATTTTTGGACCAATTGTCCTCATAGAAAGAATTCAATGTTTGGATGCCAAACAAAAACAAAAAAATAGCACTAGTGCAATTTGATGAAAAAATTTATTCAAGTGAAGGGTAGAAATTACAAAGATCTAAGAAATATAACTTGATTTGATTAAATTGTCGACAGAAGTCTTACAACTACTCATGTCACGCAATTTCATTTAAACTTAGTCCTCTTTATTTTTCATAATACTTTCATATTTGATGGGACTTAAGGCTTGATTTGAGGCTTGATTTGGTTTGATACTTTCATGTTTGTGTTGAAACTTAATCAATTTTAACTTGTTAACTTTTTTGTGTCCTATAAGATTTTATTTTTAAATGACAAAATAGTTAATTTAAAAAAATTATGAAATTTATTAGTTTGAAGGGCATGGTAAATTGTGATTGGTATGGTGTCGGACCACGTAATGCCCCAGAATCAAACAATAATTTTTCATCCATTTGTTTGGCTTAATCATTGTCTACACCTTAAGCTTTTCCTTCAATTTTGGAGATAAATGTTACAAATACCTTTAGAGGGGAAGAAAAAAAAAAAAAAAAAATGAAACAGATGATCAAATAAACAGAACAAATAGTTGAGAGGGATATGAAAAAGAAAAAAAAAAAAACAACTTATTAGAGAGAATAGAAGTAAACCGCAACATCTAGAATCCCATAAATATATCTTTAATTCCCAAAATTACCCTGTACAAGTAGACAATTCTTAACCAAAACAACAGACTAAATCGACTTTTACACAAGCGAGGAATTACTGTTCATCCCAAGTCTAAAAATACTACTCATTATATATTGAATGGGGATATATATATATATATATATTTTGAAAGGATAAATTAAATTCAAAAAACAACTTAACTAACAACTTCCTTCCAAAAAAAATAAAAAAACCTAACTAACAACTCAGTCAATCTGAATCACTACCATTGCTTCCCCCATTCTTGCCATCTCTTGACTTTAACTAGTTTGTCAAGTTGAGCCTTGATCTCTTTTAGTAACTTATCCCTCCCATTTGATGGTGGTGATTCTTCGTCCAAAACGCCGCTTTGGGATCCTTCCTCAGCATGCGAAAAATCCTTAATGCCTTGTAGGCATACTCGATTACGTAACTCCGAATGACTATTGTTGATATGATTTTCAAATACTTGTTTAACCCTCTATCCTCCTCTATTCGCAATCTCTTTGCCCTTCTTCTCAACGTGAGCCCCCAATCGCATAATGTCTTCACTTTCGATAGTCGAAAAACTACCATCGTTCTTCAATGGCCAACGGTGAAGAATGGTGTATACGAACCTTCATATCCACGTGCTTTCATCTTCTTTTGATTGAACAATAGTTATGGACCATCCCATCGAGTTCATCGGCTACGATTTTCGAATCGAAACCTGCAAAACAAAAAACACTTACCAAAAACAAAGACAAAAAAACAAAGAACCAACAATAATAATAGGATAAATGAACTGCTGAAGAAAATAGAGAAACTATTGGCAAAATATGCCCATAATAATAAAATAATTTTTTTTATACCTTTCCATTGATCAGCGTCCAATTTCACCTTACATCCTTTCAACAAATGCTCAAAAGCAACGCGCACTCCCTACCTTGCCATTTTCCTACACAAAAAATAGAAAAACAAAAACAAATATGAAATATATAAGCAATCAAAAACTCATAAACCGAACAACAAACCCATTTTCTACATTTCGAGTTATACATATATATAGAGATAGAGCAAGAAAAAATTACGCAGAAACAAGGTTCTAACAATACACTCCAAATCTACGTACATGCATATATAGAGAGAGACAGACAAACATATAGAGAGATATACATATATATAGGCTTCGTTTGGGATGTGGGTTAGTCTGGAGGCTAAAAAGACTTTTGTGGCTAAAATAGCCCCCAACCTCACCCAAACCTTCATCCCAAACGCCAACACTGAGAGATCAAAAAAAGCAAAATGAAGAGAAATTAGAACCAAGAAATTAAGACGAGAATTTCTGGGTTTGATTTGAGCTGTGTTCTGTGGGTTTCAACAAGAAAAAATAATGAGGCCAAGATGCAGAAACCGACCAACTCGTTATTTTTGCTTGCTCAAACCCAAAAATTCTCGTCTTCATTTCTTGGTTCAAATTCTCTTCATTTTGCCTTTTTTGATCTCTCTCTATATAGTCGTTTGGGATGAAGGTTTGGGTTAGGTTGGGGCTACTTTAACCACAAAAATACAAGTCTCTTTAGCCCCCAAGCTAACCCACATCCCAAACGAAGCCTATATATATGCATCTCTCTCTTTATATATATATATGTATGTCTCTCTCTATATATATATGCATGTATGTAGATTTGGAGTGTACTGCTAGAACCTTGTTTCTGTGTAATTTTTTCTTGCTCTATCTCTCTATATATGTATGTATAACTCAAAATGTACAAAATGGGTTCGTTGGTTGGTTTCAGGGTCTTTGATTGCTTATAATTTTTTCTTCTTTCTGTTTGTGTGTGGAAAAATGGCAACGGAGGGAGTGCTCAGTGCTTTTTATTATTTGTTGAAAGGATAGAAGGTGAAATTGAACTCAGATCAAGGCAATGGTATAAAAAAAATTATTTTATTATTAAATTTTGCCATTAGTTCTAGTATTTTCTTCAGCAGTTCATTTATCCTATTATTATTGTTGGTTCTTTGTTTTTGTTTTTGTTTTTGATGAGTGTTTTCTGTTTTGCAAGTTTCGATCCGAGAATCGTAGCCGATGAACTGCTGAAGAGACGGTCCATAACTATTGTTGAATGAAAAGAAGTTGAAAACACACTGGATATGAAGGTTCAGAAGTACACCATTCCTTACCATTGGCCATTGAAGAACCTGTCGGTAGTTTTTCGACTATCCAGTCAAGACATTATGCAATTGGGGGCTCAAGCTGAGAAGAATGGCAAAGAGATTGCCGAAATAGAGGAGGATAGAGGGTTAAACAAGTATCTAAAAATCATATCAACAATGGTCATTCAAGTTACGACAGTTGAGTATGCCTACAAGGCATTCAGGATTTTTCACATGCTGACGAAGGATCCCAAAGCGGTGTTTTGGACAAAGAACCACCACCATCAAATGGGAGGGATAAGTTACTAAAAGAGATCAAGGCTCAACTTGACAAACTAGTTAAAGTGGCGGAAGATGGCAAGAATGAGGGAAGCAGCGGCAGTGATTCGGATTGACTAAGTTGTTAGTTAGGTTGTTTTTTTAATTTAATTTATCCTTTCAAAGTAGATATATATATATATATATCCATACAATATATAGTGAATAGTATTTTTAAACTTGGGATGAACAGCAATTCCTCACCTGCGTGAAAGCCTATTTCAACCTGTTGTTTTGGTTAAGAATTGTCTACTTGTGTAGCGTAATTTTCCTCAATTATTATTTTTAATAGCAGAAATCAATATAATAAATGAAAAAAAAAATTGTACAAAAATAATTAAAATTTAAATATTATAAGGCAGTCAATTTTATTTTTATTTTTTAAAATAATTTTTGATCTCTCTCTATATGTATGTATGTAGATCTGGTGTGTATTGTTAGAAGCTCGTTTTTGTATGTAGATCTAGAATGTGTCAATTTGGTTCTCCCTGTTGTTTTGACTTTCCTCAGAAACAACAGAACCAAATTGAAACATCATTTGATTTTCCATCCATCAAACTTAACCATCAAGTTACTTATTGGACTAATATGACACAATCAGTAAAATAAAGGGCAAAATTGATCAAATTGAAACAACAGGGACCAAAATGAAAAAAACGAATAAACTACAGGGACCATTTACATAATTTACCTATATATGTTTGTATAACTCGAAATGCACAAAAATGGGTTTGTTGGTTGGTTTCAGGGTCTTGGACTCGTTAATTTTTTTTGCTCAAACTCACAAAACCCAGCTCAAATCAAACGCAAAAATTCTCGTCTTCATTTCCTGGTTCTAATCTATCTTCATTTTGCTTTTTTTGATCTCTCTATATATATGTATGTCTCTCTCTCTCTATATATATATATATGTCTCCCTCTCTCTACATATATGTATGTATGTAGATGAGGAGTGTATTATCAGAATCTCGTTTCTGTGTAATTTTTTCCTGCTCTATCTATCTATGTATGTATATATAACTCGAAAAGTACAAAATGAGTTTGTTGGTCGGTTTCTGGGTTTTGAACTCGTTATTTTTTCTTGCTCAAACCCGCAACCCAGCTCAAATCAAACCCAGACATTCTCGTCTTCAATTCCTAGTTCTAATTTCTCTACATTTCGCTTTTTTTGATCTCTCTATGTAGCCATTTGGAATAAAGGTTTGGGTGAGGTTGGGCTATATTAGCCACAGCCTTCTGTCGTCATTTTTTAATTCCAGACGACGTCCACCTGTCCTTTGTTGTAAACAGTGTATTTGACATTGAGAGGTTTGACACAAACACCATTGTTTTCCCCCTTTTGTCCATTGCTGAGGGTGGAGTCCGATTCCCCCTCCATCTCCTTCTTAGGACAGTCCTGCGTTATTGGGGTCTAATCCCCCTCCTAATCAAACGTGAACTTCTACCGAATAATCATGGGTATAGTAGAATTGAATAGGCGACTGGGTCTTAGCCTAGGAATCCCAACAATTCGGCACTACTACATCCTGGCGAAATCAACTGGTCGGCAAGGCCATTACTTTCTGAGAGCCAAAGACAGATCACCACTTGGTGGCCATGCTTGCCGATCTCCGCAAGGTGTTAACGATGTCATGGTCGCCATCCGAGGCAATTGGGAATTCGCGAAGAGAAGGTCGCTAAGACCCAAAGGCCGAGGCAAAAGAGGAGCCAGTAGTCGACTATCACGTTTAAATAAACCATCTACTGGCGAAATATTGAGTCGATCAATATTTCATTATGCATGCAACGACTTAAAAAAGCATTGGCATTAGTAGACGGCCGTTCTTGAACAATTGAAGGCGGTCCAATTATAAAGGCCACGAACCTTCAAGGACAAGGGCGAGCAGCCCATGTTCTCGCTGAGGTACGACCCAACCAACTCAACTTTCACCGCAGACCATATCCCCTCGCGAGTGGTGAACGACAACTTACTACATTGATATTTCCTAATTACAAAAGTCTAAGGAAATTGGTGTTGATGGTTCCGATGTCGGTGAACAAATCGAAGACGCCGCAATCAGAGGACCGTGCAGAGGATCAAGAACTTAATAGAGAAATTAAATTGGCCTTTGAGCACATCAACCCAGCACCATCAAACCAACCACCCATCCACCTTTGGTCGAGTGGCTTTATCAGCGCCAGAAGACAATATTTTCACCGGTTTAGAGGATCTTCCTGGGGCCGAATCCGAAACTGAGGAGATGGGCGGAGAATCTCTTGCCTAATTTGCCAGAAGACAAAATGCCTAAAAGATGGCGGCCAGGAGACAAGTCGGCGATGCTGGGGGTAGCCAAGTAACTCCAACACGCGAGATTCCCCCAGAAGAAACGGCCCGCAAAACGATAGTGGCCGAATTGGTTCCTGAACGCCAGGCAGAAGTCAAGGGAGCTAATCTGATAGGGCAAAAACGACCTGCCAAGGTCGTATCCGATCTATCGGAGGCCCCGATTGACAAACAACCAAGGATAGAGATGCCGTCCAAAATAGATGATTTATCCTAGCCATTTGTCATCCAACCACAGATGAAGAATGCACTGGTTCTCACTACTGGGTCAGCCACCAGAGATCCCGCCGTGGCCCTAAGTGTGGCTTTGGCTCTCTCTCTGCCAACAAACAAGGCCACTTTCCACGCTGAAGGGCACTCCAAAGGGCACTCCACTTCCCTTCGAGGCTTATGACATCGAAAAGATCGGTGATGAAGAAGAAGGTGCCGATCCGAAGAAGGCTTAAATAACAAGAAAAACATGTTATTGTATTTTTTAGTCTATCAGTAGCCATGTATTTGTACGTATTTGTTGAAATAAATACACTGTGCTTGTTTATTTGATGCTTGTGTTGGCTTTGTCATAATTGCATATTTACGGCCCCATGCCACCCTATTGCTCTTAGCTCATTAATGTATCTTTACAACTGTTTGTTTATTGATCTTGGCAACCTAATAATGAAATTTTGCCCATTTTGGCAACACTACTCTTAAACCCTTGCAGCAGGCGCTTCGCATTCGACGTTTTTGTGATGGCCAAACGAGACCATGCACGAAAGGCGCTTTGAATTCGGAAGCTTATTCGGCCAAACGTGCCAAGCACGAAGGGCGCTCCGAATTCAGAGTCTTTGTGATGGTCAAACGTGATCATGCACAAAAGGCGCTCGGAATTCAGAGGCTTATTCGGCCAAACATGCCAACCACAAAGGGCACTCCAAATTCTAAGTCTTTGTGATGGCCAAACGTGATCATGCATGAAAGGCGCCTCAATTTAGATATTCAATAAACGCGTGCCACCTAAAGGCGCTTCAATTCAAAGGTCTTATTCGGCCATTTTAAATGAGACGACAATGAGAAAGACCTATTGTATTGCTGAGTAACTACATAGATTCATAAACGTTTGCACAACAGCAAAAACAAAAACGAACTGGCATATTGTACAAGCTAGTTCAATGAGAAAATTTACGCAAGTGGGTCGAATTCTAGGGTCGTGGTAGACTTCGGCCAATCATGTCCGAAAGGAGATATGCCCCTATGCCAGCAATCGAATCAATCTAATAGGAGTCGTCCCAGTTGGAGCCTAACTGTTCGTCTGCCGGGTTTTTCGTAGCAAGAAGCACTTTCTTGAGGACCAAATCTTCGGGAGCATAACGGCGCAGCTGCACGCGCAGATTATATGACTTGACGAGCTATTGCTGATATCGCGCCATGCATGTAAGAGCCCGATCTCGGCGTTCCTCAAGGATTCATATCCAAGGCCAACATCATGTCGTTACGCCCTTTATCAAAAGCCTTTGATTTCAGAGTGAGCAGGCCGATTTCTAGAGAGATGATAGCTTCTGTCCTAAAGCACAAGGCAGACGGCATTTCTCCAGTGGCGCGCCTTGAAGCGGTGCGGTGAGCCCACAATACACTGGGCAGCTCTTCAACCCACTTGCCCTTGGCCTTCTCCAATCATTTCTTGATTCCGTCCAGGATTACTATATTTGAGGACTCGACCTGACCATTGCTTTGTGGATACGTTGATGAGGAAAAGTGAAGCCGAATACCATATGTGTTACATAGTTCCCGATAGACGCCACAGTCAAATTGTGTGCCATTATCGGATACAAGTGCTCTAAGTATGCCGAATAGGGTTATAATACATTTCCACACAAAACGTCTGTTGCAACGATTCTGCTTTGACCCACTTCGTGAAATAGTCTCAAGCAACGATCAAGAATCGCTTGTTTCGAGAGCTTGCGGTAGTGGTCCAACGACGACAAGGCCCAATTGCGCAAAAGACCAAGGACTAGTAACGGAATTTAATTCTTCAGTAGACAGGTGAGTTAATGTGGAGAACTTCTGACATTGGTCACATTTCTTTACGTAGTTCTCGCAAAGCGCATTGTCGGCTAATAATGTCCCTCTACATTTACCGATGGGCCTATGAGCGCCTTCCAGTGGGCACCGCAACTACCTTCATGTATTTCAGCCAAGAAGTCCTCAACTCTGTCTAGGTGAACGCATTCCAAATATGGCCCTAAGAGAGATTTTTTATAAAGCTTTCCCTGGGGATTCAAGTAATATTGTAGGGCTTTATTCTACAGCTTATGGGCTTTTCTTATCTGCTACCAAATTGCCTCGAGGAAAGAAATACAATGATGGATCCATCCAACTCAATTCGAGTTAATGATGTTGACCGACAGTTCGGGAACTGATATCACCGATGAATCCCACTTCGATGGTTCGCTTGATTTCGAGTTGATGGCAAAAACCAAGCAAGTGCATTCGCATGTGTGTTCTGATCTCTGATTATCTGATTCAGCTCGTGGTGGTCTAACTTCGTGAGCAAGGAATTTGCTGTTTCATATAGGCTGCCATTCGTCGTTCTTAGTCAGATATTCCCTTTCAACTAGTTGATAACTAATTTCGAATCACAGAAAACTTGTAACTGCTTGGCACCTAGGTGAAGCTCGTTACGGAGGCCAGTTAGCAATGCTTTATATTTGGCCGCGTTATTTGATGCATCGAAACCCAATTTCACTGCCTGCTCAAATATTGCCCCTTCGGGGGTCATTATAACTATGCCTGCCATGTTGGTTGGATGATCCATCACAATACATTTGCAAAATGTCTCCAACATACATTCTCTAGTCTGGTTGAGATTGAGGGAAGAGTTGGTCTGAATTGAAGTCGGTGTGGCACCCTGTGAACTCAGCTACAAAGTCGCTCAACACCGCCTTTGATGGCCGTTCTAGGCAAAACTCAATGTCATAAAGGCCGAGTTCCAAGGCCCACTTAGAGACTCGCCCTAATGCTTTCACACTACGGAGGCCGCTTGAGAGGATAGTCCATTAGTACCCTTATGGTACGAGCTCGAAAGTAGTGCATCGGCTTTTCCGCAACCACCACAAGAGCTGTGATGAGCTTTTCTAGAGGTAGGTATCATGTTTTGGCCAACCATCGCTTTGCTTACATAGTCGCTCCTCCTCAAGTTCCTCCTTAGTAACACCTGCGACCGCCCGACGGATATCGCTAGATATAAGATGAATGGATCGTCATGGGGTTGCCAAGAGTGGCACCGAATCTGAGATAAGTTTTCGCCGCCTAGCTGCGTTCAGCACTCGGCACCACCAAATGCTTTGCCCCGTCAAGTGTGAAAAATAGCCGGCAGCGATCCGAGGAACGGCTAATAAACCTATTGAGAGTGGCGGCCATTCCCACAAACTTCATGAACTTCCTTGGCCGACTGAGGAGAGCTGAGTTCTATAATGGCCATGATTTGCCCCGGGTTGGCCCATATTCCGCAATGCACACTTTGGGCATTGAGTTTCATTTTGTACATTCGGAGGATGCAGAAGGTTGTGGATAAGTCTGCTAGATGAGCATGCATTTCCTTGGATTTCACCACCATATCATCAATGTATACTTCCATGGTGCGGTCGAATTGTTCTTTAAACATAGTGGTGACCAAATTTCTCCCCAAGATTCTTCAAATTCAAACGGATGACCTTGGAGCAATAGGTTCCCCGTGGGGTGAGGAATGCAGTCTTTTCCTGGTCCTCCAAATGCATGGCAATAAGGTGGTAACCCCGGTAAGCATCCAAGAAACTCATGCATTAATAGTGCGCAGTTGCGTCCACAAGTTGGTCAATTTAGAGAAGAGGAAACCAATCCTTGGGGCAGGCTTTGTTCAAGTCCATGAAATCTACACAAACACGCCAAGATCCATTTTTCTTCTTGACAGCCACGGTATTAGACAGCCAGGTGGGATAAGTTACTTCACGAATTGCCCCAGCTTCCAACAACCGAAGTATGCACCGCGGCCGATCGTCGACTTTTCTGAATAATTGGTTTAACCTTTGGGTCAACGTTTAAACGGTGTTGGGCTATGCTCGGATCCAACCCCGACATCTCATACGACATCCAGGCAAATACGTCGATGTTGCCGAGTAAGAAGGAAACCAACTCTTGTCGTTCAGCTGTGTTCAAAGAGGTGCCGATCATAAAGAATTTGTCAGGTTCCCCTTTGATGCTGATTCAATCGAGGTCAGTGGTTGCCTTATCGTTGGGGGTTTTTCCAACATCCTCGAGGCTTTCTCGATCTTGAACTTCAATAGAGTTCATTTGCAGTTCCTTCGGCTTCTTTGCCAAAGCAATAAGATAGCATGCCTTTGCCGATTTTTGAGAACCTCGAATTTGCTCAATGCCATGTTGTGTTGAAAAACGAAGTAACTGATGGTAGGTACTCGACACCGCTTGCATTGCGTGCAACCAAGTTCTTCCCATGATGAGATTGTATGGTGATGGAAGAAGTTTGACGACCAAAAACTCCATGTCGACTGATTTAGTACCTGCACGCACGGGCAGTATGATCTTGCCCGAAGGATACTCAGGGTTGGTGTTGAAGCCAAACAAGGGGTACTCTGCCGGTAGCAAGTCCGAATTGGTGAAGCCGAGTTTAATGAATGTCTTGTGATACATTATCTTCGAGATGCTCCCTTGATCGATTAGAACGCGTTCTACGAAGAATCTGTTTACGCGTAACTCGATGACAACGGCATCTTCGTAGAGGAGCGTTACCTTTTCAAGATCAGTGTCGTTGAAGCTGATTTTGCTAGTCTCATTAGGCCGTTTGGCTAGTGTGAACGGCTTGGACGAATCGATGTAATCGATTGTATGTACCTAAGTTGGTGACTAGACCATATATCATGTGAATCACACCAAGTGGAGGTGAATCCGTGTATAGCTACTATGCTTGGTGGATTGCCCTTTCGACATACTGCGCTAATCGGCCATCTTGCACCAACTCCTCTAGATGGTCCTTCACGGCATAACAACCGTCAATCTCATGGCCATAATCCTTTCGATATACACACCACCTATCCCTTCGCCTAGAATCAGGGGGTCCAATCATCTTGGAGGACTATTTAAACTACGCTAGACAGTAGACTTTAGGTAGGATCTTGCCGACGGTTCGCCAACTCCGCGGTACTTCTTGTCCTAACGTCTGGTGCTCGCTATCCAATTGAAATTGTTCGCTCTGCCGACACAAACATTGTTGCGCAATCCCCGGCTTTTGTTTTCGCCCCGCGGTTCAAGGCTCTCTGGTGGTATAGCGCTTATTGGTTGAACCAAACCAGATGGTGTCGTCTTTACGACTTTTTGTACGCACTGTTTTGGGAGGCCGTCGAGTCCACAAGCTTCGGAGAGGACTATCGGGTTGTAATCCAATTTTAAAGGCAGTGATGGCCATGGAATCATTGCAGGTATTGTCTACCAAGTCGAAACATTCCCAGTAATGCAACGAATATTCACTGAGGGTTTCATCTGGTTTAATTTGCATTGCCTAGAGAGAGTCGGCTTACTTCAGCTGGACCTCGTTGGTGATGAACTTGCCCTGAAGGATTTTTGGAGCTGATGAAAACTTTTTACTGAGGCCGGCTCCAGTTTATAATACCATCTGATGACCAATGGCACCAAGCTACTTGGAAACATTCAGCACATAAGTGCTTCATCATCAGCATGCAATGTCATCACTTGTTTGTAAAAACGAATGTGATCAACAGGGTTTGACTTACCGTCATACAGGGTAAACGTTGGTGCTTTAAACTTTTTTGGCAGTGCAACCCTTGCAATGCATCGTACGAAAGGATCATGTTTATCCTTTGCATCCGAGCCATCTCCATTTCCTCGCTTATGCCGTACATACGAACTCCCCTCGAATGAACTGGATACGTCAACTCGCCCCATCTTCCTAGGTTCCTGAGATGACAAATCGGAAGCACAGCTACTATCATGTTTCCAATGCCGACGTCGTCGATCATCCTCATTCTTTTCTGGCAACCGACCCCGGCCATGACGTGGTGGAGTTTGTTGAGATTTGGCTAATTCAAATACGTAAACGTCCGTCATCACCGCTATTCGTTTCGCTTTTGCATGATCCATGATCGCTCGCATGGTTTCGTATCGAGGTCGAAGGCAAGTTTAACCCATTGGGTCGGTTCAAGGCCCTTCACACGGTGATATTCTCCAGACCAAGCATGGTTCTTGGTTTAACATTGTCAGCAACGAGTGAAGGATCATCTATTAAGTCTGCCATGAACACGTTTGAGTACTCTCACAGACGGTGCCAATTGTGGAGAAGTGGTTTGGAAATATCCTTTGGCCCAAGGCATTCTCTTGATCCTCAAGTTTGTACTAGAAATAGAAATGAACAATTGGTCAAGGGTGCCGAATTAGCAATCCGACGGGCAAGTTAGTATTCCTCAAGTTTTTCTTATATCTCAAGTTATCTTTTTTCACACAAACCTCCGCTTAGCCGATGCAACTTTTTTATATTACTCACTGGGGCCCACTTTCTTATTACGGACACCCCGCCTCACACCGGGCCCCGCTATTCAGAGGATTTATGGCCTACTTGGCACGAAGCTAGGTTCTATTCACCATGGCCGACGATTTCACTGCCTTCTCGATCTTATCCCGAGGGTAAAGCCATTGTGAGACGATTTATACACGGCTTCTATTTATATACAAAGATCTCAAACTCGCCAACACAGATACATATTGTGATTTCAATCAGATTATTGAGGTCATATCTAGTATTACAGCACAACTTTGGGCTCTTCAACATACTCTTCATTTCACAATCAATCTTACATTACAAATTTGGAAATTAATACAACAATTTAGGGTTGGGCTTTTCTCATTTTGAAATCTCAACATGGGACAACTTCAGGGCCTATAGAGCTCACCACAAGTCCCGTTTCGATAATCCAAACCGATCATTTCGTAAAACACTTAATGGATAATATCCATGAAAAAAATTAGTTCGATCTAATATTCATAACTTTTTTGTTGTACTATATTTATCATCGAAAAAATAGACCACAAATATATTTTTGAAATAGATTATTCACTTTTTTAGAGACAAATGTTATAAATTAAAAATGTTACAATTATCGGATTGACCTAAATTGTCTCATCAATATTATACATCGAGAGCTCTACAAAATAAACGATTCGGATCATCGAAATGGGACTTGTGGGCCCTATAGGCCTCTCAAGTTCTCCTATGCTGAGATTTCAACATGAAAGAAGCCCAACCCTTTGAGAATTGCTTAATATAACTTTTTTACTTTCTATAAAAAAAAAATATGTAAAAATATAAAGAGAATGGTATGACAATTTATAGTGACTTGTTAACTAAAAATCACATTTTGAAAGGAACAAATATACATTGGCTTGTTTTGAGAAATAAGTTAAAAACTATTTTTTTGGCTTTTTAGTATTTTTTTTTTTTAAATGTTTAAAAAAATAGAAAAGGGATGTGACCAAAAGAAGTTAAAAGCCAAAAAGTAGCTTTTAATCTCTTTACCGAAAAATACCATTGTCACATCATTCTCTCGCTTATGAATTTTTCTTAGCTACCGATTATATGAAAGGATTGAAATAGCAAACTCCTAGTCAACCTAAACTCTTGCATGGATGAGAACCATTAAAAATTTAAAATAAAATAAAAATTTGCTACAATATTCAAATTTTAATTATTTTTCTATTAATTTTTTTTTTCCATTTATTATATTGATTCCCGCCAATCAAAATTTTGAACCAGATGCCAAAAAACTACCAAAAGGTTTGATGAATGACCTAAGTGAATGGTGTACTTCTTAACCTCTATATCCATTATTTAATTTTACCTTTTGATTCAACAATACCATGGACCATTTGTTTGATTCATTGCTCATCGACTACGATTTTGAATGAATGCAAAACAAAAAACACTTATCAAAAACAAAGAAAAACAAAAACCAACAATAATAATAGGATAAATGAACTCAAGAGAAGAAAATATTGGCTCAAAATAATAAAATAATTTTTTATACCTTCTGACTGTCCAATTTCACCTTACATCCTTTCAGAATAGTCAGCACCACGCACTCCTTCCTGGCATATTTCTACACAAAAAGTAGAAAAACAAATATGAATATATAAGCAATCAAAAACTCAAATTAAACATCTAACCCATTTTGGACACTGAAAGTTACACATATTACAGAAACAAAGTTCTAACAATACATTCCAAATCTACATACATGCATACATGTATAGAGGGAGAGAGACATACATATATAGAGAATGAGATACATATATATAGGCTTCGTTTGGGATGTGGGGTAGCTTGGGGATAAAAAGACTATTTTGTCTTTATGTGACTAAAATAGCCCCCAACCTTTCCCAAACCTTCATCCCAAATGGCTTTTTGGGTTTGATTTGAGCTGTGTTTTGTTTTAGCTTAAGACCCAGAAACCGACCAACAAACCCATTTCGTGCATTTTGAGTTATACATCCAAAATGGATTTGTTGGTCTGTTTCTGGGTCTTGGACTCGTTCTTTTTTTCTTGCTCAATCCCACAAAACCCAATTCAAATCAAACCCAAAAATTCTCATCTTCATTTCCTGGTTCTAATTTCTCTTCATTTTGCTTTTTTTAATCTCTATATAGTTGTTTGGGATGAAGGTTAGGGTGAGATTGGGACTACTTTAACCACAAAAAGACAAAAGTCTCTTTAGCCCCCAGGCTAACCTACATCCCAAACGAAGCCTATATATATGTATGTCTCTCTCTATATATATATGCATGTAAGTAGATTTGGAGTGTATTGTTAAAACCTTGTTTCTGTGTAATTTTTTCTTGCTCTATTTCTCAATATATGTATGTATAACTCGAAATGTACAAAATGAGTTCGTTGGTTGGTTTCTGGGTCTTTGATTGCTTATATCTTTCATATTTGTTTGTTTGTTTGTTTTTTTTTTTTTTTCCTGTTTTTGTGTAGAAAAATCGCAAAGGAGGGAGTGCTAAGTGCTTTTGAATATTTGTTGAAAGGACGGAAGGTGAAATTGAACACTGAACAACGGAAAGGTATAAAAAAAATTATTTTATTATTATGGGCAAATTTTGCCATTAGTTCCTATATTTTCTTCAGCGGTTCATTTATCCTATTATTATTGTTGATTCTTTGTTTTTGTTTTTGTTTTTGCTTTTGATAAGTGTTTTTTGTTTTGCAGGTTTTGATCCGAGAATCGTAGCCGATGAACTGCTGGAGAGACGGTCCATAACTATTGTTGAATCAAAAGAAGATGAAAGCACAGTGGATATGGAGGTTCTGAAGTACACCATTCTCATCAAGGCCATTGAAGAATCTGTCGGTAGTTTTTCGACTATCTAGTCAAGACATTATGTAGTTGGGGGCTCAAGCTGAGAAGAATGGCAAAGAGATTGCTGAAATAGAGGAGGATAGAGGGTTAAACAAGTATCTGAAAATCATATCAACAATGGTCATTCAGGTTACGATAGTTGAGTATGCCTACAAGGCATTCAGGATTTTTCGCATACTGAGGAAGGATCCCAAAACGGTGTTTTGGACGAAGAACCACCACCATCAAATGGGAGGGATAAGTTACTAAAAGAGATCAAGGCTCAACTTGACATACTAGTGAAAGCTGCGAAAGATGGCAAGAATGGGGGAAGCGGCGACAGTGATTCTGATTGACTGAGTTGTTAGGTTTTTTTTTTTTTTTTGAACAAAGTTGTTACTTAGGTTGTTTTTTTAATTTAATTTATCCTATCAAAATAGATATATAAATATATATATCCCCATACAATATATAGTGAACAGTATCTTTAAACTTGGTATGAACAATAATTCCTCACCCATGTGAAAGTCGATTTTAGCCTGTTGTTTTGGTTAAGAATTGTCTACTTGTGTATGGTAATTTTGGGAATTAAAAATATATTTATGGGATTCTAAATGTTGTGGTTTACTTCTATTCTATCTAATAAGTTTTTTTTTTTTTTTCTTTTTCATGTCCCTCTCTACTATTTGTTCTGCTTATCTTCTATTCTTTTGCGCATCTTCTTCATTTTTTTCTTTTTTCTTTTTCCTATCTCCAAAATTGAAGGAAAAGATTAAGGTGTAGACAATGATTAACCCAAACAAATGGACATAAAATTATTGTTTGATTCTGGGGCACTACGTGGTCATACACCATACCAATCACAATTTACCATGCCCCTCAAAACTAATAAATTTCATATTTTTTTTAAATTAACCATTTTATCATGTAAAAATAAAAATCTTATAGTACACAAAAAAGTTAACAAGTTAAAATTGATTTAAGTTTCAACACAAACATGAAAGTAGCAAACCAAACTAAATCAAGCCTTAAATCCCATCAAATATGAAACTATCATGAAAAAATAAAGAAGACTAAGTTTAAATGAAATTGCATGACATGAGTAGTTATAAGACTTCTATCGACAATTTAATCAAATCAAATTATATTTCTTAGATCTTTGTAATTTCTACCCTTCACTCGAATAAATTTTTTCTTCGAATTGACCTAGTGCTATTTTTTTGGTTTTGTTTGGCATCCAAACATTGAATTCTTTCTATGAGGACAATTGGTCCAAAAAATTTTCCCCAATGATTCTTTTAATGGCAGGAATCAATATAATAAATGGAAAAAATTTGTACAAAAATAATTAAAATTTAAATATTATAAGGCGCTAATTTTATTTTTATTTTTAAAATAATTTTTGATCTCTATATATATGTATGTATATAGATCTCGAGTGTATTGTTAGAACCTCGCTTTTGTATGTAGATTCAGAATGTGTCAATTTGCACCATGTTGTTTTGACTTTCCCATAAACTACAGGACCTAATTGAGACATCCTCAGAAACTATAAGGACCAAATTGAAACATCATTTGATTTTCCGCCCATCAAACTTAACCGCCGCCAAGTATTTATCAAACTAATATGACACAATCCATAAAATTAAGGGCAAAATCGCTCAAATTGAAAAACATGATGGACCAAAATGAAAAAACGAGTAATCTATAGGGACCGTTTGCATAATTTATCCATAAATGTATGTATTACTTGAAATGCACAAAATGGGTTTGTTGGTTGGTTTCTGCGTCTTGGACTTGATAATTTTTCTTGCTCAAACTCACAAAACCCAGCTCAAATCAACCTCAAAAATTCTCGTCTTCATTTCTTGGTTCTACTTTACCTTCATTTTGCTTTTTTTGATCTCTCCATACATATGTAGGTCTCTCTCTCTATATATATGTATGTCTCCCTCTCTCTACATATATGTATGTATGTAGATGAGGAGTGTATTGTCAGAACCTCGTTTCTGTGTAATTTTTTCCTGCTCTATCAATCTATATATGTATGTATAACTCGAAATGCACAAAATGAGTTTGTTGGTCGGTTTCTGGGTCTTGAAATTGTTATTTTTTCTTGCTCAAACCCACAACCCAGCTAAAATCAAACCCAGACATTCTTGTCTTCATTTCCTGGTTCTAATTTTTCTTCATTTTGCTTTGTTTGATCTCTCTCTACGTAGCCGTTTGGGATAAAGGTTTGGGTGAGGTTGGGCTATATTAGCCACAAAAAGACAAAACAAACTTTTCAGCCCCCAAGCAAAAAGTTGTCACATCAACCCATAATCATTTCATTTTTTCTCTCACAAAAATTAAAATAGCCAAAAAAAACGCATCCCAAAGCTAAAATAGCAACAAAGACAAAAAGCAAACCCACGTCCCAAATGAAGCCAGAGAGAGAGAGAGACATACATAGAGAGAGTGAGAGAGAGAGAGTGAGATGCATATATAGCGAGAGATCAAAAAAAGCAAAATGAAGAGAAATTAAAACCAGGAAATGAAGACGAGAATTTCTGAGTTTGATTTGAATTGGGTTTTGTGGGTTTGAGCTAGAAAAAATAATGAGTCAAAGACCCAGAAACCGACAAACAAACCCATTTTGTACATTTCGAGTTATACATACATATATAGAGAGATAAAGCAAGAAAAAATTACACAAAAATGAGTTCTAACAATACACTCTAGATCTACATATATACATACATACATACATATAGAGAGAGAGACATACATATATATAGGTAGAGATCAAAAAAAAGCAAAATGAAGAGAAATTAGAACCAGAAAATCAAGATGAGAATTTCCGAGTTTGATTTGAGCTGGGTTTTGTGAGTTTGAGCAAGAAAAAATAATGAGTCCAAGACCCCAAATCCGACCAACAAACTCATTTTGTACATTGAGTTATACATACATGTATAGAGAGATAGAGCAAGAAAAAATTACATAGAAACGAGGTTCTAACAATACACAGGAGCCATTCAAAACTTCGTCTCTAAAAAGATGGTGCAGTCCCTCGGTTCACAAGTTTTCGAAAGTCCAAGCCAGATCAAGTCCGTGAACTCTGCTGCACAACCTGTGCATGAAATGGCTTCCAAAGTGCATATCAAAGTGGGGGAATGGGTTGAACAATTAAACTTAATGGTGGTGCCATTGGATGATTGCAATGTCATCCTTGGAAATGATTTCTTTGTAACTGCCAAAGTGGCATTGATGCCTTATCTTGGTGGGTTACTTATCTCGGATGAAGACAAGCCTTGTTTTGTTCTTGGTCGGGGCAAGCCAGACAAAGGCAAGGGTATGATGAGGAAAACAAAGACGCTATCAGCAATTCAAGTGCACAATGGCCTAAAGAAAGCCGTTGAAACTTACCCTGCAACCTTAGTGGAAATCAAGCCTGATGTGATAATGGAAGTGCCTGATGATGTTGTAGTGTTAAAGGAATTTGCAGATGTGATGCCTCCGAAATTGCCTAAGTCTCTACCTCCTCAATGTATCACAGATCACAAAATCGAGTTGGTTTTTGGTGCAAAGCCTCTAGTGTCTCCAATAGAGTTGGCAAAGTTGCGTAGGCAATTGACAGAATGGCTGGATGCTGGATTGGTTCAGCCATCCAAAGCCCCGTACAATGCCCCTGTGCTCTTCGAAAAGAAGTAAGACAGGTCCATGCGAATGTGTTTAGACTATCGTGTTTTAAACAAAATGCCATTCAAGAACAAATATCCGCCTTTGGTGGCCGATCTTTGACCGTCACAGCAAAGCTACTTAATTTAACAAATAGGATCTCGCACTGGTAATGGCAAGTCAAAGCAATTAAGGATGCGCCCAAGACCACATATGTTACTAGATATGGGTCTTATGAATTTTTTGCTATGCCATTCGGACTCACAAATGCACCTA
This sequence comes from Camellia lanceoleosa, assembly GCA_025200525.1. Taxonomy (NCBI): domain Eukaryota; kingdom Viridiplantae; phylum Streptophyta; class Magnoliopsida; order Ericales; family Theaceae; genus Camellia; species Camellia lanceoleosa. The sequence continues at coordinate 7,432,985 of CM045765.1, forward strand.
CTATATTTTGTAACTTAATGAATGGTGTCTTATCTAATTATATTGATTGTTTTGGTGTTGCTTATCTAGGTGATATTATAACTTATAATGGGGCCTTGGAGGATCACTTGTCTAATCATCGATTGTGTTTTCTAGATTGAAAGAAACCCAATTATACGTGAAGGAAGAGAAATGTGAATTTGCCCAGCGAAAGATAATATTCTTGGGGCATATTATTTGCAAAGGCCATGTGAAGATGGACACCAAGAAAGTGCAAGCCATTGTTGATTGGCCAGCACCTAGCAAAGTTAATGAGTTATGCTCCTTTTGGGTCTTGCCGACTATTATAGAAAGTTCATTGAGAGGTATTCCAATAAGACAACACCCCTCACCGATTAGCTCAAGAAGGATCGGAAATGGAACTAGAGTAAGAAGTGTCAAGAGGCCTTTGACAAATTGAAAGTGTCAACTGAATCGGTGTTGCAGCTACCGGATTTTGAACTTCCTTTTGAAGTGCATACTAACGCGTCAGACAAAGCTATTGGCGGCGTTTTGGTGTAGAAGGGGCACCCAGTTGCCTTTGTAAGTCACAAGTTGAACGCTGCGAAGAAAAATTATTCAGCCCATGAGAAAGAAATGACGACAATGGCGCATTGTCTTCTCACCTGGAGGGTTTATTTGTTGGGAACCAAATTCCAAGTCCTAACAGATAATGTGGCGCATACTTTCTTCAAGACGCAAAAAAAGTTGTCCCCTAGACAAGCTCGATGGCAAGAGTTTTTGGAGGAGTATGACTTCAAGTGGAAGCATAAGCCTAGTCGGCACAACCAGGTTGCGGATACTTTAAGTAAGAAGGTAGTTAAAGAATATGTGGTTGCCATTACTACGGTTGAGTCAGATCTGTTGGACAGAGTTCGAGAAAATGATGTTGGGGATGCCGCTTATGAGAAGGTGGTACAGCAAGTGAGAGGGGATTGTCCCCAGATATTGATTGGAAGATGACATTCTCCATGCCCAAGGAGATAGGTTGTTTGTCCGTAGCAATGGAGGACTTAGACAGGAGTTACTTCGAGAAACACATGATCCGCAATGGGCTAGACACCCGAGGGTGAAATAAATGTTGGCTCTTCTATCTCGTTTGTACTATTGGATGGTATGTGTTCTATATTTGTTGATGTTGATCGTTTCTCAAAATATACTGTCTTTATTACTGCACCACATGCATGTCCAGCTGACATGGCTACAGAGTTGTTTTTCAAACATGTGGTAAAGCATTTTAGGCTGCTAGAGGACATTGTGAGTGATCGGGATACTCACTTTACTGGATGGTTTTGGATAGTGTTGTTTGGGTTGATGGGGTCAAAATTGAAATTTTTCACAGCAAACTACCCACAAACAGATGGGCAAACTAAACACATGAATACTTTGCTTGAGTAATATTTGAGGCACTATGCCACAAGAAGTCAAAGAAATTGGATGGACCTGCTTGATAGTGCACAATTCTGCCACAACATACACCGGTTCTCAACAACCAACCTTAGTGCATTTGAGTTGGCTATTGGATATCAGTCCCTCACTCCTCATGAGGTGGCTAAATAAAAAACAAGGAGATGTTGTCTCGTAGTTTATTGTTTTGCATGTGCCAAGCAAGAGTTGCTAGAAGAGACACAAGATAGTTTGTCTAAAGCCTCCCGTCGCATGAAGAAATATGCTAACACGGAAGAAGACCACTTAAGTTCTAAGTACGAGATAAGGTATTGCTGAAACTTACTCCCCAAATTTGAAAGAAGATCAATAGCAAAACTGTTCATCGTGGTCTCATTCCTAAGTATGATGGTCCTTTTGAAGTGATGAAAAGGGTTGGTGCAGCAGTGGCTTATAGACTTATACTACCTGATAGGCTGAAAATTCACCCAACATTTCATGTGAGTTTCCTAAAACCTTATCATGAAGACATGGTGAACATTGAGAGGAAGCAAGCAAAGAGAACCCCACCAGTGGTCCGAAAACAGTTTGACGAGGAGGTTAGAGGGATTCTTGATGACAAGACAGAGGGCATGAGCAAAATAGACAGGCGAACCCATTACTTGGTGAAATGGAAAGGTCTGCCTGATTCTAATGCAAGTTGGGAGAAGGATTTCACGCTGTGGCAATTTGAGAAGGAAGTAGCCGAGTACTTGAAGACCCTACCAATGAGGACGTTGGCTTCTTCTGGTGGGGGTGGTCTGTTAGCACCTTGACATTCAGGAGCTAGCGGCCTAGCATTTGGTGGCATCTTGCAACTATGTTAGCTTTGGACCAAGGCATAAGGGAGGCATGCAAATGTTGACAAGGTTGGCAAAGACTTGTGTCATTCGGTGGCGGCACTCAACCTTTGGCCAAAGTGTGGGTAGCATACCACATGCAAGGCATTAATATGACCTGAATGTTGGCTGCTGCACACGTGGGGGATGGACACAATCAGATGGCCTGGTTTGGGCTGAACCAGGGCCAGCACATGTGCAATTTGGATTTGTCCACAGCATAGACAAGGCAACATGATTATTGGGGCGGTTATGAGCAGTTATGCAAGGCCAAAGAATTCTGACAGCAACAGTTATTGGCAGTTGCATGACTATGTCATCATGCTGGCAAGGGACAAGAAAGGCTGAAAGATAGGAGCAGTTAGTGGCAATTAATTCTGTAGGCTTTGTTTCAAATCTGTCCTAACCCTTTGGCAGTTGGGGGTGTCAACTGCCATGCCATGCCATGTGGCATGTTCCCCTTGTATCTTGTTGCCTGTTTGAATTTCAAATTTAACTGATTGTAGCCTATTTATGGGCATGCCATGGTTACTTGAAAATGGTCTAGTAAAGTGTCATTGGCTATCCTTTGTATTATTGTTGGTGCAATAAAAAGATTGGGTTTACCCGTAAACATGGCTGTGTTAGTGCATTCTATATTACTTGTCTAAAACCTCATATTGTGTGTGTGTGCGCGCGCGCACGTGTGGATTGATTGGCTAGCCAAGTGTGCTAAAACTTAGTGCCATCGCAGGAAAAATTTCAATCTGAAAATTGACCCTGTGACACTTACCATCTTCGATTTAAAGCAGTGTGTGATATGTAACTTGAGGCACAGTTTACTTTTCTTCCCCCCTAATAGTTTCCTTTTCTTCTCCTTTTTGGGGAACTTCTTGTCCTTCAGCTCTAGTAATCCTTTTCTTTTTTTAAATTATCCACTTTTTGTTGCAAATCAAAAATATAATAATAAAATGTAAAATCAACCTGAATAATAAATTTTATTTCCCCCAAGTGTTGCTTTCATATTTACAGGAAAAAACTAATTCCAAAAAACAAACATAATATGTTCAAGCATATTTGACGATCCAACACAACAGAGAAACTACTACTCACCCTTGTTGAAGTCAGGACAGCCTTCAGGCCTCAGTTCCAAATAAAAATCACAATTGCTCAATCTATCGGTCTCGCACTGCCGAGTAGAAAAAAGAAAAATATACCTCAAGAGTAAGACTAATCATTCTAACATGCCTAATAATGTGGATACAAAATAATCTCTCACAAAAAAATAATAATAATAATAATAATAATAATAATAATAATAAGTAAGAACATTACTTTCCACTGAACAATACGAATCCTCCAAAAAACTGGCAATACGTTAATATATCATTTGTTTAACTATTTTAAATGCTTCTATAAAATGGAAAAAGTGTGCCTCTTTGTAGAGCCTCACAAGACACTTATGCTCATCACGCTGCTAATAGTTCATAATCATATTTTTCTCCAAAAAGCTTCAAGCCACGAATTTCAGTCCTTAACGTCAATCTTTTGTAGTTACAAGGAAAATGAAAGAAAGTGTCAATTGAGCTAGCGTCTTTACTTCCCTGAACAGTGAACACTAACTTATGAAAAACTTACATCTACTAGATTATTGGTCAAAAAATGTTCAGAGCCAATTTATTGATTATTTGTTAATTTTATTAATTCTTCTGATTGCTTTGAATAGCTATTATGCAGTAATAGTAAAATTTAACCAAGCCTCCAAGTTGTCCAATTTCCGTGCAAAGTGGTCCTATACCCCATTTAATTACAATAATAATCAAACTAAAAAGTTGAACTCCTGCTTCCATCAAGGGTATTTTTTTCATTCAAATTTTGCCATAAGGAGATGTTTTTACAAATAACATACATGAATGTGAAGTGGAAAAAATAATACCAATTAGTTAAGGACTCAAAAAAGATATAAAATAAAAAAGTTCAATAAAATAAATTGATATGAAAATATAGCAGATATACTTACCAATATCACCCCTGGAACTTGAAGAAGTCCCAAAGGACGTTCCTGCCAATTGACACAAACCAAATCAAACAATTATAGAAATAAATGAAAATCAACAACCATATAAATTAGTTCCCAATATATACAATGCTAGCATTTGAGCCCACGTGATCCATGTGCTATTATTTTTTGAAATCGAGAAGAGATTTGATGGTTGAAACGGTGAAGAGTTTCTTTTTTGAACATAGGTATGGGCTTGCTATTACATATTTGTCCCTTTTTGTGGTAAAGGAACACAAACAAAAAACCATCTCATGCACAGGTGTTTTGGGGGAAAAAATTGTTGTGACACTACACCAAGGCAAGTGGTCATATATAATAATAGTATAGATGTTCATCTTTCAGTCCCATTGCCAATAATACAGAATGAAGTGAGTTTTATACTCCTAGGGTTAGGGGCACCAGTGGTGTAGTTGAAAGATGTGGAGCTCATATGGCTCTGATAAGTTATGGAGCAATATATGAACTAGTAGGAGGCTTCTGGCAAAGGAATGTTTGGCTGAGAAGACAAGTGGAGGAGCGCAGAAAATGTTGACAGAGGAGGACAGTCTTGTCATTTAATATCTAAAGAAAAGCTTGGAGGGGACTATAGAAGGTTTGGCTCACCATGTCCCTTTGGCAGCGGCAGAGACACAACAGGGGTGGATCAACAATGGAAACTCATGGCAAGAGTCAAAATCTACAACGCGAGTGGATTGGACAACTAGGAAGAACTTCTTGCCTAACAGTTGGAAACCTCTACTCCCAACTCATAGAGAATAAAAACACATCCAACCCACAACATACACGTTGGACTAAAGGTGCATTGGACAATGGTGATCAATCAACCACAATCCCTAATAAATGCATCTAACTCTCATGCCTGTTGTAACCCTTAATCCGTAAGCCTTTCAAAGAAAAAACTAACAACATTAATATCAACCCCCTACACACCAATTGGGAGAACAAAATCCAAAAAGCCAACAAGCTCATCCCAAAACTCAACTCTCCCTCAAGGCAATTAAGACCAATGTCTTGAAACTGGGACTATTGATCAAACCAAAAAAGGACCCAACTCATGGGTCCCTAGTTCAACAGCCGGGTCAACTATAATTAACCCAAAATTGATTTGTGATGTTTATAATTACTTCATAAATATATTTAAACTTATACCAAAAAAATAATTATTAATACACATTTATTTAAATTATTTTTATATTTTAAAAAACATATATATTTGAAGGGCAGGCCTGGAGCAACGGTGAAGCTGCCCCATTGTGACCTGGACGTCACGGGTTTGATTTGCAAAAACAGCATCTCCGCTTGTAGGGGGTAAGGCTGCGTACATCAACGCTTCCCCAAACCCCGCATATGCTGGAGCTTTGTGCATTAGGTATGCCCCTAAAAAACATATATATTTATTTTTGTTTTGTTTAAAAATAAAAGCAGGTGTTGAGAAGAAAATAAAGTGATCATCTCCATTTGAACAAATTTTTACAAAAATAACATATCTGGTCATCTTCAGTTTCTTGAACCCCGCGACCGGTTTGAACGATTGGCTGGTTCAACAAAAATAAGCCAGTTTTTTGTTCAAAACAGGTTTGGTGGTTCATCTAAACCAAAACTTAGTCCGGTCCGATTTTAAAACATTGATCAGGACTGCAAGCCCTAAAAAAAACTCAATTCTGAATTCCTAAATCTAATGGACAAAGAAAGTGCTCCCAAAACAATCTCACAATAACAAGCAATTCTTTCATCCTATACAACCAAAATACACACGAAAGCACCACACTAGGGCAAACCTACCCACTTTAATTGATCAGTTCTATCACTTAAACAATAAACATTAGACTAATACTTTTTGGACACTTGCTAACATCTTATTATCAAAGTTCCATAATTTGACATAAATATCTTATACCCTAAAAGATGTATTATTGTTAAGCATGATCCAATCAAAGTTTCACTTAAAATTTAATGAAAAAAAGACATGTAAATGTGTTAGAAGATAGCTTAGGAGGTCTAAAAAAATGTTGTAGTCATCAGATATGCTTGCTACAATCTGTCAAATTATTCACTAATATGGTATATTAGAATGAAGTAATTATCATTTAACTTGTGTAAATTATGAATATTTAAATATGTAATATAATATATTCCAAAATAATATAAGACCAAGATCTAAACCACTAGTAGTTATATAAGGGCGAATAAAGCAGAAATTGTGAGTAATCTAAATTTGATACCCAAAAAAGCAGATATAGAAATAAACCCATATACAGAGGTAAAAAGAACCTGCAATAACAAATAATGCCTATTAAAATAAAGAAAAATGTTTGAGACCCCCAAAAAACTCCCACAATTTGACCCACAATGTTGTGATATAATAGGTGTCAACTTTTAATATGTTACACACCCAATGATATAGGGCCTAACTCCCTTGCCACATTATTGTGGATGACTTTACGAATCTAAAAGTATGGGTCTCTAACATTTCTTACAAACAAAACAAAAGTAGTAGTACACCAAACCAAACGAAACGTAACAATAGAAGCATAGGAACTTAAAATTACTAACCTCCTCTGTGACCTCCTCTACGACCAGGACAAGGGGCATGGTTTCAAATTCCTGTGAATTGAGTAGTCCAATTAATTTCTAATATATATTAGAGAGAAAAAAATTTGCGGTTGAGTTTGACACGACATGATAACACGACTCAAACCATACACGAGGTTAGTAGGTTAGGCTTGACCATTTCCCAACACGAACACATCTATGACACAACCCAATAACACGAATATTAAACAAGTAGGGTTAGTACCAAATCTACATAACAGGAAGTTGACACGAATAACCGTACAATGAAAAATTAGTTGCACATTTTAATATTATTTCTACTAAAAGTGATCGTGGCATTTTTTAATCTCTTCTGTAAAAGAATAAATAAATAAACCCACCTTCATTTCTTAGAGCCTAACCATACTAACCCAAACCTAAGTGAAAAGCAAGAGCTTCTACCATATGAAGTAAGTGCATATAATGCCAAGACCCTAAAGTAAGGATGTCACTCACTCAACTAGAAAGGTAACAACTATGAAGCACGGGTGCAGGTACGAGTACGGTGCGGGTGCGGGTGCGGGTACACCGATACGGCAAAACTCAAAAAAGTACGATACGGGTACGGTACGCCGATATTATTTTTTTTAATTATAATTATGGTTAAAGGATCCAACCTACAAATTAAAATTAAATATGAAAACTAAAAAAAGAACTACAAAACTAAAAGACAAATCATATTTCAATTCAACAATCCCAACATTAAAACCTTTAAGCATTAAAAATAATATTTGTGAAAGTCTTTTTTAAAATCTTAATTTATTTTTAAAATTTGCGTCTGTCTGTGATCATAATTTATTTTTCAAATCTGTGTCTGTGATCATAATTTATTTTTAAAATCTTTTTTCTTGCTCATCAATTTGCTATGTTTATAGGGTGAGACCAAAGAAATAATAGGGCACAAAAATTGCTGATCTACAGGGGCACCAAAAAAAAAAAAGAGAGAGAGAGAGATGAACAACACTCACGGGAGGGAAGACGAAGAGACGAAGATGATGAAGAACACTCGCCAGTTGCTGATCTGCAGAAAAAATGAAGAAACGAAGATGAAGACGAACAGACGAAGAGCCGAAGAAGAAGACGAAGAAGAAGAAGAACACTCACCAGAGGGCTTCGTCTCGTTGCATCGCCGTTGGCTTCGAAGTGAAGAGACGCTGCTGTTGCTGAAGAAGAAGACGAAGAAGCCTGCGCTAGGGCTTCGTCTCTTTGCTGCTGCTGCTGCTGCTGCTGCTGCTGCTGAAGTGAATAGATGCAAGAAGGGACAAAACCTAGGTGTATATATTATCTTCTTAATATTACAAAATGACCCTGTATTTTTGTTTTTTAATAAAGACCATAAATAAATTGCTCGGATTCCCCTAACTCTCTTATACATTTGATTTTTTGCCCCGGCATACCCAAAACGTACCAATGGCGTACCCATGTTGTACCCATGCCGTACCCGATTGAACCAAATGTACCGGACCCCTTTTTGCCGTACCCGGTACACGTACCCACACCCACACCCAGTAAGTACCCCGTACTCATACAGCACTATTTTTGAAGTATCCGTGCTTCATAGGCTAGCAAGTATCCACATTAATCATAATCTAATAAACCTATTACTTGCGGTATTCTATCACTTATTTACATGTTCAATGTTATATAAAAAAATCGCATTGATAAATCGACACTAATATGTATGCTACAAAAGGCATGTGGCTCTTATGCATCTTGGTTTTTCATGAATATCATTTAGACCTTGGTCTTTGAGGTTGTGATTTTACCAGAACATGATTCAAAATGTACTGATGAGAAAAAATGAAAAAATGAGACCTAAACACCGTTATCACTTTTTCAGTTTATAAAGACCGTGATTAATCACCTTGCATAAATCTAGAGTCAAGAAAATTAATTTTGAATAACAAATACACTGAACCACAATACAAATTCACAATAGAATAGAATTGAAATGCACTTTGAAATTTACATGGACTACCCAGTTGGAGGTGAAGTACCCGTGTCGACACGACACGAGTGTAGGTATGAGATCTGTGTCTGATTCGCCTCCTCTCTCTCGGACATGGCTAATCGAAAAGGAAAAAGAAGATTGAGATACTTACATGAATGTGTTGGGTTCCAGATCTGGATTTGTTGGATCACAGCTTCATCGAACGAGTGAATGTCGGCTACAATAACCACATCATCTAGAGTTAGAACCGAGAGAGAGAGAGTCACAATCGGGAAGGAGAAGAAAAAGAAGAGAGCTTCGATCGTGCTGTGCGTATTTCTTTCTCTCTTTTTCTTTTTTTTTTTTCTTTTTTGAACTCTGTGCGTATTTCAGAGAGAGGACAGAGGAGAAAAAAAATGAGAGAGAAGAGAGAGAGTTTGACTGGCGGGCAGTGGTATACAGCTACAGAGCATTTTTGTTAGGTTTGGCTAATGGGCTCGACCCAAATAAATAAAACAAAAGTCTACCTTATTTTGTTTGGTTCTATAATGTTTTATTTTGGGAGATTCTATTTGAACTTAAAATATATTTTAATATATTTAATTTAAATTCATAAATTTTAATTCTTAATATATTTTATGAATTTATTAATAAAGATAATATATATTAAATTTTAAAATAATTTTTTTTTCTTTTTCATGGTACACCCTAATCAGTTATTTCTTATTTAAATTTCTGTATTTTCTTCCCCAATATATCAAAGTTATTTGTTTTTTTTTCTTCTTCTTTTTGTTCTTCATCATCCCTCTAAAACTCCAATTTACCCTATTAAAACTCACCATCATCATCAACATCCTTGTTTTTTTATTATTTTGAAACCTTAAACCCTAGAAGAAAGTTTGAACAAAATCAAATAATGGATGAAAATAATAATCAAAATAGTTTTTTGAAGCAATCCATCAAAAAGGAGGCAGCTATTCATATAAAGGGGTTTCACAATTTTTGTAAAGCACAATCAATTATTTTCTATATCATTTTTTGACAAAAATTAAAAGGTCCAGTAATTAAATTAACAATGACATATTATTGAGGTTGTTCTTATTTTGTCATTTCAGTAGTACATTATTTGAGAACTATTCTTTCTTATTAGTGCCTGATGCTTATGTGCTTATAAGTTTGGTTTTTACTTTTTCACGAACATTCTTGTAGATAATTTATAATGTAAAAGTTTTTTTTTTTTCTATATTGAAAAGTTTATAATGTTTATGTAAAAGTTTGATTTTTTTTTCTATATTTATAATGCTTATGTGCTTATAAGTTTGATTTTTCTTTCTGTATTTGAGAATTATTTTCTATATTGAAAAGATTTGAAATAATTTGGTTTTTTTAGTTTGTTTATTATTTATTATTTGGGTTTACCTTGAGGGTAATTTGGGAAAAATAATGGGGTGTAACGAGAGTAAAAATAAAATTTTAAATAATTAAATAGGGTACATTTAATTGTGAGTACTTAATAATTTTTTTTTGGTGTAAATAGAATTCCTCTTTATTTCGACTTATTTAATTTTTTGGGTCTAAATAAAATAAGTTTGGGCCTATTTAGTTTTTTAGTGTTTTGTATTTGGCTAACACATTTATTAAAATAAAAATAACTTATTTTATATCTAAAATAATTTTTATTTGTTATTTACATTTTATTTGTTTTTTTTAAACAAAATCTATTATTTATTCATTATTTTTTTTTAAACTCATCTTTATAAAATAAATATTTTAAAAAACAAAACTATTTAATGTATCCCTATACTTGTATCCAAATTTGAATCCATATCCACGTATTCGCAATTTTTAATTTTAAAGTGTTCGACCCCTAAATACACACCCACACCCGATACCTGTACCTAAGTCTTTGTAACATTTCAACTCAACCCCTTTTTTCCTAAACCACCTAGAGAAGCATTTTATATGAAATAGTATGGCGCACTTGAATTAACATGTATTCTTCAAACCATAGTTGTCAATACCATACCACACTGGCCGATACCAGACTAGAAAAGAAAAAAAAAAAAAAAAACAATACAAATAGGCTAATACCATTTTGATTAGTTTCTCGGTGAGTACCGGCCAATTTTGTAGATACCAGACAATGCCGGCCAAATTGAACGGCACGCAAGCAAAAGTGAATTTCTAATTTTTTTTGTTTTATTATATATAATACCTATATATATTATATATCAAATATGTGATATGATATGTTGTTACTCCAAAAAAAAACAATACAATACAACTTTAGATGGTCAAATTATACGGTTAAATTATTTATTAATAGACAATATTTTTAATATATACATAATATTTTTTTAATAAATCCGAAAACATATTGATACCGGTACTAGTACCAATTGAGAAAACGATATTTCTCTGGTACGGGATTAACAACTTTGCTTCAAACAACCATAAACCAGCGATTAGCAGTAAAGCTTCATAATTAATTAAAAAAAAAAAAAAATTATCCTAACTAAAGCACAAAATAACCTAACTAAAAGTTGTGCATTTAGTACATTCGTTTTAATAAAAATTTTCATTAAAAAAAATTCGATTTTTATTTACTTAATGAGGTGATCTAAAATTTTAAATAGGGTAAATTACATTGACATCTTCTGAGGTGTATGTTTATTACAGTTCTCTCGTCACCTTTTGAAAATTACATCTCCCTCCCTGAAATTTAAAGTTTTATTACAGATTCCTCCCTCAGCAATTTAATTTTTTTAAATACCAATTTTGCCCTCACTGGGTAAATTACATTGACGCCCCTCACATTTTAAAAATTACAATTCCCTCCCTAAGGTTTAAAGTACCATTACCAATTGCCCATTCAGTTAGTATTAGTTGGAAAAAAAATTCATTGAAAAAAAAATTAATTGAAAAAAAATTAATTGAAAAAAAAATTTGTTAGTAAAATTTTTAAATATCTATTTAAAAACCAACGTAAACTCATTTTTTGAATTTATGTTTTTTCCTCAAATTTACAAACTAAGACAACCATTTATAAATAAATAAATAAATTATCGAACAAGTTTTTATGATAGTTTTTAAAATTTTTGTAAATATAAATTGAAAACTGAAAACGAAATGGTTACCAAACAGGCTTTAGATAATAAAATGTCGTAAAATTAACAAATAATTAAATAAGTTACCAATGTAAGAAATGACTTATCAAAAGATTCTTAGGCTATGTATAGAATTTTTTTAAAAAAATTAAAAATTAGTTTGGTTAAAAAATAAGAAATAACTTCTCATGGAAGTTTTCCCTATCCTTCAAGTGGGTTATAGAATCCTCCATAAAAAATATCTATACAAACATCTACCTCATTCTAGAAGTAGGTATAAGGATATTTTACCACCTCTATTTCTCTAGGAGATTCTAGAAGCTTCTATTGATTCCTTCCCTCTAATATTCACTTGAATGCTCTAGAACCTTGTCTTAAATCCTTCCACGTACATTATAGAATTATGTACCATATTCTTATATTTTCTTAAGTTTTACAGGAGCTTTCAAATATTTCATTAGCCTCCCTTCCTTGAGACTTCCTCTTGGTATATAATTCTGTTTAGGTAATTTGACAGGACGTGACATCGTGTACACTTCCACTCATCACAAAATACAAGCAGCATAAATACTCAAGTGCACTATATACACGTAACCATTCAACATCATAATGTCATCCCCCACCGATAACCAAGGACAAAACCACTAAGCATAGATATTTAATACATGTAACACGATAATCCAATTCTCACAAGCCTTAAGTTCAACAACTATAATAATTAAAATATTCAACATCCCACCTCAAGTTCATTCTTAATTTGAAAAGAGTTATAATTTCATTTTCTTTCCAAAACCAATTTCCTTACTTTCCAATTCACAGTACTCCAATTCATTTTCTACATTTAATTAAAACTCATCCACGAGGTCATTGTCATACCCAACTCCATTCAACATAATCAATCCCAATTGGTCCTATTATCGTGGTTAACTCCTTTATTTAACAATTAACATACTCCCACAAGCCATCTCAAACGAAACATACCCATTAATCAACTTTACCCCTTTCGATTGATTAAGTTGATAATTATAAATTGGTGTTTTTCCTCTCTCTCAACATAAACACATTAAACTGATTATTTAGGAGTTGAGAGCAAGCTGCCTTTTTTGCTTTTTTATTATCAAATTTTAGCTTAAAAATGCTCCCCCAAACAAATAGGGCCATACCCAACTTGTGAAAGAAAATCAAACAAATCTAATAGATCTACCACAAAAACCAGGCAAATCAACAATAAACATGATCAATGCGTACAGATCTGAAAGAAAATCAACGACATCTCCTCACTATGTGTTCGGCATGAAGAGAGAGAGAGAGAGGTGATCAAGTTTACCGTCCAGAGATCAAGAGAAATTGGCAACGCCTAAATGTTCTGCGGTTGCCCTAGTTGTTTTTGTTTTCTTTGGTTTGCTTTTTTACAAAAGGTTTTTAGTGAGACTTATTTTTGGAAAAAATAGGATTTTTTTTTTTTATCAGAAAAAATATGATATGTTTGGGTAAGAATTTTGTGACATGGCCCTGTTTGGCTAAACACTATTTAATTAAAATATTTAATAAAAATAATAATAAGATAAAAAAAATTATCTTCACACACCCTTTTATCTTTATCTCCGTGCACATAATATCTCAATTTACACGCTTAATAAATTTAAAAATATATATTTTACTCAATACCCAACCTATTATACTAGAAATACACTCTTATTCATCATTTCAATACTAACCTTAATCTCTAACCACTGTCACCACCTCCACCATAGCCATGGCCTTGTTCATATTTTTGGGCGATATCTATGTTGACACGACACAACATGGTTACGGAATACAGCCGGGATATGGCAAAATGAAAATGGATACGGCTAATTGTTTTCCATAATATTTTTGTTACAAAATTTCTTTCTTGTTCTTGGTTTGAACAGAAAGAGGGTAAGATCAGAAGAAACAAACTAACAAAATACAAAAATTCACAACATGATTTGAATGGAAAGGAAAAGAAATCTGAAATGTTGAAGCAAAGTTGAAGACAAAGCTCACCAGAAGGCTGAAGAGTTGAAGTCGCTGGTGGCTTATTTCAATCTTTTCTGCTTCGTCGATGCATTCCCATGATTTTTGTCGGGTCTTTTTTCATTCCGATGCATCTTCTGGTGCATATGTTCAGAAGCTTGATGAACTTCTCTTCCGATGCATTTGTGGTGTTCCTTCCTTTTTTTTTTTCTTCTTTTTTTTGAACTGAATCGTCTTCTCTTTTGGCTGATTCGTCGTCCTTTTGTCGTCCAATGCATTTGGTGTTCCTCCCTCTGTTTTTTCTTTTTTTTTGAACTGATTCATTTTCCCTTTTGGCTGATTCGTCTTCCCTTTTGTCTCTTTTATTGTTTGAAAATACTTCATTGTTTTGAATAATACATGTATTGGAACTTGTAGAGATAAGCTGGCGGGCAGGCACCCACTTTATTCCTATAATAATACATGTTATATATTAGTATTTTAAGATTTTTTTTTTTGAATAGAATTTTAAGAAATTGTTTGGGTGCATAAAAAAAGTGTATTTTTTTTAATTCATATTATTATTTTTTTATATTTTTTAAATTAAAAAATATATTTATTTAGATTATTCTAAACAATATGCTTTTTTAATAGAGTTAAGGTAATTTTATGATTTAAAAATAATAGTATTAACCTTGGTTTCAATTTTTTGAATTTAATTTTTTGAAAATTGAATTTTTGTTTTTCGTATTTTTTTATTTTTAGTTAATTTTTTTAATAGTTTAGGCAAATTTTTTACTTTTTGGATGTACCTAAAATATAAAATATTTATTAAATATTTTTAAAAAATTAATAAATACATAAGAATACAAAAATATATTGAATTTTCATTTTTTTTATATATTTTTGGTATTTAGTGAGTTTTTTTAATATTTTTTTTACAATTATTATACTTTTTAATTGTATTTATATTAAGTGTAACTAAAAAAAAAAAAAAAGTGCTTAAAATATTTTTTAAAATCACTAAAAACAAAAAAATACAAAAAATAAAAAACTCAATTTTAAAAAAATTGAATTCAGAAAAATGGAACCAAACAATATGATTATTTTTTGATAATGTTACATATTTTATATTTAAATATTTTTTTTAACCATAATATGTGTAGCATCACTATAAAAATGCATAATATTGCAATAAAATTATATAATATCAAATTATTATAATTATATAAATAAATACATAATATTTATTTAAAAATATATTTAATATGTTTTACAAAAAAAAAATATTTATCCATTAATTTTTTTCCCCCCCTCCAAATCTCCTTAAATGATGGCCAGTTGTCTGGTCCAATAGCATTTGATACATTTGGAGAGATACTACCTACATATTTTCTGAGTCATAATTAAAAAATATATATATCATAACTAAATACCATATGAAGTATAACCAAATATCTCATGAGTCATAATTAAAATATTATTATAATTATAAAAAAAAATTAATCATAACTAAAGCACAAAATAACATAACTAGGATGTGCATTTAGTACATTCCTTTTAATAGATTTTTTCATTAAAAAAATTTCAATTTTTATTTACTTAATGAGGTGATCTAAATTTTTAAATAATATACAAAACAATAAATCAATCAACATAAATTCTTAGAATACCTCCCATTCTATACCAAAATTTTTAATCTAATTTGATTTTAAATTTGAATAAAATTTTTTGATTTGATATGAATTATTTAGAATAGCTCATATCAAACTATTTAAATGCTTTCATCAATTTTTTTTATAAAAATCTTTTTAAAAATTTTCCTTTTATCCAAAAATTTTCTTTTCATCAAATTTTATGAAAGAAATCATCTCAAATGATTCATGCTTCTAAAACTTCATCAAACTTAAATTTGATGAATTCTCAATTTAATACATAAAAAAAAAAATGTCTTTCCCTTGATTTGATGAGCATTTGATAAAAAGGATTGAAATCATATTTTGAACATTTTTTCATCAAATTTAAAAATAATGAAAGAAAATGTGAAGGATTAGAGATGCTCTTACAAGATAGACACTTAAGAGTGTTATAAGTCTCATTCAAAAGTTCATCATGCAAACTGTAACGCCTCACTTTTTAGTACTCGGATTCTATTACCAATCCATTATTATAATGCAATTTCAAAAATAATGTACAGAAGTTCTCCACATTAGTAAGGATGAATAAATGTAGATTATCTCATTCGATTACATAGTGAATGCAACAAGAGATACAATTAAATGTAGATACAATCACTATAGTGAGCAATCAAAAAAATTTACAAAGCTAACTTACTATAGCATCTTTAGTTGCCATCACAAGAAGAAGTGCATTGCCTCTCTTCTTTGAACTCTTGATTACAACATCTTCAACTTCACCAAACTTCTCAAACAACTCCCTTAAATGTTCAGCACTGTAATCCTCACCAATTCTTTCTCGTGATACCTTGAACACCTTCTCATTTTCTAACTCACTCCCAAACCTTTGCTTGAATTTTACCAACTTCTTCTCTAAATTTCTTATAAAGTCTCTATTCTTCTTCGAAAATAGAGAGATTTAAGCCAGAAGAAGAGCTGCGATGGATAGATATACTCAGATCGGGCGGCGAAGGAATGGCGGTGGTGGTTGGTGGCTACTCAGATGTCATCTTTCTCTTTCTTTCTCAAGTGTCGCCACTTGCGGAGGTTCTTAGGTGGTAGGATTGTGAATTTGCCCCCGAGAGTAGATTCAGCGGTTTGGGTGCAGACTACGGCACGTTGAGGGAACGAAACTCTAAAGATGAGGCATGAGGATGAGAGAGAAAAAGATAAGAGAGATCTCATAACGGTGAAGAGATCTCATCGCGCTTCTCTATTCCGTTGATCGTCGCCGTCGAGATGGCGGAGCTGTCGATGGCGGTGGCGAAAAGATATAAGAGAGAGAGAGAGATAGAGAGAAGAGGAGGTGAGAAAAGAGATCATGAGACAGTGAAGACCGGAGTCGAATCGTCGGAGACGAAGCAGTGATTGTTTGAGGTAAAATCTAGAGAGAAAAATAAGGAGTAAGAGCATCTCCAATGGTTCAGTATTTTTTTCATCAAATCTGAGTAAAAAATGGACGATTTTCTCAATTTGATATGAGCTCTTTCAACGGGTGCACTGTAGTTTGCATCAAAAGCCGTGACGCCAAGAAGACGATCGATCGACCTAACAAGCACTAAATTTTTTTTTTGGCCCCTCTCTCTTTCGGTTTTTCTTCTTCTTTGGTTCTTTTCAGAATTCATTTCTTTGCTTTCATTCTACGTTGTTCTTTTATTTCACTCTACCTATTAACCCACTCTTGGGTAATGGATCGTAATCTTCATCGATATTCAAGCACGCCTTCTAACATTCTCTTTCTAACTCATCTCTCTATCTCTATGTTTCAATTTTAATGCTCATTTGGTTTAGATCTCATAGTTTCTTGGTGAATCAATCGGGTATGTACATTGTGGTGTAGTATTTGGGGTTAGTTTCAAGGTTTTCTTGGAACTCATTTGTATTTGGGCCACTATTTTTTATTTTGTTGCAGATTTGAAAAAAAAGGGTCTGGGAGTTTGTCCAAAAAGTTGTGATCTTTATCAATATATGATTTGCTAATTGCTTTTTGTGGTTATAACTTTCTCTATATTTTGATTCGCTGAAGAAATTGTCAATTGGATATATGAATTTGAGTGAAGACTTTGGGACAAACATGGTTGCAGCTCTGTATTTTTTTCCCTCCAAACATGGCTGCAGCTTTGCATTTTCTATCTAAATGGGACGACCGGTGGGACATTTGGCTGGACGTCTAGCTGGTTGTCCGGTGGGATCCACCTCAATGTAAACGCACAGTGAAATGGTGAAATTAGACCCAGCTTCTCAATTTGGTAAAAGTTTTGCTCCGTTTTCAATTTGATACTATTTTGATGAAACCATTGGAGCCAAAAAAGGGGTACTTTTTCACCAAATTCAAATTTGGTGATAGATTTGCTTCTCCATTGGGGATGGCCTAAGAGAGAGGAAAAGCCTAATTTTTTGTGTTTGCACAGTGTATATTGTGTATATAGCGAGGGTATTTTGGTCATTTAAAATAAACTTGTCCTTAAGGACAAGTTAATTCATACTTAATTCTCACCAAACAAAATCCAAAATTGAATTTTTGGCCCAAGCGCTCATTCTAATAAGGGAGATTTATTAGAAAATCATTTTTCAAGTGTTCGTATCCTAATTAGTCCATAAGATATTTTTGTAATTCAATAAGTCCTATTATTTGAATATTTAATCTACCAAATCATAATTCTCGTATTTTATGGATATTTCTACCTTTACAAATATTTTTTAAACAATTAGCAATTTAGTGATGTGAATATTCATAATTTACAATGTGAATATTCACATTAACATGTAAATGTTCACATTGATAGTGTGAACATGCACATTGATGATATGAATATTCACATTGACGGTGTAAAACATTCACATCACGGAACATTTACATTATAGATGTGAATATTATTAGGGATATTTTGATAACTATGTCACCCACAAAACTTATTGGAATATAAAAAAATAATATGAACTAAATGAAACATAAGTAAGTGGAAAAGAATTTATAAAAAAAGGTGCCCCTTCTAATAAGGGTTAATGTCATTTCAAAAATCTCAAAGTAAAAATCTCGAAGAGTATGGGAAGTTATTCTCCAATTTTTTTCCTTAAATTCTTAGAATATAATTTTTTGGAACTCTAAACTAAGCAAATAATCTTGTTCTAAACATAGGCTTGCGGACAATCTCCTAACATTTGCTAATAAGATCCTAGTTTTTTAAAATTATTAATTATCTATGACCTTGCCTTCCAAATATAAAAACCATAACATTTGATTGTTTTTAAATTTTGGTTATTATTAACTGATTTTGGTAACAAATAACCTAAAACACTTGATAACAAACTTTCAATAATTATTTACACTTTTTTTTTTTATTATGAAAGTATGTCATAAAACATTTAAAATAATTACACAGCAAAATAATTAGTTGGTAAAGGTTTATAATTATAATTAGTAATTCGCAACCATAGAGTTTTCAGCTACATAATCAGTTGCCCACGCTACATGAACTATGCCACAGTATTCCGAAACTCCTAAATAATTTACACGAATTAAATGATAATTACTTCATGCTAATAGACCATAGTAGTGAACAATTCGACAGATTGTAGCAAGCATATACTATAACTACAACATTTCTTTCATTCATCATACTAAGCCATCTTCTAACACATTTACATGTCTTTTATTTTCATTAAATTTTAAGTGAAACTCTAATAGTATTATGCTTAACAATAATACATTTTTAAGGGTATATGATATTTTTGTCAAATTATTGAACTTTGATTATCACATGTTAGCAAGTGTCAAAAATTTTAGTCTAATGTTTATTTTATTTTTGATAGAACTGCCCAATGAAAGTGGGTTGGTGGCTTTACGGTAGTGTGGCGCCTTCAGGGGCATTTTGGCTATATAGGATGAACTAGTTTATTTTATTTCTCCATTACATTTAGGAACGAGGCATTATTTATATAAGTCCTAATTTATAAATTTATATTTTATTAAGTTCTAATTAAGATTTTTTAAACCTTCAAACCATATTAAATTTTTAATGGTCGGAATTGCCCCTCAAACAATGATTTTTCATAATTTATGATTATCTATAAAAGAATATGATGATTTAGCATTTATTTTGATTTTCAAAACTTTAAAACATCAACTTTCAAATTGAAAAAACTATATAAAAAAAAAAAATTATATGCAAAAATAAAACTAATCAGCTTGTTTGGTTTCATAACTTAGGATTCACTTTTTAAAATTTGAAATTTGAAATTTTTTATTTTTTATTTTTTGTATTTTGTTGTTATTACTAATTTTTTTTAATATTTTAAGTAATTTTTTAAAATATTTTAAGCAATTTTTTTTTTAAATTTTTAGAGACACCTAACATAAATACACTTAAAAAGTGTAATATTTGTGAAAAAAATCTTTAACAAATTCATTAAATACCAAAAATACAAAAAAGAAAAAAGAAAAAAGAAGAAAGAATATTCAATACACCTAAACTACCATAATATTTGTAATTATGACTTTTAAGTAATTAACTCTTTAGGAATTTAGATGATTGAGTATTGGTATTTTGTGGCTTACAGTCCTAAACAATGTTTTAAAAATTGAGCCAGATTAGGTTTCAGTTCAGATGAACCTCCAAACCCGTTTTGAACAAAAAAAAAAATGGCCTACTTTTGAGAACCACAATTGAACTGGCCAACCGTTCAAACCGGTCACGAGTTTAAGAAATGGAAGATGATGAGTTTAAGAAACAGAAGATGATTGGAAACGTTATTTTGTAAAAATTTGTTCATATGGAAAAAGCACTTTATTTTCTTTTAAACACTTGCATTTACTATTAAACAAATCAAAATAAATATATACATATTTTAAAATATAAAAATAATTTTATTTATCAAAAAAAACATATATATATATAAAATTTAAATAAATGTATATTAATGATTATTTTTTGACATAATTTTAAATATATTTATGAAGTAATTCTAACCTTACAAATTGATTCGATTTTAATTTTGATTGACTAGACGATAGAACCAATAATCTATGACTAGAGCCATTTTCTGGTTTGATCAATAGTTCTAGTTTCAAACGATTGGTCCTAATTGCCTTAATGGGATGGTTGAGTTGTGGAATGAGTTTGCTGACTTTTTGGATTGTGTTTTCCCAATTAGTGTGTAGCGGTTGATAAATAATGTTGTTAGTCTTTTCTTTGAAAGGCTTAACGGTTTAAGGGTTACAAGAGGCATGAGAGAGTTTGATGTATTTATTAGGGATTGTGATTGATTGATCCAACATTGTCCAATGCACCTTTGGTCCAACGTGGTATGTTGGTTGGATATGTTTTATTCTCTTTGAGATGGGAGTGGATGCTTCCAAATGTTAGGCAAAAAGTTCTTCCTAGTTGTCCAATCCACTCATGTTGTAGATTTTGACTTCAGCCATGAGTTTCCAATGTTGATCCGCCCACTGTTGAGTCTACTGCTGGCGAAGGGACTGTGAGAATATATTGCATATATGACAGGATTGTGTATATATGGCATATATATTAGGAATTAAGTAAGATTGTGGTGTAAAAAAAAAAGTATGCCTAATTCCTATTTATACCACAATCTTGCCTAATTCTTAATATACATTCCATATATACACAATCTTACCATATATACAATATAAATAAATAGGAAATATGTCTAATTCCTATTTACAGCACTTTTTCCATGTTATAGAAGCATTTAAAATGGATAAATAAATGATATATTAACATATTACTAGTTGAGAAAATCCGCTTGAGTGTGAAAAACACACCTGCAGAAGTTTTGCAAAGGCACAAAATACTGGGAGTGTGTAAACCCCGCTCGAATGCAAAGAGGCCCGCTCGAGTGTACCACCAAAGAAACGAACTCCGCTTGAGCGCAGAATGACCCGCTCGAGCGTCACACCAAAAATCTGAGCAACACGCCCAACACTTGAGACCAAAACTCAACCTACCTGTTCGAAACACGCCCAACACATCCTAAAATTCAAACATAGGGAATTAAAGGATGACAACAAGATATATACAACAACCAATTCCACAGAACCGAGTCCGGAATACGATTAAACAGTAAAAGGAAAACCGGGATCGCTATAACCCGAAGAGTAATGGTAAAATTAATAACATTCTTTTCATAACATATCTGCTTGTTTATATATATGCCATTTTTTTTTCCTCTTGCAATGAGGATGTTAAATCTGCCACCTTCCAATATCCAATGAAAGAACGACAAATTGTTGTTTATGTTTCTCTAAATAGTAACATTGGTCTTTCGACAATTCTTTTGTTGCTTTTGGTTGGGATCTTCTTTAACCTTACCATCTGATTATTCAAACAATATAATTTTTTTCTATCTCATAAAATGAGTATTCATGTCACTCATCCTTGGTAACTTTTGGTGCTCCTATAATTGTTTTCTTTGAACTTACAAATGTGCTTTGATAAGTTTCAAATTCCTCTAAGAAAAAAAAAGAAAAGAAAAAAATGAAGAAGATGAGCAAAAAAGAAAAGATTAGTAGAACAAATAGTAGAAAAAAAGAAAGACACTTCTTAGATAGAAGAGAATCACTCCTTCCTTTCAATCGTAATCACTCATGCTACTTCCATTATTGCTTCCCTCATTTTTCCATCTTGTGCAAATTTCACCAAGATGTCAAGTTGAGCCTTGATTTGTTTCAACAACCGATATGTCCCCTCGATGGTGGTGGTTCTTTGAGTAAAATTTTGTTAATGACACTCGATCTTTCTTCAAAGATACTGAAAAATCTTCATCGCCTTATGGGCATACTCAACAAATGTGAACCGAATTACCATTGTTGATATGTTTTTCGATACTCGTCAAACCATGTATTCTCCTCTAATTCGACAATGCTTTTGACATTCTTTTTCAAAGATGAGCCCCCAACCGCACAATGTCTTCTCAGATAGCTAAAAAACAAATGAGATTCTTCAATGGCCAACGATATGATAGTGTACTTCAATCTTCACTCCACGGTGTTTTGATCTTCTTTTGATTCAAAGAATACTTATCAACCACCTTTTAAGCAAGCAGTTAATCCACTATGATTCTCGGATCAAAACCTGCAAAACAGAAAACACTTATCAAAAATAAAACAGAAACAAAAACAAAAATAATTAATCAACAATAATAATAAGATAAATAAACTGCTCAAGAAAATACCATAACTATTGGCAAAATTTGCCCATAATAATAATAAAATAATTTTTCTATACCTTTCTATTGGTCAACCATCAATCTCACATTCCTTCCTTTCAACAAATAGTCAAAAGCACCTAGAACTCCCCCCCCCCCCCGTTTGCCATTTTTCTACACAATAACAGAAAAACAAATATGAAACACATAAGCAATCAAAAACCCAGAAACCGATGGGTTTGATTTGAGCGGGGTTTAGGCGTTTGAGTAAGAAAAATACAAATATATATATAGAGACATACAAACATAGAGAGACATACATATAGAGAGATTGAGAGAGACACAGAGAGACAGACAGATATCAAAAAAAGCAAAATGAAGGTTCTTATAAGAGGGTTTTTGGGTTTGATTTGAACTGGGTTTTGTAGGTTTGAGCAAGAAAAATACAAATATAGAGAGAGAGACACAAAAATAGAGAGAGAGAGAGAGGAAGAGTGATCAAAAAAGAAAGAAAGAAGCAAAATGAAGGTTCTTACCACGAAATGAAGAGAGTTGCTGGGTTTGATTTGAGAGGTTTTGTGGGTTTGAGCCTTTTTGCTTGGGAATATATAGAGAAGTTGAAGAAGATGTTAGTTTCCAGCACCGTTTCTGCACTGCCCAAATGGAGAACCCACTTGAAGAGAAGTGGGGGTAGTAATTGGGAGTGGCACCTCCTCATTAATGTGGGTGGGGGTGGCCACCGGCCCACAAATTGTTTGTGGCTCTCCTCTTCCTCAATTGTGTATAAATTGAGGTGAGGAGGAGAGGTTTATGAACACACAGAGATATATAGAGATTGTGAGAGTTCAAGTGTAGTGAGAGTGCTATAGTGAGTGAGTGAGGTTTGAGTGGTATAAACTCCCTCCGAGAAAATTCTATAGTGGATAGCTCTCCGTAGACGTAGGCAATTGCTGAACCACGTAAATATTCTTATGTTAATGTGTGTGATTGATTTCTAGTGTCTCACAGTCCTAACAAGTGGTATCAGAGCCAAATTGGTTGCGTTTCGAAAAAACAGAGTGCATTTCTTCGAAATTGCCAGAAATCAAATTGCTCAAAATCAAGTTTTGAGCATACCAGGAGCAAGGTCTCGAAGAGAGAAGTCTAAAACTGCAAAGCAGAGCTCTAGAATCCCTTCCACGCACCCACACGCGCCCCTCAAAGAAGGCGCATGAATCCTAGTTGCACCATACGCCTACACGCGCCGTTAGTGCAATCGGCGCATCCTCCTACTCTCTCCAGGCGCCTCATGCGCGTCTGAAGGAAGAAGACGATCCGTGTAGCACCCCAGTTAGCGCCACGTCAGCGCCACGTGTTGGCGCCTCATCGACATGTCATCTGCCATGTTGGTGCCACGTGTCGACCACGTATCAGCCACGTCAGCACATCCAGTTGACCAGTCAACTGAGAGAAATAATCCAGGGCTTTGTGGCTAAGGTACACTCGTAGATCTGGACTGTCCAAACTGTTTTGGCTTGATTTGAGCCATTCGAAGTCTATTTTTCACGATCCAATAATGCTTTCCAACTATTTGCAGTATTCCAAACACATCTGTACGATCAGATTTAATGTTGTTAGTCTTTTATTTGAAAGGCTTAACGGTTTAAGGGTTATAGGTGGCATGAGAGAGTTTGATGTATTTATTAGGGATTGTGATTGATTGATCCGACATTGTCCAATGCACCTTTGGTCCAAGGTGGTGTGTTGGAGTTTGGATATGTTTTATTCTCTTTGAGTTGGGAGTAGATGCTTCCAAATGTTAGGCAAAAAGTTCTTCCTAGTTGTCTAATCCACTCATGTTGTAGATTT
Organism: Camellia lanceoleosa; assembly: GCA_025200525.1. Taxonomy (NCBI): domain Eukaryota; kingdom Viridiplantae; phylum Streptophyta; class Magnoliopsida; order Ericales; family Theaceae; genus Camellia; species Camellia lanceoleosa. The sequence goes on from CM045765.1 coordinate 7,457,605, forward strand.
TGACTTCAGCCATGAGTTTCCAATGTTGATCCGCCCACTGTTGAGTCTGCCGCTGGCGAAGGCACTGTGAGAATATATTACATAGATGACAGGATTGTGTATATATGGCATATATATTAGGAATTAACTAAGATTGTGGGGTAAAAAAAAAAAGCATGCCTAATTCCTATTTACACCACAATCTTGCCTAATTATTAATATACATTCCATATATACACAATCTTACCATATATACAATATAAATAAATAGGAATATGTCTAATTCCTATTTACACCACTTTTTCCATGTTATAGAAGCATTTAAAATGGATAAATAAATGATATATTAACATATTACCAGTTTTTTAAATGATTCGTATAGTTCAATGGAAGGTAATGTTCTTTCTGATTTTTTTGAAAAATTATTTTGTATCCATGTTATTAACTGAATGATAAGTCTTAACTATGAGGTATATGCTCGATTGCGATTTATTTTTGGAAAAATGTTTAAGAGCACTAAAATAGAGCTCTACTTATGTGACAGTGGACCCCATTCATGAATTATTTGATGTATGTGTCTTTTTTTTTTTTTTTTTTGCCCCATGCCATATCATTAAAGTCATTGTTAGAATTGCAAATTTGGAGTTACGAATCATTGCTCTTATTTTTTGAATGGAGGCCAGCTGACTTCATTAAGGGTCAGTACTTGTTTCTATGTTGTGTTGGATCCTCAAATATGCTTGAACATATCATATTTTTATTTTGGATGTCATCTTTTATTTCTTTGAATTCAAATTATATTATTTTTTAGTGTCACTTTTGCAGAAGAGTTTTTGAAGACTTTACATTCATCTAATCCGAAGAGTAATGGTAAAATTAATAACATTCTTTTCATAACATATCTGCTTCTTTATATATATGCCATTTTTTTTCCTCTTGCAATGAGGATGTTAAATCTGCCACCTTCCAATATCCAATGAAAGAACGACAGATTGTTGTTTATGTTTCTCTAAATAGTAACATTGGTCTTTCGACAGTTCTTTTATTGCTTTTGGTTGGGATCTTCTTTAACCTTACTATCTGATTATTCAAACAATATAATTGTTTTCTATCTCATAAAATGAGTATTCATGTCACTCATCCTTGGTAACTTTTGGTGCTCCTATAATTGTTTTCTTTGAACATACAAATGTGCTTTGATAAGTTTCAAATTCCTCTAAGAAAAAAAGAAAAGAAAAGAAAAGAATGAAGAAGATGAGCAAAAAAGAAAAGATTAGTAGAACAAATAGTAGAAAAAAAGAAAGACACTTCTTAAATAGAAGAGAATCACTCCTGCTGCTTCATTTAATCAGAATCACTCCTGCTACTTCCATTGTTGCTTCCTCTATTCTTCCCATCTTGTGCAACTTTCACCAGTATGTCAAGTTGAGCCTTGATTTGTTTCAGCAACTGATATGTCCCCTCTGATGGTGGTGGTTCTTTGAGTAAAATTTTGTTAACGACAGCTCTGGGATCTTTCTTCAGCATACGAAAAATCTTCACTGCCTTATGGGCATACTCAACAGCGGTTAACTGAATCACCATTGTTGATATGCATTTCAAATACTGGTCAAACCATGTATTCTCCTCCAATTCGACAATGCCTTTGACATTTTTTTCAACATGAGCCCCTAACTGCACAATGTCTTCTCTACATAGCTGAAAAACCACCGACAAATTCTTCAATGGCCAACGATAAGGGATAGTGTACTCCTGAATCTTCAGCTCCGCGGTGCTTTGATCTTCTTTTGATTCAGCAATACTTATGGACCGCCTCTTTAGTAGTTAATCCACTATGATTCTCGAATCAAAACCTGCAAAACATAAAATAATTATCAAAAATGAAACAAAAACAAAAACAAAAACAATTAATCAACAATAATAATAATAATAATAATATAAATAAACTGCTCAAGAAAATACCATAACTATTGGCAAAATTTGCCCATAATAATAAAATAATTTTTCTATACCTTTTCATGCGCCCATCAATCTCACCTTCCTTCCTTTCAACAAATAGTCAAAAGCACCTAGAACTCCCCCCCGTTTGCCATTTTTTTACACAATAACAGAAAAACAAATATGAAACACATAAGCAATCAAAAACCCAGAAACCGATGGGTTTGATTTGAGCGGGGTTTAGGCGTTTGAGTAAGAAAAATACAAATATATATATAGAGAGAGAGACATACAAACATAGAGAGACATACATATAGAGAGATTGAGAGAGACATAGAGAGAGACAGATATAAAAAAAAACAAAATGAAGGTTCTTATAAGAGAGTTTTTGGGTTTGATTTGAACTGGGTTTTGTGGGTTTGAGAAAGAAAAATACAAATATAGATAGAGAGAGACAAAAATAGAGAGAGAGAGGGAGAGTGATAAAAAAAAAAAGCAAAATGAAGGTTCTTACCACAAAATGAAGAGAGTTGTTGGGTTTGATTTGAGAGGTTTTGTGGGTTTGAGCCTTTCTGCTTGGGAATATATAGAGAAGTTGAAGAAGATGTTAGTTTCCAACACCATTTCTACACTGCCCAAATGGAGAACCCACTTGAAGAGACGTGGGGGTAGTAAGTGGGGTTGGCACCTCCTCATTAATGTGGGTGGGGGTGGCCACCACCCCACAAATTGTTTGTGGCTCTCCTTTTTCTCAATTGTGTATAAATTGAGGTGAGGAGGAGAGGTTTATGAACACACAGAGATATATAGAGATTGTGAGAGTTCAAGTGTAGTAAGAGTGCTATAGTGAGTGAGTGAGGTTTGAGTGGTGTAAACTCCCTTCGGGAAAATTCTATAGTGGATAGCTCTCCATGGACATAGGCAATTGCTGAACCACGTAAATATTCTTGTGTTATTGTGTGTGATTGATTTCCGGTGTCTCATAGTCCCAACAAGTGGTATCAGAGCCGAATCGGTTGCGTTTCAAAAAAATAGAGTGCATTTCTTCGAAACTGCCAAAAATTAAGTTGCTCAAAATCAAGTTTTGAGCATACTAGGAGCAAGGTCTCGAAGAGAGTAGTCTAAAACTGCAAAGCAGAGCTCTAGAATCACTTCTACATGCCCACACGCGCCCCTCAAAGAAGGCGCGTGAATCTCAGTTGCACCATGTGCCTACACGTGCCGTTAGTGCAGTCGGCGCATCCTCCCACTCTCTCCAGGCGACTCACGTGCGTTTGAAGGAAGAAGGCGATCCGTGTGGCACCCTAGTCAGTGCCACGTCAGCACCACGTGTTGGTACCTCATCGACATATCTGATCCACTATGATTCTTGGATCAAAACCTGCAAAATAGAAAACACTTATCAAAAATAAAACAGAAACAAAAACAAAAAACAATTAATCAACAATAATAATAATAAGATAAATAAACTACTCAAGAATATACGATAATTATTGGCAAAATTTTCCCAAAAAAATAATAAAATAATTTTTCTATACCTTTTTGTTGGTTAGCCATCAATCTCTCCTTCCTTCCTTTCAACAAATAGTCAAAAGCACCTAGAACTCCCCCCATTTGCCATTTTTCTACACAATAACAGAAAAACAAATATGAAACACATAAGCAATCAAAAACCCAGAAACCGATAGGTTTGATTTGAGCTGGGTTTGTGGGTTTGAGCAAGAAAAATACAAATATATATATATATATATATATAGAAAGAGACATACAAACGTAGAGAGACATACATATAGAAAGAGAGAGACGCAGAGAGACAAACAAATATAAAAAAAAAACAAAATGAAGGTTCTTATAAGAGGGTTTTTGGGTTTGATTTGAACTGAGTTTTGTCGGTTTGAGCAAAAAAAAATACAAATATAGAGAGAGAGACACAAAAATAGAGAGAGAGAGAGAGAGAGAGAGAGAGAGAGGGGGAGAGGGATCAGAAAAAAAAAAGCAAAATGAAGGTTCTTACCACGAAATGAAGAGAGTTGCTGGGTTTGATTTTAGAGGTTTTGTGGGTTTGAGCTTTTCTGCTTGGGTATGTATAGAGAAGTTAAAAAAGATGTTAGTGTCCAGCACTATTTCTGCACTGCCCAAATGGAGAACCCACTTGAAGAGAAGTGGCGGTGGTAAGTGGGGGTGACACCTCCTCATTAATGTCGGTGGGGGTGGCCACCACGACTTATTGTTTGTGCCTCTCCTCTTCCTCAATTGTGTATAAATTGAGGTGAGGAGGACAGATTTATGAACACACAGAGATACTAGCGGCTGGGCACACGCGATGCGTGTGCAAACTCATTTGAAAACTTAATTGATAAAAATTTTAATACATTCTCATTCTATTTAATTTTTTTTTAATTTATATATTCAATTGCATAATTTTTTTTCCTGTATTTAATATGATATATATACACACATTCTCATGTACTTCTGCATTATCTCAAATAAAATAGAAATATACTCACAAAGATTTTATTGAAAACATACCAAAAAATAGTGCAGCAAGATATTTAGCCTTCAATTTTTCAAACATTCAATAAAATTCATATGACACAATCAAGAATCTCACCTCTGTTCTTTAAGCACCAACACCCAAATTTAACTTTATTGGGCTAGGATCTTTATTCTATGCAGCAGTCACCTGTTCATTATAAATGACGTTAGAAAGCTATCAAGACAACCTGACAAAACTGAATCCAAGCAAAGATATGGAACAAAGAGATAATAGAGCAGTACCAAGATTTCAACACATGTCAATTTAAAAATCTTAATAGTTTAATAAATTCAAAATTAGTAATCTGTGTAAGATGTGTGTTCTTTAAGTATAGACATGGAAATGGCCAAGATAAAAGATCATGAGATGAAATAGAAGAGTCTGGATCTTTTTTAGAGTGATTTTTTCTAGAGTGATCATCAAGTTCGTTTTTGGATGACTGAGATTTAATTCTACAAAATTGAAGGTAGAATTCTAAAAGTTGGGTACTTTCCACTAAACTCGTTTCCTTTATACTGCTTGGTCGCTTCCTAATTTGGATGTGACAAAAAAACCAAAAAACAAAACCCAAAACAAACAAACAAATTTACAAACTTCCACCCGCCAGAAAGTATAGAATTGGAAAATTTTCATTTCGGGAAGCAAAATCCAAATTAAACTTCTCTTCATTTCATCAATTCGATAGCAACAAAAACGATCTAAACACATAAACTGAGCCATCATGATCCATGAAACAACAAAGTTCACTTTTTGTTTTCTCTAAAGTCTGTAACCATTAAAAAAATATATAAAAAAATGATCTACACGTCTCTTCATTGCATTGATTTTGTTCTCTCTCTAAAGTATGTAACCATCATGATCCATGAAACAACAACCCAAAAACTGAGCCACAACAAATATCTAAAACCGATCGCGATCCAAGGACCTGAAACAACACCAAAAATCATTTTAGAGAGAGAGAGAGAGTCGTAGCACAATAACTGATTGCAAAAACTGTAACTTGATCCATGAAGTGAAGGTAGGGTTGGATCGGACAGGGGTTAGGTTTGGGTAGTGTTGTTGATGAGGGAGTTGAGATCGAAGGTTTTGTTCAAATTGGGGGAGAGAGAGGGAATTGAGTATTGGGTAGTTTTTTTGAACAACCGAGTATTGGGTAGTTTTTTTGTTACAGAGTATTGGGTAGTTGATTGAGGGAGAAAGTGAAAAACGTGGGATGTGATTTTTTTTTTTTTTTTTTGGGTCAAATCACCTAAATTACACGTGGACATGGAGGCTTCATGACACCAAAGTTAGTGTTGCCTTTTAATAATAGAATAGATAGAGATTGTGGGAGTTCAAGTGTAGTGAGAGGGCTATAGTGAGTGAGTGAGGTTTGAGTGGTGTAAGCTCCTTCCGGGAAAATTCTATAGTGGATGGCTCTCCGTGGACGTAGGCAAATTCCGAACCACGTAAATATTCTTGTGTAATTGATTTCTGGTGTCTCACAGTCCCAACAAGTGATATCAGAGCCGAATCGGTTGCGTTTCGAAAAAACAAAGTGCATTTCTTCGAAACTGGCAGAAATCAAGTTGCTAAAAATTAGGTTTTGAGCGTACCAGGAGCAACATATAGAAGAGAGGAGTCTAAAACTGCAAAGTAGAGCTCCAGAATCCCTTCCACGCGTCCACACGTACCTTTCAAAGAAGCCGCTTGAATCCCTGTTGCACCACGCGCCTACAGGCGCTGTTAGTGCAGTCGGCTCATCCCCCCACTCTCTCCACGCGCCTCACACGTGTCTGAAGGAAGAAGACGAGCCGCGTGGCAGCCTAGTCAGTGCCACGTCAGCGCCAAGTCACAACCTCATCGACACGTCATCTGCCACGTTGGTGCCACGTGTCAGCCACATCAGCACACCAGTTGACTAGTCAACCAGTCAACCCGGAGGAATGATCCAGTGCTTTGCGGCTAAGGTACATCCGCAGATCTGAACTGTCCAAACTGTTTTGGCTTGATCTGAGCCATTCGAAGTCTATTTTTGACGATCCAATAGTGCTTTCCAACTATTTGGAGTATTCCAGACACATCTGTACAGTCAGATTTATTGTTGTCAGTCTTTTCATTGAATGGCTTAACTGTTTAAGGGTTACAAGAGGCATAAGAGAGTTTGATGTATTTATTAGGGATTGTGATTGATTGATCCGACATTGTCCAATGCACCTTTGGTCCAACATGGTATGTTAGAGGTTGGATATGTTTTATTCTCTTTGAGTTGGGAGTAGATGCTTCGAAATGTTAGGCAAAAAGTTCTTCATAGTTGTCCAATCCACTCATGTTGTAGATTTTGACTCCAGCCATGAGTTTCTAATGTTGATCCGCCCACTGTTGAGTCTACCGTTGGCGAAGGGACTGTGAGAATATATTTTATATATGACATGATTGTGTATATACGGCACATATATTAGGAATTAAGTAAGATTGTGGTGTAAAAAAAAAGTATGCCTAATTCCTATTTACACCACAATCTTGCCTGATTCTTAATATACATTCCATATATACACAATCTTACCATATATACAATATAAATAAATAGGAAATATATCTAATTCCTATTTACACCACTTTTTCTATGTTATAGAAGCATTTAAAATGGATAAATACATGATATATTAACATATTACCAGTTTTTTAAATGATTCGTATAGTTCAATGGAAGGTAATGTTCTTTCTGATTTTTTTTTGAAAAATTATTTTGTATCCACGTTATTAACTGAGTGATAAGTCTTAACTTTGAAGTATATGCACGATTGTGATTTATTTTTGGAAAAATGTTTAAGAGCACTAAAATAGAGGTCTACTTATGTGATAGTGGACCCCATTCATGAATGATTTGATGTATGTGTTTTTTTTTTCCCCATGCCACATCAATAAAGTCATTGTTAGAATTTCAAATTTAGAGTTATGAATCATTGCCCTTATTTTTGGAATGGAGGTCAGCTGACTTCATTAAGGGTCAGTACTTGTTTCTATATTGTGTTGGATCCTCAAATATGCTTGAACATATCATATTTGTATTTTGGATATCATCTTTTATTTCTGTGAATTCAAATTATATTGTTTTTTAGTGTCACTTTTGCAGAAGAGTTTTTGAAGACTTTACGTTCGTCTAATCCGAAGAGTAATGGTAAAATTAATAACATTCTTTTCATAACATATCTGCTTGTTTTTATATATGCCATTTTTTTCCCTCTTGCAATGAGGATGTTAAATCTGCCACCTTTCAATATTCAATGAAAGAACGATAGATTATTGTTTATGTTTCTCTAAATAGTAACATTGGTCTTTCGATAGTTCTTTTGTTGCTTTTGGTTAGGATCTTCTTTAACCTTACCATCTGATTATTCAAACAATATAATTTTTTCTATGTCATAAAATGAGTATTCATGTCACTCATCCTTGGTAACTTTTGGTGCTCCGATAATTGTTTTCTTTGAACCTACAAATGTGCTTTGATAAGTTTGAAATTCCTCAAGGAAAAAAAAAAAGAAAAGAAAAGAAAAAAATGAAGAAGATGAGCAAAAAAGAAAGGTTTAGCAGAACAAATAATAGAAAAAAGAAAAAAGAAAAAAAAGAAAGACACTTGTTAGATAGAACAGAATTACTCCTGCTAATTCCTTCAATCAGAATCACTCCCGCTACTTCCATTGTTGCTTCCCCCATTCTTCCCATCTTGTGCAGTTGTCACCAGTATGTCAAGTTGAGCCTTGATTTGTTTTAGCAACTAATCTATCCCCTTTGATGGTGGTGGTTCTTTGAGTAAAATTTTGTTAACGACAGCTCTAGGATCTTTCTTTAGCATACAAAAAATCTTCACTGCCTTATGGGCATACTCAACAGCAGTGAACTGAATCACCATTGTTGATATGCTTTTCAGATACTGGTCAAACCATGTATTCTCCTCCAATTTGGCAATGCCTTTGACATTCATTTCAGCATGAGCCCCGAACTGCACAATGTCTTCTCTACATAGCTGAAAAACCATCGACAGATTCTTCAATGGCCAACGATAAGGGATAGTGTACTCCTGAATCTTTCAGCTCCACGGTGCTTTGATCTTCTATTGATTCAGCAATACTTATTGACCGCCTCTTCAGTAGTTGATCCACTATGATTCTCGGATCAAAACCTGCCAAATAGAAAATAGTTATCAAAAATAAAACAGAAATAAAAACAAAAATAATTAATTAATAATAATAATAAGATAAATAAACTACTCAAGAAAATACGATAACTATTGGCAAAATTTGCCCATAATAATAATAAAATAATTTTTCTATACCTTTCTGTTGGTCATCGTCAATCTCACCTTCCTTCCTTTCAACAAATAGTCAAAAGCACCTAGCACTCTCCCATTTTGCCATTTTTCTACACAATAATAGAAAAACAAATATGAAACACATAAGCAATCAAAAATCCAGAAATTGATGGGTTTGATTTGAGCTGGGTTTGTGGGTTTGAGCAAGAAAAATACAAATATATATATTGAGAGAGACATACAAACATAGAGAGACATATATATAGGGAGAGAGAGACAAATAGACAGATAAATATCAAAAAAAGCAAAATGAAGGTTCTTATAAGAGAGTTTTTGGGTTTGATTTGAACTGGGTTTTGTGGGTTTGAGCAAGAAAAATACAAATATAGAGAGAGAGACACAAAAATAGAGAGAGAGAGAGAGAGAGAGGGAGAGGGAGAGAGAGAGAGAGATCAAAAAAAAAAGAAAGAAAAATGAAGATTCCTACCACGAAATGAAGAGAGTTGCTGGTTTTGATTTGAGAGGTTTTGTGGGTTTGAGCCTTTCTGCTTGGGAATATATAGAGAAGTTGAAGAAGATGTTAGTGTCCAGCACCATTTCTGCATTGCCCAAATGGAGAACCCACTTGAAGCGAAGTGGGAATGGTAAGTGGGGGTGGCACCTCCCCATTAATGTGAGTGGGGGTGGCCACCGCCCCACTAATTGTTTGTGGCTCTCATTTTCCTCAATTATGTATAAATTGAGGTGAGGAGAAGAGGTTTATGAACACATAGAGATATAGAGATTGTGAGAGTTCAAGTATAGTGAGAGTGCTATAGTGAGTGAGTGGGGTTTGAGTGGTGTAAACTCTCTCCGGCAAAATTCTATAGTGGATAGCTCTCCGTGGATATAGGTAATTGCGGAACCACGTAAATAGTCTTGTGTTATTGTGTGTGATTGATTTCTGGTGTCTCACAGTCCCAACAAGTGGTATCAGAGCCGAATCGGTTGCGTTTCGAAAAAACAGAGTGCATTTCTTCGAAATTGCCAGAAATCAAGTTGCTAAAAATCAGGTTTTGAGCATACCAGAAGCAAGGTCTCGTAGAGAGGAGTCTAAAACTGCAAAGCAGAGCTCCAGAATTCCTTTCATGCGCCCACATGCGTCCCTCAAAGAATGCGCGTGAATCCCAGTTGCACCATGCGCTTACACGCGACGTTAGTGCAGTCGGCGCGTCCTCCCACTCTCTTCACACGGCTCACGCGCATCTGAATGAAGAAGACGAGCCACGTGTCAGCCTAGTCAGTGCCACGTCAACGCCCACTCAGCGCCACATATTGGCACCTCATCGACATGTCATCTGCTACGTTGGTGCCACGTGTCAGCCTGTCAGCCACGTGTCGACCACGTGTTAGCCACGTCCGCACATCTAGTTCACCAGTCAACCTGGAGGAATGATCTAGTGCTTTGCAGCTAAGGTACACCTACAGATTTGAACTGTCAAAACTGTTTTGGCTTGATTTGAGCCATTTGAAGTCTGTTTTTGACGATCCAATAGTGTTTTCCAACTATATAGAGTATTCTAGACACAATTGTATGGTCAGATTTAATGTTGTTAGTCTTTTCTTTGAAAGGCTTATCGGTTTAAGGGTTATAAGAGGCGTGGGAGAGTTTGATGTATTTATTAGGGATTATGATTGACTGATCCGACATTGTCCAATGCACCTTTGGTCGAATGTGGTATGTTGGAGGTTGGATATGTTTTATTCTATTTGAGTTGGGAGTAGAGGTTGCCAAATGTTAGGCAAAAAGTTCTTCCTAGTTGTCCAATCCACTCATGTTGTAGATTTTGACTCCAGCCATGAGTTTCCAATGTTGATCCGTCCACTGTTGAGTCTGCCGCTGACGAAGGGACTGTGAGAATATATTGCATATATGACAGGATTGTGTATATATGGCATATATATTTGGAATTAAGATTGTGGTGTAAAAAAAAAGTATGCCTAATTCCTATTTACACCACAATCTTGCCTAATTCTTAATATACATTCCATATATACACAATCTTATCATATATACAATATAAATAAATAGGAAATATGTCTAATTCCTATTTACACCACTTTTTCCATGTTATAGAAGCATTTAAAATGGATAAATAAATGATGTATTAACATATTACTATTTTTTTAAATGATTCGTATAGTTTAATGGAAGGTAATGTTCTTTCTGATTTTTTTGAAAAATTATTTTGTATCCACGTTATTAACTGAATGATAAGTCTTAACTATGAGGTATATGCTTGATTGTGATTTATTTTTGGAAAAATGTTTAAGAGCACTAAAATAGAGCTCTACTTATGTGACAGTGGACCCCATTCATGAATGATTTGATGTATGTGTCCTTTTTTTTTTTGCCCCATGCCACATCATTAAAGTCATTATTAGAATTTCAAATTTAGAGTTATTAATCATTGCCCTTATTTTTGGAATGGAGGTTAGCTGACTTCATTAAGGGTTAGTACTTGTTTCTATGTTGTGTTGGATCCTCAAATATGCTTGAACATATCATATTTGTATGTTGGATATCATCTTTTATTTCTTTGAATTCAAATTATATTGTTTTTTAGTGTCACTTTTGCAGAAGAGATTTTGAAGACTTTACGTTCGTCTAATCCGAATAGTAATGGTAAAGTTAATCACTATGCCTGGTTTCACTTTTCAAAAAATACTTTTCAGAAAATTTTACTTTCTTATTTTTCATGTTTTTTTGTTTTTACTGATTTTTTAAAATATTTTAAGCAATTTTTTTAATTTTTAGGCATACCTAACTTAGATGTATGTAAAAAGTAAAAAAATTGTGAAGAAAACCTTTTAAAAATTCACTAAATACCAAAATACAAAAAAAAAAAAACGAGAATTCAGTACATTTTTTGTATTTTTATGTATTTATTAATTTTTAAAAATATTTTTTCACAAATTTTTTACTTTTTAGATACATCTAAGTAAGGTGCATCTAAAAAGTAAAAAAAATGTTTAAAATTTAAAAAATATTCACTAAAAACAAAAAAATACGAAAACCAAAAAAATTAGTTTTAAAAAAATTTAATTCAAAAAGCTCAAACCAAACACACTGAATAACATTCTTTTCATAACATATCTGCTTGTTTATATATATGCCATTTTTTTTCCTCTTGCAATGAGGATGTTAAATCTGCCACCTTCCAATTTCCAATGAAAGAACGACAGATTGTTGTTTATGTTTCTCTAAATAGTAACATTGGTCTTTCGATAGTTCTCTTGTTGCTTTTGGTTGGGATCGGCTTTGACCTTACCATTTGATTACTCAAACAATATAATTTTTTCTATGTCATAAAATTAGTATTCATGTCACTTATCCTTGGGAACTTTTGGTGCTCCGATAATTGTTTTTTTGAACCTACAAATGTGCTTTGATAAGTTTCAAATTCCTCTAGGAAAAAAAAAAGAAAAGAAAAAAATGAAGAAGATGAGCAAAAAAGAAAAGATTAGCAGAACAAATAGTAGAAAAAAGAAAAAAAAGAAAGACACTTGTTAGATAGAACAGAATCACTCCTGCTGCTTCCTTCAATATGAATCACTCTTGTTACTTCCATTGTTGCTTTCTCCATTCTTCCCATCTTGTGCAACTTTCACCAATATGTCAAGTTGAGCCTTGATTTGTTTCAGCAACTGATATGTCCCCTCTGATGGTGGTGGTTCTTTGAGCAAAATTTTGTTAACGATAGCTCTGGGATCTTTCTTCAGCATACGAAAAATCTTCACTGCCTTACGGACATACTCAACAGCAGTGAACTGAATCACCATTGTTGATACGCTTTTCAGATACTGGTCAAACCATGTATTCTCCTCCAATTCGACAATGCCTTTGACCTTCATTTCACCATGGGCCCCCAACTACACAATGTCTTCTCTGCACAGCTGAAAAACCACCGACAGATTCTTCAATGGCCAACGATAAGGGATAGTGTACTCCTGAATCTTCAGCTCTACGGTGCTTTGATCTTCTTTTGATTCAGCAATACTTATGGACTGCCTCTTCAGCAGTTAATCCACTATGATTCTCGGATCAAAACTTGCAAAATAGAAAACACTTATCAAAAATAAAATAGAAACAAAAACAGAAAACAATTAATCAATAATAAAAATTAAAATGAATAAACTGCTCAAGAAAATACGATAGTTATTGGAAAAATTTGCCCATAATAACAATAAAATATTTTTTCTATACCTTTCTATTGGTTAGCCATCAATCTCACATTCCTTACTTTCAACAAATAGTCAAAAGCACCTAGCACTCCCCCATTTTGCCATTTTTCTACACAATAACAGAAAAACAAATATGAAACACATAAGCAATCAAAAACCCAGAAACCAATGGGTTTGATTTGAGTTGGGTTTGTGGGTTTGAGCAAGAAAAGTACAATTATATATATATAGAGAGAGAGACATAGAAACATCGAGAGACATACATATAGAGAGAGAGAGACACAGAGAGACAGACAGATATCAAAAAAAAACAAAATGAAGGTTCTTATAATAGAGTTTTTGGGTTTGATTTGAACTGGGTTTTATGGATTTGAGCAAGAAAAATACAAATATAGAGAGAGACACAAAAATAGAGAGAGAGAGAGAGATCAAAAAAAAAAAAAAAAAAGCAAAATAAAGGTTCTTAACACGAAATGAAGAGAGTTGCTGGGTTTGATTTGAGAGGTTATGTGGGTTTGAGCCTTTCTGCTTGGGTATATATAGAGAAGTTGAAGAAGATGTTAGTGCCCCTCACCATTTCTCCACTGCCCAAATAGAGAACCCACTTGAAGAGAAGTGGGGGTGGTAAGTGGGGGTGGCACCTTCCTATTAATGTTTGTAGAGGTGGCCACTGCCCCACTAACTGTTTGCTCTCCTCTTCCTCAATTGTGTATAAATTGAGGTAAGGAGGAGAGGTTTATGAACACACAGAGATATAGAGATTGTGAGAATTCAAGTGTAGTGAGAGTGCTATAGTGAGTGAGTGAGGTTTGTGTGGTGTAAACTCCCCCTGAGAAAATTCTATAGTGGATAGCTCTCCGTGGATGTAGGCAATTGATGAACCACGTAAATATTCTTATGTGATTGATTTCTGGTGTCTCATAGTCCCAACAAGTGGTATCAGAACTGAATCGGTTGCGTTTCGGAAAAACAAAGTGCATTTCTTCGAAATTGCCAAAAATCAAGTTGCTCAAAATCAAGTTTTGAGCATACCAAGAGCAAGGTCTCGAAGAGAGGAATCTAAAATTGCAAAGCAGAGCTCCAAAATCCCTTCCACACGCCCCCCTCAAAGAAGCCGTGTGAATCCCAGTTGCACCATGCGCCGACACGCGCTGTTACTACAGTCAGTGCGTCCTCCCGCTCTCTCCACGCGCGTCACGCACGTCTGAAGAAAGAAGACGAGTCGCGTGGCAGCCCAGTCAGCGCCAAGTCAGCGCCACGTGTTGGCACCTCATCGACACGTCATCTGCCACGTTGGTGCCACGTGTTGACCACGTGTCAGCCACGTCATCACATCCAGTTGACCAGTTAACCCAGAGGAACCTAAGGTACACCCGCAGATCTGAACTGTCCAAACTGTTTTTGCTTGATCTAAGCCATTTGAAGTCTGTTTTTGACGATCCAATAGTGCTTTCCAACTATTTGAAATATTCCGGACACATCTGTGTAGTCAGATTTTACAAATCAAAATTTAAAAATTTACAATTTTTATTTGGACAATCCGAAGTGCTTTTTCGGCTAATTTGACTAGTCCGAACTTAACAACGACGTCTATTTTTCAAACATAAATTATTTTCTGTATAGACAAGTGTTGATGGAGGAATCAACATTGGCTTCAGGATCTGTGTTCAAGTTGACTCCTTCCAATTATGCAATTTGGAAGTCACGGATGTAAGACACCCTGTATTATAAAGACCTGTTTGACCCTATTTTTATAAAAGGGGTTAAACCAGAAGCAGTGAAGGATGATGACTAGATAAAGACAAACCGTAAGACTATCGGTTGTATCAGACAATGGATAGACCATGATATGTACCATTATGTCGCCGAGGAGACAGATGCCTATTCTCTATGGACAATGTTAGATGACATGTACCGGTCAAAGACCGCTCGGAACAAAGCCTTGGTGATGAGAAGGCTTGTCAATTTGAAATTGAAGAATGGTATGTCTGTCGCCGAGCACACCAGTGAATTCAAAAATCTGGTGAATCAGCTTGCAACTATCAAGATGCGCTTAGACGATGAAATGCAAGCCATTTTACTGCTCAGTTCTTTATCGGATAGCTGGGAGACGTTGGTGGTTTCTCTCAGCAACTCTACACCAGAAGGGAAACTAACCATGAGCATAGTCACAGACGCCATGTACAATGAAGAGACAAGGCGGAAAGACTTGGGTGGGGATCAATCCCATGCCCTCGTCACAGAAAATAAAGGTAGAGGCAGAGACAGAGGAAGAAGCAAAAGCAGAGGACGCAACAGAGGAAGATTTCAAGACAGAGGGAAATCCAAAAAAGGTACGAGCTGGCCGAAGTTCAAGTGTTACCATTGTGGCCAAGAGGGTCACATAAAGAAATATTGCTATACCTTGAAGGGAAAACAAAAACAAGGCAATAGACAGCCAAAGACTGAAGATGGGAACACTGCAGTTACTGTCTTAGAGGATATTGCATTATTCTCGGTTGAAGAAGAAGAATGTCTCCATATGTTAGACAACGACACCGAGTGGGTGGTAGATACAACATCTTCCTACCACGCCACACCCCGGAAGGAGTTCTTCAGTACATACCAAGCTGGAGATTTTGGTACAATGAAGATGGGCAACTTTAGTTTTTCAAAGATTGTGGGACTCAAGTGTAGTGAGAGTGCTATAGTGAGTGAGTGAGGTTTGAGTGGTGTAAACTCCCTCCAGGAAAATTCTATAGTGGATAGCTCTCCGTGGACGTAGGCAATTGCCGAACCACATAAATATTCTTGTGTTATTGTGTGTGATTGATTTCTGGTGTCTCATAATCCCAACAGAAGAGACATACAAATATATACACAGAGAGAGAGAGAGAGAGAGACATACAAATATAGAGAGAGAGAGATACAAATATATATACAGAGAGAGAGAGGAAGAGAGAGAAAGATCAAAAAAGAGCAAAATGAAGGTTCTTACCACAAAATAAAGAGAGTTGCTAGGTTTGATTTGAGGGGTTTTGTGGGTTTAAGCTTTTCTACTGGGGTGTATATAGAGAAGTTGAAGAAGAGAGTTGCGGGGTTTTGTGGGTTTGAGCCTTTCTGCTAGGGTATATATAGGGAAGTGACGTGGGGTGTGGTTTCGATCCTCTACTGTGATTGTGTGAAGTGATGATTGCTTAGCCGTTGGATCTCACTTATCACTCTAGAGAAGGCACTCTAGAGGACGTATGAGCCGACTGTGCCAAAATTGTTTTTAAAATGACTTGGATTTTCTCAGTTAATAAATCGGATTGAAGAGATATTGTTAGGGTCATTAAACTTATTTTTGAATTTTATTTGATAATTTAAACTATTTATATTTTATAGTTTACCAAATATATTATTTTTATAAAAAATTAAGTCCATTGAATAATGAAATCACGTGTTTGGATTAATTTTATATATAAAAAATAAATGATAAGAAAATAAACAATTCATGCAAGTTTAATTCGATCAAGTGATTTTCGTTATTTTTTCAACTTGATTTTTTGTAGAGTTTATATAATCGACGAATTCTAAAATATGAACGATTTTGATCATTAAAACGAAATCTTAAAATGAGCCCAATAGGCCGAGCTGGATGTCCAGTCTGATAATGTGATGGGTCGTTGAACACACCAAAATTAAATACTAAACTATACCAAATTCAATCAGAATAATGGCAAGTCCATGTATTAATCCACAGGGACAATTGTGAAATTAAACTAATTTAATTATTAAATTCCTAAATTAATTTTGATAAAAAGATTGATTGTTCATAACCTAATTTAATAACAAATAAATTAAACTAAGGAATTAAATTATCAAGAATAAATGAAATTGGGTTTGCTGATTTGGAGAAAAACCTAGGGCAAAGAATCCACCACTAGCCACGTAATTAGGGTTTCCAATTGAAATCAATTATGCTATGGTTTGAACGGATTAATGCTTTGCAACTACAAGCTCAAAGCATTTAACAAGAAGATCATCACGTTCATTGTACGAGCACGAACCATCTCAAGTAATACGAATTGTTCACTCTAAACTAAGGTAGTGACACGACTCATTCCTCGTAGTATGGTTCGTCTCATATATTGAATGTGAAGGAATAGAAAACTCATGTATGGATAACATTCAACAATCACAGAAAGTCAAATATTCGAAGAAATAATGAAAAATATATAAAAGAAACTTCTAAATCACCATACAAATGTTCAAACCTTTACATAATTAAAAATCAAAAAGAAAACTAAATAATTACATGGCTAGGGTTTCATCAAAACCCTAGAAAAGGAGACTAACCACTCATGGAGGAGTGGAAGGAGGTAGATGGAGAAGAAATCACCATGGGCGACATCCTTGAAGCTTTTTGTTTTTCTTCCCTTCCAAACCCTAGCCTCTCTCTTTAGGTCAAATCGACTTCAGAACCCTAGAAAGGCCTTTTCCTTGCCTTTTTATACTTCTAATCTCATCCAAACAGGTTTAAAATGTCGGGCTGACTTTCCCAAAAAAAGTCAACGCACGTGCGGGAAAAGTCAACGCACGTGCGGGAAAGTCAACTCTCTCTAAATTCTGTCTTTTTGCCCATTTTATGCTCTGACTATGTACAACCTGATTGACATTCAACACACATAAAATATACGGTTTGACCAACAAGTGAAGTTAAGAGATTCTAATTAATAGCCTCAATGATGTACATTTCGGCCTTAATCACATCCCCCAACTTACTACTTGCTAGTCCTCAAGCAAGTAAAATAAAATAAAATTAAACAAAATCTATCTATTTCCTCTTTCGTGGGAAAACGGTTGCATTTAGCATATACAACAAGTCTTTAAACCACAAGGTTACCCCAAATGGATGAGTAAAGTCTCGTGAGGGTTTCCAGAAATGATACCCACAAACATTAACATATTCATATATACTCAACAACAAATGACCACACTACTCTACCTAACAATCAACTTATGTGCCACTATAGTGTGATATTGAGACATCATGAGTCATTCAAGGCACAGTGGACAAGCATGAAGGAACCTATTGAATCAAAATCACAATTCAGTTAATACAAAAGTAAAGTTCCCTATACTTGTGCATGCTAGTAGACAAATTATGAGTACCCTCGGTGTAAAGTGCAATCTCCATATTAGTTAACTGTCCACTATAATAGCCCAGTATAACTCATAATAATACCCAACATATACAGAAAAACAAACCTGTTGCAGCCAAGATTCTCATTTTTTTTTTTTTGGTGCAATGTCCTGATCCATTAAGCTTTCTAATCAACCCATGTAGCACGTTTTGGGCCAATGACTCCCAAACCAGACGGTTTTAGGGCATTAAGTGTAGAGACACCCCTACGGGCTTAATAACTCGAGTTAAAAAGGCTACGAATCCGAACTAGTCATTTTTCTTATTTTTCCTTAACTATGTAGTGTTCAAGTTCCTTAAGCTTTCTAATTAACCCATGTAGCAAGTTTTGGGCCAATGACTCCCAAACTAGACGGTTTTAGGGCATTAGGTATAGAGACACCCCTACGGGCTTAATAACTTGAGTTAAAAAGGCTACGAACCCAACTAGTCAAGTGGTTTTTTGTCACGACCCAAACCCACTCCTATAGGTTTAGCATCGTAACCGGCCAGTAATCCTTAGATTACCAAAGGCCTCTAAACAGATTAACAAGATCAAGGGGCTAGCGGAAGCAAATACATAAATATAGTTGTCCAATGAGCTGTGCTAACTTATATGAAACAGAATTATTTAAAACTTTATATACATAACCGGCAGTCAACTATACATTATACTCACACACATTACAGTATTTTAAGTACAACCAACGACATCAAATCAAGTCTTATATAAACAGAAACCACGTAACTTAAACACAGACGCCTTGAACCTGCACGTGAGGCACAATGGTTGGCTGACAACGGAACACAGATCCAGACAAAAGCTTTCAGGCTCGAACTCCAGAATGCTCACCTATACATATATATATACAAACAGTGAACTAAAGCCCAGTGAATAACATTAAGGTAAAGGGGTTAGTGAACGAAATCCGAACATATCATAAGCGGAAAACAGATCATAGCATAATCATCCTCATATCAGAACATAATAATGGTACATCCCATAGAACACATTACAGAACGTCATCCGACTAGAGTAATCGGTTCCGGATACCGATTAAACACATATCACCACAATGAAGTGGCTAACGAGATCTCGTAAACTTGTATGTCATGGACCTGCATTTTCATGTCGTCTCTCATGACTTGGGACTATCTATGAATGCCATAATAGATTTCAAACTTGGGATGTTCGTTCATGTAAACAGATATCATTTCAGAAATCATAGCTTATCACATTTCATTTGGAACATAATTCATATGAACGTATCTTTACGATAACGTTACTCACAGTGGTTCCAGTAAGCAGTCAATCAATCCTCGAGTCTTGACCTACAATCACAAAATACATAACACAAGCACGGCTAATCATTACACATTCATGTGGCCAACACGGCTTAGCTTATTTTACGTTGGTTCTTGTTCTTTCTTATCACAATGCTTAAACACACACACACTTGCAATTCCTTGACTTAGTACATTCATTCCTTAGTGTGTTTCTAATCCATAGCCTCATTATCAAAGCTTAATTAGGTCTTAGAAATGCCTAAGATGTAATGAGGATGCCAAAACATGAATTGAAATACTTGGTAAATTTTTTGAAAATAAGGTCCCCGCTCGAGCGTAGCTTTCCTCGCTCGAGCGGACATGCAAAATGAGAGGGGTCGCTCGAGTGAGACTTCCTTTGCTCGAGCGGTCTGCAAACTTGGAGAAAGTATTGGTTGGTCACAAACTACGCTCGAGTTACAACTCCCACGCTTGAGCAGATCAACAATATACAAGGGCCTCGCTCGAGCGTGACTTTTGTCGCTCGAGCGGAGAGCTTATGCCTGCAAAGAAAATACTGAGAGCTCGCATTCCCCGCTCGAGCGCAGGTTTCCTCGCTCGAGCGGACTGTGAAATTCTGAGTTTCCATAAACAGAGTTTGAGCTTCAAAATACAATTTCAATGGCTTCACTCATGTGTAGCTTGATCAAACACTTGGAAAACTTATTCATAAACACGAATATATGATTTTCACCAATTCTTTTCAGTCAAAACCCATGAATTTACCAAAATTAGAACCAAAAACTTTTATGCATGTAGAACATACAACTCTTATCTCCAAAACTCATGAAGTTAGTAAATTGAGCTCATAAGCTCCATGCATGTAAGAAATTCTTCCCAAAACATGATTTCATGTGATTAAACATGGTAATCCTAACATGTATGTACATTACAACCTCCAAATACAACACAATTGATGTAACTCATAGCTAACTTGGTAATTTAACACCTATATGAGCATGCATGTATGAATTGTAACTCAAATCTTCATTCTAAGCTCAATGTACACATTTAAGCTCATAATCTTCATGTTGGTGGCTTAGATTCATAAATTAGGGGTTGAATTCGTACTTATAGTCTTGAATTAATCTAGCTCTTGCACAATAATAATGAACTCAAGTAAAATCTTCAACTTCTTCTTTGAATCTACACTTTCTCTCTCTAAAATTGAGTCTTCCTCTCTCTCTAAAATGTCACACCAGATTTTTCCACTCAAGGGATGAAGGTCTTGAGCTCAAAATAGAGCTTATAACTCATATATATAGCTATGATGCTAAAATACATTAATTAAAACATTAGGCTAACCAAATACGACTTAATTAATCAGACTGAATCAATTTTTTTAATAAAATTTGCCATATGATTCTAAAAATTCCAAATAACCTATTGATGTAATCAATTCCGGTTTCGGATGCCGATGAGGCTTTCAATTTTCATATTAAAGCGGAATTCCAGACAGATATTTCTACAAGTAACAGATAGAAGGCCAAAATCATGCAAAATACGGAGTGAACACATAATTTATTTTAATCCTCTCATTAACATCCTTAATTACCGATTAGTGGCTAATTGTGGATCGGGGTTATTACATTTTTTTTTGTTTTTTTTTGTTTTTTTTTTAAGAATCTTGGCTCCTCATTTATTCTTTTCTGCAACTCTAGTTATTATCAATGATGTACACCAAGGATTATAATAAAAAGATCACCACTATGATAGTGTGTTCATGTGAATTAAGGCATACTCATGACAAGTGTACTAATACCACAAACACAGACAACTCTCCTCGTGCAAACATCGCATACAAGTATCTACCCAATAAACCCTTTTCATACAAGTCTACTATGATCTCTAATTAACATATGCAAATATCATCACCCTACTAGCAAAAAGTCACATCAAGTGAAGTAATGCAATCAAGTGAAACAGGTATAAGCATGAATTATAAGCCAAATAGAAATGTACAAAAGAAAATATAACCCTCATTCCCTAACTTGAATATGACATTGTCCTCAATGGAAAAGTAAAGAGAAATGAGAGAATATTACCAGAATTGTAGGTGCACATCTAGGTAGAGAGGAACATATACACACTTTACATTTTTTTTTTTTTTGAAGAAAAGAAAGAACTAAAAAGAAAGAACTAAAAGTAAAAATAAAAATAAAAATAAAAATAAAAATAAAAATGAAAATAAAAATAAAAATAAAAGAGACAAAGCAATATACAGGCGGGTACTACGGGGAAGCCAGTGGTGGTGGTTGGAAATGCTGGGCGAACAAGGCTTGCATCAAAGAGCGCGTCTCAAAGGCGTCATCCTGAACCGTTCTTTGGTGGGCGGTGCAATGTCGAAGGTCGCCCGAGAATAGTCGCGATGCGCCTGAAAATCCGTGCGCAACTCCATGAGACTCTGGTGATAATCACGAAGAGTCATGGACTGATCCACGAGTCTTTGCTATAAGTACTCCTCGTGAGTCATGTAGAGTGGGTCCCCTTGGGGAGGCATGGGGGGAATAGGATGAGGTGAGTGGTCGTGTACGGGGTCTTAGGCTTCATCAACTGGGGCACCAACCGGCTGCGAGATGTGAGATATGCTATGCTGCCATTCCCGCTGGCCGAAAGTCGGATGCCCTCTGTCAATCTCCTCATCCTCAGCAATGGGGAGGTGGTTCAGCTCAAACACAAGTGTCAACAAATTGGCAAATGGTAGTGGCCAAGTCAGGTTCTGCATAGGATCAAGCCAAACTGCCTCCCGTAGAAATTTCTGCAAATGCATCCAGATGGTATGCGCAAGCAGGACCTGATATCCATACTGATACCCGTGTAAGACCCGAACAAACTCTAAACGTTGCTCAGCTCGATGTCCAAGTGGAAGGACATTCTTATGGACCACGGAATCAAGGAATAGCAAGCGGCTAGGCAGCTTGCTCCGTCGCAAGCATGTGAAACTGAGGTCACCTTGGGCCCTTGGGAAGTATTGCTGGATGAGGCCATGTATGGGCTGTCGATCCTCAACTGCCGGGAAGGGCTGATATTCGGGTTTGGCGAAAAACCCTAACATTGTGGCAATCATGGATGAGGTGATGTGGATAACATGACCATCAATGTTAGAGAGCAGTCTATCCTCGGTGGGTGTCTTATATAGGTTTTGGTAGATAGAATCGTGCAGAGCGAGGATAAGTGGCCACAAAGTATAAATGCGCAAATCGTTGTTTGAGGCGAGCTACTCAACGGCCCAAGTAGTGTCTGCGTCACGCTAAAAAAATAGCATATTGAACTGCGTGAACTTGTGAAGAGGGCGTGAAGCCCACTCCCGCCATAGTAAGTCACCCAGTGGTGGTGGCGAGGATGGTGGTGACGGTAGCGGTGGTGGCCGTGGACGTCCCCGAATGTCTCGGGAAGAAATCCCCGTTTCGTTGATTTTAGGGCTCACTACAGTTCGGACTCAATGTGTCGCGGTTCTGAATCTAATCCCGCAAAGTGCAATGCGAGACCGATAAATCACCAAAGAGTCCAAATCCGGTAAATCATTTTGGAAAACTGATTTTTGTAAAGAAGTGTCAAACATGGACTGCTTTGCCAGATACAGAGTCGCCACCTAAATATTTTATTTTGGGGGAAATTTAGAAAACCCTGATTCATTGCCTAAGGCCACATACCCGTCATCACCAAAGTTGCCTCGGCTCGGGAACTTGGGTACGATTGGGGAAGGTCACTTCGTGAGCACCCCCGCTCGCCCGATCAAAGATCAGCCTCTACTAACCATGATATCGAGTTTTGAAAACATTATGTGCTCTTATTCCGGTTTATTAGCCCAGAATTACTACGTGATGCGCACAACAAAACAAGTATAGACTAGATCGCCTAATTTGGAGCAAAGCATTGCATATCCGCTTGTTTGGAAATGGTTTTGAAGTTTGCTACTCGCAAGTAGGCTAAAACACGGATTTTAACGAATTGTTCCAATTCAAGCAATCTAGCCTTCACCCACAGGCATTTAGGCAGTTATATCACATAAGCAAATAGCTTCATAGTAAGCATGCTGTCATGGCAACACTCACACACATGCAAGGATGCTAAAGCGTAAATGCTTACCTAGTACTCCAAGCCAAAACAGAAACTAGTTAGTAATCAAATGCATGATCCTAGTTCATGTTAAGATGACTAATGCAACACATGCAAAATGCAACTAGAAATAGGCTCGGCTATTCTAAGATGTCATGTGAAATGCAACTTGATACATGTATTTAACTTGGAATTGAAATATAATGCAGTTAGCATGATGCGCTGAGCCTGGTGCATGCAATATGAATGAATGTGTGCAAACATGCTATCATACGTATGCTAATTGAAACGTGCCCTAAAACTAACCATTGTAAATGGTTAAATAAAAGGGAGAAAGACGTGGGGTTGGAAGACATGTATCACGACGACGCTTATTATGCAATTTGCCCTCTCTCAGAGGGACGAAAAGAATAATACAAACCAAATAAATAATTAACTGCTCTAGCTAATTAAATATTACAAAATCATAATTAATTAACAAATTAATTAAACTACTAAAGCAGTAAAGCTGCCTTGGGAAGAGAGTCAAATGCTTGCATGCTCAATTCGCTTCGCTCGGAAACTCGTTGCCATGCCACATATTGCCTCTGTTTGCACTGTTCTGCACCTCTTAGAACTGTGAAAATCCTTGAGATGCCTCTGAATTACTCCTTGAACATTGTGGGATGCCACCGGCCAAAAGATAGGACCATCGGCCATTGGAAAGTAGTCACTGACCAAAAGTAGAGCCATCGGCTGGAATTTGGTAGCTTGGCCAGATCAAGATGGTCGACGCCATCTTTTCCTGCAGAACACTGGTTTTGCTGCAACAAAGGACAGATAGTGCATGGCAAGGAATTTACAAGACAAATGTATGCACGACCACCCTCTCTATCATGTCATGAACTCAAGGGAGTATGGTTTTCGACCCTCGGACCATCAATCACGCATTTCAATGCATGATGGCCAAAAGTGCCAAGTGTGCAACTTCAATGTCAAATGAAATGCACACAAAACACACAATGATCCTAACCTCTATCATGATTGATCAAGAGGCAAGGAATGCACACACAATGCAATGCAACCTAGGCAGGCAAGCAAGCAAGCATGCAAATAACTCAAGTGTGCAACAAATCTAATGCAACATGAGCATGTTAACATGTAATATGTAATAGGCATACAACCTAAATATGTGGACATGTATAGCATGCAACAACATGCAAAATGAAACAAGCATGCAACAACATGGTGAGATGGACTTACACTAACATGGGTAGCTCTCAAGCATGCCAAAATCAATGGCCAAATGAGATGAGAACAAGGCCTAAGATTCATGCAAACATGCACAATGCAAGGGCTCCAAGCCTAAGGCACAAAATGCAACTCTCCAAGAGCAATGCAAGGATGAAACATGGCATACAATGGCATACATTCCAGCTCTGAAATGGCATACTAAATGATTCCAAAATGACTCCGAAGCATGCAAACACTCATGCTATGCATGCTAGAAGGCTCAAATACCAAAACTAGTGAAGCACACTTCACTATAGACATGCAAAGCGATGCTCAAATGACGAAACCAACCCCAAACAGACCTGATGCAGGCCAAAATCAGTGGCAAAATATGTTGGGATGGTGGCTCGGAATGCACAAAGATGAAGCTCATGCAATGGTCCATATATGAGGCATACAAGCACAACTCTCAAACGCATTTAAAGAGTGATAAATGCATGTGCATGACCATGAAACATGGACTGAAATTACACTACAAATGATGCCAAATCATTGAAATAAGCCAAGTAATGCATACTAAATGACTCAATACACAAAGCTTACAAGCAAGATTGAACCAAAGCTAAGCAAAACAAGTCATGGGTGACCAAGACAACCAAAATTAGACCTCAAGCATACCAAAACATGGATAAAATCTTCTTGAAGTCAAGCCAAAAGCATGCTAAAAAGACATGTCACAACATGACGCATGTTAGGCCATTTCATGGGATTGGATGGCAACTGTATGGAGCATGCAAGGGCTAACCAAACCAAACCTAAACAAATGTATGCCATGATAAAATAAGCCCAAGAACATGCTGAAATGGATACAACATAGGCTAAAATGAGATGCTACTTCAAGGAGCATACAAAGCTAGTGTGTGTGATTTACACTACAAGTGTATGAGGCATGCAAGGGCCAACCAAACCAAGCAAAAACAGATCTAAGGCATGTTAAAATTACACCAAAAATCTACTGAGATGGCCCAAAAACAAGCTAGAAACACATGCTCAAACATGAGGCATACAAAACTAGTTTGCAAAATTTACACTACAAGTGTATAAACCATGCATGGAATGACCAAGATAGGAAAAAACAGTGGCATATGACAGAAAAATAACCACAAATACCAGCTAAGACATGGCCAACATGAACTTAACAAAGGTGCTCACATATGAGGCAAATATGACAAGTATTGAAGACAACAAGGAGAGGGGATGGCCCTCTCCTTCTTAGGACCTCAAAATAGCACCCCCACCACTGGATTTCAAGGTGAGAAGGCCAATACAAGGTGGTCCCGAAGCTCACAAAAAAGGCACAAAAATGAGGCCAAACAAGGCCTAAGAGGGGGTAAACAACCCCAAACACAAAAGTGATCTTAAAAAAACTTCAAAAGCATGCAAAAACAGAACTTTTATCAGTTATAAGTTAAGCTCAAAACAGCATGCAAGATAGGCTAAAAGTGTGTGCAAAAATGGGGAATAAAGAGGGTAGTTCTCACCCTTGATGCACAGCTGCAAAACCAGCAGGTTCTTGGTCCAAGAACCAACTCTTTAACCTCTGAAAATGACCTCCAAGAACCTTAGATGAATGGTAGAGGTGTGTGGCTATGAGGTGTGGTGTAATAGGTCAAGAACAATGCACTTTTGGAGCTCAAAATATAGAGTTATAAAGAGAGATATATGTTTGTCTTAGACAAATTTTGTTCCAACCTCTCTAAAGGAGAGGGAGAGCCACTCTTATAGAGAAACAAGAGGGTTCAAGCTTCTTGGAGAAGCTAAAGAGATTCAAGCTTCCTCAAGAAGCTAAAAAGGTTCAAGCTTCCTCAAAAAGCTAGAGCAAAGGTTCAAGCTTCTTGGAGAAGCTAAAAAAGGTTCAAGCTTCCTCAAGAAGCTAAAAAAAAGGTTCAAAAGGTTCCAGCTTTCTCAAGAAGCTAAAACAAGGGTGCAAATCCTCCATACACGTGCATGGAGGGGTTAATTGTGTGTGCCAGTTGTGCCAGCTGGCACTAAATATCTGCATAAAGCAAATGAACAAGGTTTGACCAGCAAAAAGGCCGATCGACCAAAACAAAGGGCCGGCCGACTACATATAATGCCGACCGGCCAACACCTTTGGCCGGTAGCAAGAAAATAGGACCGGTGGCCTCAAGCCATGGCCGGTGAAGTATGGGGATGGCCAACAAGCCATTCCCTGCCCTCAAAAGCAAAAACACAAGTGTTTGGTACATAACCAAGCACAAAACAAACAAGTCGAGAGGTCTTGAGGCAAGGCGCGCGGCCGAAACCTCCGAGAACTTAAGACGAATACGAACATGGATAATCATCGAGTGTTCAAACGATGACGTCCAAGTTTTGAGGACGGTCAAAAATGGGGTGTCTACAGTGGCGCCGAAGAGGTGGAACCTCTGGCCTTTTT
This sequence comes from Camellia lanceoleosa, assembly GCA_025200525.1. Lineage (NCBI taxonomy): Eukaryota > Viridiplantae > Streptophyta > Magnoliopsida > Ericales > Theaceae > Camellia > Camellia lanceoleosa. The sequence continues at coordinate 7,484,774 of CM045765.1, forward strand.
GGAGGCCCGAGCAGATACACGTTGACTCATATCCTGCACACACCAAAAGCAAATAGACACAAACCCATGGAACTAATCATGAGAATATAATAAAATATGAAAGCACAAGTTTATCCACTAATGTACCACATGCAATTCCCATTTTTTTTTAAAATATAAAAACGAAAATAATTAAATAGATGAATAAAAATGACATTAAATTAAATTAACTAAACTATAAAATAAACTACACTAAACTAAATTAAACTAAACTATAAAATAACTAAACTACAAAAGATACTAAAGTATAGAATAAAATAACCTAAACTAAACACTTTTTTTTTTTTTTTTAATAGAAGAGAAGAAAAGAAAAGAAAATAAAATAGAATAAGAATTAAACTACTTAATAATTAAATGAACAATTACATCATAGAATAAGAAATAAAATACAATAAAATAACTAACTAAACAAACCAAATTAAAAATAAAAATAAAAATAAAACAATTCACAAACTAATTAAACTAACCGGAATCACTACGAAGCAATTTAAACTAAACAAATATAGCAAATAAAAAAAACTAAATTAGGATTATTGTTAGTACCATTATTTATTTATTTATTTTTTAAAACTTGGCCCGCACGTGCGCCGGAGAGGGCCGCACGTGTGGCTCTCATCTTCTTCAACGCAGATTGTTGGTTTTTTTTTTTTTTTTGAAAGATGAACAAACTAACATGGTTAAGTTAATATACTACATGGCTAATGAAACATGGCTAAATAAATGAAATAAAATAAGAGAGAATAATCACCAACAACAAACATGGCTAAGCATTTTTTTTTTGGATGAACACTAGATCAAATAAAAGTAAAAACAAAATCAAAAACTCCACAAATTGATTCCTACCGCCACAAATCTACACATAAAAGGAAAAAAATTACCTTGAAAAAGTGGAGAAAGAGAGAAAAAGAATGGAGGTTTGCCAGAAAAAATGGTGGTTCATCGGAGATTCGTCAGACGGAGAGGGAAGTAATACCGGCGGTGAGATGATAGTGGTAAGGAAGAAGAAAGAAGAAGAAAAGAGAAGAAGAAGAAGAAGGTGGATTTGTGGGTTGTGCGGTTGAGAGAGGAGAGTGAGATAGATAAGGTAGGAAGAGAGAGTGAAATCTGAGAGTGAGTGATTGGGAGAGAGAGAGTGATAGATAAGGTTTTTATATATTTTTTATTTTAGTACGAAAATAAAAAAAAATAGAAAATAAAAATAAATAAATAAATAAAAAATGAATTTTTTTTATGTATATAAAAAATTATAAATAAAATAATTGTATATTTATTTATTTATATTTGAAATTTATTTATGTATTTATTTAAAATTTATTTACTTAAATAAAAGAAAAAATAATAATAATAAAAAAAAAAACAAACAAATTTTTTTTTTTTTTGATTAATCGTCGTCCCGCACGTGCGGGAGTCAAGCCGCACATGCGGCTCTCAACGCACTGCCCTCCGCACCTGCTTTTAAAGCAGTGTGCAAGCTCACAAATTCACCGAATTTCCCGCACGTGCGGCGATTTTCTCCTTTTTTTTTTTTGATTAATCGTCATCCGGCACGTGCAGGGCCCAAGCCGCACGTGTGGCTTGGTTGAGGCACCATCGCCCGCACCTGCTTTTAAAGCAGTAGGCAACTTTGAGTTTCACCAAATTTACCGCACGTGCGGGGCCCAAGCCACACATGCGGCGATTTCATCCTTTTTTTTTTTTTTTTTAAACAAGTATAACAATTTTTTTTCATTATTTATTTATTTATTTATTTTAAATTTAACAAGTATAACACTTTTTTTTTTTTTTTTTAACACAGAAAATAAACATGAAAGCATGCTTTTCAACACAGAAAATAAACATTTCTACCTTTAATTGACATCTGGAATAAATATAGCACAAAAGAACATACAGAATGCTCACTAAAGGTATAATCTTCACGCGAAAACCACGGGTACTACTTTTTTCTCTAACTGTGTTTGTAACTTTCCCTATTCTCCAACAGGGTGACAGACTAGGTTGATTCGGTATCCAGAATCGAGGCGTATAAAGCTACCTCAACCTATGGTGCTGTCATACAGAGTTCAAGCCGAGGTAGTTTTGAAGCAATCTCCACACCCCTGGGTATTTAAATCAGACTCTAGTCTCGGAAATCCCAAACCTTTGTGTTCTAGGCTTTGCCATTCGAACTCTAGTTTCCACCGTCTCGGTTGGTCTCTTAGGAGCTCACTACAAACACGGTTAGGTGGCTATACCAGACCGTCAGATGCCATTCGGGCACGACTAACACCAAAGGAATTACACATTTAGAGGATTTAAAGTCTCCTAGACGCAAATAAAGCATGACAAGAACAAAGAAAAACAAAATAGCATAGAAGGGAAAGAAAAGAGAACAAGAAATTAATCTATCAATCGTAGTAAAATGGGTCCATCAAAGCAATGGACTCAATCATATCCCCATTCCCAATCTCCTCTATATATGGTTTCAATCTTTGGCCATTCACTTTGAAAGTGTGGCCAGTCTTTGGATCTCGCACCTCAACGGTGCCATGAATAAATGCCTCAACAACTACAAAGGGGCCATCCCATTTTGATCTTAGCTTACCCGGAAAGAGTCTCAATTTTGAATTAAAAAGCCACACTTTTTGGTCGGGTTCAAAGGATTTCCTATTAATGTGCTTGTTGTAGCACTTGTGCCTTTTAAGGCTTTTGGTAAATGTATATGGACCCTTCATTCTATTTTGGGAACCTTTGGTGTGTTTGTTAGAAGTCCCACATCGGTTACAAGACTTCATTCTATTTTGGGAACCTTTGGTGTGTTTGTTGGAAGTCCCACATCGGTTACAAGACACATTTTAAGGTGGACAAACTTCTATATATAGGTGCAAGTGCATAGGGTTAGCATACCAACTTCTATGATTCTTTCTTGGTTTGATGAGCCATTACGAACCAAGCTTGAGTTATAAATTTTAGTTGTGTCGAGTTGGATTTTGGCCATAGTTCCATTGGAATTTTGGTTATAGTTCATTCGCCAAAGTTGTGTTATTTCTCGAGGGCTTTGTGGTGTGTGGTGGAGATCGAGTTTCAACTCTTTTCATCTTCTCCGTTTGAGCTTCGAATTTGAGGTAGGGATAACCTACTCCTCTTTATGAGCTTTGTCTTTAAATTTTAGCATTTTGATATGTTGGGGATTGTTGGGTAATTTTGAGAAAGTTTGGGGCTTTTGTGCAATTTTACAAAAGTTGGGGTTTTATTTATAATAAGCCTATATGCATGTTTAGCATAGAGAAATGTAATTAATGTTGCAACATTGATGAAAATAGGAACCTTAAGGGTTGTAATGTTAATTATGGAGAATGCTCTAATTACATTGGTTAATTAATAGGTATAATTAATTGTTAGAAATGAGGAATTGAATTGGGAATGTTGAGATTGGGAATGTATGAGATTAAAGGGTGTAGTTGAATTATTTATCGCTCACCTAATTGAAATGTTGATATATTATCCATTTTGTGCATTTATTTTCTGTTTAGAAATAACTACTTTGGGCTATCGGTGGAGGATAGTCTTGATTGTTGTAGACAATGCATGATGATTAGGCAAACTAAAACTAATCACTAGAATGTGTCATTGAGTATGACGATTGAAAGAATACATTAACTTTATGTATTGATTGATGATGTGTATAATAATTGTTTATATGCATTGTGTTGTGTTGGAGGAGATAGGGGATGTACTCACGGTTTAGGGAAGATAGGGATGGACCTCTAAACCGGTGTTGTGTGTGGGAGGAGATAGGGATGGACTCGTAGAATCTGACTCATATGCTTGTCTATTGATGTGATGATCTGACTCATATGCTTGTCTATTGATGTGATGATCTGACTCATATGCTTATCTTTAGAAGTGTGATATAGTTCTTGTGTGGGAGGAGATAGGGATGGACTCGTGAATCTGACTCATATGCTTGTCTGTTGATGTGTTGATATAGCTAGTATGCTTATCTATTGTGAAATGAGGAAATGTTTAATACGAGTTACTGTCTCATATCGGTTATTTGGTCAAGTTTTGAACCATGGTTATAAATTGAGAATTGAAAAGGAATGAAAAATGAAACTGTAATGTGTTATGAAAGAATGTAAAAGTGTTGACCATCTATCAACTGTTAATCTTTTAGTCATTGTTCATAGCTGGTTTAGTGTATTTCTACTGGGTTGTTAGTTCACCCTATACGGGAATATCATTTTCAGGTACAGGTAGCTTGCCACCTCCAAGGATATAGCTTAGGAGGCTAGAGGCGAATGGAACTTTTGATGTTTTGTTTCCCTCTTGATGTGTTACATGTGGTTTCAAGCCAAGGGCTTTATATGTATTTGAGTTAGTACTCTACTCTGTGTAACCAAGTGTTGACTTGGAAAACTGTAAGCCCGTAGGGCATTTTCTTTTGTTGTTAACATGTAACATTGTTGTAAGAACTACTCTGATGAATAGAAATGGTTGGTTTATTTTATATCAATGCATGTCTAAAGTGATGGGTTTTATGTAATATTTTGAGGGCGTTACAACTTGGTATCAGAGCGTACCGGGTTTGAATACTTTGGGTACGTGGGAAGTGATTAGTATCACAATGGGTTTGTCTCGTTTGATAGAGACTTAGCTGTACTGTTATATGCTTATGTGATAACATGTTTATGTGACTATGTGGGTATGAAATTTAATTTCTAGGATGTTGATTGGATCCTTGGGTTTCTGTGAGTCTTGTTAGAAAAGCACTTGATCAATGCTGTTTCTAACCGGAACTCTAGTAACGCCTCGGGACTATCATTATCCGGAAAGGAAATTCGCAAGTGCTTACGTGTTTATATGCTTACATGAAGTGAATTGAAGTTGTCCATGCATTAGGACGCGAGTGTTTAGTTTCGACACATTTATGAATATGCTAATATTCTTCGTTTCCTTTATTAGGATGTCAGGATGGGGACGAGGACGTGGTAGGCGTGGTAGGCTTGGGAGGCAGGGGGTGCCTACACCGGATGAGATTCCTGATACAAGAGGAGTTGGCCGAGCCAATGTGGTGAGCAATGGTCGGCGAGCTATGGGCGCTTTAGCAGAGATAGCAGGGCATTGAGGTCGATGAGGCATTCTCAAAGTTGAGAATCGTGCCCGGTTCATGTTGCGAATCTGAGTTCTTCTTTTACGAAGAGGAAGTTCTTCGGTCTAACGGACGAATTTTTGGGTGATCCTAAACACCACTTAAGGCGGATGAATGGCTTGAGCAGGACAACAAAGACGTTTGAGATGCTAGGCATCGAAGGCGGGAACCAAGGTGACCTTAGCATCTTTCGGTGAAGGGGATCTGGTCGGTGGTGGAAGTTCACGAAGAATCGTATAGGAGGGACTTGGGAGGCTTTTGTTAACGCTTTCGGAGAAGTTCTGTCTTCAAGCTGCTAAGGAGAGGTTGAGAGATCGATTCACGACTTAAGCGAGCAGTTCTTGATGCCGAGTTTGAGGCCGCATTTACTAGCTTGTCGAGTTTGCACTGAGTTGGTAGCGTCGAGACGCCATTGTATAGAGTTCGAGAAGAAGTTGGTAGCGGCCTCATGTTGAGAGTTGTAGGGACTATGATTCGAGATTATGGGCGTTTGGTTAATCTGACCCATACCGAGAACATGATCACGAGGAGGAGAAAGGGCAAAAGGCTCCAAGAAGAGTCAAGATGGCGAGTGATGGCGAAAACAGAGGGTTATAACCCTTATGATCTCGAGGCGAGTTATTAGATCGACCTTTCCGGTGCAATCTGAGCTCGGGAGAGGCAATCAGGCAGAGTTCACCTGTTACAAATGTGGTCAGCAGGGCCACAAGGCTTGATTTGCCGCGGAAGGAGGGAGGCAGAGAAGCGGCGTCATCTTGGCTCGATCTCGAGCCAAAGTCGGTAGGGACGGCCGTTCTCGTGTTATCGATTAATGGTCGACAGGGCACATGAAGAGGTTTTACTGCGGTTGAGTGCACATCCTGGTGCATCTGGTTTGAAAGCGGAACTCGAGTCATCGAGTAGCTCGGCCGATTCGAGGCCTCAAGGGCCAATTAGGGGGCTTCATCGTCCTAGTCTGTGCAGCAGTCTTATGCTCCTAGAGGTGAACAAGTGGATCAGGGGACTGCAGGGCGCGTGTATGCTATTACCGAGCAAGATCTAGTATCGGCTCCGTCAATTGTGAGAGGTACCTTTCTGTTTTGTAATTCGATTGCTAGTATGTTGATTGATACGGGTGCATCTCATTCTTTTGTATCTGTTGCATTTGCATCTGTGTTGGAGTTAGAGTTGGCACTATTGATATCTCCTATTTGTGTTGTGTCACCTATCGGGGGTGAGTTGATTTTGAAACACGGATGTAGAGGTTGTGATATAGAGGTCGCCGATCATAGGCTTCCGTTTCCTTTTGTAGTCATGCCCATGAAGGGCTTTGATGTTATTTTGGGTATGGACTGGTTATCGTCATACCGCGCTGTTATTGATTGCTACCGCCAGAGGGTCACTTGTTGTGTACGTGAGCGAGTGTTTCCATTTCTTGGGGGACCGGGTTGGTAGTGTTTTGCCACGAGGTATGATCCATGAGGCGGAGTGAGCTTAGTGGTCTACTTGCTAGCTTTGAGAGTGGCGAGTGTGATGAGACCCAGTTGTATTGCCGAGGTAGTTTGTGAGTATTCGGATGTCTTTCGAGGACCTCGTTGATTTGCCACCTCACCGAGAGATTGAGTTCTCTATTGATTTGGTGCACACGCACGCCGATTTCTATGGCACCTTACCGTTTTGCTCCAGCAGAGTTGGTTGAGTTGAAAGTTCAGCTCCAGGAATTGCTAAATAAGGGCTTCATTCGCCCTAGTGTTTCACCATGGGGAGCACTGGCCCTCTTTGCTAAAAAGAAAGATGGTGCCTTGAGATTGTGTATCGACTACCGGAAGTTGAATCGGGCTACGATTAAGAATAAGTATCCTATGCCCCGGATAGATGATTTGTTTGATCGTTGAAGGGTTCCGTTGTTTCGAAGATAGACTTGAGATCGAGTTACCACCGGTTGAGGTCGAGGAGGAGGATATTCAAGACGGCATTCCGTCTGCGGTATGGCCATTATGAGTTTGGTGATGCCATTTGGACTTACCAATGCACCGCGATCTTTATGGACTTGATGAACCGGATCTTCCGGAATTCTTAGGACTGTTTTGTGGTCGTTTAAGTGGGCGACATTCTGATCTATTCACTATCAGAGGAGGAGCACGAGGAACACTTGAGAGTGGTGCTTAAGTTACTTAGAGCCCATAGGCTGTATGCCAAGTTTGGGAAGTGTGAGTTCTGGCTTGGGGAAGTCAAGTTCTTAGGCCATGTGGTATCCGAGAAAGGTGTCTGTTGATACATCAAGGACCGAGGCAAGGTGATTGGGCACTGACCTAAGAGTGTGTTTGAGATCCGCAGCTTTAAGGATTGGGCGGTCTGAGATTCGATCTCGTTGCATTTCGCGAGAAGGTTTGGTGTCCTCCTCTAGGTGTATATAATGTATGTACACAGAGGGATCTATCCCTTTCAAATCAACCACTGACCACCCTATAGCACTCCGATGTGCCACGAGAACACTCATTAACTGACTCTCCTGCTTTACAGTCAAGTCAGATGCAATAATGACCGGTAAAGTATCTTGGGGCCCTAAAAATGCATACTTGAGTGTGGCCAGGAGTGGCTTCAACTCAAGTGTAGGTGGTGTGACCAAAGATGGTATGGCAGGCTCTCTCGACAGAGGAAAAAGTGACTCAAACCGGGCTTTCCATGGAGGAAAATCCGGTGTAGAAGAAGAATTAAGCAAGACATTCACCTTCTCAACTGACCCATCAATATCAAAATTTTCAAACCCAAAATGAGCTAGACAAGCCTCTAAAGGGTTCTCTACAAGAATGGAGGGCAAAGCCTTCTCCACAATCTCATCCACAACATCCACTAATAAGCACTCCTTTCTCTCATAAGGTTATTGGGATGCTTGGAAAACATTAAGTTTCACTTGCATGTTACCAAATGAAACTTCCATCACCCCAGTCCGACAATTAATGCATGCATTGGCCATAGCCAAGAAAGGTCGACCCAAGATCACCGGGATTTGTTTCCTAGAACTGGCTACCGGTTCCATATCTAAAACCAAGAAGTCAACAGGGAAGTAGAACCTATCAACCTTAACTAGCACATCCTCAATCATGTCTCGTGGCACTTTGAGGGACCGGTCAATAGCCCGAAGAAATGTGATAATGGGCTTCACTAAGCCCAAATTCCTCGTACACAGAGTACGACAACAAATTAACATTACCCCTAAATCCAATAAGGCCCTATCAATGAAATGGTCCCCTATAATGCATGCAATGGTTGGGGCACCCATGTCCTTAAGCTTAGAAGGTGTGTCATTCAACAAGATGGAACTTACTTGCTCCGTGAGTAGGACCTTTTGGGACACATGTGTCCTAGATTTATGCTTTTGTGTACAAAGGTCCTTTAGAAATTTGGCATATGATGGTACTTGCTTAATCGCCTCCAACAGGGGGAGGTTGATTTTTACCTGTTTAAAGACCTCCATCATTGCCCCCATAGATGCCACTTTCTTATTAAAAGGGGACGGTGTATCAAGGCATTGGGGAAAAAGTGCCGTAGGTACATATGGTGCCTTGGGCTCAAGTGAAGTACTAGGGACTAAGTCATCCCTCTTAAGTGTTTCCCCCTCACCCTTGCTCTCACTAGGTGAACTACCGTGGTCACCCTTCCTAACTCTAGTTGCATCAAATGCAATTGACTGAGGCTCTAACTCCCTACCACTTCTCAAAGCAACCACCGCCTGCAGTTGCTCATGTTGCTTCCTATTCCCACTCGAACATTCTGCCCCGTATTGTCCTTTAGGGTTGGCCACAGTTTGACTTGGTAATTTTCCTTCCTCTCTCCGATTCATGTTGTTAGCCATTTGACCCAATTGGGTCTCTCGCTTGGCAATAGAGTGAGTGTAGGAGTGAACTACCGGTGCTAACCCCTTAAGTTCTGAGAGAACTTCCAACACCTGAGTCTCAAAGGCAGAGTTGCCCTGAGGAACAGGCGGGGTTGTGGTTGTGGTTGCCGGTATGGTTGTGGGGGTCAATAAGGTTGTGGTGATCGGTAAGATGATTGGTTGGCAAAATTATTGAAATTCTGCCTTGGTGGTGGAGGATTGTAAGAAGTGCCTTGTGAAGGGGGTCTTCATGAGAAATTAGGGTAATTTCTTCATCTCGGATTGTATGTGTTGGAGTATGGATCATTACCCGGGTTGGAGAATCCTTGAGCCGCATTTACATGCTCTTGGACTAACTTCGGAAATTGTGATGCCGAAGGGCACTCACTCAAGTCATGAGCAGGGCTCGCACAAATAACACATGCCTCGTGAAATTGAGGCTGATCTTGTTGGGTAGGGACATGTCCCGTAGCTAATAATTTGTCCATCTTGTGAGACAGTGCCTCTACTTGTTGGGCTAACTCTAGGTTTTGCCCAACCTCATAAATGCCCCCTCTTTTCGGGGCTCCAACTACTGGTTGCCGGACTTGCCGGGTTGCGGAGGTATGGTGAAGGGAATTATCACTTAAGTTCTCAAACAATTGCCATGCCTCGACATCATTTTTAGACATAAATGTCCCACCACAAGATGAATCCACCATTTGGCGGTGCTCAGTTAAGCTATAATAAAATGTTTGAACAAGTTGCCAATCAGGCACTTGGTGGTGGGGACACTGTTGGAGAAGGTCTCTAAGTCTTTCCTACGTCTCATGGAATTGCTCGCCATCCATTTGAGCAAAGTTTGTGATGGCTCGCCTAAGTTGGTTGGTTTTACCTATGAGAAAGTACTTCTCCAAGAACCGTTGCTGTAATTGGTCCCAAGTTGTGATTAAATTAGCAGGTAAAGAATTTAGCTAGTGTTTGGCTTTATCCTTTAACGAGAATGGAAACAATCGCAACATTAAGGCCTCATTTGTGAAATTCTAGATCCTCATTGTCGAGCAAATTTCTAGAAATTCATTCAAATGCATATAAGGATCATCATGAATTACTCCATGAAATGATGGGAGCATTTGTATGGTGTTGGACTTAATCTCATAATGAGCAGCAGTGGTGTTGGGTAATTGGATACATGATGGTGATGTATATGCAGTGGGTGTAAAATAATCCTTAAGTGTTCGGTTGGGCACATTCGGGACATTAAGATTTGCCATCTCTAATGGCTCAATGTATGAATATGAATATTCAAGCCTAAGAATATGGGCAGAGGCCCTAAGTCTCCTAAGGGTCCTTTCTAGTTCAAGGTCCAAACTCCACAATTCAGGGCGACAAGAACGGCGCCCGTGCATACACTACCCACACACACACAAAAAGTTCAACTCTGTGCATTAAGTTACGAAAGCAGAATGCTAAAAGAGAAATACTTACAGCAGTTTAACGAAAACGCTTTATTCGTCTTGCCGGTGCTTGACGTGTAGACGTTGTCTCCAACCTCTGTTTGAGTTTTGACTTTCGTTTTAGCACTTTGGTGAGTGTTGCTTCTGTTTACTCACTTTAGTGATGCATTTTTTTTTTAAAACTTGGCTGCGCTCCGCTTACACTTCAATGATAGCTCCAATTTCAAACGCTCTGCACACTTAGCAACACAAAGGCATAAAATCCTAAACTAAAAATTAAAATAAGAATGTAACTTTAAATTAACTAATTTCACCAGAAGTCCTCGACAACGGCGCCAAAATTTGATGGGTCGTTGAACACACCAAAATTAAATACTAAACTATACCAAATTCAATCAGAATAATGGCAAGTCCAGGTATCGATCCATAGGGATAATTGTGAAATTAAACTAATTTAATTGTTAAATTCCTAAATTAATTTTGATAAAAAGATTGATTGTTCATAACCTAATTTAATAACAAATAAATTAAACTAAGCAATTAAATTATCAAGAATAAATGAAATTGGGTTTACTGATTTGGAGAAAAACCTAGGGCAAAGAATCCACCACTAGTCACGTAATTAGGGTTTCCAATTGAAATCAATTATGCTATGATTTGAACGGACTAATGCTTCGCAACTACAAGCTCAAAGCATTTAACAAGAAGATCATCACGTTCATTGTACGAGCACGAACTATCTCAAGTAATACGAATCGTTCACTCTAAACTAGGGTAGTGATACGACTCGTTCCTTGTAGTATGGTTCGTCTCATACATTGAATGTGAAGGAATAAAAAACTCATGTATGGATAACATTCAACAATCACAGAAAGTCAAATATTCGAAGAAATAATGAAAAATATATAAAAGAAACTTCTGAATCACCATACAAATGTTCAAACCTTTACATAATTAAAAATCAAAAAGAAAACTAAATAATTACATGACTAGGGTTTCATTAAAATCCTAGAAAAGGAGACTAGCCACTCATGGAGGAGTGAAAGGAGGTAGATGGAGAAGAAACCACCATGGGAGACATCTTTGAAACTTTTTGTTTTTCTTCCCTTCCAAACCCTAGCCTCTCTCTTTAGGTCAAATCAACTTCAGAACCCTAGAAAGGCCTTTTCCTTGCCTTTTTATACTTCTAATCTCGTCCAAACAGGTTTAAAATGTCGGGCTGACTTTCCCAGAAAAAGTCAATGCACGTGCGGGAAAGTCAACTCTCTCCAAGTTTTGTTTTTTTACCCATTTTATGCTCCGACTATGTACAACCTGATTGACATTCAACACACATAAAGTATACGGTTTGACCAGCAAGTGAAGTTAAGAGATTCTAATTAACAACCTCAATGATGTACATTTCAGTCTTAATCACAATGCATTGGAGAAGATGGAAAGTGGCTTGTATTTATTTATTTCAGCACCGTTATCTCCATTAAATTTATTTAGTCCGAATTTATCTGAATAAATATCTTTTCGATAAAAAAACTCGTGTGCGAGAGATTGCACGAGTTTTTTATCGAGAAGATATTCATTCAAACCAAACAAATTTGGCTGATAAAACATTAATCTATTGATTTAATAAATTGTTTGAATTTGTCATATTTCAAAAAATAATAATAATTAATAATCTACCGGAATTTGCTTTGACCTTTCCAAAGAAGATGGAAGTGGGAATAATCAAACACTTTTTAATTAAACACTTTAAAGTCGCTTATTGGAGCCTTCTATGGGTGGATGTGCAACCTTTTATACCATCCCATTCCATAATCGGCAGAGTTATTTAACATTACATAAGGAGAAACGTTTTTTCAATGACAAGAGTTGTGGGAGTTTTAAAATTTTAAATTCATTTTTATGATTTTTTTTAAATTATAAAAAATATTTTATTGGTTAAACTCTTATTTAATCATAACAATAAAATTCTAAATATTCTATAAATTACGCTTTTTAAAAGAAAAGTATGGTCAACTATTTCATAATTTCAATTTATGTGCTACTATATACGGAAGTAATTCACTAAAATCTAATTATTTTTTATTTTTAAAAAATTTTATTGGTTAACTCTAATTTAACCCTAATATAGCGATCCCGGGTTTTAACTCTTGTGTACAGTGATCCGGACTTGTTTCCGTGGATGTTAGTAGTTGCTTATATCTTATTTGCATCCTTTCGTACCTTGTATTTCAGTTATAGGATGTGTTGGGCAGGTTTGTTTCGGGTTGGTTGAGCTTAGGAACCAAGTGTAGTTGCCCAGATTTTTGCTTTCACGCTCGAGCGGAGCTTTTGACGCTCGAGCGGGCCTTTCGTTGTTGCTTCTCCGCTCGAGCGGGAGTTTTGATGCTCGATCGTGATTTTCCATCTTCCAGCATTTCTTCTGTAGTGTCGGACGCTCGAGCGGGCATTTTGACACTCGAGCGTGAGTTTGTGTGTGACGCTCGAGCGGGGAGTTTTATGCTCGAGCGGGGACCTGGTTCAGCAAGAAGTTCTGGAAGTGTGTATCTGCCGCTCGAGCGGGAGTCTGTGAGTGACGCTCGAGCGGGGGTTTCCATGCTCGAGCGGGGAGACTATTATATAAAATCGAGATCTGACTTTTTGGATCACTTTTTTACATCCTTTTCTCTCTCTTACTTTTCCAAAACTCCATTGTTGAGCCTCTCTCTCTAGAACCTTGCCTTCTCTCTAGGTATTGATCTAGTAGGAGTTGTTTTCTCACTTTTGGCTTTTACAAAAAAGTTGTTGATCGTCGAGGGCTATCTTTTGATCCAAGAATCTCGGGATTTGAAGCATTTTCCTTTTCTTCATCTTCTTCGTTGGGTGTCAACTTTTGAGGTAGGGATATCCTACTCCTTCTCATGAACTTTGTCTTTGAATTTTAGCATTTTGATGAGTTGGGAATTGTTGGGTAATTTTTGAGGAAGTTTGGGCCTTTGTGTAATTTTACAAAAGTTGGGGTTTTACTTATAATAAACCAATATGCATGTTTGGCATAGAGAAATGAGTTAAATGTTGGGTTATGGATGAAAATGGAACCTTTGGATTGTTATGTAACTTATGGGAAAAATGCCCTAATTACATTGTTTAGTTAATTTGTATAATTAACTTGGAGAAATAAAGAATTGAATTGAGAATGTTGAAATTGAACGTGTATGGAATTAAAGGGTGTAGTTGGATTCATTCATCCCTCACCTAGTAGGAATGTCGATTATATATCCATTTGGTGCATTTATTTTCGGTATAGAAATAACTGCTTTGGGCTATCGGTGGGAGATAGTCTCGATTGTTGTAGACAATGCATGATGATTAGGCAAACTAAAACTAATCGATTGAATATACTATTGAATATAGCGATTAGAATAATACATCAACTCTATGTATTGATTGATTGTATATGATCTATGTTTATATACATGCGTTGTGTGGGAGGAGATAGGGGATGTACTTCACGGTTTAGGGGAAGATAGGGGATGGACCTCTAAACCGGATTATGTGTGACATTGATACAACACTACAATGTGTATCAAGTATTGATTATGGAAGTGTTCGAATTGTTTGATATAGCACTAAAATGTATATTGTTATCAATTGTGAAGTATAGAAGTGATTCTATGTTGTGTTGATACATCACCGAGATGTGTATCCTTCGTAAAGTGTGGAAATGGTTTATGTGTTATTGATACAGCATTGAAATGTGTATCCACCATGAATTTTGAAAGTGTTTTAAAGATGAGTCTAAGTCTCATTAAGTTATTTGGGTAAGTGTTGAGCCTTGTTTTCAAACTCAAAGTTGAGAAAGAAATGGGAAATAAAATGTAACATGGACTTAATGTCATGAAACCGGAATGCGATATAAGTGGATGTATCTGTGTTGACCATCTATCAACTGCTAATCTTTTAGTCATTGTTCATAGCTGGTTTAGTGTATTTCTACTGGGCGTTGGCTCACCCTATATGGGATATTATTTTCAGGTACAGGTAGCATGTCATCTCCAAGGACATAGCTTGGATGATGATGAGAGTTGAAGACTCTTTTTGTTTATTTTGTTTATATTACATGTATATCAAGCCAAGGGCTTCTTTTGTATAGAGTTAGTACTCTTCTTTTGTGCAACTAAGTGTTAACTTGGAAAGCTGTAAGCCTGTAGGGCATTTGCTTTTGTTGTTAACATGTAATACTATTGTAAGAATTACTCTGATGAATAGAAGAATATTTATCTTTTATGTCAACGCATGTCTAAATTGATAGGTTCTAATGTTATTATTTTGAGGGCGTTACACCTGACAATTAAACTCTAATTAATCCATAAATTATGACTTCTAAAATGAAAGTAAGCTAAATTATTTTAAAATTTAAATTTGTGTGCCACTAATATGGAGGCAATTCAAAAAAATCTAATTATAATCATAAGAAAAACTCTAATTGTTCCATAATTTATGATTTCAATATATATATATATATATATTTCTATTTCAAGATTTAAAATTATGTGTCATCTTTTTAATGACAAGGCTTGTGGGAGCTCTAAACCCTCAAACTAAATTTTATGATTTTTAAAATAATAAAAAATATTCTATTGGTTAAACTCTTATTTAATCATAACAATAAAACGTTAATTATTCCATAAATTACGATTTTTAAAAAGAAAGTATACTTAACTATTTCAAAATTTAAATTTGTGTCATACTCTATATAAGAGCAATTCACTAAAATCTAATTATTTTTTATTTTTAAAAAATTCTATTGGTTAACTCTAATTTAACCATAACAATTAAACTCTAATTATTCCATAAATTACGACTTCTAAAAGGAATGCATGCTCAATTATTTTAAAATTTAAATTTCTGTGTCACTACTGTGGAAGCAATGCACTAAAACATAATTATAATAATAAAAAAAACTCTTATTATTCCATAATTTATGATTTTTAAATATATACAATAAAACTCCAATTATTCCATAAATTACGATTTTTAAAAAGAAAGTATGCTCTACTATTTCAGAATTCAAATTTATGTGCTACTATATATGGAAGCAATTCACTAAAATCTAATTATTTTTTATTTTTAAAAAAGTCTATTGGTTAACTCTAATTTAACCAAAACAATTAAACTCTAATTATTTCATAAATTACGACTTCTAAAACGAAAGTATGTTCAATTCTTTTAAAATTTAAATTTGTGTGCCACTAATATGGAAGCAATTCACTAAAAGCTAATTATAATCATAAAAAAACACAAATTATTCCACAATTTATGATTTTTACATATATATATATATATTTTTTCTATTTCAAGATAAGGCTTGTGAGAGCTCTAAACTCTCAAACTAAATTTTATGATTTTTTAAATAATAAAAAACATTGTATTGGTTAAACTCCTATTTTATCATAACAATAAAACTCTAATTATTCCATAAATTACGATTTTTAAAAGAATAGTATGCTCAACTAATTCAAAATTTAAATTTGTGTGCTACTCTATATAGAAGCAATTCACTAAAATTGAATTATTTTTTATTTTAAGAAAAAGTCTATTGGTTAACTCTAATTTAATCATAACAATTAAACTCTAATTATTCCATAAATTACGAATTGCAAAAGGAAAGTATGCTTAATTATTTTAAAATTTAAATTTT
Organism: Camellia lanceoleosa; assembly: GCA_025200525.1. Classification (NCBI taxonomy): domain Eukaryota; kingdom Viridiplantae; phylum Streptophyta; class Magnoliopsida; order Ericales; family Theaceae; genus Camellia; species Camellia lanceoleosa. Next base: position 7,500,910 of record CM045765.1, read on the forward strand.
TGTATCACTAATATGGAAGAAATTCACTATGAACTAATTATAATCATAAAAAAAAACTCTAATTATTCCATAATTTATGGTTTTTAAATATATACAATAAAACTCTAATTATTCCATAAATTACGATTTTTAAAAGGAAAGTATGCTTAACTATTTCAAAATTTAAATTTGTGTGCTACTATATATGGAAGTAATTCATTAAAATCCAATTATTTTTTATTTTAAAAAAAGTCTATTGGTTAACTCTAATTTAACCAATACAATTAAACACTAATTATTTCATAAATTATGACTTCTAAAAGGAAAGTATGCTCAATTATTTTAAAATTTAAATTTGTGTGCCACTAATATGGAAGCAATTCACTAAAATCTAATTATAATCATAAAAAAAAACACTAATTCTTCCATAATTTATGATTTTTAAATATATATATATATATATTTCTATTTCAACATTTAAAATTATATGTCATCTTTTTAATGACAATGCTTGTGGGAGCTCTAAACCATCAAACTATATGATTTTCTGATTTTTTAAATAATAAAAAACATTCTATTGGTTAAACTCTTATTTAATCATAACAATAAAACTCTAATTATTCCATAAATTACGATTTTTAAAAGAATAGTATGCTCAACTAATTCAAAATTTAAAATTGTGTGCTACTCTATATAGAACCAATTCACTAAAATCTAATTATTTTTTATTTTTTTTTTTAAAAAAAAGTCTATTGGTTAACTCTAATTTAACCATAACAGTTAAATCTAATCATTTCATAAATTACGACTTCTAAAAAGAAAGTATGCTCAATTATTTTAAAATTTAATTTTGTGTGTCACTAATATGGAAGTAATTCACTAAAATCTAATTATAACATAAGAAAAAAACTAAAATTATTCCGTAATTTATGATTTTTAAGTATATACAATAAAACTCTAATTATTTTATAAATTACAATTTTTAAAAGGAAAGTATGCTCAATTATTTCAAAATTTAAATTTGTGTGCTACTATATATGGAAGCTATTCACTAAAATCTAACTATTTTTTATTTTTAAAAAAGTCTATTGGTTAACTCTAATTTAACCATAACAATTAAATTCTAATTATTCCATAAATTATGATTTCTAAAACAAAAGTATGCTCAATTATTTTTAAATTTAAATTTGTGTGCCACTAATATGGAAGCAATTCTCTAAAATCTGATTATAATGATAAAAAAAACTCTAATTATTCCATAATTTATGATTTACATATATATATATATATATTTCTATTTCAAGATTTAAAATTATGTGTCATCTTTTTAATTACAAGGCTTGTGGGGGCTCTAAATCCTCAAACTAAATTTTATAACTTTTTGATTTTTTAAATTATAAAAAACATTCTATTGGTTACACTCTTATTTAATCATAACAATGAAACTCTAATTACTCCATAAATTATATTTTTTAAAGGAAAGTATGCTCAACTATTTGAAAATTTAAATTTGTGTGCTATTATATATAGAAGCAATTCACTAAAATTTAATTATTTTTTATTTTATGAAAAGTCTATTGGTTAACTCTAATTTAACTATAAGAATTCAACTCTAATTATGAAATCATAACAATGAAACTCTAATTACTCCATAAATTATATTTTTTAAAGGAAAGTATGCTCAACTATTTGAAAATTTAAATTTGTGTGCTATTATATATAGAAGCAATTCACTAAAATTTAATTATTTTTTATTTTATGAAAAGTCTATTGGTTAACTCTAATTTAACTATAAGAATTCAACTCTAATTATTTCATAAATTACAACTTCTTAAATGAAAGTATGCTCAATTATTTTAAAAGTTAAATTTGTGTGTCACTAATTTGGAAGCAATTCAATAAAATCTAATCATAATCATAAAAAACTCTAATTATTCCATAATTTATGATTTTTAAACATATATAATAAAACTCTAATTATTCCATAAATTACGATTTTTAAAAGGGAAGTATGCTCAACTATTTCAAAATTTTACTTTGTGTGCTACTATATATGGATGCAATTCACTAAAATCTAATTACTTTTTATTTTAAAAAAGTCTATTGGCTAACTCTAATTTAACCATAACAATTAAACTCTAATTATTCCATAAATTACTAGTTAACTCTAATTTAACCAGAAGAATTAAACTTTAATTATTCTATAAATTACTACTTCGAAAAGGAAATTATGCTCAATTATTTTAAAATTTAAATTTGTGTGTCACTAATACCGAAGCAATTCACTAAAATCTAATTATAATCATAAAAAAAAACTCTAATTATTCCATAAATTATGATTTTTGAAAGGAAAGTATGCTCAACTATTTCAAAATTTAAATTTCTGTACTACTCTATATAGAAGCAATTCATTAAAATATGATTATTTTTCATTTAAAAAAAAGTCTATTAGTTAACTCTAATTTAACCATAACAATCAAACTCTAATTCTTCCATAAATTACTATTTCTAAACGGAAAGTATGCTCAATTATTTTAAAATTTAAATTTGTGTGCCACTAATATGGAAGCAATTTACTAAAATCTAATTATAATCATAAAAAAACTTTAATTATTACATACTTTTTGATTTTTAAATATATATATATATATATGTATTTCTATTTCAATATTTAAAATTATGTATCATCTTTTTAATGACAAGGCTTGTGGGAGCTCTAAACCCTCAAACTAAATTTCTTGATTTTTTGATTTTTTAAATAATAAAAAACATTCTATTAGTTAAACTCTTATTTAATCATAACAATGAAACTCTAATTATTCCATAAATTACGATTTTTAAAAAGAAAGTATGTTCAACTATTTTAAAATTTAAATTTGTGTGCAACTATATATAGAAGCAATTCACTAAAATCTAATTATTTCTTATTTTAAAAAAAGTTTATTGGTTAACTCTAATTTAACCGTAACAATTAAACTTTAATTATTTCATAAATTACGACTTCTAAAAGGAAAGTATGCTCAATTATTTTAAAATTTAATTTTGTGTGTCACTAATATGGAAACAATTTACTAAAATCTAATTATAATCATAAAAAAAACTCTAATTATTCCATGATTTATTATTTTTAAATATATACAATAAAACTCAAATTATTCCATACATTAATATTTTTAAAAGGAAAGTATGCTCAACTATTTCAAAATTTAAACTTGTGTGCTACTATATATGAAAGCAATTCATTAAAATCACTACAAGAAAAATCATTTTTGGCGACTAAATTTTTAGTCGCCAAAAGTCCGCTTTTAGTCGCCGAAAGTCGAGTTTTAACTTTCAGCGACTAATTTTTTTAGTCGCCCCTTTTGTCGCGCATATGTGGTCGCGAGAGGTATCGGCGACTAAACTTTTTTTAGTCGGCAAAAAAGAGCTCTTTAGCGACCAACTGTTTAGTCGCCATTGGTGCTTTACACTTTTTAAAATCACACATTTAGCGACTAATATTTTAGTCGCCAATAGTCCATGAATCGCCGACTAAACTATTTTGTCGCCCAAAATAACACTTTTGGCGACTAAAAGTTTAGTCGCCAAAGGTCCTTCCGTAAAAATAAAAATAAAAAAATTCTTTGGTTTTTCTGAGATTCGAATCGTGAACCATTCCAACTGGCAACACCTTTACCAACACACTCCCTCCACTATGCCACTTGAACATCACATGACTATATATGCAATATATATTATTTATATACTATTTTGACTGGTATTCATACAAAACCATATATGTAAATATAATTATTTTTATTGAATATAATTTATGTAAAAAATAAATTATTTATTCAAAAAAAATGTAGGCCACTTTTGGCGACTAAATCAATTATTTAGTTGCCAATTCTATGATTTTTGGGCTACTAATTAATTTGTTGTCGCTAAAAAAATATGTTTAAATTAAAAATAGCACTTTTGGTGACTAAATCTGTTTTTAGTCTCCAAAAACGTCCCGTTTTGGCTACTAACTTGAATTTTAGTCGCCAATTCACTGTTTTTAGCTACTAATTTTTTTTGTAGCCAAAAACCTTCATTTTCAGCGACTAATCTTTTTTTAGTCGGCAAAACACCTATAATAGGCGACTAAAATGGTTTTTAGTCGCCAAAACCATCACTTTTGGCTACTAAATTATTTTAGTCGCCAAAAACCGTTGCTTTTGGCTACCAAACAACCTTTAGTCGGTAAAACTGCTACATTCGGTGACCAACAAACAATTTAGTCGCTAAAACCCTGGTATTCGGCGACTAATTCATTTTAGTCAGCAAAAGTCTTCATTTTTGGTGACTAAATCCAATTTAGTTGCCATTTGGGCAACTTTCAACGACGAAATTCTGAATTTTAGTCGCCATTTGTGCTTTTTGTTGTAGTGAATCTAATTACTTTTTATTTTTAAAAAAGCCTATTGGTTAACTCTAATTTAACCATAACAATTAAACTCTAATTCTTCCATAAATTACGATTTCTAAAAGGAAAGTATGCTCAATTATTTTAAAATTTAAATTTGTGTGCCACTAATATGGAAGCAATTTACTAAAATCTAATTGTAATCATGAAAAAAAAAAAAAAAAAAACTCTAATTGTTCCATAATTTTTGATTTTTAAATATATATATATATATATGTATATATATTTCTATTTCAAGATTTAAAATTATGTGTTATCTTTGTAATAACAAGTCTTGTGGGAGTTCTAAGCCCTCAAACTAAATTTTATGATTTTTTTTTTGTTTTTTAAATAATAATAAACATTCTATTGGTTAAACTCTTATTTAATCATAATAATAAAACTCGAATTATTCCATAAATTACGATTTTTAAAAGGAAAGTATGCTCAACTATTTCAAAATTTAAATTTGTGTGCTACTATATATAGAAGCATTTCACTAAAATCTAATTATAATTATAAAAAAACTCTAATTATTCCATAATTTATGATTTTTAAATATATATATATATATATATTTTTCTATTTCAAGATTTAAAATTACATGTCATTAAATATGATAAATAATTCAACAGAATCTAAAACTTATAGAAACTTTTCAAATGGTCACGTTATTTATGTTATACTTAATATAGAATTTCTTTTCAAAATTTATAATAATACTCCTTTCAAAATTCAATATCTTAAGCTTTTATATTTACATTTTGTTATTTATTTATTTCCAAACTCACATACTAAGTTTCTTAATTAATTTTTATTTATTATTAAAAAAATTTAAAAAAAAATCTATTGGGTAAACACTTTCTCAACAATAAAAATATAATTATCTGATGATACAGCGAGTTCTAGACAGAACGGGTCGGACTGATCCACGCTTCTCCAATCGGTATTCGAGTGATCAAGCCCACTAGAGAACCTGCACAAGAGTTCAACGGGGAACGGGGAGTCCCCCAGTGAACCCTCCGACGAGCAAGTTAGAAAGAGAAGTGGATAGTAGAGATAGATTAGAGATAGAAAAACTTAACCTTCTTCTTATCTTCAACATCTGCTTATATCCTCTGGTAATCATTTCGTTGTCCCTTCTGACCTGTCACCTTGGCCGAAAGTCTATGCTGTAGCTTACTTTGTTGTTCGGGGAGGCGTCTTTGTCCCGAGCGGGTTATCGCAATAAATCTTTGTAAGGGGCCTCATTAATGGCGATGTGCCGTGACAATAACTTTGCAGATCTTTGTCTTTCCATCTCCTCCCTTGCCGAATCCTCTTCCAGCGGTTGCGGCCCCAGGTTCAGGGAAAACAACTTTGAAGACAGGACCAACTCGTCCCACCTTACCCCCTTCTCTTCCCTCCATTCCCTCACCCTCTTCACACGGTCCTCCGCCGCCTTGTCTAACTTGGGCTCGACCGATTTGGTGGGCACCTTCCACGTCGTGCAAACCCCAACTCCAGCATTCGCCGTCATGAAGAACCATCTTGGCCTCCACTCCTTCATCGAAGATGGAAGACCCGCCACCAACCCTCGCCCTGCCACTGCTTGCAGAGTCACCCAGGTTTCCTGCTGACCGGAGGCCTTGTAGCAGTAGAAGAACTCGTCTACTGACATGACCGTTCCACCTGTCGCCTCCAGCCAGGCGCTCGCGCACGCCATTACTATCTTCCAGGTGTTCAGCATCAGTTGCCCTGGCGCCATCCCTAACTTATTTAACACCTCCACCACTACTTGGGGGAGAGGTAGCCTCAAACCCCCTCGCAGCGCTTCCTTGTACAAACTGAACTTGCCCGGCCGCACATTTGATGCCCTCTCCTTGGATTCGAGCAGTCTTAGCCCTATCTCCGACGGAATTTGATACTTCTTCCTTATTTCCTCCAGCTCCTTCATTGTCAGCACGGATCTGTCCGGTTTGGTGTACCAATGGTCCGGCTCCATCTGACTAATCGGTCTTGCGACGAAAATCATTGTCCTGGGGCGAGCCCGCACAGCCTGAATCGTTTCCTCCCCCTCCCTACGCTCTGTACAGTATTGTTCCGCCAAATCTACCACATCATCGTCACCCAATGGATCAGCCCTTGTTTCCTCTTAGGCCATCTCTCTCGTGTGTCTGCGAATAGCTTCGGATGCGGGTGCAAGAAAATTCACAAAGTGTTGCAAGAGTGTATCGCTAGTAACGAAGGAGTTTACACTTGGAATGTTTTGATTTTTTGCAAAAAAGTACATAAAGCGAATAATACCAAAGGCCCAAGGCTTACCTGTGCTCCAAGGGTCACAATTAATTTTCGCCAGTTTGAAAATTTTCAACAATCCGCCAAAACTGTCTTTTCAATACCCTATAGTGACCTATCGTTTCACTTATTGCCTAACGCCTAACCCCCCTACTACGAGATTCTGCCACGTACAATCACAATCCATTGCCCTTCCCTCTTCTCCCTTCCTTGTCTATTCCATTTCACTTCAACACATGCCCCGCCGCCTCTCGAGCCCCGCACCACACCATCCACCTTTCGCGGTCGGCCCTCCTCATGGTCGGTCCCTCCACTCGGCCACCCTTCGTGGTCGGCCCTCCTTTTGGTCGGTCCCTCCACTCAGCCACCTTTCGCGGTCATCCCTCCTCATTGTCGATCCCTCCACTCGGCCACCCTTCGTGGTCAGCCCTCCTTTTGGTCGGTCCCTCCACTCAGCCATCCTTCGCGGTCGGCCCTCCTCATGGTCGGTCCCTCCACTAGGCCACCCATCGGCGTCAGCCCTCCTCATGGTTGGTCCCTCCGCTCGGCCACCCTTCGCGCTCGGCCCTCCTCCTGGTCGGTCACCCCTCTCGATCGGCCTTCACCCTACCGGTCTCTCACATCCTTCATTCTCTTCATTATTCCTTTCGTTGGACTAAAGCTGCACTTGGGAATGGGAGACTACTGACATGGGTAAGCCCATAAAGATTATAGCCCACCATTTAGGGCCCAATACATATCTCAAATACTAGAGCCCAGCACTGCTGAAGCCCCATGTAGCAATAAGAACCAATGACATCAAGACACATGGCAAGAGAATGGCAAGCCACATCAGCAGACAAAGATCTACAAAGTTATTGCCACGGCACATCGCCATTAATGAGGCCCCTTACAGCATTTATTGTGATAACCCCTCTCCGTCGGGACAGCACGCCCTCCCCCTGAACAAGGTAAGCTATAGCATAGACTTTCGGCCAAGGTGACAGGTCAGAAGAGACAACGAAATGATTACCAGAGGATATAAGCAGACGTTGAAGACAAGAAGAAGGTTAAGTTTTTCTATCTCTAATCTATCTCTACTATCCACTTCTCTTTCTAACTTGCTCGTCGGAGGGTTTGCTGGGAGACTCCCCGTTCCCCGTTGAACTCTTGTGCAGGTTCTCTGGTGGGCTTGATCACTCGGATACCGGTTGGAGAAACGTGGATCAGTCCGACCCGTTCCGTCTAGAACTCACTGTATCATCACTATCTAATGATTTATTAATTTAAATGGAAAGTATACTAGCCCATGTCAAAATTCAATTGTGTGCCATATAACTATTAAAAAAATATATAATTTGCTCATAATTTATGACTTTTAAAACAAAAAGACTAAATCAATTTTAAATTTGTGTATCACAAATTATGATAAGTAATTCACATCTCCCATAAATCTTCTCTCTTGCATTTATTGGATTCGGGTCAAATTAGAGTCGATGTTCATCAAGTGTTGTAACTGTTAGTGATGGTGCAATTGTGAAAAGTTCAATTGATAAATTTTTTCATTGTAAGCTTATGTTTTTTTATAAAGATCAATTTCTAATCTTTAGCCTCTTACATCCTTATTTCTATTATGCATCTAACAATTATGTTAATTTCTAAAAATTTATTGCATGCTTATTTAATCTAAGTGTATTTTATAAAATAAATCTCCAATCTTTTCGGTTGAGGTTCAACGGTTTAAAATCTATATTTATCAAATACGTAAATATGGATGATAGAGGCTATTGAGAAAATGTGCATGTTTATTAAAAAATTTTCATTGTAAGTTTCTTTTTCTTTTGGATGATGCATATGGTTATAATATTACTTATGCATTTATGTTTTGTAATTTCCATGATTTCATATTTCAAAATTTTTGTAAGGTTTGCTTTTAATTTTCAGATTTTATAGTTAGTGCACTTTTTCTTAAATAATGTTATTATATATTTATGTTATATTTTATTGTGTGACTAGGCTTTTTTTGTTGTAATTTTAAATTATAATTTATTTGATATTTTATAGCTTATTTGGCTAAAAAATAGAGGTTTTTAAACTACAATTTGTAACTTTTTTTTTTTTTAAAACTTATTTGAAATCCTTAAATATATATGAACATAAAAGTCTCATATCTTTTGGCTTAGTAATAACTTTTGAGGCATTATATATATTTACACAATGAAAATGTTATATAGATTATCAAAAGTCACATTGCACCAAATAAATTTACAACTTATTTTAAGTTAATAATTTGAAATTTTACTTATAATTTATAAGTATTTTATGGGTCATGCCAAACATTAAACAGAATTTTAAAAATACAAGGTGCATTTAGATTAGGGCCTAGGTTACATAAGTTTAATATTGACTGTGAACATGGTGTACTAACATGTGAATAGTTTTCTTAAATAAATATTTGCCAAAATTTTGAATGAGAAATTTTTGTTTAAAAATATTTTGATGATTAGATTTAAAGCATACTTGATAAAACTTAATTATTAATTTTGTAATGCTAAAAGTTTTAATAAAGTATAAAATTTTTAAATTACGTAAATTTTAAATGTGAAAAATGCTTGGAGTATTTGAAAATATTAAATTTATTCATAAATATTAAATATTAAATTTATTCATAAATATTAAATTTTCAAATACTAGAAGAACTATTTGATTAAGTATAGAATTTTTTTTTAATAAAAATGGTTTATTAATAAAGTTATTTCATACATATTTATAATGTATCATGTCTATTTTTTTTTTTTTTTTTAAAGCTTGTGATTAACTCTTAAAAATTTATAAAATTCTTATTTGAAATGTGGATTATGCATAAATTTATTAAAAAATGAGATTTTTTTTTTAATAAAGTCACGTATAGTACATGCGTTACCTTTTATTTGAACCATGCTAACTATAAGCTAAGTAGTCATTATGAAACTTTTTACCTACTAAATAAATATTGAGATTTAGGTACTAGTTATTAAAATGGTCTAACACAGTTTCAATCAAATACACAATAAAAAAACTTAGGCCTATGGACTAGAGTTAAATTGTTTTATATACATATTCAGTTTAATTTATTTGTTTAGTATATTAGCTCTAAATTTTTTTAATATAAAACAATTAAAAGATATAAAAAATTAAAAATTAAAAAATCTATATGGAGTTCAAATTAAGAAAATGGCTATAGGGTTTGCAAAATGTTCAATTGGTCTAACTTTTAAAATATTAGTAAATATAATTAACTAATATTTAATGAGACTATTTTAGAGGTTATACCTAACAGCCTAACAGGATCGAAATCATCGAAATCTTATTTGAGGAGTGGGTTGAACATTGGGGTCCTTGATACTCTATTGTTTTTTCTATTTTTTATTTATTTTTCAATTTTGATTTATTGATAAGGTAATTGATTTTACATAATAGATATGAGATAATTGGTAAATTGAAAAACTAAAATTATGAAATTCATCAAGACGAAACATATTTATATTTTATCGTAAATATAATTATTATATGGGAACTAATTAATGTTTAATAAATTTTATTTTATATTATAAATAAAGTTTTTAACTCCGCCACCGGTCCCAAGCCCGGGTTAAGGAGGAGGGTTGTGTGTTAGGTAGCCGACAGCCAACACGTAAAAAAGTCGCTCGGATCCCTTATGAAAATGAATCCTACTTTGAATTGTTTAAATACTAGGTCGTTCCCCTCAAGTGACGCGTTGCGCCTGCCTCCGGGTGTTTTAAAAAGTGAGCAAGGGGCGCCGCATCGACGCCTGGGTGCGGTGAAAAATGGGCAAAGGTTTCCGCGTTTTTCTGGACGAGCGCGGATAAAGAAGCTAGTCCAAGATTATAGGTTTAGGGTAGCCACTTGGAACATAGGAACCTTAACTGGTAGGACGATGGAATTGGTAAATGTTATGATTAGGAGGAGACTTAGTATAGCTTGCATACAAGAAACTAAGTGGACGGGAGAGAAAACTAGGGAAATTGAGGATACTGATTTTAAACTTTATTATAGTGGTAAGGATAGACGCAGGAATGGGGTAGGAATCATAATTGCCAAGGGTCTTGTGGAAAGTGTGGTGGCGGTCACTAGGAAAGGAGGTAGGGTTATGCTAGTTAAACTAGTTATTAGAGGGAATATAGTGAACATTATTAGCGCTTACGCTCCTCAAGTAGGGTTAGATGATAAGACTAAGAGGGATTTTTGGGAGTAAATGGATGAGATCTTATAGGAGATACCCGTAGGAGAGAACCTGGTTATAGGTGGAGATTTTAATGGCCATGTGGGCATAGATAAACTAGGTTATGAAATGGTGCATGGTGGATACGATTTTGGTGACAGAAATGAGGCTGGAGAGAGAATCTTAGATTTTGCGTTGGCTTCCGACATGGTGGTGGCCAATACTATGTATAAGAAGAGGGAGGAGCATTTGATAACCTTTAAGAGTGGATTAGTTAAGAGCCAAATAGATTACTTCTTAGTGAGAAAAGTAGATTGCCTAAAATGCAATGATTGTAAGGTGATTCCTGGAGAGAGTCTGGTCTCTCAACATAGGATTTTGGTACTAGATTTATGTTTTAGAGGGCAATACCAAGCTAGGAAGGATGGTGGGCGTCGTAGGACGAGATAGTGGGACCTAAAAGGGGATAAGCTAGAAATATTTAAGAATCGAATGGATAAGGAAGGTACTTGGGACTTAGAAGGTGATGCTAACACTATGTGGAATTCGATGGCCAATTGTATGAGGAGAATCTCAAGGGAAGTGCTTGGAGAGTCGAAAGGAACGGGACCCAGCTCTAGGCAAACTTGGTGGTGGAGGGAAGAGGTTCAAGCGGTAGTTAAGGCAAAAAAAGAGTGCTTTAAAAAGTGGCAGAAGGATAGAACTGAGGAAAACCTTAAGAGCTATAGATTGGCTAATAAGGAGGTCAAGAAAGTAGTGAGAGAGACTAAGTTGAAAGCTTACGATGACCTATACACTAGACTAGATAGTAAGGAGGGAGAGAAGAGGGTATACAAACTTGCTAAGATACGGGAGAGGAAAACAAGAGATTTTAATCAAGTAAAGTACATCAAGAATGAGGATTCTAAGGTATTGGTGAAGGATGATGAGATTAAGGAAAGATGGAAGAATTATTTTGAGAAACTATTAAATGAGGAACATGGAAGTATGACAATAGGGGAAGAAATAGCCAGTAATATGATAAACCAAGACTATAGGTTCTATCGCAGGATTAGGAAGTGGAGATTGCACTTAAGAAGATGAAAGCAAATAAGGCTTTAGGACCCGATGATATCCCTATTGAAGTTTGGAAGTGTTTGGGTAAAAAGGGAGTTACTTGGTTGACTAGGTTGTTTAGCAAAATTTTGTTGACTAGGAACATGCCAGATGAGTTGAGGAAAAGTATTTTAGTGCCAATCTATAAGAATAAAGGTGATGTCCAGAATTGTAACAACTAAAGAGGAATCAAGCTAATGTGTCATATAATGAAAGTGTGGGAGAGGGTAATGGAACGCCGATTGCGAGACATAACAGAGGTGTCAGAGAATCAATTTGGGTTTATGCCTGGTAAGTCAACAATGGAAGCGATCTATCTTTTGAGGAGAGTAGTAGAAAAGTATAAAGAAAAGAAAAGAGACATTCATATGGTGTTTATCGACCTTGAGAAAGCATATGACAGTGTGCCCCGAGATATAATATAGTGGGTGTTAGAGAAGAAAGGGGTGACAAAAGGCTGCATTGACGTGATTAGAGACATGTATGAAGAGGTGGTGACCACTATTAGATCGCCAGCTGGAGAGACAAATGAATTTCCTATCACTGTAGGGTTACACCAAGGATCTACCTTAAGTCCTTATCTTTTTGCTTTAGTTATGGACGAGTTGACGATAAATATTCAGGATGACGTACTATGGTGTATGCTTTTTGCAGACGATATTGTGTTAGTGGATGAGACTAGAGAAGGAGTTAACACAAAGTTGGAGATTTGGAGGAAAGCTCTTGAATCTAAAGGATTCCGGATAAGCAGAACTAAGACAGAGTACATGGAGTGTAAATTTAGTAACAGTAACAATGAAAGCAGAGGAGAAGTGAAGATTGAGAACCAAGAACTGCCTAAGAGTGAACATTTTTGTTATTTAGGGTCGATTATCACAACAGTGGGAGAGATTGATGCAGATGTGGCCCATAGGATTAAGGCGGGATGGTGTAAGTGGAGAAGTGCGTCTAGGGTATTGTGCGATAAACGAATACCCACTAGACTAAAAGGTAAGTTTTATAGAACTGCTATTAGACCAGCTATGTTGTATGGGACAGAGTGTTGGGCAACCAAGAAACAACATGTAGATAAGATGAGTGTGGCTGAGATGAGGATGTTAAGGTGGATGTGTGGTAAGACTAGACAAGACAGGATTAGGAATGAGTGTATTCAAGAATGGGTAGGAGTAGCACCGATAGAAGATAAGTTGAGAGAGAATCGTTTGAGATAGTTTGGTCATATTCAACGGAGACCAATAGAGGCAGTAGTGAAGAGATGCGATGCTGTAACGGTAGATGGAAGTCTCAGGGGACGGGGTAGGCCTAGATTAACATTGACTAGCATTATAAATAGAGATATGAATCTACTTAATTTGACTAATGAAATGGCCTTTGATAGGACCGTGAAGAAGAAGGAGTCATGTAGCCGACCCATTTGATGGGACTTAAGGCTTAGTTTGGTTTGGTTTGGTATTATAAATAAAGTTTTTGTTATAATTTAATTTTAAAAATAATTTTTAATTATTTATTTTTATCCATGCATAGCACGGTATTATACTAGTTACAACATAAATAAATGGATAAATTAACCTAATCTTGGGTGGTGGGATTCTAACTTCTAACCTATTTAAGGCTCGTTTGAGAATATGCTCATGTAGTTGGCTATTTAATTTTTTACAAAAAGACATTATAAATAAATAAATAAAAAATAAAGTGATAAAATATTTTATTTTAATAATTATTTTAGCCTTCTAAATCTCCAATAAATATAAAATTATGACATTTTTAAATTACACTTATCGTTTAATGTGTCTGTAAATTAGTGATGTAAATATGAGATTCATTATTCCAATAGTGGTGCAATATATCATAAATAAAAATGGTTAAAGCAAATGACAAACATATCATTATTAGTGATATACAAATAAAAAATTAATATTTTTGTTTTTCATCTTTTACTTAAAACAAAAGATCCACTAAGATGAAAAATTTATTAAAAATCACTTTTATTTATAAATATGTCATTGTGGTATTATTCTTGTAACAAATTATATATAAATTTAAACACTATAGTTTAGCATTTCCATTATCTAAATGAAAGAAAACATGAGAGGTCCTCATCCTAATTTTAAGATGTCTTCATATGATTTGAAATTGGTCCCATGTGCTTAGTTCTCTTGTCTCATGGGTTTCTAATTCAAAAGCCTTGATTGCTCTTTTCAAGAGAGTAATCAATTGATTTTTATTTTATTTTACCTTTAAATTTATCAACTAGGGAAAATGATTGGAGTTTACATGGAGTCTAGGAATCACACATAAAAGTTATATTTGTTTAGGTGGATTATATTAGATGCCATTACTCTCAATGCTATAAAGAGAAATTGACAAATCTCTATCAATTTTTACAATAAATAATTAATCTCAACATCTGCACTTCTTTTAAGATTCAATAGTCCCCTTATATGAGATACTATTAGGCTCTTAACTTTCTTTAACTGAACATTAAATTATGTATTTTATTGAATTAATAATCCAAATCTGAAGGAATATCCACCCATCCCACTCTAAAAAAAAAAAGGAAAGGAATATCCACCTAAACAAACATAACCAAATAACTTCAACCTTAATCCAAAATTAACATCAGAATCCATTGGAAAAATACTAGGCTGAGCAAGCATACAAGCAAGTGTGCACAGAAACAAACATAAACCAAATTAAAGCATTTAAAAGGGATCTTAGTTGACAACATTAGTCACAAATTTAATAAATTACATTGATCTCCCTAAAATTTAGAAAAAATACAAATAACTTTATAGTTTTGATAATTCTATTGATTTACAAGGTTAAACGGACTGAAATTAACGCAAAATAGTATGAAAATATGATAACTAATAAAGAAAAATATATGTTTCAATGTAAAATAAATGATAATATTATTTTTATATTCATGTGACTAACAAATTATTTGGGTATGATTGGGTCTTTATGAGGGGTCTTTGTTCTAATTTCACTTCGCCACTAAAGCTTGTTTGCCTACAGAAATTCAATACTATTAAGAAAATACCATGGAATGAAATGAAGTTGATGATAATAAATGGAATGGGTAAATGTCAAAGGAGTGGAAACGGAGGTGGAGCATTTAGGTAGTCTCCCATGAAACTGTCCAAATTGGGAGGCCCTCTTTTGGCTGGAAAGTTTGCATCACGGTTAGCTGATCCATATACATAACAAAAAGATCTTAGTTGAGGAGCAACCACTACAACAAACAACACTTTCGGCGACCAAAAAACCATTTTTCGTCGCTGAAAGTAGGAGAATTGGCGACTAAAATGGAATTAGTCGCCAAAATTGATCACTTTTGCCGACTAAAACAGTTTAGTCGCCAAATGCATAGTTATTGGCTACTAAAATCAATTTCGTAGCCAAAAGTAGGGGTTTTGGCGACTAAAATTCAGTTTAGTCGCCAAAAGTGGAGATTGTTGGCTACTAAAAAAAATTAGTAGCTAAAAGGAGGGGTTTTGCCGACTAAAAGTCACTTTAGTCGCCAAAAGTGGATGTTTTTGGCTACTAAAAAAAGTTAGTAGCTAAAAAGTGGGGTTTTGCCGACTAAAAACTCACTTTAGTCGCCAAAAGTGGATGTTTTTGGCTACTAAAAAAAATTAGTAGCTAAAAGGAGGGGTTTTGCCGACTAAAACTCACTTTAGTTGCCAAAAGTGGCCTAAATTTTTTTTTAGTAAATAATTTATTTTTTACATAAATTATATTGAATTAAAATAATTATATATATATATATTATTTTGTATTAATACCGGTTAATATACTATATAAATAATATATATTGTATATATATTCATGTGAAGTTGTAGTGGTATAGTGGAGGGAGTGTGTTGCAAAAAGGCTTGGAATGTGGGACGGTTGGGGTTCAAAACTCAGGAAAAGCAAAAAAAAAGTGGGTTTTTTTTTTTTTTTTCGTCGAAAACACCTTTGGCGACTAAAAATTTAGTCGCCAAAACTCTTTATTTTGGCGACTGAACCGTTTAGTCGGTGATTGAGTGACTATTGGCGACTAAATTATTAGTCGCTACAGACCTGATTTCCAAAAGTGTAAAACACTATTGGCGACTAAATTATTGGTCGCTAAAGACCTATCTTTTGGCGACTAAACAAGTTTTAGTCGCCAATACCTACGCCGACCACGTATACGTGACAAATGTGGCGACTAAAGAATTTTGTCGGGAAAAGTCAAATTTCGACTTTCGGCGACTAAAAACAGACTTTTGGCGACTAAAAATTTAGTCGCCAAAAGTGATTTTTCTTGTAGTGAATGTTCAATTTTATGCTTAGAAGCACCAACACTTCAAAGAATGTATTAAGTCTGACACGTTCACGTGTTGGACACTAACACTCAATGGAAATGCCCTGGACAGTTAGGGGATAAATGTGTCCATATATATATATTTTAAAAATACTGTGTGTCCATAATTACGCATAAAACACTTTGCAGGTTTGAATTATGTTGAATTATGACATTTAGGGCATTTAGGTACTCTCTCTCTCTCTCTCTCTCTCTCTCTCCTTGTTTTGTTTCTGGAAGGTAACTATTAAATGATAACATTTTGGAGGAGTCTTGACCCTGACAAGTGTTTTGCTATACCCAAGAACTCTAGGAGGAGGTGCAGCTTTTGGTGGATGGGTCCTTTAGTGGCAAAGTGAAATTAGAATAAAAGCCCCTTGACCCAATCAAACCCCCAAGTGTACTAAGCAATACTTTTAACATGTCACGTCTAGAATCTGCAAAATTGCAATGAATTTAATTATTTTGATAATTTAGTTTTCTTCTGTAATCAATTTATAGGTAGTCCAAAATGAATAGTAAATAATGATAATACTTGGAGAGACAAAACTATGTTAATAAATCAAATTCGATGAGCCAAAGAGTGAGTGATCGGGTGAGGGTGGAGCAAGTGATTCAAGAGGGAATGTGGCAGTGCAAATGAGCAGCATATCCCCTAAATCCCAAGAAGTTTTTCTCTCAAACTTTGGGAAATGAGTCTTATTTATAGACTTTTCCTTGATACTGAATATACCAGGTGGCCAAATAGTATAGCAACACGTGTTGCAGGATATTCTATGCTAAACCACCAGGCCTTAGTAGACACGTGTCCCTCTACATGAACTATCAGTTTGGCACAAAACCTCAACAAGTGCCACTGTACTCTATTTCGCACGAACCTCAACATGTTCCATTTTGGTACAAACCTTAAAAGGTGTTGCTTCTGGTACGAACCACAGAAAATGCACTTGCTGCAGTGGTACTTGTTGTAACACCAGCCTTCATAGTTTGGTTTCCCAAGGCATGCATCCTCAGGATTCATGACCTGCTATCAGTCATACTTGTGTCTACCTCAATGACTCTTCTACCCTTAGTCACCTAACCACAAACTCCCTAATTTCCCAAGGTGTGGGCCACAACAAGAACTGTGTCTCATACCAAGCTTAAGGAGGCTTCATTGGTTCTTCCGTACGACCGAAGCAAGTCCATAACCTGGGTAAATGGAAAGGGAGTCCCTTACTTTCAAGTTTCCCTGCTCCCATCTTTGCGAGGTTGTCGGGGTATACTGGTGTCTCTGGGGTCTGCTATCAGTTCTAACCAATAAGCATTGGAGCTTGCTATCAGTGCCAATCTATTTATGCTTCGGGCCTGCTATTAGTGCCAAACAGTAGTCTCTGTTTGTGGAAAGGAAGCTTCTTGCTATCACCCTTGGAGAGTCTTGCCTTAGGAGGTAGTTGCAGAGGTTGTAGTTGCTTTGACTACTCTTTCCCTCGGCAAGTGCACTTCAAGCACTTGTGCACCAAAAGGCGACGCCATAATATCCTTCCAGTATGATGGTGGCACTGAGGTGGGCTACCTCATCTACTTAGATTGCGGCAAGTATTACCTCTGCAGGTTCCTTAGATACTTTGTTACAGACGGTCTATTTGAATCTTAGTGAGCGGACTTAGTTCGACCCTCTAATTGGCTCACTTCCCTTGGGCTTTAGCCCATACTCATTTAATTATACTCATGGTTCTAAATCACGGTATCGGCTAACATATTGGTATCAATTGCGGAGTATCAGTGTTGATAGTATCAGTCAATCGTATCGGGAATCGGTTGTTATAGCGATCCCAGTTTTTCCTCCATTGGTTATTGTATTCCGAGCTTGGTTCCGTTGATGTTGGTTGTTGTATATGTTGTATTTTCATCATTTAATTCCTTGTATTTGAGTTTTGGGGTGTTTTGGGTAGGTTTGTAACAGGTTTGGTGTGTTTTGAAACAAATGGTTGCTGTCCAGATTTTGGTATCTTCGCTCGAGCAAGGCTTTTGTCGCTCGAGCGAGCTCTGTGTTTTAGTTCCTTCGTTCGAGCCAGGGTTCCTTCGCTCGAGCGAGAGTAGAGTGTTGTGTTTGGTGGATTGAGTGAAAAGTCTTGCGCTCGAGCTTGCGTCTATGTCTGGTTTTGGACCTGAAGGTTGCATTTCTTGGCTCGAGCGAGCTTTCCTTCGCTCGAGCGAGCGAGCTGTATGTTTTGGGTTTCTTCGCTTGAGCGAACATTCTTGCGCTTGAGCGTGCTTCTGGGTTGCAGACTTGAAGCTTCGAATTGTTGGCTCGAGCGAGGCTTTGTGCGCTCGAGCGAGGTTTCTTTGTGTCTGGTCGCTCGAGCGACCACTCCTTCGCTTGAGCGAGCCTCAAATATATCAATTCACAGTAGCTTCTTCTTCTTCTTCACTTTTCTTCATCTCTTTTGGTTCAAACCCTAGATCGGCTGCTTGCTCTCTCTCTATACACCTTCTCTCTAAAAATACACCTAGTTCTACTGTGTTTCTATCCTAGTCCCTTTGTAAGAAAGGTTGTGCTCGGTGTGGGCTTCACTTTGATCCGAAAAAGTGGGTGTTTGGAGCATCTTGAGTTTTCTTCATCTCCTCCATTTGGTCTCTTCATTTCGAGGTAGAGATAACCTACTCTTTTCTATGGGTTTTGACATAGATATTATGTGTTTTGTATAAATGGTGGATAATGGAAATTTTGAGAAAGTTAGAGTTTGTTTTGAATTTATAAAAGGGGGGTTTTAAATTGTTAATCTCCATGTGTATGTGAGACCTTGGAAAATAGTATTATTGTTGTTAAATTGATGAAATTGAACCTTAGGGTTGATATTTGGAAATGGGGGAAAATGCCCTAATTATGTTGAATAATTAATTTAAATGATTAATTTGGGGAAATGTGAAATTGAGTTGAAAATCATGAAATTGGGAAGTTGTGGGATTGAAGGGTGTAGTTGGATTAGTTAATCACTCACCTATGAAAATGTTGATATTTTATCTGTTTGATAAATTTATTATCTGTTTAGAGATAACTGCTTTGGGCTATCGATGGAGGATAGTCTTGATTATTGAAGACACTGTATGTTGATTAGGGAAAACTGAAACTAATTACATTGAATATGGCGGTTGGAATAATACATTGAATATGTGTGTTGATTGATCATTGTATATGATAAGTGTTTAAATACATTGTATATGTATATTGTGTGGGAGGAGATAGGGGATGTACTCCATGGTTTGAGAGGAGATAGAGGATGCACTCTCAAACCTATTTGGGAGGAGATAGGGGATGGACTCCATTGATAACTAAGTTGGCCAGAGTGTCCAGGGTGAAAGTCCCGAAATCTTAATTACGTTTGCATAACGTAGTTGATTGAAGTATGGAGGTGTTTTAATATGAGTTGTAGTCTCATTTGAATTGTGGATGAAGGAAGTGTTTTAATATGACTTGTAGTCTCGTTTAATTGTTTGGCCAGGTTCTGAGCCATGTTCATGAATCGAAATTATATAAGTAAAGGAAAGTGAAATGAAAAATGGATGTACCTGTTGTTGAAGTGGAAAGTATCATGAGCTGGTTTATAAGTGTTAACCATTTATCGAATGCTAATGTTTTAGTTAATTCTCATACTTTGTTTAGTATATCTCTACTGGGCTTTGGCTCACCCTATATGGGACATCATTTTCAGGTACATGTGACATGCCACCTCCAAGGACGTAGCTTGGGAGGCTTATAGGCTGAAGGATCTTTTTGTTGTTATTTTGTTGTATTACATGTAAACCAAGCCAAGGGCTTATTTTGTATAAAGAGTTAGAACTCTTCTTTTGTTGTACTCAAGTATTGACTTGGAAAGTTGTAAGCCCGTAGGGCATTTACTTTTGATGTCAACATGTAATACTTTTGTATCTAATACTCTGATGAATGGAAAATATGCTTTACTCTATTGCCTATGCATGTCAAGAATGTTGCGTTTATATGTTTTATTTTGAGGGTGTTACAACTTGGTATCAAAGCATATCGGGTTTGAATACTTTGTATGTGGGAAGTGGTTAGTACCACAATGGGTTTGCCTCGCTTGTTAGAGACTTAGATGTAATGTTATGTGCTTATGTGATAACATGCTTATGTGACTATATGGGTATGAGATTTAATTTCTACGATATTGATTGGATCCTTGGGTTTCTGGGAGTCCTGTTGGAAAAGCACTTGATCAATACTGTTTCTAATTGGAACTCTAGCAACGCCTTGGGACTGTCATTATCCGAAAATGAAATTCGTAAGTGCTTATATGACTATGTGCTTGGGTGGAATGAATTACTGTTGTCCAATGCATTAGGACGCGAGTGAAATAGCTTTGGCACATTTGTGAATGTGCTAATGTCTTTGTTACCTTTGTTAGGATGTCAGGACGAGGACGTGGTGGTAGGCGTGGTAGGCCTAGGAGGCAGGAGATGCCTATACCGAATGAGATTCCAGCGCAGCAGAAGGTGGTTGGTCAGGCCAATGTGGCCGAGCCAGCAGGTCAGCGGGCCATGAGCGCCTTAGTCCGCGAGATGGTAGGAGCATTGAGGGAATCAATGGACGTTCTCAGAGCTGAGAATCAAGTCCAGGCCCATGTTACTGAGGCAGGGCCGTCCTTTTTGAAGAGGGAGTTTTTCTGATCTAATCCGGATGAGTTTCTGCGGGATCCGAAAGAGCCACTTAAGGCTGATGAGTGGCTTGAGCAGATGATGAAGATGTTTGAGATGCTAGGCATAGAAGACGGAGCCTTGAGGGTGACCTTGGTGTCCTTCCAGCTGAAGGGAGACGCGGGTCAGTGGTGGAAGTTTGTTCGGGGCCGTATTGGTGGGACTTGAGAGGCTCTCGTTGATGCTTTCCAGGAGAAGTTTTTGCCTCCCGCTGTGAGGGAGAAGTTGAGGGATCAGTTTTGTCAACTCAAGCAGCTGAATACACCAGTGGCCGAGCTTGATGCCGCATTTACCAGTTTATCGAGGTTTGCACCGGAGTTGGTGGCGTCTAAGGAATGCCGTTGTCTTGAGTTCGAAAAGAAGTTGAGGACCGGGCTTAAGCTTAGGGTTGTGGGGTCCATGACTCAGGAGTATGGGCGCCTTGTGGATGCTGCGGCGCATCTTGAGATTATGATGCATGAGGAGGAGGTGAGAATGAGGGGCTTCAAGAGGAGTCAGGATGGCCAAGGGGATGGTAAGAGGTAGAGGGGTTATAACCCTCAGTAGTCCCAGGGTGCTTTTGCGAGATCTACCTTTCCAGTGCCGAGTTCAGGTTCTGGGAGAGGTAGTCAGGGAGACGTTACTTGTTACAAATGTGGTCAGCTGAGCCACAAGTCTCCAGCTTGCCCGCAGAGAGGTGGAGATCAGAGAGTAGCTTCATCTTCAGCTCGTCTTCAAAGCCAGAGTCAGGGCAGAGGCCAGCCGCTCTCTTGTTACCAGTGTGGTCAGGCGGGCCACTTGAAGAGGTTTTGCCCGCAGTTGAGTGGCACATCTGGTGCGTCTGGGTCGAGGTAGAGTTTTCAGCCAGCTCAGTCTGTTCAGGCCTTGAGAGCCAATCAGGGAGCCTTATCGTCTCAGTTTGTGCAGCAGTCTTTTGCTCTGAGAGGTGAGCAGGTAGACCAGAGACCTTCTGGGCATGTGTACGCTGTTACCGCGCACGATCTTGTACCGGCTCCATCTGTTGTAAGAGGTACCTTTTTGTTTTGCAACTCGGTTGCTAGTGTGTTGATTGATACGGGTGCATCCCATTCCTTTATATCTGCTGCAGTTGCATCTAAGTTGGGGTTGGAGTTGGCACAGTTAGCTTCTCCTATTTGTGTTGTATCACCTGTTAGGGGTGAGTTGATTTTGAAACAAGGGTGTCGGGGCTGTGATATAGAGGTCGCCGACCGCCGGCTTCCATTCTCTTTTGTAGTTATGGCTATGTCGGGTTTTGATGTGATTTTAGGTATGGACTGGTTATCGTCATACCGTGCTGTTATAGATTGCTACCGCCAGAGGGTCACTGTATGTATCTTGAGCGGGGATTGTTTTCATTTCTTGGGGGATCGAGTTGGTAGAGTTTTGCCACCAGTGTATAATCCGCGAGGGCGGAGTGAGCTTAGTTGCCTTTTCGCTAGCTGTATGAGTAGTGAGTGTGATTAGATCCAGATTGAGTTACCTAGAGTGGTTTGTGAGTATTCGGATGTTTTTCCTGAGGATCTTGTTAGTTTACCACCTCATCGAGAGATTGAGTTCTCTATTGATCTAGTGCCTGGCATGGCACCAATTTCCATGGCACTGTATCGTTTTGCCCTAGCTAAGTTGAGTGAGTTGAAGATTCAACTCCAAGAGTTGCTAGATAAGGGCTTCATTCACCCTAGTACTTCACCGTGGGGAGCACCAACCTTCTTTGCTAAAAAGAAAGACGGGGCTTTGAGACTTTGTATCGATTATCGGAAATTGAATCGGGCTACGGTTAAGAACAAGTACCCTATACCTCGTATTGATGATCTGTTTGACCAGTTGAAAGGGTCCCGTTGTTTCTCTAAGATAGACTTGAGATCGTGTTACCATCAGTTGAGGGTCAGGGAAGAAGACATCCCGAAGACGACATTCCGTATACGGTATGGCCAGTATGAATTTCTGGTGATGCCTTTTGGGCTCACCAATACACCGGCAGTATTTATGGATTTGATGATCCGGATCTTCCAGGAATTCTTAGATCGCTTTGTGGTCGTTTTCGTGGACGACATTCTGATTTATTCACCTTCTGAGAATGAGCACAAAGGACACTTGAGAGTGGTGCTTGAGTTGCTTAGAGTCCATAAGTTGTATGCTAAATTTGGGAAGTGTGAGTTCTGGTTAAGAGAGGTTAAGTTCTTAGGCCATGTAGTCTCCGGAGAAGGGGTGTCTGTTGATACATCCAAGATAGAGGCAGTGCAAGATTGGGCATAGCCTAAGAGTGTTTTTGAGATCCACAGTTTTCTGGGATTAGCTGGGTATTACCGTCGGTTTGTGAAAGATTTCTCCAGGCTAGCTTCGCCTTTGACTAGATTGACGCGGAAATGGGTCAAATTTGTATGGAGTGAGACTTGTGAAAAGTCGTTCCAAGAAATTAAGGTTAGACTCACCACCGCCCCAGTTTTGATTATTCCAGAAAGAGGCTTGGGTTATGTAGTTTATTGTGATGCTTCATGAGAGGGTTTGGGTTGTATGCTGATGCAAGAGGGGAAAGTGGTAGCCTATGGCTCACGGCAGTTGAAAACACATGAGAGAAATTACCCTACACATGACCTAGAGTTAGCAGCTGTGATTTTTGCCTTGAAGATTTGGAGGCACTACCTGTATGGTGAGAGGTTCGAGGTGTTCGAGGATTATAAGAGTCTGAAATATTTGTTTACACAGAAAGACTTGAACTTAAGGCAGATGAGGTGGATGGAGTTTATTGAGGATTACGATTTCGAGTTGCACTATTACCCGGGAAAGGCCAATGTTGTGGCCGATGCCATTAGTAGGAAATCCATCAGTGATGTAGCTTGTATAGCCATTCGGGAGTGGGAAATGTTGGGTGCACTTGGCGAGTTTGATTTGCTTCTGGGCGAATCTGTTGAGTCTGCGGCCTTGTTTTCTATAGTTGCGCAGCCTACACTTGTGAATTGGGTGTTAGAGGCACATGGGGGTAACTTTGAGGTAGAATCCCTTCGGGAGAAGATCTCTAGTGGAAAGGTTGAGAAAGGTTTGACTGTGTATCCTGACCTGAGTGTGAGGTACCGAGACCGCTTGTTTGTACCGGAGTCTTGCCGAGAGGAAGTACTCCGAGAGTTTCACCATTCATGCCTTGCGGTGCATCCAGGAGGCACTAAGATGTATCGTGATTTGGGTTGCCAGTTTTGGTGGTGGGGTATGAAGAAGGATGTGGCAGTTTTTGTGTCTAAGTGCCTTGCTTGTCAGCAAGTGAAGGCCAAGCATCAGAGGCCAGTGGGTTTGTTGCAACCCTTGCCTATTGCTGAGTGAAAGTGGGAGCATGTCACTATGGACTTCGTTGTAGGTCTTCCGAGGGCTCAGCGGGGTAGTGATGCTATTTGGGTGGTTGTAGACCGGTTGACTAAGTTGGCACACTTCATTCTTATGCGCGTGAGATATTCGGTAGATCATCTTACTGACTTGTATATTCGAGACATAGTGAGGCTACACGAAGTCCCAGTGTTGATCGTCTCAGATAGAGATCCGCATTTTACTGCTAGGTTGTGGCAGAGTTTGCAGAGTGCCTTGGGCACTAAGTTGACATTTAGCACGGCTTATCATTCTCAGACTGACGGGCAGTCCAAGCGTACTATTCAGATCCTTGAGGATATGCTTCGAGGTTGTATCCTTGACTTTAGTGGGACTTGGGAGAGGCACTTGCCCTTAGTGGAGTTTGCCTACAATAACAATTTCCAGTCGAGTATTGGTATGGCACCGTTTGAGGCCTTGTATGGCCGACCGTGTAGGTCTCTAGTGTGTTGGGCTGAGGGGGGTGATGCACCTTTGTTGGGCCCGGAGTTGGTTCAGGAGATGACAGAGAAAGTTAAACTTATCCATAAGAGGCTTGTTACAGCCCAGAGTCGCCAAAAGAATTATGCCGATCGTAGGAGGAGGCCTTTGGCATTTGAGGTGGGCGATGCACCTTTGTTAGGCCCGGAGTTGGTTCAGGAGACGACGCAGAAAGTTGAGCTTATCCGTAAGAGGCTTGTTACAGCCCAGAGTCGCCAAAAGAGTTATGCCGATCGTAGGAGGAGGCCTTTGGTATTTGAGGTGGGTGATCATGTTTTTTTGAAAATATCACCTAGGCGGGGTCTAATGAGGTTTGGGAAGAGTTGGAAGTTATCCCCTCGGTTTATTGGCCCTTTTGAGATCCTTGAGCGGATTAGAGAGGTTGCCTAACGTTTAGCATTACCGCCGCAGTTGTTTGGAGTTCATGACGTGTTTCATGTTAGTATGCTTCGGAAGTACGAGCTGGATCTGTCACATGTATTGGATTGGACCGACTTAGAGGTTGATGAGGATGCCTCGTATGAGGAGAGACCGATGAGGGTCTTGGATAGATGGGAACAAGTTTTGCGAGGCAAGACGATACCCTTAATAAAAGTTTTGTGGAAACATCATGGGGTGGAGGAAGCCACTTGGGAACGTGAATTGGAGGTCTGAGAGAAGTATCCGGATCTATTTGTGAATGTTTGAGCATATGTTGAATATTTTGTAGTATTGGTAAATTTTAAGAACATTGAATATGTCTTAAGTTGTAAAACATTGCATATGTTTTGGTTTTGAAAGTATGGTAATTGTTGAGTATACCTCGGAAATAGAAATTTAATTTAACATTGTATATGTTGAATGTGTTGTAGAAATGCAAATATATCATTAACATTGAGTATGTTATGGAATGATGGAATGTGTTATTGGAAATTGTTGAATTTCAAATAAAAGCATGTTGTTAATGCATATTGAATTATATTGTGAGTTGCCTCTTGAAAAGAGATGGGATGACCGGTAATGGGTCAAGATGTTGAATATAGAATTGTATTATTGTTGAGAATTGAAAAATCATAATTTTGAAACTTGTAACTAATTTCGGGGACGAAATTCTTTAAAGGGGGGAGGTTATAGCGATCCTGGTTTTCCCTCCATTGGTTATTATATTCCGGACTCGGTTCCGTTGATGTTGGTTATTGTATATGTTGTATTTTCATCCTTTAATTTCTTGTATTTGAGTTTTGGGGTGTTTTGGGCAGGTTTGTAACAGGTTGGGTGTGTTTTGAAACAAATGGTTGCTGCCCAGATTTTGGTGTCTTCGCTTGAGCGAGGCTTTTGTTGCTCGAGCGAGCTCTGTGTTTTAGTTCCTTCGCTTGAGCCAGGGTTCCTTCGCTCGAGCGAGAGTAGAGTTTTGTGTCTGGTGGCTCGAGCGAAAAGTCTTGTGCTCGAGCTTGCGTCTGCGTCTGGTTTTGGACCAGAAGGTTGCATTTCTTGGCTTGAGCGAGTTTTCCTTCGCTCAAGCGAGTGAGCTGTATGTTTTGGGTTTCTTTGCTCGAGCAAGCATTCTTGCTTCGGCGTGCTCTGAGTTCTTGACCTGAAGCTTGGTGTTAGCTCGGCGAGGTTTCTTTGTGTCTGGTCGCTCGAGCGACCACTCCTTCGCTCGAGCAAGCCTCGAATATATCATTTCACCGCAGCTTCTTCTTCTTCACTTTTCTTCATCTCTTTTGGTTCAAACCCTAGATCGGTTGCTCGTTCTCTCTCTATACACATTCTCTCTAAAAATACACCTAGTTCTAGTGTGTTTCTATCCTAGTCCCTTTGTAAGAAAGATTGTGCTTGGTGTGGGCTTCACTTTGATCTGAAAAAGTGGGTGTTTGGAGCATCTTGAGTTTTTTTATCTCCTCCATTTGATCTCTTCATTTTGAGGTAGGGATAACCTACTCCTTTCTATGGGTTTTGACATAAATATTATGTATTTTGTATAAATGGTGGATAATGGAAATTTTGAGAAAGTTAGAGTTTGTTTTGAATTTATAAAAGGGGGGTTCTAAATTGTTAATCTCCATGTGTATGTGAGACCTTGGAAAATAGTATTATTGTTGTTAAATTGATGAAATTGAACCTTAGGGTTGATATTTGGAAATGGGGGAAAATGCCCTAATTATGTTGAATAATTAATTTAAATGATTAATTTGGGGAAATGTGAAATTGAGTTGAAAATCATGAAATTGGGAAGTTGTGGGATTGAAAGGTGTAGTTGGATTAGTTAATCACTCACCTATGAAAATGTTGATATTTTATCTGTTTGATAAATTTATTATCTGTTTAGAGATAACTGCTTTACGCTATCGATGGAGGATAGTCTTGATTGTTGTAGACACTGTATGTTGATTAGGGAAAACTGAAACTAATTACATTGAATATGTCATTGAATATGACGGTTGGAATAATACATCGAATATGTGTATTGATTGATCATTGTATATGATAAATGTTTAAATACATTGTGTGGGAGGAGATAGGGGATGTACTCCATGGTTTGAGAGGAGATAGGGGATGCACTCTCAAACCTATTTGGGAGGAGATAGGGGATGGACTCCATTGATAACTAAGTTGGCTGGAGTGTCCAGGGTGAAAGTCCTGAAATCTTAATTACGTTTGCATAACGTAGATGATTGAAGTATGGAGGTGTTTTAATATAAGTTGTAGTCTCATTTGAATTGTGGATGAAGGAAGTGTTTTAATATGACTTGTAGTCTCGTTTAATTGTTTGGCCAGGTTCTGAGCCATGTTCATGAATCGAAATTATATAAGTAAAGGAAAGTGAAATGAAAAATTGATGTACCTGTTGTTGAAGTGGAAAGTATCATGAGTTGGTTTATAAGTGTTAACCATTTATCGAATGCTAATGTTTTAGTTAATTCTCATACTTTGTTTAGTATATCTCTACTGGGCTTTGGCTCACCCTATATGGGACATTATTTTCACGTACATGTGACATGTTGTCTCCAAGGACGTAGCTTGGGAGGCTTATAGGCTGAAGGATATTTTTGTTGTTATTTTGTTGTATTACATGTAAACCATGCCAAGGGCTGATTTTGCATAAAGAGTTAGAACTCTTCTTTTGTTGTACTCAAGTGTTGACTTGGAAAGTTGTAAGCTCGTAGGGCATTTACTTTTGATGTCAACATGTAATACTTTTGTATCTAATACTCTAATGAATGGAAAATATGCTTTACTCTATTGCCTATGCATGTCAAGAATGTTGCATTTATATGTTTTATTTTGAGGGCGTTACAGTTGTCGCAGTGGTGAAATTTTAAAAATCATTTCACAAATTTTTCAGCATTTTCTGTACCGGTCTAAACCGGTGAGTATCGGCCCGTCGCGACCTGTGTAATGGTTACAGACCACTACGTACCAGGGCTCGACCGATTCTCCAGCGATTTTTGATCTCAGCGCTATACTGGCTTGTATCCGTCGCAGTGTTCTATTTTTCCAATATGATCCGGCTGGTACATAGCGTGTCGGCCAATTTTTAGAATTATGTTCATACTTGTTCGTCTAATCGAGGCAACCTCAGCAATTAGGTTAACACTTAATTTCTACTCCTTCTACACAATTTATCCTACTTAAATAATTCCATTATTGTTTACAATTATATAATAGGTGCAAATCACATTCATCAAAAGAATGGGTATACCCACACAATTTCAAAGTGATTAAACAATGGCATTCGAAATTGCTCAACCATACACACACAATGAACAATCAACAAAAACTTCGAATTATATCTTCAAACAAAAAACAACCCAAATAATCAATTTCACTGAATTCACCATATGAAAACCCTAACATAGCCATAAATTAAAACAAAACATGAAACCATCTTTCAAATATAATTACGTAAATATAAACACATATATAATTACCCCCCCCCCCCCCACACACACACACACACACTTTCAAAGTGAATCAAACAATGGCATTAAAAATTGCTCAACCACCCAAACAAACCAAACCTATCAAACCCATAAGGAATCCTCAAATAAAAACAACCCAAATGATCAATTTCATTATTTTCACCGCGTGAAAACCATAACAAAGCTGGAAATAAAGTAAAACTTGAAACCCATCCTTTCCCAAATACAATTACGTCTATATAAACACATGTATTATCACTAGCGCACAGTTTCAAAGTGAATTAAACAATGGCATTTAAAAATTGCTCAACCACATGAATAAACTTATCAACCCCATAATGACCAATCAACAAAAACTTAGGATTATTGGAAACAACCCAAACGATCAATTTTCATTATAATAGAGCCAGAAATAAAACAAAACCTAAAACCCATCTTCCAAATATAATTACATATGCATATATATATATACACAAACTTAATAAAGCAAGTGATGAGATAAGAAGGTATGGAAAGGAAAAAATCAGAGTGTTTGCGAATTCGGGAGAAGTAAAGAGCATCTTCAAGGGTTCGTTGGCAAGGCCAGGGCCCAACCTATGAAGCCATAAAACAAAGCTTCGACCCAAGAAGGTGAAGAAGAAGATGGGTTTTGGGCATCAGACAGTAGTAGCTCGAAGGTAACTATGATCAGTGTCTCTCTCTCTCTCTCTCTTTCTCTCTTTCTCTCTCTAGATCTGGTCTCTTTATGGTATGTGGTGGAAAAAGGGTTGCTGGTGACAGTGACAATGTTGGTTATCGGTGGAGATGGTGGTGCAAAAGTTGTTGTGTCAGAAATTAGGGTTACATTTTCAAAGGATTTTTTGGTAATTTTAAGTACATATAAAATTATAATAAAAAAGAAAAAAAATTACAAATGTAAGGAGGTAAAAAGGTAATTCTATTGTTTCAACTCATTACACCTTTTAATTTTGATATTTTTTAATATTATATTTCAATTATTGTATAAAATTACTAAAATGTCCTTCCATCATAAAATTTGAAAAATTTTCATTACGTTCTATCCCTTCACCACCACTTTTATTGGCCTCTTATTACCACTACTCTTCCTTTCTACCCAACCCCTTACTACTAGCAGCCACTACTCAGCCCCTTATCAACAACCGTTGTAGCCATCTAATCCATCTCTACCTCACCCCACCACCTTCAACCCTTCTTCCTTATCCTCATTTCCTCTTGTTCCCACTCTTATCTTCCTTCTTCTCCATATTCTTCATTTTCTTCTAGATTTCAAAACCATATGCTTTGTTCTCTCTCTTTCTCTCTCACGCGCGCGTAAGGAGTGGATGCAGCGGGAAGTTAGGTCGCGATGGTGGTGGGAACGCATATCTAAAAGTATTACATAGTGGGGTAGTTCCAGGGGTGGTGACGGTCATAATGGTGGAGCAATAAAAGGAGTGATGATTGCGGCGGTAAATAGCTGCGAAAGTCGTGGTCGTAATGATGGTGATGGTTATAGAGGTAAGGCGGTAGAGAGAGTGGTGGCTAAGGTAGCAAAGGGTTGTAGGATGGTAGTCGGAGGTAATGGTATGGAGGAATTAGGGTTTGAAATGTTTTGGTGTAAAAAGAAAGGTGGAAGTTAGGGATGATGATAGTGATGGAATTATAGGTGGTGTAAAAAGATAAAATAAAAATTTTGAAATTTTGAGAGTGGTGTATTTAGAAAAAGGTATAAGGAGTTAGATTTGTTTATGGGGTGTTCAACCCACATTTTGGGGTATCCTCTATCCCAAGGGTAATTCAATTTACATACGAGGAAGAGCTCATTACACTCCAAAAATTTTTTTATTACACTTTTATGTATTTTCAAAATTACCAAAAAAACCCTCAAGACCTGTGACGGCCGAGTCTCTTTCTCCTTTTCCTTTTTCCTTCTCTTTGGTTTTGTCCTCTTTTGTTTCCATTTGATTTGAAACATTCGAAAGCCATTTCCAATTAAAGCTCTCGTTATTGTTTTGTTTGTCAGTGTTGAACTTCACTGGTTCCGGGAGGTGCGGGGTCAGGTCCAGAGTGCTTGGAAGTGAAGCGGAAAATTTTTTGGGCTGCTGGGCCAAGGCTGCACATGCGAGGGCCCAAGGCCGCACGTATGGGGATAGGTCGCACGTGCGAGAGGCCAAGTCGCATGTGCGGAAAGAGGGGAGTTTGGGTGAGTTGCAAACTGCCTAAAAGGCACGTGCGGAAGGAGGTGCGAGATGAGCCCCCATCGTCACGGAGATGAAGGCTACGTCACGAGAAGAAGGCGCTTGCGTCACGGGGTTGGAGTGCATACGTCTTGCACTCTGAGCGTCTGAAACCCTATTTTTTCTTCTCTTTTGGTCCGAATGTGTATCTCATTTTTGTCACTTTTCTCTCACTCTAAACCTTATTTTTTTCTTCTACTTCTCTCTAGAAAACCTCCTCAAACACCCAAAATACTTTGATCTTTGCAAATCTTGAGTCAAGATCATCATCTTTCTCCTCAAATCCTGAAGATCAAGCTTGAGCCATTCTTGGTGTAGTGGAAGTTGAAGAATCCTCCATTGAAGCTAGGATTTCTTTTGTCCATCATCAACACTTTAAGGTAGGGATTTCTTGAGTCATATATACATGTTTTGCTCCATAAATGTTGATTTTAAAGCTCCCATGAGGTAGTTGTGTTGATTTTAATTTTTCACTAAATAAAGAGAGAGAGAAAAGGGAGTTTTGAAGGGGGGTTCTAAATCTCAACTTTTTATTTATCCATGAGGATGTTCTTTCTATAAAAACTCAAGGTGGGTGGTTTTGATGGGTTTCATTAAGAAAATGGGAAAGAGTTTTGTCTTGGAGGAAGAACCCTAGAAATTGGGGGGTTTTTAGAAAACATGAACAACTACGAAGTTCTACTTTTCTTGTGTTTAAATGAGTCAATAAGTAGGGATTTCACAATGTGGTATAAAGAAGTGATAATTTTCTTGATAAAAGAGTGGAGGACTTATCTTTAAAACTATTCTTGAATGCATGGAAATATTTATGTGTAAAATGATAATTGTGGTGCATTATGGAATTGTGAGAATTACAAACATTGAAAATTAATGTTTGACAACATTACATGTAGTCTTGATGAGACCCTATTGCTATGAATTGTGAAAAGTGAAATTGTGGTTAGTGTAGATAACATATGGTTATCTCGAAGAAGAGCATTGAAAAGAGATAATGGGAAGTGTGATTGTGGACATTTTGAAATGGAGAAATGTTATAAGAAGTTATGTATGGCATCATGTTCTCATTTGATTTATTATCATTATTGCACATTTTGAAATGAATTGGAAAACGATTACTTTGAGAAAGATTATGTTGTAATGAGAACTTTGGTAATGTGAATGGGGTAAATACGTGGTAAGTTCGAATAGGGGGTGTAGTTGAGTTTGATAAGTTGGCCTGAGTGTCCATGGTGAAAGACTAGAAACCCGCGCGGATAGGTGTCGAGCCTTCCGGTTAATACCGGTAAAAATGACGATTGGGTAGTACTTGTATAGTCTATTTGGAGGCACCAGCCTAGGAATTACCAGTGTCGTATTTACCGCCCATTTCGATTAAAATTGGAAGTTTTAAAATGCGTTGCCATTGTAAGCTGGTATTGAAAAAAATGGAAATCTTCAAGAGGAACATGAAATGAATTTTCTTAAAAAGAGTATGGCATAACATGGACATTTGCATGTTTATTGAGAGTTGCATAACTGTATATACTTTGTGAGAGTTCGCTACTGGGCTTTATGCTCACCTCTATGGGATTTGGTGTAGGTAAAGATATGGTGATTCCGCCGAACTGAGGGTGTGGATATTTTTTAGAAGAGTAAATGGCTCTTTTATTTCGTTGTAATTCTTTTTATAAGCCAAGAGCTAATGTGTATGGGTCTGAGAGGCCATATGGTGTAACCAGGCTATTGCCTTGGAAGATGTAAGCCCTTAAGGGCATTTTATTGCTTTTGAGTTAGATGTTTCACATGCTATAGATTCATGTGTTATTTTGTTTCGATGAATGTATACCGCATGTGGAACTTTTGTATTAAACTCATTTATTAGATATGTGAAGATGGAAGGATTATTATTATTATTTAGTGGATGTGCAAAAATGGGTAGTTCACGTTGAATTATTTCGGGGCATTACAAGACCTAACTCTAATTTTTCAACCCAATCTCTCCGGCCACCACCATTTCAACTATCATCGCCGACTTCTATTCCTAACCCCAACAAGCCATGTTGCTACTTCCATCACCTTCGACGCCAAAACCTACTAGCGATTTCCCTTTCCCAAACTCCTTCTTCCAATGACAAACCTCTCTGGTCGCCCCTCCCCGCTCTCTCTCCTATCTTCTCCCCCGTTGACCTAGCTATGCCCCCCCAACCTCCTATCCAGTTGAGCTTCTCAAACCCACAACAATTGCAAACCAACATTGCCTCCCTCCGCTGCAAAAGTGAGCGCAAGAGAAAGAGATTTGGTATAGATTTGCAGATCTAGAAAAATGAAAAGGAAGATGATGGAGATGATATTGCTTTGGTCTAACGTTGCAGGAAAGGTGGTTGCTAGTGAGAGAGGGGTTGTCCCCAGTAAGAGATGAGTTGCAAATTGGCTATCGGAGGCAATGGCAATGGTACTAGAGGTGTGTTTGGGAGTAGGGGCTAAGGGCTAGGACTAGGGTTTAAATTTGGAAAGACAAGGATAAGTTTGGTATTATGGTAAATGTAGTGAGAATGAATTAAAATTTCAAATTTATAGGACAGGTGTAGACAAAAAAAGGTGTAGGTTGTTAATTTTGAGAATTACCCCTATCCAAATTTGGAAAGACATGTGTGAAAAGAGTTAAATAACCCGAGTTATGTTAGGAATTTTAAATAAATTATCAAATTTTTTATCAAAACTCTTACATGGGTGTGAGACCCACACACATGTGGTTTGTGTGGGTCCCACACTCATATACCCATATAAGAGATTTGGTAAAAAATTTAATAATTTATTTAGAATTCATAACATTTTTCAAATAACCCCACAACTACCATTTGGTACAACGGTTTTGGATGTGTCCATCATTTGAATTATATATATGAGTAGTGATTGGTAGCTCGAAACCAGTCCCCCCCCCCCCCCCCCGAATCCCCCTAAAGGCAAAATGACGTCGTTTTTGCCTTCTTTTTTTTTTTCTGGTTGAATCAGAAATGAAATAGACGAAGAAGAAGAAGGAAGGAAGAAGAAGAAGAGAAAGGAGAAGAAGGGAGGGAAGAAGATGAACATGAGAGGGCATAAACCAGGGGAGAAGGAAGAAGAAGAACTAGAGAACCAGGGGCGGAGGCGTGGCGGCAGAGGCAGAGCCGAGGCTGCGACGATCGAGAAATTTGGCGCGGCGATCGGCGAGCTCCTCTCTGACGAGCTCCTCTCCTCTCTTCTCTTTCTCTCTCTCTTTCTCTATTGCAAATTTCGGGGGATTCGGGGGAGGGGGGGCGAATTCGCGCTCCCAATCTTTATCCTATATATATACACGTGGTAGGCATCGTGCATGCTTCGCACGATTAATTATGGCCGTGATAAAAGAAAAGCTTATTTGTTAAATTTAAACAAGTTTTAGGTTCAATATTTATGAAATTCTTATCAAATGAAGTATTAAGATGATAAAAGTACAAAATTATTCCAAAAGTATAGTTAATAACTGCATGTATAAATAAAAGCGCATATATATATACTATTATATATATACTATAAATATGATCAGAATGAAAAGTTTTAAAATTGTACAAATAAATTTGTAATTCATGAAAATTGCTAAGAAAATAGAGTTTAATGAAAGTTGAATTTTTTTTATTCCCTGTATTGCATTCAAGTTTAAGATCTTATAATTCTATCGAAATGAACAACCAATATAAGAAAAAATTAATAATTTTATATAATTAAATGGTCTATGGGCTGGTAAATTAATATGCAAACTAAATTCAAGTTTAAGATCTTCAAGTACTACTTGGTAGTCTCAAGTTCATGTATTGGCCAGGAAGCAACAATGTTGAGAATGACTTACCAAGAAGAGACATTAACAATACGAAACAACTTACTTCATTTTATGCCACTAATAATGTTGGACTGAATGTACATATCAATGTTGAAAAATGTTTGAGAATTTTAATTGAGTACTTTTAATTCATCTTTAGGAGTTTTCTTAAGTGTGCAAGTGCACACCATGTGCCACTTACACAAAAAGTGTAAGTATAAGGTGTAAGTATAAGTATAAAGTGTAAGTATAAGGTATAACTGTAAGGTGTAAGGTGTAAGTGGGTTGCATATGGTGTGCAACCTCAAAAAAGGTGTAAGTGTAAGGTTTAATTTTTCACAAAAGGTGTAAGTGTAAGGTGTAAGTGTAAGGTATAAGGTGTAAGGTGTAAGTTGCACACCATAACCAAACCCTCATCTTTAACTAGCATATCACCCGTGTTATGCACGGATTGTATTTACAATTATCTATATATGTGAATTGTGATTTTTAAATGTTTTCTCTCTTTTTTTTTTTAAATGTCTTCTTTTTTTTCCTTTTTTATATTATATTAAAGTTTAATATTTTGATAATAATCATATATGTTGGACTTTCAAAGAATTAAACGTCTTTTTTTATTATATTATATTAAAGTTTAATATTTTGATAATAATCATATTTGTTGGACTTTTTAAGAAATTTTTTTTATACTTGTTCTTAATACATTAAAGTGTTATTATGAGGGAAAATAATCATATGTATTAGGACTTTTCAAAGAATTTATATGTGTTGGATTTTAAAGAATTTTTTTTATGCTTGTTCTTAATGCATTAAAGTGTTATTATGAGGGTAAGACTTAGGAGTTGGGAGAAGTTAATAAATACTAAGATTTTTTATTTTTTATTTTAAATCAAAAAATCAGAAAATTTAGATTGGGAGATTGGAGCTCCCACAAGGTTTGGGTTTAAAAATTCCCTTTTGCTTAATATATAGTATAAATAATATGAAATAGACCATATAAAAGGAGGACTTACACTCATCTCTCATCTCTCTTCTCTCTATCTCTTCTCTTCTATTCTCATATCTTTCTTTCATTTTATTAGAGATCAAAATAAAAATAATTATTAGAAAGATGTAACACTTCTATTCTCATCTCTTTCTCTCATTTTATTAGAGATCAAAATAAAAATAATTATTAGAAAGACATAACACTACTTATCAATATATTCGCAATCTATTTTGAAGAGGGGCGACTTAGCCCTATAGCTAGGGGTGTCAATTGAATCTGCTGTAGGGATTTTTTTTTTTTTTTTCCTTTCTATTATACTATATATTGAAAAAAAAATAAAAACATTCAATGCGACTGATCCCACTAAAATTGTGACTTTGAACCCACAAAAAATTTAGATATGTTGATTATGTTTGTAATGCCCTCAAAATAAACTCACAAATCATACAATTTAGACATGCTTAGACATAAGAGAATAAAGTATAATTTCATTCATCAGAGTATTCATTACAAAAGTATTACATGTTGACATTAAAAGTAAATGCTCTACGGGCTTACAACTTTTCAAGCCAACACTTGGTTACTAAGCGAGAGTACTAACTTAAAATAAAAAATCAGCCTTCGGCTTGATTTACATGTAATACACAAAAATAAACAAGAAAGTCTTCAACTCCCACAACCATCCAAGCTAAGACCTCGAAGGCAGCATAATACCTGAACCTGAAAATGATGTCCCATATAGGGTGAGCCAACGTCCAGTAAAGAGATGCTAAACATAATATGAGCAAAGACTAAAATATTAACATTTGATAAATGTTTAACCCACATAAATCATTTCATAATCCATTTCAATTACATGACAAATATATCCATGTTTCATTCCTCTTTCCTTTACTTAACCAATTTTCGATTCATAAATATGGCTAAGAACCTAGCCAAACAATTCCCATGAGACCACAGCTCATATCAACAATACTACCATACTTCACAATAGATACACATATTAGCTGTATCAACACTTCAATAGATACACATATTTGCTGTATCAATGGAGTCCATCCCCTATCTTCTCCCAAATAATATCCGATTTAGGAGTCTATCCCATATCCCCTTCTAAACCGTAGAGTACATCCCCTATCTCCTCCTACACAATACAATGTATATAAGCACAAATCATATACATAACTAATCAATACATAAATTTGATGTTTTATTCCGACCGTCATATTTAATGATATATTCAATTGATTAGTTTTAATTCGCCTAATCATTATGCAATGTCTACAACAATCAAGACTATCCTCCACCGATAGCCCAAAGCAATTATTTCTAAATAGATAATAATTATATCAACAGATAGTTTATCAATATTTTCAAAGGTGAGTGATTAATGAATCCAACTCCACCATTTTATCTCATAATGAGCCAATTTCATTATTTCCACCCAATATCACATTTCCATAATAAATGTCATTAATTACTCTAATGACCCAAATATATCCAAACATGACATTTTTTCTCTTTTTTCAACATTGACCCAAAGGTCCAAATATTATCAACAATAACAATACCATCATTTTAAGACCCAAGATACACATATATGAGTCAAAATAACAAAACCCCTCTTTATTCATTTTGAAACCCTAACACCCAAAATTACCCAATTTCAACATTACATCAAAATGACCAATAGTTTATGTCAAAGACCATAAAAATGAGTAGTTATGCCTATCTCAAATTTGGAGCTCAAAGGAGAAGATGGAGAAATTTGAAAGTGCTCCAAACCCCAATATTTTCGGATCAAAATGTAGCCCTCAACGAGCTCCACACTTTTTACAAAGGCCTAAGGATAGAAGATCACTCCTACTAGATCAAACCCTAGAAAGAAGTTGGATTTTTAGAGTGAGGTGCTCTCCAATGGAGGTTTTGAAAAAGTAAGAGAGAGAAAGAAAGTGTGAAAAGTGATTTAAAATCACCCAGCTGCCCTCTGATATACGACTAGCCCGCTCGAGCGGAGAATAGAACGCTTGAGCGTCAAGCACAAAAACTAGACCCGCTCGAGCGCCAAGACACAACTGCAAAACACACCCGCTCGAGCGCAAAGGGAAACCCGCTCGAGCGTAGATTACCCTCTCCCAGAATTTTTACAGACATTGAACACCCGCTCGAGCGCAAAAGGGACCACTCGAGCGTGAAAAACAAACCTGCAGTACTTTTACAGAAACACAAAATGCTGGAAGTGTGCAAACTCCGCTCGACCGCAAGAAGACCCGCTCAAGCGGATCAATAAAAATCTGGGCAACAAGAAATGGAACCAAGACTTAACCAACTTGCTCGAAACACGCTCAACACATCTTAAAACTCAAATATATGGAATTAAAGGATGACATCAAGACATATACAACAATCAACTCTACGAAACCCAAGTCCGGATACAACAATCAAAGGAAAAAAAATCAGTATCGCTATAATGTTTTTGTTTCTATTTTTAAAAAATAAAACAATAAAAAGTTCAGACGACTTGTCAAAGTCAAAAAATTGCTAGACGTTACAAAAACTCATCTCTAATGATGAGCCAAACCTATGTCGAAAAATTGGCAAAAGAATCATCTTGTTTGGTTAAAAGTTGATTTTTTAATTTTTTTATTATTTTTTAAAAAATGTATAAAAAATTGTGAGAAATGATGTGACATAAAATAGATTAAAAGTTAACTTTTGATTTTTAACTCTCTTCTCAAATTAGGTCATAATCACCTTGTTTGGTTGAATTCTCTTTTCTAATAATTAATTTTTTTATATATTTTTTATATTTTTTATTTTCATTAAATTTTTTCAATATTTTAAATAATTTTTTTAATTTTTAGATACACCTAATATAAATATATTTTAAAAGTATAATATTTACGAAAAAAAAATTCACTAAATATCAAAAATATAAAAATTCAATGGCCATGTTTAGTTTGTATTTGTGAAACAATTTTAAAGAAAAATTTCTTGAAAAGAGTTTACAAAATTTAAAATTTTGTTTGGTTGAATGTTCTAAAAATAATTTTAGAATTTTGGAGTTTGAGATGATTTAATTATTTTTTTTTAGTTAAATAGATGGGTATGAAAGAAAAATTAATTGATTGATATATAGGCTGTAAGAGAATGAGAGGGGAGAGAGAAAAAGTAATTGATTGATGTATAGTAGAGTTAAAAGTGATTTTGAATTTTTTTTCAAAAATTTTCAACTAACAAATTTTTTTAAATTTTTTCTCAAAAATTATCTCTTACCAAACAGACCAAACAAAGCTGGCATCTTTTTGTATTTTTATTTTATGTATTTATTAATTTTTTTTATAAATATTTTACTTTTTAAGTAAAACTAGGTGAGGTGGATTTAGAAAGTAAAAAATTACTTAAAATATTTAAAAATTTCACTAAAAATAAAAAAATACAAAAAATAAAAACTCAAATTTTAAAAAATTTGAATTCAAAAATTGGAACATTATGAAAAATAATGGACGAGATTGTTATTCAATTAGATTTGTAAACAATTTAATTCAAATTCATTCATTTTATAAATGAATTTAATTGAATATGGATGAAAGGTACTTCGTCTCTCTTAAAATATTAATTTCTTATTTTATTTTTTATTGTCCCAAAATATTAGTCATTTTTCAAAAATCAAGGTCTAAAATAACATGAATTTTCAATTTTATTCTTCTTTTAAATTTATTAATTATGACAATTGATGTTGCCAAACAAAGTCAAAGGGTAGTTTTGAAAAGTCAATATTTTTAAAGTGCAATAATTGTACTGCTAAAAAAATTGAATTTCCCAAAATGAATTAATATTTTGGGATAGAATGAGTAATAGACAAGTTATCAAATGATTGTGTTTTATCAAAACTAATCAGGGGTCGTTTGGCAATGTTGACTTTTTGACTTTTTTAGCTTGGAATTTTTTGTTTGTTTGGTTTTCTTTTTTGGTTTTTTGGCTTTTTTACATTGAAATGACAAAATTACCCTCAACTTGGAAATGATGCTTTTTTGACTTTTTGTTTGTATATGGGTTATTTTGGTAATTTTGCATCCTAAATAAAGTATTTTGTCATTTTGTGAGTTTTTTTTTTTTTTTTTTTTTTTTCCATATATGCTTTTTTAGTCCCAACATGAAAACCAAACCAAGGCTCAATGTGTTTGGTTTTAGTTTTTTGAATTCAGTTTTTTGGTAATTGATTTTTTTTATTTTTCGTATCTTTTTGTTTTTAGTAAATATTTTTTAATTTTTAAGCATTCTTTTTATTTTTTTAGGTGCACCTTACTTAGATGTATCTAAAAAGTAAAATATTTTAAAAATCAATAAATATAAAAAAATACGAAAAATAAACTAATTTTTTATATTTTTTATATTTTTGATATTTAGTGAATTTTTTAAACATTTTTTTCACAAAAATTATACTTTTTAAGTGTATTTATGTTAGGTGTGTCTAAAAATTAGGAAAATTGCTTAAATATTAAAAAAATCAGAAAAAACAACAAAATAAAATAAAATAAAATGAAAAACAAGAAAGTAAAATTTTCTGTAAAATATTTTCTAAAAACTAAAAACAAACATCCTGAATATTTTGAAAAGTTAATAGGTGATATCAATTTTTTTATTATTATTATTTTTATTTTTTATTTTTAACAGAAGTGATATCAAGTTAGACTAATATACAATTCAATCCAAATTCTTTCATTTAATAAATAGATTTAATTAAATCTGAATTAGATTAGACAACTCGGTCAACCCGTTTAATTTTTTTTATAATATGCTTTTAATATAAATTTTCTTCCCAAAATGATTAGTAGACATTATATATATATATATAGATGAATAGTCGTGTATTTAGAAAAATAAAAAAAATATGGAGACTATGATTTGGATTAATGAGGTCTATAATTATATGTCATGATATATGTATTTGTAATTTTTGCATAATGTAAATTTTTAAAAGTAAATATACATGTGTGTTATATTTTTTAAGTAAAAAAAAAAAAGACTATAAGGGTGTTGGTATCATAAATATGCAATTTTATTATTTATTATTTATACAATTGCAGGACATGTGGCATCCTCCTACTTATTTAGAGGTTATGAGAAGTTATAAAATGTGAAAAGATGATGAAAAATAAAGTGGAGAACATTGAGCATGAAGTGCATGTTGAAGGAAGTTATGAAAGATCATAGAGTATGAAATAGAGGAAGTAGAAGAGTGGGTAGTTTTAGGTAATTTTTTTCTACAAATGTTTGCCTATAAATAGTCATTCATGGCTACATTGTAAAAGATCCAAAAATTCAAATCAAAGACAATTTCTATTTTTCTTTTCATTTATATTTCCTGCACTTTATTTTATACACTTCATTTTCAAAGCATAAGAGTAGAGGTAAATTCTCTACACTTTATTTTATGCACTTTCTTGTCAAAGCATAAGAGTAGAGATAAACTAATTGTTAGTTTGATTGTTTACTCAATCATCTTTCTCCGTCTCCCTCTTTCTTCTTTTAATTTTTCTTTTCTCTATACTTGGCAATTTTGAAATCCTCTTCATTGAGGCAAAAGAACCGTCAACACAATTGCTTGATAATTGATTTGAATTTAATTTGTCTCGCATTTATGATTTTTTT
Source organism: Camellia lanceoleosa (assembly GCA_025200525.1). Taxonomy (NCBI): domain Eukaryota; kingdom Viridiplantae; phylum Streptophyta; class Magnoliopsida; order Ericales; family Theaceae; genus Camellia; species Camellia lanceoleosa. The sequence goes on from CM045765.1 coordinate 7,542,346, forward strand.
TTTTTGTAGGAAAAATAAGCAAACAAAGGGTAAAAAAGAAAAATATATCCAAATAATTTTAAAGAAATGTGAAAAGAGAAAAAAAAAAAAAAAAAATACAACTGAACATTTGTTGCAGTTTTTATAAAGTGGAGTCATGTGAACTGGATACAAAAAGCCATATTAACATAAAAATTGATTAGGAAATTTGCTATGAAAAAATCATGTGATTTTGAATTTGAATGATTAAAATATTAAGTTTGGAAGAGTTTTAGAAATATGATTTGAGAATAGAGTTGTATTTTGAGTTTGTGTGTTTTAGAATTATGATTTGAGTGTAGAAAATTTGTTTGATTATGAGTTTGAAAAGAGTTTTGAATTGAGTGAGAAATTTTTGATGTGATATATGATATCTGATACAAAAACTTACTCATAACCAAATATACAATTCAAAAATTTGTTAAAAGCTCATAAATTTTTTTTAAAAATTCCGAAAATATTGTTTTATTAAAAATAAATAAATAAAAAACAAGTGCCAATTGCGCACAAAAAAAAAAAAAAAAAAAACTTGCCCTGTTCCAATCAACCAGTCGGACGATGGGGCCGGATGACACAGAATTTTCTGTAGAGTTTTTTTTTTTTTTTTTGTAGAAATATAATTTAAAAGATATATCCAAACATAACATTGGAATGTAGGGGTGAAATTATAGTTTGAAAATCTATCCAAACACAGTAAGGTAACATTTGGTAGAATTTTAGAATTATAATTTAATAATAGAGTTGTATTTTAAGTTTGTGAGTTTTGGAATTATGATTTAAAAAAAAAAAAATTTTGTTTGGTTATAAGTTTTGAAAAGAGTTTTGAATTTTTGATTTGACATGTGAAATGAGAAAAGTTACTTGGTTATGAGTTTTAAAAAGAGTTTTCAAAACTTAATTGAAAAACTTATAATCAAACATACAACTCAAAACTCTATTGAAAATTATATGCAAAACTCATAATCATACTCTTTTTAAAATTCAATTCAAAAAAATAATTTATATATTTAAAAAATATTAAAAACAAATATTTTTTTTTTTCAAATAACAGATGGTGTTTGACAATTGCAAAAAAAAAAAAAAAGAAGTACTATTCCGATTAATCAGTTGGATGACTGGCCGGACATCTAAAAAGATGTCCAGATAAACGACCGGATAGACCAAAAATTTAAAACTATCTCCCTTATTAAACATATTTTCAAAATATATTTTAAAATCAAACATAACATTCAAATATAAGAGTAAAAAATTAATTAGAAATTCAACCAAGCACAAATCCCTCCACTTTTGTGTCTCTTTGGAGCAGACACAAGGACAATATAAAAGGACTAGAAAGTGGCGTGGAGGAATGATCCCAAACCACCAAAGAAAATCTCATTATCCACTTTGAAAGGTAATGGACAAGTTTTTATTATTATTATTATTATTATTATTATTAACAAAGAAAAGAACTTTATTGATGAAGTAGAAAATTAATACATCAATAAAGGAAAAGAGAATGAGTGTAAAAAGTATCATAACGAGCCAAATCAATCCCAATTAAGTTGGCTCTAATAAGATCGCACAATCATATACTAGCACACCATCAAGAGTTGGTGAGGAACCAACCACAAATACCCCAGCCAACCTTACCAGACAGCCCAAAACTAACAAACAACAATACAACCGGACAACAACAATAATACCAGCTGCAACAGCCTAATTAAAAATCATTCCCCACACAAACAAGCGGCAAATGAAAAACAGAAATGGGCTTCAAATGAAAAACATCAGCAACAGCACAGGTCAACCACTACAGAGTGTACGGGGAGCAAATATTCCGCGGAGCCCATACTCCTTTCGTCCAAGCTCCTTGTCTATCCGATCGACCTGCGAATACAACGGCGGTGAGCTACCCAGCAGTGTGTGGCCGGAAAACCCCTTTGACGGTCAAGTTAGCACACACTCAGGGATATAGAGAGAGGAGAGAGTTGAGTGTTTAGGTTGTTCTCACCAAATGATGTTTCCTTCTTCTCATGAGGGGTGCAGACATGCTTATATACTTTCTGCGCCTAAATCTGCTCCCATTAGTCTCTTGACACATGGTGCTACTCTCCCATCTGTCAGCACAAATCCTGCAATCACCACCTAACCAAACTGTCAGGCTATATTAGCAGAGCTTGGCAGACCGGCGAAACCACCTCGGCCTTTCATGACCGTGCTGCGCAATGCACTCGCGTGCTCCACTTGCCGAGCTCCAGAACGACCGAGCTTGGTTACATTCCGGCAAAGCCAAGTTCAAGATAGGTCGAGCCAGCAAACCGAAGGCCCTCCTGCCGCGCTAAACGCGTGAACCGTGGAATCCAGAATGGCAGGGAGTCATCTCGGCCGAGCAACTCAAGTAGCTCGGCTTTCTCATAGACAGCCTACGTAGCTCGGTCCCAACATGATCCTGGGCCTCAACCGAGAAAAACCTTATCTAGACAAGCCCAAGCTATCACGGCCCAAACATGTTTGCCCCCTCATTTTGCCCGGCCTTTACCATGGCCCATTCTGGCTCAGAAATCTCCCTCTCAATTGCCCTTTAATTCTGTCCGTGCAAGCGTGACTGGGATTACATGGTCTGTCCGGGGTAGACTCTCCATCGGTCCCTAGTTTGCAAGATGTTAACCGCGCTAATCTCTATGCCCAGTTTCTGGGCTTGCTTGGTCGTCACCTCAACCTGCCATCTTGTCTCTTCAGAACTGACGCCGCCGCCATTATGAACACGCGTTGTGCATTTATTGGCCTCGGGCAACCAACCCAGACGTCCCTTCATATTCAAATTTAGACGCCCTTTCACTCCTATAAGTACGTCATTTCCCCTTTGCTTTCTCTTCTTACTGCCTCTCTTCCGTTCTTGACGTCTTAGAGCTACAGTGCTTGACCTCCATTCTTGTTCTTCCTTTTCGTTCGTGCTTGAAGAAGTAGCCTCTGCCACTAAACTAGTAAGTTCTTCGAATCCTCTTTGTTGCACTTTTTTTTCATTTGGTATTCCACATTTAAGGGCATAAAGTCCATAGGTTTTAGGATATACCCCCCCAAAAACCCTTTCCCGCCCCTGTTCTTTTCACTGTTCTTCTATTCCAGTGATGAACACAAGAAGATCTGAAGCGGACCGGGCTCTAGGTCTTCTTTTGATCCCAAAAAACATCTAAACCGAGCAAATTGCAAGTTTGCAAAAGCCCTGTAAAAACCGAGGTAGGCAGAGGACTTGACCGCTTGACCGGGCTAACATCTAGTCTGCTTGGGCGGCCGAGCTCCTGGGTTTACCCTCGTGATCGAGGTGGTCTGGCACTCTACTTGACAGAGCTAAAGTCAAGCTCGTTTTGAGTGACCGCGTTCTCACTTACATTTACCCTCATTTTCCTGCAGAGTCCAAGGGGACCACACACCTACACCGAGGCTCTCAAAGACCGAACAACCATCAAACAAGAGTGCCAAACCACCTTAGCCGCGCTAAGACCAGCCGACTACACATGGGGCACTACCGCTTCCTGGTTGACACGCTGGTTGTTTTAGCCGCGTTTCGGGAAGAGTATGGTATCCCGGACGACGTTCACCTAGAGCTCGGTGTCGAGGAGACGACCCCATGGGGCAGATTAGACCAGTGCCCCTTCACCGCGCTCTCCATAATAGAAGGTGGCCTCCGCTTTCCGGTTAACCCCCTGATGTGCGAGTTCTTACGGCGCACCGGGCTGGCACCAACCCAAGTCTCAACCAACACTTATAGAATAATTAACGGGATCCATGAGCTAAACAATCGGCTAGGAACCAACTTAGGGTTAGCCAAGATACTTCGCCAATATACCCTCGGGCATACAGGCGACAGCCTTGCCTATTATTTAAAGATCAGACCGGGCGAAGAGAAGATAGTGACCGGCACCCCGGACAAGGACTTACATGACGACGACTTCTTCTGGGTGTCTGGCAACTCTGAAACGACCGACGTCTTGGTGGTTTATCGACAAAATTTCGGCGAAACATGTAAGCCGCGCTAACTGCTCGGTTAGATTACTTTCCTTAACCATTTTATACTAATGCGCTTTGTTCTTTTCCTCTTTGCAGCGATCGAAGTTTTGCAAGCCAATTACCATTACCCCAACAAAGTAGCAATCAAGACCGTACTTCACTACTGCAACTAGGATTGCCACGAACACCTCGGTTACGTACCGACCTACAGATACTCAGCTCCACGCCGGAGTAAGGTCACAGATTTTCTACGTGCTCCATCTCCACCTCCCGATCCCACTTTGCCGGACGTGCCCCTTATCCGGATGACTGAGGCAGAAGAGATGGCAAAAAGAAGCCATATCAAAAACCTCATCACTGCTACCTCCACCGAGCTACCAAGCATCCCAATTTGCACAGCTGCTGCCGGTCAATCAAGCGGGACCGTGGTTGCATTGGCGTCTCCTGCCGCCGGGCAGGCAAGTAGAGAAAGCCGCCGGGCTGCGAAAAGGCCATGTACCGACCCCTCTGCTGAGCTAGTTGCGGAGTTAAACACCGAGCAACCAACGGTGACGACTAACCCAATACCGCCATAAAAACCGCAGCTCAAGCACCGGGGCAAGAAGATCCCGGCGACTGCCTCGGTTAAAGATGACAAAGAGCATTTACTCGCCTTTGACCTAACCAAAGCCTTGCTGCTACTGAGCGACGTGGTCGGCAATGACCACGTACCGGACACCCGGCTGGTGAAGTCCTCGGTCAAGTCCATGACCCAGGTAAGAACTTTGCATACTTTGTTCAAATTTTTCCAAGTGTTTGCTCAGTTTTCTTCCTCGGATAAAGTTTTCTTCTTGCAGGCCATCCAGAAACAACACTTGGTGATGGAGAGGATCCACCGACTCCGGCAGAAGGCAACCGACGCTGCCAGCCAGGTTGAACACCTTCAGGCCGAGCTCGGACGATCCAAGGCTTCCCTGGAGATAGCAAATTCTGATAACTCCAGGTTGCTCGGCTAGCTTGGTGTTGCCGAGCAAGAAAGGGACACTCTCTAGACCGAGCTGGAGGCGTTAAAGCAGTCAAGGAAGGAGGAGCTGGAGGATGCCAACAACGCTGGTTTCAAGGAGGCCGAGGAGAGCTACACAAAGCAAGTCCATGCCACCCAAGACATCTTCTTCAAGGTAGGCTGGAAGGCTGCTTGTGAACAACTCGGCCAAGGATCTGTGACCGACGTCTTTGCCTCTCCCCCAGCTGCCTTCCTGCCGACGTACCTTCTACCATATGCCAACAACGTCTTCAGCGCGTTGTAGGCCGAGGCCGAGGAAGAAGAAGTGGAGGACGCCGAGGAAAATGCTGAGGGTGACAACCGCTCAAAGTAGGCTGGCCAGGAGCAGATTGGTGTCCAGGAGACCATAACCACAGTAGACCTGGAGGCGACCACGACCGGGGATGAATTCACAGACCTTTCCCCTTTAGTTTAGTTTTCTTTGTCTTCTTTCTTTTTTGTTTGAGAATGTAACCGGGCTACCAGCCCCACCTTTTGTAATGCTATTCCCCATCAATGAAAATTTATATTTTCATCAAGTGTTTGCACTGTTTAAACTAAACAACTTTAGCCGGGCAAACGACCTCGGCTAAACAAACCATCAACTCGCACTTGACCAAATTATCAACTTATTCAACCGAAGTAAAACATCTTGGTTGCAATCACAAAGTTGAGTAAAACATCAACTTATTCAATCGGAATAAAACATCTCGGTTGAAATCTCGAAGTTGGGTAGAACATCGACCTATTCAACTGGAGTAAAACATCTCGGTTGCAATCACAAAGTTGAATAAAACATCAACTTATTCAACTGGAGTAAAACATCTCGGTTAGAATCTAAAAGTTGAGTAAATCATCAACTCAACCAACCAGAATAAAACATTTCGGTTTCAATATCAAAGTTGAGCAAGTCATCAACTCAATCAACCGGAGTAAGACATCTCGGTTGGAATGTAAAAGTTGTGTAAATCATCAACTCAATCAACCGAAATAAATCATCTCGGTTAAAATCACAAAATAAGCATCGAAAACAACAGAATGCTTCAACAAAGGTAAGTCACTTCTATTATATTGACGAAAAGAGTATTACATTCTAAAATGTGAGGCAAACAAGTCTTTGCTAAAAAAGGATGACATAAAAACTATTCAAACTAAAAATAGTACAGTTTGAGGTTGGCTGCATTCCATGGCCGGGGTATGCTTTTGCCATCCAAATCTTCCAAGTGGTATGCCCCCTTGCTCGCTAGACCGGTTACCCTGTAGGGTCCTTCCCAGTTTGCCCCCAGCTTGCCCCCAGCTTGCCTTCGCCTGGCACCAGGGTGTTGCCCATGACCTTTCTTAAAACCCAGTCGCCAACTTTAAACGGTCTGGGGTGCACGGTTTTGTTGTACTTCCTGGACAATTCTTGTTGGTATGCAGCCACGTGAATCAAAGCTTTTTCGTGGCGCTCCTCAGCAAGGTCCAATTCCAGGGCGACTGCTTCAGAATTCAGCTCGGGCTCAAAATTTTCACTGCGGATGGTGGGCATGCCCATTTCCAATGGGATGACAGCCTCTATGTCGTACGCCAGGGCAAAAGGAGTTTTCCCGGTAGATCGCCTTGGGGTCGTCCGGTATGCCCAAAGGACACTTGGGAGTTCCTCAGCCCATTTTCCTTTGGCCTTCTCACGTCTTTTCTTTAATCCGTCAAGAATGGTCTTATTTGATGCTTCGGCTTGGCCATTAGACTGCGAGTAAGCCGGGGTGGAGTTGTAGAATTCAATCTTCAATTCTTCACAAAATCCTCTGAATAAGCGGCCGTCAAATTGGGTGCCATTATCAGAGATCAGAATCTTGGGGACGCCAAATCGCGTTACCACATTCTGCCAGACAAATCGTTTGACGTCCTTCTCCTTGATAGTTGCTAGGGGCTCAGCTTCAACCCATTTGGTGAAGTAGTCCGTAGCGGCAATGAAGAACTTCCGGTTGCCCGGTGCCGTTAGGAGTGGTCCCACTATGTCTAGTCCCCACATCGCCAAAGGCCAAGGGCTTGTGAGGGGAAGGAGTTCTCTGGCCGGTTGGTGAATTTGGTGGGCGAACTTCTGGCACTTCTCACATTTGCGAATATATTTTTGAGTGTCCGCTTGCATGCATGGCCACCAATATCCCTGCAAGATAGCGCGGTAGGCCAAAGATCTGTCCTTTATGTGACTGCCACATATGCCTTCGTAAATTTCGTACAGGAAAGCTTCCACGCAATTTGGGTGTACACACTTGAGATAAGGACCGGTGAAAGACTTTTTGTATAAAGTGCTAGATGGAGAGAGCCAAAACCGCTCTGACTTCACCCAGACTTTATGCGCTTCTTTTTTATCAGCCGGAAGTGTCCGCTCTTTCAAGAAAAGGATAATAGGGTCCATCCAAGAAGGGCCAAGCTCGGTGCAGAGTACTTCTGTCTGCTTCGGTTCCTCTATACTAGGCCTTGGAAGAAACTTAATCAGGAGAGGACTGGGAGCGGTTTGGTCGACCATGGAAGCCAGACCGGCTAGCTCATCTGCGCGGTCGTTGTCTTCCCGTCCAATTTGTTGGACCCTAATCGTCTGGAATTGCTTGATGTTGTCCCTTACCAGAGCTTGGTACTTTGCCATTCTGTCATCCTTAGCTTCGTGAACCCTAGATACTTGGTTGACAACCAGTTGGGAATCGCTGTAGACCATCAGCTCGGACACGTGCACCTGGAGCGCGCTCTCAAGTCCGGTCAGTAGCGCCTTGTACTCGGCCTCGTTGTTTGATGCATGGAATCCGAGGGTGATAGAATGTTCAATGGTCTGACCATCTGACGAGACCAAGACTATGCCTAGCCCGGCACCATGACGATTCGAGGCCCCCATCTACAAAAAGTTTCCACATTTTGCTAACAAAGAGATTCCAACATTCTGAGGGGTCCTGGGAGGCTTGAAGGTTGATGGGATCACTGTCGCTCGGCTGTTCGGCTTCAGATTCAATGCGGATCGGTTCCACTTCCTCCCCCCTCAGTGACGCGGCACTGGACCCAACAGGTTGGTTTGTTATGCCCAAGTCCGTCGTCACATCGCCGGGCTGTGGAGCCATGCCGGCTGGAGGTTCTATGGCGGGGCATGCAAGTTCCACGTCGCCAACACCGCCCTGCTGTACAATTTCGGTGGAATCTTCATTGGCCTCCTCGGCCACCGTGGTGAGGTCCACCGGACATACTTGGTGAATCCCAGGCGAGAACTCGGCAACGAAATCTGCCAATGCTTGAGCTTTTATGGCCGTTCGAGGTTGAAACTTATCGTCGAATTATCCCAACTCGACTGCCTACTTTAGAATTCGACCGGAGAAGTTCGCCCATTTGAACAAGGCTTTGAGGGAAAACTCGGTCAAAATGATGATTGTGTGAGTGTGAAAATAGTGTGCCAATTTCCTGGAGGCCATCATCAATGCTAAGGCAAGTTTTTCCAGCGGCTAGTATCTCGACTCTGCCGGTAGCAAGGTTTTGCTCACGTAGAAGATGGGTAAATGCTGGATACCTGCTGACCGGACAAGCACTGCGCTAACTGCATGCTGGGACACGGCCAGATAAAGGTAGAGTTCTTCGCCGGGCTTGGGCGTTAGCAATAGTGGTGTAGAAAACAAATACTCTTTGAGTTCAGCCAGAGCCCGGTCACACTCCTCGTCCCACGAAAACTTGGATTTCAAAGCTCGAAAGAAAGGGCGACAGCAATTTGATGATCGGCTTATGAATCGGTTAAGTGCAGCGGCCATCCCGGCCAGATGCTGCACGTCCTTAGCCAAGTTGGGCTACTTCAATTCCTATACGGCTCTGATCTATGTGGGGTCTGCCTTGATGCCTTGGTTTGTGATTAAGAAACCCAAGAATTTTCCGAATCCCACGCCAAAGGCGCATTTAGATGCATTCAGGCGTAGCTTGTGCTGTTTGAGGATGACAAACATCTCGGCTAGGTCGGACAAGTGGTCTACTTGAAATCCACCGAGGGTAGTGCACTTCCTAAATAGCTCGAGCTTCAAACAAGTTCTTTACCTCCTCTACGACTACCTTGGCATGGTGCAGCGCCGATCTCCTGGTTCTCTGAATGACCGGCCTCGCACTGGGGAAAACATTAAGGTGATAACAAATAAAGCTAAGGTCAATGCTGGGCATGTCGTAGGGTGACCATGCGAAGACTTCGATATTTGCCATCAAGAATTCTACTATCTCGGTCCTTTCTTGGGCGGTAAGGCTTGAGCCGAGCAAGAAGAACTTGTTCGGGCTTTCAGTGTCAATCCGCACTTCTACCAACTCCTTAATCATTTGGACGAAACCTTTGGCAGCTCAGCTCCCGTTCACTGCCACGAAGCATTGTTTCGACATGACTTGATCACCCCAAACTTCCTCAATTTCCCTCATAGCCGAGGGAAATCTCATAACCTGGTAGTAGGTCGACGCCACAGCCTGTATGGCGTGAAGCCATCCCCTACCAAGGATCATATTGTACGTAGACGGCACCTGCAATACCCAAAACTCCACCTGCTTGACCACGGATCTAGCTTTGACCGGTAAAATTATCTTTCTTAAAGGCCACTCCGGTTGCGAGTTGAAACCAACCAGTGGAGAAGTTGCCGAAGCCAAGTCTGTATCTCGGAGTTTGAGTTGTTTGAATGCGTCGTAGTACATGATCTCGACCGAGCTTCCCTGGTTGATCAAGATGTGCTTGACATCAAATTCTTTGACGCGGAGTGTGACCACTAGGGCATCGTTGTGTGGCGTTTAAATGCGCTCTAGGTCCCTCATGGAGAAACTAATCACGTCTTTCTCCTCGGTCTTGCCCTTTTTGATCGCGGGCTGGACCGACAGCACTTCCCTCATGTGTTCCGCCTTCTTAATCATCCCTCGGAGCTCGCAGACACGTGTCGGCTCCACTATGCCGTGGATCACATTAACCACTCCTTGAGGGTGTGCCTCCAAGTCATCCGATCCACGCTGATCAGCCAGGGTGGGATGTGCGGCCTTAACACCCTCGTCAATGTAAAGATCCAAGTGTCCGGCTGCAAATAATTCCTCCAAGTGTTGCTTCAGAGGCAAACAATCCTTTGTTCAGTGTCCTCGCTCCCAGTGATATGTGCAGCGGTACCGCGAATTGAAACCCTTTTGTGCGTCGCCTAACTTAGCAGGAAACCGGACGTAATCCTCGTCATGGATTTCACTAAGTATGCGATAGATTGGAATCTTAAAGACCGTGGTGATGCCTGTCCGAGCTTTCAACCTTCTGTTAGCATCAGCTACGTCATCCTGGGGTATTCATCTCGGTCATTCCGACGACCCCTTCCCTGGTTTCGACGATTTGACCATCGGTCAGATTCCTTGGTGTGATCATTTGATCGGTTAGTTTCCTGTCCGACCGCGTGTGTCTTGCCAGCCGACCTCTTGTCTGTTACCACCGGAGTTGTCTTTGCGGTGGAAGCCGCCGCATCATCCTCTACTCGGATGTGCTCGTTGATGCACTGCATTAGTTGGCCCATGGATGTCGGCTGGTTCATGGTAAACGAGTCCCGCAGCCTATGTTCGACCAGGAGATCGCACTTATATTGGGTGATTACCAGGTTGATCGGGCAATCTAAAATCTCATTGAAGGTTTCCCAGTATCTGGAGTTGTATGCCTTGAGTGTGTTACTCAACTCCATTTTGACACTAAGAAGATGGTCCACCTCCTTCAGCGTTTTAGTGTTGGTCTTGAAATGAGTTACAAAGGCACATAAGATAAGGCAGCCTCTCAAACCATTTCAAGTCCAACTCACTCAAACTCGATGGGAAGATAAGGCACATAAAAGCGTCATTGCGCCTATGTCCGGCCATAACCTGCTGGACGTGGCTTACATATATGTATGGATCGGTCTTTTCGTCGTAGAGCGTAAACTTGGGCTGGTGAAAGCCCGTGGGGAGCGGTGTAGTTTCTATCTCAAGGGAGAAGGGGGTGGCGCTTAGCCTCGCCAAATCTGTGTCTAGAGGGAAAGGCACGGCTGGGCGGGGTGGTGACATTATGACCTCTTCACTGGCGCGGCCCCCGTAAGATAGCTGCTGGAGCGCCGACACCCTTTGAGTCTCCTGCCGACGAGCCTGCTCTTTCAAGACTGCCCGCAAGTCTTCTGTGCAAGCGGAATAGGAATACCTCGACGTCGTCGCTGGACGTGAGGGTTGATAGGTACTGTCTTGCACGCTAGACTTCTCTACAGGCGCGTCGGATTCTCCAACCCTGTAGCTTCTGGTGATAGAAATGGAGGGAGTGTGCCGCTGGCTCTGACTGCCTGAACGGCGTGGTTGGGTGCGCTCACTATGGTCTCCCACTTTAGCAAAACCCTTCCCTTTGACATGCCGTTTGAGATCTTCCATCTCCGCCGCCATTCTACGGATGACGGCGTCTTGGTCCCTTAACTTGTGATCCAGACGTCTGGCGTGTGATTGTCTCCGCCGCCGGTGTTCGTTTGGGCTCCGAGAGTGACCAAAACTCCTTCCGCGCTTATCCCGCGCGTCTCTTGAATGTCCTCCTGGGGAAGTCTCCAGGTCTGCCATGGGTGGAATGGCGGGGAGTCCGTCTCTCCATGTGGCTAATTCCGAGGTAACTCTGTCGATGGCGGACAACGGTATCTCGTCGTTGTTCGCCATGGAAGTGTAAACGTCCCCGAACGTCCCGGGAAAATCCCGTTTTGTTTATTGGGCTCACTACAGTTTGGACTCAATGTCACGGTTCTAAATCTAATCTCGCAAAGTGCAGTGCAAGTTCAATAAATCACCAAAGAGTCCAAATCCGGCAAATCGTTTTGAAAAACTGATTTTAGAAAGAAGTGTCAAACATAGACTACTTTGCCAGATACAGAGTCGCCACCTAAATGTTTTATTTTGGGGGAATTTAGGAAACCCTGACTCGTGCCTAAGGCCACGTGTCCGTCATCACCAAAGTTGCCTTGGCTCGGGAACTTGGGTACGATTGGGGAAGGTCATTTCATAAGCACCCCCACTCGCCCGATCAAAGATCGGCCACTACTAAACATGATATCTTGTTTTTGAAAACACATGTGCTCTTATTCCGGTTGTTAACCTAGAATTACTATGTGATGCGCACGACATACAAGTATAGACTAGATTGCCTAAGTTGGAATAAAGCATCGCATATCCATTTGTTTTGAAAATGGATTGAAGTTTGCTACTTACAAGTAGGCTAAAACACGGGTTTCGACGAATTATTCCAACTCAAGCAACCCAACCTTCACCCACAGGCATTCAAGCAGTTATATCACATAAGCACATAGCCTCATGGTAAGCATGTTATCATGGCAGTCACTCACACACATGCAAGGATGCTAAAGCATAAACACTTACCGAGTACTCCGAGCCAAAGAAAGAAGCTAATTAGAAATCGTGCATGAATCCTAACTATGCTAAGAATGCCTAATGCAACACATGCAAAAATGCAACTACAATAGGCTCGGCTATTCTAAGATGGCATATGAGATGCAACAATCGATACATGTATTCAAATTGGAATTGAAATACAATGCAGTTAGCATGATGCGCGAGCCCGATGCATGCAATACAGATGAATGAATCCAAGCATGCGAACATATAGATGCTAATTGAAACATGCCCTAAAACTAACCATCATAAGCTGGTAAATAAAAGGGAGAAGGACGTGGGGTTGGAAGACATGCATCACACACACGCACACTTATTACAACATTGCCCTCCTCGGAGGGTCCGAATGAATAGTACAGAATAAACTAGCTAATCTAAGCTAATTAAATTATTACACAACATTAATTAATTAACGAATTAACTAAGTAAGTAAGGAAACTAGCATGCAAATTAAACAAAATGGACTGCCTCGGCTCTGTTCCGAATGATAGGGATGCATGCATGCTCAAGTCGCCTTGTCGGGAACTCTATCGCGATGCCCGGATTTGCCTCTGTTTGCAATCGTCCCGAACAACATACAAAGCTCGAAGGTCACGACCAGCTTTCTTTGGTTTCCGGTTTACTACAACAGAGAGCGAGAAAGGGGCATGGCAAAGTATTTTCAACATATGTGTGCATGACCACTCTCCCTATCATTGCACAAGCTCCAGGGACTGTAGTCCTCGATCCTCGTGCCACCAATCACGCATCTCGATGCATGATGACCGAGGAGTCAGAATGCACGACTCGATGTAAAATGAATGCACATGTAAACACAACAAGGCCTAAACTCCATCATGGGTAATCCGGAGTGTCGGTGACCGAGAATCGAGGCACGTTTTGTCACTTGGCGTATAAAACGTCCCTCGTTTCCCATGTTTGGACTAAACCCTATTCCAAACACAATGCAATATATATGGCATACACAATACGACTTGCATGCAACCCTAAACGCAATGCAACCTAATCATGCTAGTATGCAAGGGATGATATGCAAACATGCAACTAGCATACACAAAGCTATGAACTAAAAATGGCATACTCAATGCACATAAACTATATGGCATACGCAATGCACATACGAAGATGGACATGCACGAAGACATGAACAAGGCATACACAATGCGACGATCAAGCATGCGACAACATGGATATGGCATACATAATGCAAGATGGACTTAAACTAAAATGAATGGGCCTCAACCACACACAAATCAGTAGCCATACATGATGAAAATGAAGCAACAACACACATGCAAACATGTACAAATGCAAGGAACCAAACCTAAGGCATAAAGTGCAACTCCACCAAAGCATGGTAAGCATGAAATATGGCATACAATCACATATTTTCCAGATCTGAAATGACATGCAAGATGGTCCCGAATCATGCAAACACCTCACACAATGCATGCTAGATGGCCCAAATACCGAAACTAGTGAAGTGGATTACACTATAGGCATGCAAAGCCATACTCAAATGGCCAAACCAGCCCCAAATAGTCCCTATACAGGCCAAAATAATAGCAAATATGGACTAAAATGATGGCTTGCAAAGCATGGAAATGAAGCTCATGCAATGGTCCAAAAATGAGGTATTCATGCATAACTCTCAAACACATTCAGAGAGTGGAAAACATGGGAATATGGCATACATATAAGCTCTAAAATATGATTCACAATGATGCCAAAATATGGAAACACCTCAAAATACGCAGGCAATAGGCTTCAAAACTCAAAGCTAGGCAAGGGTATTGAACTACAACCATGCATAGAAAACATCATTCGACCATGAGGCCCAAAAACAGAGCTAAGGCAGTCCAAAACATGCACAAAATCAGTTTAAGGCATGGCCAAAAGGTGCTAGAATCAAGGGCCAAAATAGCATGCAATGTAAGCTAGTAAAGAGGATTTGCACTACAAGCATGTGAGGTAATTAAGAAGCCACTAAACCAAAAAAATTCAGAGGTATGACATGCCAAATAAAGCCCCAAAACCCACTGAAACATGGTTAATGCATGCAAGAAAGAGATGCTCCTTTGACATACTATGAAGAGGGTGATTCTACATATGCAAGATGGACATCCAATACGGAAAAACAAGTTCTGGAAAGAGCCTATGCAGGTCCTAAAACTCATCAAAAATGGCCTAAAACATGGCTTGGAAGCATGAAAATAAGGGCTCCTTTGTAAGGCCAAAAATGCCAGAAAACAAAACAAGGAGAGAGAGGGTCACCCCACTCTGATTTTGGCACTCAAAACAGCATACTAGCCACTAAAAATCCACTGGATTTCAGTGGCTAAAAGGCCAAACAAAGGCCAACACAAATGCTCAAAGGCATGGCTCAAAATAAGGTAAAATGAAGCATGCAAGGGGATAGATGACCCCCAACAGAAAAATGATCTTAAACAAACATGTTAAGGACCTCAAAATAAGACTTTTTTAAGTTTACACTGAAGCTCAAAAATGCTTTCAAGTATGGCTAAAAGATGGAGCAAAATAAAACTCGAAAGAGGGAATAGGGTGTTACCCTTGTAGCTCAGCAACTCCAGCAACTTATGGACCAAAAATGCAGCTCCTTAGGACCTCTCAAGACCCTCCAAGAAGCTTAGGTTGGTGTTGGAGGTGTTAGGCTAAGAGGTAGTATGCAAAGGGGCAAGAACAATACATTCTTAAGGCTAAAATAAAGAGACAAATAGAGATATATGTATGTATGCTACAGCCAAATTCAAAACCCTCTACAAGGAAGGGAAGGCCTCCCTTTATAGACAAGGGAGGCTAAAGCTTCTCCAAGAAGCTTAAAACCTAGGGCCAATATCCTCCATACACGTGTATGGAGGATGCAATCTGTGCCTCCTAGCCGCACACCGAATCAACTTTCTTGAGACAGAAAAAGATGGGAGAGCCGACCGGGTTCAGTGGTCGGCCGACCACTTGCCCTGGTCGGCCGACCAGGTTCAAAAGGGTCAGGTTTCAAAAGCTGATTGGCAACCTCCGAGGATGGTCTCCACATTGAATTCAAGTTTGTAGTATGGTGGGAGACCTGCAAAAGTGGCTCAAAGACTAAGGAGACCAGCTTCTTGACAAGAAAATCGGCCGGCAAGGAGAAAGGTGGTCTCCAAGGAGAAAAATTGGTCTCCCACCCTTGTACCACCTTGCAAACAATGAAAATAGGGTCCAAGCCAAAAAAGAACCAAGACGGATGCAAAACGAGAGTTCGGGGGCCAAAACGCGCAGCCGGGTGCCCCGAAGACTGACTGTTAAGCATCGAAAGTGGCGTGCGACCACGAAGGTGATCTCCCGGGCCACAGTGTCCCTCTAGAGAGAGGAGACAAGGTGTGTGCCAAAAATCGGAGCAAACGGAGAAAGTTAAGCGGTCTCGAACCGAGCCGCACGGCCGACGGCTCCGAAAATTGGAAACTAGTCTCCAAACGGGAACAGTGGTCTACGACCACGAAAAGTAGCCTACGGCCACTGAGAGATGGTCTACGAGACCTCTCCCTCCCTTCGGGAAGAGAAAGCAAGACTTGGTCCGCAAACTGAGGCAAAGCATAAAAGGGTCTCAAGGTCTGGGGGTAAGGACCTCAACCGAAACTCCGAAACCTTAGAACGAGCACAACATGCGTAATCACAGAGCACTCAATCAATGACGTCTGAGTCTTAAGGTTGGTCAAAAATGGGGTGTCTATAGTTGCCCCTCTTTGACAGAACTCGAAAGTCATAAGTGACGGGAGTGAATGTCAAAGCCCAGAGACGACCCATTTTTGATAAGGCCGAAGACTTAGACAAACAGGCAAGATAAACAAAGAGATGTGCCCGCAGGCAGGGGCAATATGCAAAGGGGTATGCACAAAGTCAAACATAACTTATGATCATACAAAGTAGCAAACTGTAATGAAGCAAATATTCACAATAAATGCAACAGTTTTAAGCAAGAATGCAAAGCAAAACTACATTTCATGCAGTAAGGATGTAAGAGAATTATAATTCTTGCTACGTCTCACATGGAGAAGATACAATACCTATCCAGTTCGTCTGGTCGCACCAGCTTCAAATGAACCATACATACAATATTGTGCCTGCAAAAGAGAGAAACCTAACAGACACAACATAGTTAGCAACATATGTTCAACGCTATATCGAACGCAGACAAACATGGTGCCGATGAAAAAGTACATCGCAATGCAAGAAGAAACGTGCGCGACAACGCAAGTTAAGCATGGAGGTATGACAATACCAGTGAAACGTGCACAACAATGCAAGCGATGCGTATAATAATGCCAGTGACGTGCATAACAATGCAGGATAAGCGCAACTTCAGAAGCATGTTTGAAACAAAACATTGAGCAAAGAAAAGCAAGCTTCGACGAGGGCAACTCAAACGCGATCTCCGGTTTACCTCTCGGAGGGGTCGCAACATACTCAAAAAGGATACACCTGGCTCTCGGCGAGTAACGATGAGCCATGCGTCGAGGATTGGATTTGAAGTTCTCACGGAGGGATTTCGCGCCGAAAAGTGCACTTTTCTTGTACTTTCTTGAGATCCGGGGACTCCGATCACCACCAAAATTTGCAAGGAGAACAAAGAGTCATTGGAGACCACCCAGGAGGGCCACCGACCACCTAGGGAGGCCAACGACCAGGTTTTGTGCAAGGGGGTGGTCGGCCTATTAGGAAAGGCGGTCGGCCAACCACCTGTCCAAATCCGGGACAGTTTTGTCTTTTTACACTTGGTTCTTTAAATCCACATGTCCCAATCACTATTCCTCACACCGTCAAGGCCAAAATCATTTCTCCTTCCTTCCTAGACCATTTTCTCTCTCAGATTTGCGCTTTATACGCGTTTTCTAACGCTCCACGCAAAGTTGTTTCGTGAAATCTTTCAGTTTTCTTCACTTTGGACCGATTAAAATTTGATTTCAGAGCTTCTTTCTTCATTTTCACCACTTGAGGCAAGTTTGTCTTGACATTTGGTACATTTTCTCAGGAGTTGACTTTTGTTGACTTTTTTATTTCTCGAGAGTTGACTTTTGTTGACTTTTTCCAATTTTGGCTCATTTTGCTCATTTTTGCAGATTTCTTCAAATGGCGGGTCATTTTTCTCATGGTGGAGGTCCTCCAGGTGCCGAGGGTGAGCTAGACATCATGTCCTTGCCCCCGAGAGTTCGGCCGTTTGATCCCGAGAGGTATCACCCTCGGGAGCACATCTTTCCTCAGGCCACTTTCTACCATTTCACTAACTTTGATGACCGAGCGCCTGCGGATCTGTTGCTGTGGGAGCCAGAGACTTATCTCTCTCATTAGGCACGAGAGGTACGTACTTCACTTTTACATTCTCTGCAATGTATTCTGCACTTCATGCACATTTCATACTTTCGCTATGTAAGCTTATTCGCTCGTTCTGAACACATTTGCACACCATATTTCTGCTTATTTTAGCACATATCTCACAGCACAGAATTCTGTTGAGTGGGCACACAGCTTGTTCTGAACACTTAGTCTATAACATAGCATTCTGTTTGCATTTTGAACACACAGCTCAATCACTTGAATTTCTGAACACGCAGCTCATACTTTTTATCGTGGACACGCAGCCCACAGTTTTTGAAAGTTGAACACACAGCCCAAACTCTTGATAGTGAACACACATCCCATTTTTTTGAAAGTTGAACACGCCGCCCAAACTCTTGATGGTGAACATATAGCCCACATTTTTCTGAAATCTAAACACGCAGCCCAAACTCTTGATTATGAACACACAGCCCATTTTTTTGAAAATTGAACATGCAACCCAAACTCTTGAGGTGAACACACAGCCCACAGTTTTTGAAATTTGAACACGCAACCCAAACTCTTGAGGTGAACACACAGCCCACAGTTTTTGAAAGTTGAACACGCAGCTCAAACTCTTAAGGTGAACACACAGCCCACAGTTTTTGAAATCTGAACACATAGCCCAAACTCTTGATTATGAACACACAGCCCATAGTTTTTGAAAGTTGAACACGCAGCCCAAACTCTTGAGGTGAACACACAGCCCACAGTTTTCATTTGCATGCAGCGCATATTGAACACACAATTCTTACATTTCACTTTTGAACTCACAGCTTATACATTTAATTCTGAAACTGAATACATCTGTTCATTTTGAATGCAGGTATCCTCTCGTTTTACGCGAGGTTATGGCTCGATTATTGCTAGGGAGTGGTATGCAGAGCTCCCAGAGGCCGTTCGTCACATGGTGGATGGGGCAGGATTTGGGCCCTTCTGTGCGGGGCTATCTCGTTACCCTGCGAGCAGGACCTTGATGGGGGCACTCGTGGAGAGATGGTGGGACACCACCAACTTTTTCCACTTCTCAGCTACCGGGGATATGACGATGACCCCGTTCGACTTTGCGATGTTGACTGGCCTTGATGTGCTCGGCCGACCGGTCATTTACGACGAGGATATGGGCGAGTGGGAGGCTGCCTGGATCTATCTGTTGGGAGCTCACCCACCGATTGACCGATCTTCGGGCAGAGTCAGGTATACTTGGTTCCCCGTGCAGTATAGTAGGAGTATGCTTGAGACTCTTGAGGAGATAGAGCAGTACGTTCGAGGTTTTTTGATGTTCCTCCTTGGGACCACTTTGTTCTCCGACAGAAGGAACACAGTTGGACTGTATCTGCTCAATGCTTTGGTGGACCTATCACAGGTCGGCCAGTATAACTGGGGTGGCGCCGGCCTCGCTACCCTCTACTGCTACATGAGTGCAACCTCTCGCGGACAGGGGAACATAGTTGGCGGCTACTGGAGAGCCTGGGAGGTACCTTTTGCCCTCTTGATTTACATCTCTGCTTTTCGTTATCTATACACTGCACATGGCACACTTTACATTCTGTATTCTACATTCTCACACTTTTCACTGTATTTTCTCGTATATTACAGATTCGATGGCCACTGCCTTGTTTTCCACAGCTATGGGTTTATGCGTACTTTCCGATGCTAGCCCCAGAGTTCGAGGTGGAGGTGCCTCTTACGATCCCTTACTCTCACGTATTTGAGGGTCGATGCCGGGCGAGGGCTTGAGAGACTCTACCCTTCTTGCGATAGTTTTTTGACACGATGCGGGTGACCGAGGTACTTCAGAACTCTCAGTTCTTCATGTTTTCAGCTTTGATTCATCTCACCTATTTATGACATCTGATTGGCTCATGCACTTGTTATCCTCAGATCGTTTGGCAGCCCTCGGCACCCTTGGAAGGAGATATCCGTTTCCAGTTCTCGGGGGCATGGGCTTCTTCTCAATATAGGACTTTGTTTGAGGGGCCAGTTGGCAGGGCCTGGTTTCTGGAAGATCGCTTCATGCGCCAGACGAGGGGCGTCCCTGAGCAGGGTGTCCCTTCAGCACCTCCAGATGACATGCGGTCCGCTGAGAGACTCACTCCCGATGAGGTCGATGAAGCTATATTGGGTACCGATGTAGCTTTGCACACAGAGGAAGGGAAGTATGCGACTTACCGCCACACGTACTTGATGCCCCCACTGATAGGTGTCCGTACTCCTACTAGGAGGGCTGCTGGTGCATCATCGTCAGCTCGAGCCCGGGCTGCAGACGTTCAATCGTCTAGTAGGGCCGATACATCGAAGAGTGGGGCCAGACAGATTCCCCTGATTCCCCCGACTTATCAGCACGCCGGGTGGCTAGATATTCCGACCGAGTTGACGGGATAGCAATACAGGTCATCTTACCCGATTCCAATAGAGCCTCCTATGCCCGATCACCGTTATGTCAGTGATCCTGACTCACCATCGGTATGTTCCACTGCTTTTCATTTATCACTCAGATACTTAGGCATTTATTTATTCATTGATGACTTGAGCTTGTATCTGCAGCCTCCCAGGGAGTATTCTGATGATTTGCTCGGATTGGTGGCCTCACTTGAGGGCATGGTCTTGCGGAGGGAGACACAACTGTTCATCACCAGTGTTACGATATTTTTCAATTTTCTCGCATTTATCATACTTCTGATGACATGTTGAATTTGACTATCTCACTGCATTGCTTGACTGTATGCGTAGAGCACATCTAATACATACCACATTCATACATTGTATCTGCATACACCCACTCTATGTAGCATTCTTGTCTCTACATCTGATATACATGTTGGCTAATGTACTCAAATTTTCCTTTTCAGATGCCACCGCTACTGGTTGGGCCATCCAGGCCTTCTCGAGGAGCTGGGAGAGGGAGATCGACTCGTAGCCACGGCAGGTGTAGAGCGCCTATCAGAGATGATGAGGAGTCCAGCGAGGAGGAGGAGTCTGCGCATCCTTAGTCAGAGCCATCTGCAGGCAGAGAGGAGGATTCTGGCTCCAGTTCTGAGAGTAGAGGTGATACTGGGGAGGGTTCCGAGGATAGCAGCTCTGATTCGAATGGTGGTGCAGGTGGAGATGGTGCAGGGACTTCTCAGCCAAAGAGGACGAAGAGGGCCTCCTATTCTTGCGCTTGAGAGCACTGATGCAGATGTTCTTGCTTTATTTTCCTTTTTTACTCGTTGTTGTAGCACATCAGCTTTTAGGCAATTTTATTTTCTTTAAAACTTGTACCCTTGCTGTAAAATGTTGTAACAAAGGAAGCATGATGGAATGAAACAACTTTTTGAAAAGGTGTTGTATTTTATGTTCTTAGCATTGCATCGCATCATTTTGCACAAAAATGAGATTGAATGAAAATTGAGCATTGAAAATTGCCAAGTCAGTTAGTGAACCGACGCAACAAACTAAACAACTTAACTTACTAAGAAACAACAAAACCTTATCAAGTTTACAACTCAATAAGCAAATCCCGACAATGTTGATTAAACAAAGAGTAACAACTCAATATACGGAACTTAACAACTCGATAAACAAAACTTTAACAACTCAATAAGCAAAACCAAACAACTCCTCGATAAACAAAGAACAACAACTCGATAAGCAAATGCATCTCGGACAATTGGAGTGATGGAACGCATCCGAAACAGAGGTAAACTCGGACCTTCAACACTCCCAACGCATGGAAAAGCTAGGATCTCTCTTCTAGAAACTAGGAACAGACCAAAGACCCACTTCTCTCCATGGCCGACCACCAGAAGGGGCTGGCCGACCAACTATTTTCCTTGGAGACCAAAGGGGTGGTCGGCCTACCAAAAAAAGTGGTCGGCCGACCACCTGGTTTGGCGACCACCAGATTTTTGACACGTGTCCTCAAACAGTGCCTTATCCTTTATAAAAGTTCTAGCTTTGTGGTTCTTTCATTTCATCTCAGTTTTGCATCAAAATGGAGGCATTCCTCATCGAAAATCTCGCAGCTTGGATTGCTACTTTAGACGGCTCGGACAAGTTGAACTTCCGAGGCTTCGGCTTGAATGCACTATTCACGTTGAGCCGCACTCCGCTGCATCTTCCCTTTCTCTATACCGCGGCGTGGTTTTGGAATCCGGTAACACATGTCTTTAGCTTCGGCAGGCAAGAGATGTGTCCTACC
Organism: Camellia lanceoleosa; assembly: GCA_025200525.1. Lineage (NCBI taxonomy): Eukaryota > Viridiplantae > Streptophyta > Magnoliopsida > Ericales > Theaceae > Camellia > Camellia lanceoleosa. Next base: position 7,564,335 of record CM045765.1, read on the forward strand.
TTTGAAGATTTCTAAGCTTTGATGGAGTTCGAGCGCAACGAAGAGATCTTGCCCCAATTCCGCTTCGGCCATGCTCAAGCCTTAGGATGAATATGTGGGCTCACTATGCACGACGCTCGGTCTCTGATCTGTGACAGAGAATTGGACATCCTCAGCTTGATTCAACGTTTTTCTGATTTCAGTGACCGCAGTGACCATCATTGGCAGGGCTTTCAGCGACATGCCCTTTGCTTGTGCATGCTATCTCATTTCTTGCTTGCCTCGGGCTTCAACGGGTCTAGCGTTCGTCTGATTGAAGTTGCCCAGGGCTTAAAGGAGGGTAAGAGCTGCATTGCCATGACATTGGCCGAGACATTGATGGGCTTGGATGCTTTCCATCGCCGGGAAACAACCAGATTTGCGGGGAGTCCACTACTGTTGCAGGTAATGTTTCTCTCCCTATCTCACATATATATTGCTCACATCACTCGGCCTTCAGGTTCGGTTTTTCTCACAAAACCCTTTTCTCACTTTTCTCTCAACGTACACCTCTCTATTCTTTAATCTCTCATTTTTCATCCCTCCCCAGGTGTGGTTAATGGATAAGTTGTAGGTTGTGGACTCTTGCCCGGCATACTCAGCTCGCGGCTACTTCTTCTGACGTCACCTAATCGATGTCCTGGATGAGGGATAGTGGTTCAATTGGATGTGCAATTTGTCTGCAGACTGCATTGCTTGGCGCTGTCCTTGGCTCAATCTACCGGCAATGAGCTATAGCATGTCCCGGCAGACTGGGATTCAGTTGATTGGTCTGACGCACTACGTGTTTTACTTTCCTTTCCGGTTTCAGCGCCAGTTCGGCCATGATCAGACTTGCCCGCCAGAGGGAATAGAGTACCCTGCTGCATTCTCGGTCCGAGGTGCACAGCTTGCTCGGTATGCCACAACATGGAGGACGAGAGAACTCCTGGCCCCCGCTCTCACTTTCAGTTGCACTTTGTCTGACGAGTGCATAGATTGGCTCAATGAAGAGGCACAGATTGGGCCTAGCTTGGCATCAGAGGCTTCGACCAGCTCTGGGAGGGGGCACAGGAACACCTGACTTAGTTATGCCCCGGATTTATTGCTTTATTAGTACTTTCAAGTTTTCTTTATGAATGTAACCAAAAGCAACTTCAATTTGTATGCAAGAGCAGGAGGACTCTGTATTGAAATCAATAAAATTGAAGGTTGTGGGTACTGAAAATTTTTCGCTTTGGTCCAAAAATGGTCTAAGTTGTAAAAAGATTAATTTGAACAAAATCAACCTTTATTAAAACTTTTCAAAATCATTTTTGACATGGATCAGAACTGGACACGCCTGAGATCTGTCACTGAGATGCACAACCCCGGATCCTAGCAACTGGAAAGCTGCCCCTAGTCTGAGTAGCACTGCACCGGAGATCACAACCGAACTCTTGAATGCTGAATAGATAAAGATGACAAAGATGATCAAATGGACAAAGTTGATCGGGGAAAAGTTTATGGCTGAACTTCAGGATGAAGTTGCCTACGTATCCCAAAGACGGGAATCAAGCCTTACGTAGTTCAGGCTCGGGTTCACTCGAGCATTTTCATTCTCCTTTTACGCTCTAACTTTTGCCAAGGCCACCCTTTGCGGGTTTTCAACCTTGCGAACTCAGTTTTTGTAATTTCTAATTTTTCGTGCTCTAACTTTTGCCTAGGTCACCCTTCGGGTTTTCGGCCTAACGAGCCACTTAGGGGTAATATTTCTTCAACTTGTCCATGTTGATCGGCTGTGAGAACTCTAGGCCGTCTAGGTCCATCAGAACGACAGCTCCACCTGACCAGATAGACTTAATGATGTAGGGACTGGTCCAATTGGGTCTGAACTTGCCCTTAGGGTCATGGATGGGAGCTCGGTTGTCTTTGAGCACCAAATCTCCTTCTTTCAAATTCCTGGACTTAACTTTCTTGTTGAAAGCCCTGGCAATTCTGTGCTGATAGCCTTGAACATGGTACAGTGCTTTCAGTCTTCTTTCATCAAAGAGCATGAGTTCTTCGAATCTGCTCTGCTGCCAATCTGCTTCGGCTATCTAACACTCAGCCAACACTCTCAATCACGGAACCTCAATTTCAATAGGTAGAACGGCCTCCATCCCATAAACTAATGAATACGGAGTCGCCCCAGTAGAAGTTCTAATTGAAGTCCGGTAGCCCCACAGAGCAAATGGCAACTTATCTGGCCAGTCCCGGTAGGTTTCCACCATCTTCTGCAAAATGTGTTTGATGTTCTTGTTGGCGGCCTCAACTGCTCCATTGGTCTGTGGCCGATAGGTGGATGACTTATGAAAAGCCACGTTGTATTTCTCCAACAAGTCAATCACTTCCTTCTTGAAGTGGGAACTATTATCTGAAATAATCTCGTTTGGGACCCCGTAGCGACAGATGATGTTGTTCCGGATGAACTTTGCAACATGCGAAGCCTTCAACACCGCATAAGATTGGGCCTCGACTCACTTCATGAAATATTTATCGCGACCAGAATGAACTCATGCACATTAGACTCCTTTGGAGTGACGGCCCCGATCACATCGATTCCCCAAACTGAAAATGGCCATGGCGAAGTCATATTGTACTGCTTCGACGGTGGAATATTCATGCGGTTTGCATGGATCTGACATTTATGGCATCGCCAAACAAAGCCGATATAATCCTCCTCCATGGTGGACCAGTAGTCACCTTGTCTGAGAATTTTACGGGCTAGCATTACCCCGTTCATGTGCGCTCCGCTCTCTCCTCTATGGATGGCTTCCATTAGGCGCTTCGACTCTTCAGCCTCAACACACAGCTTATGCATTCCCAGATGACCTCTCTTATACAGTTTTCCTCTGTAGATGATGAACTGAGCAGCTATTCTTCTGATTGCCCTATTATCCTTGGCATTTGCCCTTGGTGGATATGCTTCCTTCTCCAAGAAGTTCCAGACATCGTAATACCAGGGGTTCTCATCTTGAACCTCTTCTATGGTAGCAATCGACTCGTAGGCTGGCGCAAACTTCTGGTTAATGATGATCGGACGCATCCGGACTCTAAAAGGAATATCTATCATGGAAGATAGAGTTGCTAGTGCATCTACAAACCTGTTGTTCTCTCTTAACAGATGAGCGAAGTTTAGCTTCTCAAACCGAGGAATCAACAAGTCCAAGGTCTGACGATAGATTCTCATCTTTCCTTCTTTGACTTTCCAGTCTCCTTTAGCTTGAGATACAACCAGGTTCGAGTCCCCGATGACGTCCAACCGTTTTGCCCCTAGTTCTAGGGCGGGTTCTAAACCAGCAATGCAGGCTTCATATTTTGCTTCGTTATTCGAGACTTTGAATCGGAGTTTGAAGGCTAGAGGGATACAGGACTTGTCAGGTGTTATCAGCAACACCTCTATCCCATACCCGTACTGGTTTGACGCTCCGTCAAAATACATCGTCCAAAACTCATCGTCGATATGCAAAATAGCCTCATTTGGAAATAAATACTGGACTGCTTCATCCCCTTCAACTGGGTGATCGGCTAGGAACTCCGCTACCGCTCTCCCCTTTACTGACTTGCGAGTCACATACTTCAGATCAAATTCGGAAAGCAGAAGCAACCAACGAGCTAGCCTACCCGTAAGTGCCGGTTTCTCGAAGAGATATTTGATGGGATCTAATCTTGAAACCAACATTACAGAGTGAGCTAACAGGTAGTGCCGTAGCTTCCTGGTAGCCCATACCAAGGCCAAACAAGCCTTCTCGAGTGGAGTGTAGCGGGTCTCGTAATCCAACATCTTCTTGCTCAGATAGTAGATAGTTTTCTCCACTTTATCCTCTGATTCTTGCGCAAGCATGCAGCCCATCGTAGTTTTAGTCACTAAAAGGTACAAAATCAACGATTTTCCCGGCTCAGGCGGTGACAACACGGGTGGGTTCTGTAAGTATTCCTTGATTTGTTCAGAAGCAGCTTGGCATCGGCCGTCCCATTGGAACTTCTTTCCTTTCTTTAGGAGACTGAAAAGTGGTTCACAAGTCAAGGTTAATTTTGAAATAAACCGTCTTATGAATTGTACTTTACCCAGAAAGCCTCTCATCTCATTTTCAGTCCTTGGTGGTGGCATTTCTAAGATGGCCTTGATTTTGGAAGGGTTGACCTTGATACCTCTCTGTGTAATCAAGAACCCCAGCATTTTCCCTACTGTAACACCGAACGTACACTTCTGAGGGTTCAACTGCAACCGAAATTCTCTGATCCTTTGAAAGAACTTTTGCAAGGCGTGTAGTGGCCCTCTCTTTCTTTGGACTTGATAATCATGTCGTCCACGTACACCTCAACCTCTTTATGGATCATGTCATGCAATATCGTGGTTGCGGCCCGTTGATATGTAGCTCCAGCATTCTTCAACCCAAATGGCATCACCCTATAGTAGTAAATCCCCCACGGAGTGGTGAAAGTAGTCTTCTCCTAGTCTTCAGGTGCCATTACTATCTGATTATAGCCCAAGAATCCATCCATAAACAAAAGCAAAGCATGCCCCGCTGTGAAGTCCACTAACTCATCAATATGCGGCAAGGGAAAGTCGTTCTTCGAACTAGCTCTGTTCAAATCCCTGAAATCCACGCATACCCGGATCCTGCCATCCTTCTTCAGCACTGGAACGATGTTGGCCAACCAATTTAGGTACTCAGATACCAGCAGGAACCCTGCGTCAATTTGCTTGGTGACCTCTTCTTTAATTTTGATAGCCCAGTCCGGGTGGATCCTTCTGAGTTTCTGTTTAAAGGGTTGGGCCTCGGGGTCAAGAAGGATCCGGTGCTGTACAATCTCAGGATCGATTCCAGGCATGTCTTCATAGGACCACGCGAAAACATCTTTGAAATCTTTTAATAAAGCGACTAAGCGCTCGCGTTCCTCTGAAGACAATGTGGACCCGATCTGGACCAGCCGCGGGTCCTCCTCAGTACCAACATTAATAGTGGTGATTTCATCAACTAAAGGTTTAACAAATCTTTCCTACTCTTGATCAATTAAGCGTTGCAAAACTGGAGAAATTTCTTCCTCGTCATTTTCATCAAAATTTTGAAAGTCCTGATTAATACAATAAATCAAGGGCACAGAAAAGTACTCAGAAACCACATCTATTCCATTCTCATTAAGCATTTCCAAATCGTCCGATTCTTCTGTTACAGCAGACTTAAAAGAGAAAGAAAAAGACGACCTAGACAGGACTGTGGTATCCGGGTTATCACCCCAGATTACCGAACTTCGACTCGACGAGCTCGAACGATTCGACTCTGAGACTTCGGTGGAATCGATTCGCTCACTACGACCGGTCTTGCTTGACAAAATCCCTCGTCTTGCCAAATAAGAGAGGGTGCGATGGATGCATCCAAAATACTTGACGGTAGGCTCGCAGCCGTTTCATTCCCAATCATGGACACGAAGAAGTTATCCCCTAAGCACTTCTGTACGATCGGAGGATCTGAAAGTAGACAAGCCAGCGCTACCCCCATTTCAATTTCAACGCTCTTGGAATCCACATTTTTACACTGCTCAACCTCAGTTGATGGGTCTGTCTACTCCTCGGCAACATCATCCCCGGATAACTACAAGTCGAAGAAGCTCTCAAAACCTGGCGTGCGCTTCCTCTCCGTATTCAACCATGGCTCTGGGAAGCCACAAAATGGAAAATCCTCCCCTTCCCAGACGAAACGTCCGTTTAGGGTACCCTGGATAGGTCGGTGCATCAACTTAAAAGGCTTCCCCGTCTGCTTCGCTCTGGCTCTCCCAGCCATCTCCTTACCTTTCCTCACCCAATCCTCTTTGGTGGACAGATAACCCAAGCCAAAGGTATGCGGGTTGTGCGGCACTTCGGCCGATACTGCGATGCTTTTCAGGCCACTCTTTCCCAATCCTATCCCGGGGATGTGTTAAAGCTTGTTCATGAGGTATATTGATTGTGCACTAACATACACCCCCTCATCAACAGCCAAGATGTTTTGCATGACTCGAGCCTCAGCCAGAGTAAACCCCGATAAGAACACATCCTCCGTGCCGTGCTTAATTTCCAAGACTGGTGTAGACACCTCCGGGGGCGGATGGATTGATGAGTTTCCAAAAACTATAGCTACCCCCTTCCCGTGAGGGTATTTCAACATCTGGTGCAAGGTGGAAGAAACTGCCTTTACCTGGTGCAACCACGGTTGCCCAAAAGCAGGTTAAAGGTTGCGGGAACATCCAAGACATGGAAATCGATCTCGTGTTGTCCTAGACCAACCTAGGTCTGAATTTTAACAGTCCCCATCACCTCTCTGCTTATGTTATCATACGCCCGAATCACCTGGGCAATTCGCACGAAGTCCGCGGGCTTCAACCTGATTGCATATGCCGTCCTCGATGGGCACACATTAATGGCGGATCCCATGTCGACAAGAACCAACGGTACCCACTTGCCTCTACATTCCACAGAGATGTAGAGAGGTTTGTTGTGATTTGCACCCTCAGGCGGTAGTTCTTTGTCAGAAAAGGTCAACGTCGGGGAACCTCCTTCTGAAAAAACCAATCCAATTAGCTGCTCTGGCGTGGTGTCTATCGAGAGTTTGGCCTTGTCCATAGCTGGAAGGACGGCCTGTCTATGTACTCGAGAAGCCATAAGCAGTCCCCAGATGGAGATGTCTGCTTGTATCTTTTTCAACTGTTTCAACACAGCCTCTTCTTCGAGTTGCTTCTCTTTCTGTTTCCCTGCCTCCTTGTCCTTCCCGGACGCTTCTGGTTGATCTAGATGTGGGGGCTTGAAATATCGCCTGCTCCTGGTCATATGATCGACTTCGCCGATGTACCAGGTATCATCAGGTTGATTGCTCTCCCAATTCTCATCTGTGTGGGCAAGACATAAATCATCGTCCTCCCACCACATTTCATCGACAACCGACAGACACCTGTCTGGCTCCGTCACAAAAATCTATGTGCCCGCAGCACCTTGTATTCCTGTACTCGCAGTACATTCTGTTCTTGTGCACATAGCACTCTCAACCCCCACAGGAGCTTTAGCCTTTCTGGCTCTTTCGGAATCTTCGATCCCTTCTTGTTCTAACTGCTTCAACACAGCCTGCTCAACATTTCCTGCATTCACAATGCCCAAGTCCCGAGTGAAGTTCTTAGCACCGGCACTCTCCGGCGATGCATTCTGATCTTTGGTCCTTCCGACCACAGCTGATGTACTTGCCCCTGACGGGCCCTGTTCCGATTGAGATTCTTCAACAATGTCTGGTTGGTCATCAAGCCACCCGGTAACTTTTGCTGATTCCTTAAAATCAAACCAGTTGACTGCCATGTCCCCTGGATCTTGTTCGTTGAAAAACTGGAGGTTGGCAAAGTCCCTTTCCAGAGTTGCTAAGTCATCTATTCTCTGATCAAGTCCATCCGCTCGTAGTACACAAATTTCTACCCCCACCGGCAATTCCACATTTGGCCTAATCTGACCCGTTGACGCAATGTAGCCACTCGGATTGTACACCTCCTCAGCAAAGCTCCCTAATTCCTCAGTTCCTGAATCCACCGTACCACTTTCCTCCAAAATCATCCTTATTCTGTCTTCGATAGCCACCACCATTGGTTGGGGTTAGGTTCGGGAGATGTCCAACATGCACAAGTCAGTGCTGTTAGGAAGGAACACCTCCGGCTTGGGTAGGTGAGATGGGGTGATATATATGCTGGGGTCATATGACATGACCCCGGTCTAGATAAAGTTGATGCGTTTGGGAAGTGGAGCTTGATTGTGTGGTGGGAGAGGGTTGGTTGTGGCATTGGGTTTCTCTGGAGACATAATCACCCTATTATCAACAAGATCTTGAATCTCATGACGTAATCGGAAGCATTGGTTGGTGTCATGACCGTGCTGTTGGTGAAAGGCGCAGTATTTGGCTGGATTATGGGAGGGGGGAAGTGGATTTGGCAATGGTCGCGGCTCCAGGGGCTTCAAGTGCCCTTTCTTGATTAAAACCCCCAGAGCTTTGGACAGGGGCATATATAACAGAGTGAAGGTTCTTTGGCCTCGAGGTTGGTGTTTGGTTGTTTGCGAGCTACTTCCAGACGCACCGGAGAATGGTGTAGCCGCAAGGGTTCTTGGGTTCTAAAGCTCTAGCAGTTGTAGCATTGCTTGTGCCTGTATTGGTGTTGCGGTTGAAGGTTCTCCTGGGTTGCTCTCTGTCTTGGTCAATCAGACCCTGTTTCATAGCATCCTCAATTTGTACCCTCATCTCATGTAAATCTGAAAAGGTGGGGAAGGGGAGTACGATCATTTTTTGCATAAGCTTAGGCTGAAGATTGCGCACAATCATCTGAATCTGATCTTTGTCAGTGAGTCTAGTGGTCATCATCGAGGCCTTGGCCCTCCAGCAGGTTACGAATTCAGAGAAACTCTCCTTAGGCTCCTGCCTTGTTGTCTCGAGATCACGGGTTGTAATCTCGATTTACGTGTTATAGAAGTACTGTGCAATGAAAGCCTCGGCCATCTCATCCCAGTTCCGTTTGACATCGTCTTCCAATTTTGCGTACCAGATGGCCGCCACACCCGACAAGGTCCGTCCAAACAATGAAAGCTTCTGTAGTCTGGTAAGGCCCATTGGCCTTAGTATGTCCGAAAACAAACGTAGATACACCATGGGATCCCCGGACCCGTCAAAGCGGTCGATTTGTGGCATCTTGAATCGATCTGGCAGCGTCACAGCCGCGTCGGTATATCCGTTCTCAATGTCTGGGATGGACTTTACCCCTTGGGATTTCTTGAACAACTTTTCAAGCTTGCTCAACTTCAACGTTGTAGGGTCCACCTCGAACTCAAAGGGAGAGTCCGGTTGATTGATAGGCGTAGGTGTCTTGGATAGTTGAGGTAGAATCGGGGGCGGAGCCGGCCCTGTTGGGATGTCTGTATCCTCCTGGATATTCTGGACATTTGGTGTCTCCCCGGGTAGTGGGACCCTTGGTGGGGGAGGAGCTTGATGTGAGGCTGATGCTTCGGCTTGTTGCTGTAGCTGGGTAATTAGCTTTGCCTGCTGGGTCATGACCACAGCCTGCTGTTTGGCAAATTTCGCTTGACGAGTAGCATCCTCTTGCGTGAGTTTCATACTTTCTTGGAGTTGACGCACCATTTCCTCTATCCCTGCCATGTTCTGCTGTTCCAGCTGACTGACAGGTATATCTATCTCTGTGGTAAAAACTGAAGCCTCAACCTGACTATCCACTGATGGGGTAGACCACTGTTTTGGCAACCTCTGCTCGGATACACTGCATCTTCTCGACCTCCATCTGATAATCGGGGGTAAGGAACAAAACACTGGTTATCCGTTGACCAAATCCTCAGATCGATTGAGTCGGCGACCTCTAGTCCAGAGTGCTTGGGGAATATCTGCTTGGTCGGAAGCAATTGTGCTAAACTACCTAGCAAAAGATAAATAAAGCATAATAAGGAAATAAACAACCAGACAAACGGACAACATAACAGCGTAAATAAACACACAACACACAGTTGGGCATCACAGCACACAGTTGATAAGCTAAATAGACTGTTCTCAAACACTGATCATTGTTCCCAAATTACTACCCCCAAAACTGAATCTGATACCCCCAGATAACTGATTCCCAAAATACTGAACTGGTGCCCGCAGGCCTGATACCCAAACTTGTAAACTGCTATATGCATTCCTGTAGAGACGCACTCTAAAAGCACATAGCAAACAAGTGAGAGCCAAAACACCCCTATGTTGGGGTAAGGTTTCCCTATCCTATTTTGTCAGGAGCTAGGGTTTCACTACGCACGCAGCGGTTTCAAACAACCTATAATCGGGTAAGCAACTTGTCCTAGCTTGGAATGGTCACTATGGATTCCGAATATGCACTAGGTCGAATGGTTAAAAAGGGTGCCCTGGTAAAAATCGGGGTTTGTATTCCCATCGTGGCAGAGCCCGTAATCGGTCAGCCTTATGGCATGCAGCCTCCGGTAAACCGTTCAGGAATAGCAGATGGAAAACATGGTGTCCTAGGCGCACCAATACACATGCAATGCAAAAAAACACATAAGTGCAAACAAAACAAAATATTATGAGTTCGAGTCAAGTTCTCTAAATCCCCAGCAGAGTCGCCAGAAACTGTAGACGTCCCCGAACGTCTCAGGAAAATCCCGCTTTGTTCATTGGGCTCACTATAGTTCGAACTCGATGTCACGGTTTTAAATCTAATCTTGCAAAGTGCAATGCAAGATCGATAAATCACCAAAAAGTCCAAATCCGGCAAATCGTTTTGAAAAATTAATTTTAGAAAGAAGTGCCAAACATGGATTGCTTTGCCAGATACAGAGTCGCCACCTAAATGTTTTATTTTGGAGGAATTTAGGAAACCCTGACTCGTGCCAAAGGCCACGTGTCCATCATCACCAAAGTTGCCTCGGCTCGGGAACTTGGGTACGATTGGAGAAGGTCATTTTATGAGCACCCCCGCTCGCCCGATCAAAGATTGGCCACTACTAAGCATGATATCTTGTTTTTGAAAACACATGTGCTCTTATTCTGGTTATTAACCTAGAATTACTATACGATGCGCACGGTATACAAGTATAGACTAGATTGCCTAAGTTGGAATAAAGCATTGTATATCCATTTGTTTTGAAAATGGATTGAAGTTTGCTACTCGCAAGTAGGCTAAAACATGGGTTTCGATGAATTATTCCAACTCAAGCAACCCAACCTTCACCCACAGGCATTCAGGCAGTTATATCACATAAGCACATAACCTCATGGTAAACATGCTATCATGGCAGTCACTCACACATATGCAAGGATGCTAAAGCTTAAACACTTACCGAGTACTCCGATCCAAATAAAGAAGCTAATTAGAAATCGTGCATGAATCCTAACTATGCTAAGAATGCCTAATGCAACACATGCAAAAATGCAACTACAATAGGCTCGACTATTCTAAGATGGCATATGAGATGCAACAATCAATATATGTATTCAACTTGGAATTGAAATACAATGCAGTTAGCATAATGCACGAGCCCGATGCATGCAATACAGATGAATGAATGCAAGCATGCGAACATATAGATGCTAATTGAAACATGCCCTAAAACTAACCATCATAAGCTGGTAAATAAAAAGAAGAAAGACGTGGGGTTGGAAAACATGCATCACACACACACACACACACTTATTACAACATTGCCCTCCTCGGAGGGTCCGAATGAATAGTACAGAATAAACTAGCTAATCTAACCTAATTAACTTATTACACAACATTAATTAATTAACGAATTAACTAAGTAAGTAAGGAAACTAGCATGCAAATTAAACAAAATGGACTGCCTCGGCTCTATTCCGAATGATAGGGATGCATGCATGCTCAAGTCGGCTTGTCGGGAAATCCATCGCGATGCCCCAATTTGCCTCTGTTTGCAACTGGTCCCAGAACACTGTACAAAGCTCCAGAAGGTTGCTAACCAGTTTTTGCTGCTAGTTTCCGGTTTGCTGCAACAGAGAGCGAGAAAGGGGCATGGCAAAGTATTTTCAACATATGTGTGCATGACCATTCTTTCCATCATTCACAAGCTCCAGGGAGTGTAGTCCTCGATCCTCGTGCCACCAATCACGCATCTCGATGCATGATGACCAAGGAGTCGGATTGCACGACTCGATGTAAAATGAATGCACATATAAACACAACAACGCCTAAACTCCATCATGGGTAATCCGGAGTGTCGGCGACCGAGAATCGAGGCACGTTTTGTCACTTGGAGTACGAAACGTCCCTCGTTTCCCATGTTTGGACTAAACCCTATTCCAAACACAATGCAATATATATGGCATACACAATACGACTAGCATGCAACCCTAAATGCAATGCAACCTAATCATGCTAGCATGCGAGGGATGATAAGCAAACATGCAACGAGCATACATAATGCTATGAACTAAAAATGGTGTACTCAATGCACATAAACTATATGGCATACGCAATGCACATACGAAGATGGACATGCACAAAGACATGAACAAGGCATACACAATGCGACGATCAAGCATGCGACAACATGGATATGACATACATAATGCAAGATGGACTTAAACTAAAATGAATGGGCCTCAGCCACACTCAATTCAGTAGCCATACATGATGAAAATGAAGCAACAACATACATGCAAACATGTACAAATGCAAGGAACCAAACCTAAGACATAAAGTGCAACTCCACCAAAGCATGGTAAGCATGAAATATGGCATACAATCACATATTTTTCAACTCTGAAATGACATGTAAGATGGTCCCGAATCATGCAAACACCTCACACAATGCATGCTAGATGGCCCAAATACCGAAACTAGTGAAGTGGATTACACTATAGGCATGTAAAGCCATACTCAAATGGCCAAACCAGCCCCAAAAAGTCCCTATGCAGCCCAAAATAGTAGCAAATATGGACTAAAATGATGGCTCACAAAGCATGGAAATGAAGCTCATGCAATGGTCCAAAAATGAAGTATTCATGCATAACTCTCAAACACATTCAGAGAGTGGAAATCATGGGAATATGATATACATATAAGCTCTGAAATATGATTCACAATGATGCCAAAACATGGAAACACCTCAAAATATGCATGCAATAGGCTTCAAAACTCAAAGCTAGGCAAGGGTATTGAACTACAACCATGCATAGAAAACATCATTCGACCATGAGGCCCAAAAACAGAGCTAAGGTAGTCCAAAACATGCAGAAAATCAGTTTAAGGCATGGCCAAAAGGTGCTAGAATCAAGGGCCAAAATAGCATGCAATGTAAGCTAGTAAAGAGGATTTGCACTACAAGCATGTGAGGCAATCAAGAGGCCACTAAACCAGAAAAATTCAAAGGTATGACATGCCAAATAAAGCCCAAAAACCCACTAAAACATGGTTAATGCATGCAAGAAAGAGATGCTCCTTTGATATGCTATGAAGAGGGTGATTCTACACATGCAAGATGGACGGCCAATATGGAAAAGCAAGCTCTGGAAATAGCCTATGCAGGTCCTAAAAATCATCAAAAATGGCCTGAAACATGGCTTGGAAGTATGAAAATAAGGGCTCCTTTGTAAGGCCAAAAATGCCAGAAAACAAAACAAGGCGAGAGAGGGTCACCCCTCTCTGATTTTGGCACTCAAAACAACATGCTAGCCACTGAAAACCCATTGGATTTCAGTGGCTAAAAGGCCAAACAAAGGCCAACACAAATGCTCAAAGGCATGGCTCAAAACAAGGTAAAATGAAGCATGCAAGGGGGTAAATGACCCCCAATAGAAAAATGATCTTAAACAAACATGTTAAGGACCTCAAAATAAGACTTTTTTTAGTTTACACTGAAGCTCAAAAATGCTTGCAAGTATGGATAAAAGGTGGAGCAAAATAAAACTCGAAAGAGGGAATAGGGTGTTACCCTTGTAGCTCAGCAACTCCAGCAGCTTATGGACCAAAAACGCAGCTCCTTAGGACCTCTCAAGACCCTCTGAGAAGCTTAGGTTGGTGTTGGAGGTGTTAGGCTAAGAGGTAGTGTGCAAAGGGGCAAGAACAATACACTCTTAAGGCTAAAATAAAGAAACAAATAGAGATATATGTATGTATGCTACAGCCAAAATCAGAACCCTCTACAAGGAAGGGAAGGCCTTCCTTTATAGACAAGGGAGGCTAAAGCTTCTCCAAGAAGCTTAAAACCTAGGGCCAATATCCTCTATACACGTGTATGAAGGATGCAGTCTGTGCCTCCTAGCTGGCACAGTTGGAACCAACTTACTGAGACAGAAAAGGTGGGAGCTGGCCAACCAGTTCAGGTGGTCGGCCGACCACTTGCCCTGGTCGGCTAACCAGGTTCAAAAGGGTCAGGTTTCAAAAGCTGGTCGGCAGCCTCCTAGGATGGTCTCCACATTGAATTCAAGCTTGTAGTATGGTGGGAGACCTGCAAAAGTGGCTCAAAGACCAAGATGACCAACTTCCTGACAAGAAATTCGGCCGGCAAGGAGAAAGGTGGTCTCCAAGGAGAAAAGGTGGTCTCCCATCCTTGTACCACCTTCTAAACAATGAAAATAGGGTCCAAGCCAAAAAAAGAACCAAGACGGATGCAAAACGGGGGTTCGGGGGCCAGAACGCGCAACCGGGTGCCCCGAAAATCGACTGTTAAGCATCGAAAGTGGCGTGCGACCACGAAGGTGGTCTCCCGGGCCACATGTCCCTCTAGAGAGAGGAAACAAGGTGTGTGCCAAAAATCAGAGCAAACGGAGAAAGTTAAGCTGTCCCGAACCGAGGCGCACGGTCGATGGCTCTGAAAATCGAAAACTGGTCTCCAAATGAGAACAGTGGTCTACGACCACAAAAAGTGGCCTACGGTCACTGAGAGATGGTCTACAAGACCTCTCCCTCCCTTCGGGAAGAGAAAGCAAGACCTGGTCCGCAAACCGAGGCAAAGCATAAAAGGGTCTTGAGGTCCGGGGGTAAGGACCTCAGTCGAAGCTCCGAAACCTCAGAACGAGCACAACATGTGCCATCACCGAGCACTCAATCGATGACGTCTGAGTTTTAAGGTCGGTCAAAAATGGGGTGTCTACAGGAAGGCGATCAGATGAGCTTGGAAGACAAGGTTTTGTCTATCAAGTTCTCACAGACGGCGCTAATTGTACGGGGAGCAAATATTCTGCGGAGCCCGTACTCCTTTCGTCCAAGCTCCTTGTCTATCCGATCGACTTGCGAACACAACGGCGGTAAGCTACCCTGCGGTGTGTGGCTGGAAAACTTCTCCGACGGTCAAGTTAGCACACACTCAGGGATATAGAGAGAGGAGAGAGTTGAGTGTTTAGATTGTTCTCACCAAATGATGTTTCCTCCTTCGCATGGAGGGCGCAGACACGCTTATATACTTTCTACGCTCAAATCTACTCCCATTAGTCTCTTGACACGTGGTGCTGCTCTCCCATCTGTCAGCACAAATCCTGCAATCACCACCTAACCAAACCGTCAGGCTATATTAGCGGAGCCCGGCAGACCGGCAGAGCCACCTTGGCCTTTCACGACCGCGCTGCACAGCGTACCCGAGTGCTCCACTCGCCAAGCTCCAGAACGACCGAGCTCAATTGCATTCTGACAAAGCCGAGTTCAAGATAGGTCGAGCCTGCAAACCGAAGGCCCTCCTGCCGCGCTAAACGCGTGAACCGTGGAATCCAGAATGGCAGGCAGTCATCTCGGCCGAGCAACTCAAGTAGCTCAGCTTTCTCATAGACAGCCCACGTAGCTCGGTCTCAACATTATCTTGGGCCTCAACCGAGAAAAACCTTATCTGGACGGGCCCAAGCTATCACGGCCCAAACATGTTTGCCCCCTCATTTTGCCCGGCCTTTACCATGGCCCATTCCAACTCATAAATCTCCCTCTCACAGAGTATAAACTATTTTCACCAAGTAAAACCATCAGAAGCCCATCTTCACCACAACATCTACACTTCTGAACTGAACAACAACAAACATACCTTGCAGCTTCACCACCAGCTCCCAAGCCTCACAATATAGCCCCTGTTGCCCCAGGATCAGCAGTAGAGCCCAACTGAGCATATCAACCTAGCATCAACATGAAAGATTTGTAGCCTGAGCATAATTGAGCATCCAAGCAGCAAAACACCCACACAGCAAATTCACCAAAGAAGACAAAGACAAGAGAGTCCATCACAAAGAATGACCATGCTCAGATCACCCTCGGTCTAGGTGCAAACTCAACTAACATAATATTAGATTAGTCCAACAAGATGTCGGCAACATCTTCATTTCGCATCCCATACCGCAGCGATTCGATATGAATCAACAACAACTAGCATTAAAAGCAGTTCAGTAGCAGGACACCTCAACAGATCAACACAAAGCAGACTCAACCACCATTCCTAATGCAGTATTACACTTGTTGCAAATTAGACACAAGGTTATTAACAAAAACACCATAGCCATTGGAGAAGCCTTGATCCACATTGCTACTCTCACCTCATACAGCATCAGTCCAACCATCAACAAGCCTTAGCAAGCCTCTACACTACAAATCAGCAACCATCAATCAACATAACTCAGCAACTCCTATGAGCTCTACACTGATTCAACATAACTCAGTACCAAAACATGCACCACACAGCTGCATTCAACTACATACAGCAGCATACTACAATACCATGCATACCATGCTTCCTATACCAAACAACCTCTCATAAGACAACATTAGCCACTAGCAATCAACCAGCATCAGCAGAGCACCAGCATCAGGAAAGCATACCAACAACAAATTCAGACTCAGCAAAAGCACCAATGCATAAACTCTCAAAACCTCACATCATAGCCCAGCAAACCTCATTCAAACGGGCAGATCTGAATACCAATACATCACTTTGAAAGGTAACCATTTTCTTTTTAAAAACGTTTTAGAGCTCTAATAAGAGAGCTTTAGGAGTTTTAGTAGGGGGTGAGTTCCATTATGATGGTGATGTTTATGTCTTATTTTTTCTTTTTCTTTTTCTTTTTCTTTTTTTAATTTTTTATGTCATTAGAACTCATTAGAGTTCCTTTATTTAGAGGAATGTATCATTATTATTTTGTTTTTAACGCTTGTTTCGTAATTTTTTTGATTTATAAATAGTATTAGGTTATAAATAAGGGTGAAAAACAAAAACAGAAAAAAGGTATTTTTGATTTTTAAAAAACTAGAAACGCAAAACCAAAACAACAATGATAAGAAGCTCTAATTGTGGGCCACCCATTACATGATCATCATTTAAACACATAATAAAAATTGATTTGATAAAATAAATAAATAAATGTCTAAAAAATTTATCAAATTTTCATAATTTTATCTTTAGTGGGTAGAAATAATTTTTAAAAATTTTAAAATATTTTTTTAACATTTATTTTTGTCAAATTAGTTTATATTTTATTAAATTGACGACTTTGCCTTTGAAATTGAGCAATAGTATATTCAATTGTCCTTATTTAAAACAAGATTTAAAATTCAAGGTCAAATGTATCACAATTTAAAAATCAGAGATCAAAGTGACATAAGATCAAACTATAAGGACCGTTAGTGTAATTTTCTCAACAATTTATTTGTGTGTGCATCAAAATTGCTTTAGCTAAATTACACTTTTTTTTTTTTATGTTTAGTTACTTTCTTCTTTTATATTTATGTATAACACTATTATTGTCATAAATAATTAAAAAATAAAACAAACATTTTATGTATTAAAATTAACAAACATGTTTTTGAGTTTTTTATTTAAATTTTTTAAAAATATTTTATTCAAACCAAACGTTTTTGTAATTTTTATTTTTATAAAAATAAATGAAAACTAATTTATAATTTTTTTATAAACATAAACAAAAAAATTGTCAAACGCCACATTAATAATAAGTTTAATTAGATATGGATGAAAGATATTGAATAAGTTATCCAACGAGAGTACACTTTAATAAGTCATAACAAGATAGAAGTTAGTTTTCTGGGTTTTTTTTTAATATTTTTTTTAGTTTTTTTGATAAAACGTATAAAAAAAAAATAAAGAGATGATATTACTTAAAAAAAATTAAAGAGTCAACAAAAATTAAAAAATCAATCTTTCCAAAATGGGTAATTATAACAAATTCAATCCAAATTCTTTCGTTTAATAAACAGAATTAGTCAAACACAGATTAGACTAGTCAACTCAGTTAACTCGTTTAATTTTTTTAAACTACACTTTTACTGTAAACAAATTTTTTTTTCCAAAATGATGTTTAGACAATATAATATATATACACACACTGGAGTGGGTATCGTGCTTCACACGAATAGTTCATGCCCGTGATAAAATAAAAGTTACTTGTTAAAGTTATAAAATTTTAAAATACGTGTAATTTTTTCGCCCGCCCCCTTGTCCGGTAAGTTCCAGTCAGTGCCTAGCTGACAGAATCCTTCTACTTCAAGATAAGAGAGACAGTAATCAAATATTATGATGATAACTATAAAATTATTTAAAAATATAATTAAGAAATACATGTGTAAATAGAAGTAAAATGTATTTTCTATATTTAATGATGATGATTAAAAATGTCAATGCCATGTTGTCCGGGAAATTTGTACGCAAAAGGCATTACGCGCATGTAAATTTTGAAGTAACCTACTCTACTTCAGGCATATTACACCGGAATGTGTACATTAATGCTATAAATATCAACAAAGAGTTCACCATTGACATATCCTACGCAAACCGGTGGAAAACAATTCAAACCAAAGGAAAATAGATATAAATCATAACCATTGCAGGTGACTTTGAGAAAATGTGAGTTCTTAAACAAAAATCAAGAAATACAGACCATGACTCTAAGATCAAATCAAACAAACAAACACCTCAATAGTGGGTGATTGTGATTTGCTTATTTGATAATACACAAAGTAATGATATAATATGTGAGAGGGGGATTTACGCCAAGTTAATGGGTCAAGCTAGTTTGGACTTGGGCCGAATAGCAATCGTTTGACTGAGGTGTAATAGCTCGGTACAGTTTGGGCTGAGGTACTGGGTTACGCGGCTTAGCTAGCCCGAGTTCCGGAGATTTGGACCGGGCTAGTTATTTGGCACGGATCACGAGCCGAGTTAAGCAAACGGCGGTGCCTCCAACCGGGCTAGATGCGCCAGCTGTACGCCAAGGCTGTGCAAGGTCTACACGGACGAATGAGCATGGACAAAGAACTAGGCCAGATGCCTCAGATCTTGCCCGATCGAAAGTAATGCAGTTCCAAAGAGCTGACCGTAGCGCCGAGATGAATGTAGCTTAGTAGGAATTTGTTATGTGGCCCAATCCAAGTACAAGAAGGAGATTCTACCTTCCATACGCATCAATACCATTAGTGTTTGGCAGCATTATTGTCTACATGTGGAGGGAGATAAGAGGGCAGTACACCCACGTGTCCAGGTACGGACAAGTAGGGTGGTGCGCACAAAAACTATATAAACGGCGCGGTGCCTCCATGCACAGGTTTGAAATTTCTTACACTCTGAGCTACTTGCCTTTTGTCTTCTCTTTCTGGTGAGTAAGTGTATGGATCAACTAACTGAAAAAGATATGTTTGAAATAACATTTGATTCGGTAGAAATTTGAGAAAGTTTATATAATATGTATGCAAAGGTGAAAGGTTTTAGTATTCGAAGATATCAGTTTTATAAGGACAAGAATAATATGATTATATCGAGGAAATGGATTTACTCAAAAAAAGGACATCGACAATACATACAATTTATTGAGACAATGATTACCGTTCACTAACACAATACTAACTTTTCATTATGATTTTACTTACCATATTCATAACAATATAATGGTTTTTCATGAACACATTATTGTTAGGATGGTATTGTCATGACCAAAATTGAGCAGTAAGTGAAATGTAATAAAATAGTAAATGGAAGCTCATCAAGTAGTAAGTCAAGTCTAGTCAAGTAGTAAATGGAAGCTTATTGAATAATAAATCGTGTATAGTGAAGTAATAAGTTGAAGCTCATTAAGTACTAAATAAGACCAAAATTGAGTAGTTAGTAAAGTGTAATGAAATAGTAAGTGGAAGTTCATTGAGTAATAACTGGTGTTTGATTAAATAGTAAGTGGAGTATGATTGAGTAGTAAGTAAAGTCTGTATAAAGCCAATTTGTAGCGAGATTACACATTTTGTAATATGATGCATATTTTCTAAACAAAATACTTTCTAATTTTACTTACCATTCATTGTAACACTACTTATCACTTAATATTTTTATCATTTTTACTTTTTTGTATATTTATCACTCATTCTAAATATATTTATAATTTGTTTTCAATCTACTTATCACTCATTCTCCTTATAAATCGTTTTGATCTTAATTACCATTCAATAATATGTGGAATATGATTGAATAATAAGTAGAATTTCATTGAATACTTCTCATCATTTATAAATACAATACTTACTATTTATTTTGATTCTACTTACCATTTATTATGATTATACTTATCACTTATTATTTTATTATATATATATATATTTGCATATTTACTATAAGAACAGTGATGAGAACATTTGTGGCACTAATTTGTTAGTCAATATGATTATTTAGTATGACAAAACTTACAATAATTCTAATAATAGTTAGCATTTAGTTTCCTCTAATTAATTTTATTGTACTCTTGCAAATGTGCAGTGAGAGACAATACTTCCTAACGGATATGTAGAGTAACCTATCTACATATCTATTTTTTGCATTAAAAAAAAAATTGAATAGCAATTAAAATCATATTAGTGGACAAATGGTTTGGTTCAATAAAACAAAAAGAATGGCAAGTAAAAATATTTATAGAACTAAATGATTCATAAGTCATGGATATAAGATTTATTAATATACCCCTTGATTTAATTATTATGGCTAGACAATTAACTTAAATTGTTTGATTTGATTAAAATAATAAAATAATTATTTTGAAGTTAATTTGGAAGAAGGTGTTATATAATTGAAAGGGCAATGGTTGATTTTTTCAATTAGGGTTGGTTTGGGGTGTCCTAAAAAAGTGCACTTCTTGTCTTTTTACGAAAAGATGTGCAGAAAAGTAGAGAGGTGATGTGATGAAAAAAAGATAAAAAGATAAAAAGATAGATTATATAGTCCATGCCAAACAAGATTAATTTAATTAGTCAAAACTCTTAGGTTGCGTTTGATAGAGTTTTGTAAATATGATTTGAGATTATGAGTTGTATTTTGAGTTTGTGAATTGTAGAATTATGATTTAATTGTAGAAAATTTGTTTGGTTATGGTTTTTGAATAGAGTGTTGAATTGAGTTTTAAATGTGAAATTGAGTTTTGAAAGTTTGATGTGACATGTGAAATAAGAAAATTTGTTTGGTGATGAGTTTTCAAAACTTAATTCAACCTATAATTGATAATCAAATGCACAACTCATAACTCGATATCTGTATTTTTTTTATCAACAGTCATAACCAAACTATTTTTAAAATACTCAAACAAAAAAATGATTTTTTTTTCAATTAATTGTTTTTAAGTAATTTTTTTGAATAATTTTTTTTTTCAAATAAATTTTTTTTTTCAAATAACTTCTATGTCAATTAATTTTTCTGTCAATTTATTTTTTAGGCCTGTATAAACATTAAAAATATTTTAAAATTATTTAGAAAATTAAAATATTAAAAATATTTAGAAAATTAAAATATTAAAAATATTCCAAAAAATAAAATATTCCGAAAATCAAAATATTCAAATTAAAATATTAAAATATTTTTATGAAAATTAAAATATTAAAAATATTCCTATAAAATAAAATAAAATATTTAAAATAAAAAAATATTGAAAATAAAAATTAAGTTGTTTTTGAGTTTTGAAAAGAGTTTTGAGTTGTGTGTTTGGTTATGAGTTTTAAAAAGTAATGAATATAGTTTGAAATGAGTTTTGAGAAATGGGTGCAGAATTATGATTTGAAAGCTGCAACCAAATACCACACTCAAATCAGTGATGGAATTATATTTTGAAATCTAAACCAAACAGAGCCTTACACTTCAATAGAAGATCAGTAATTCAAATCTCTCTCTTATTTTTTGTGTATTAGTTTAATTTTGTACTTAATTTTCATTATTATGATTGTAATTTATTAGTTCATTATAATATCTTATATAAATTAAATTTAAAATTAATTAATTAATTACCACCATTTTTGTAGTGACCCTGAATTTTTTTAAAAAAATAACTAGTGCATAATTTAATTGAGCAAATTTTCGAATTTGAATGTTGTGTAAATTCTATGCGAAAATAGTTTAGTTTTGTATTTTTTAAAAATAGTTATTGATCTTAGAAAATTATGAAATTTTTAAATGTTGTTCCTATATGAGACTAGCACGTTGGATAAAAATTTTAGAATTAAATGATGAGTATTTATTTTATGAAAATTTACGGACTGATTGGTGTTCAATTTAATTTATAGCAGAATTTTGTTATTTAATTTTTAATGTTTAGATCAAGATTTGGATAGATTTGTTGGGTCTAATTTGATATGCAATTGGGTGATGTTTGGCTTATGAGTGGGAATTTAAATTCAAGATCTATGACTTAGATTTAATTTAAATTGAGTTTGTTTAATGACTCATGTTTAACTGTTTAGACCTTTTTAATTATGTGATTGGTAGTAACCACATTGGGAGTTGCTATTATTTATTATATAGGATTATAATAAATATTTAATAGTTGATTTTATGGTGTACCATATGGTAAAAAAGAATTATATATTTTTGTAGTGAATAAAATGAGTGTATATTTCGTAGTGAATAAAATATTATATTTTGTGGTGTATAAAAATATCATATTTTATGGTGAGAAAAATTATGTTATTTTATAATTTATATTATACAATTTGAAAATATTATTACAAAAAATTATAATATTTCTTTTAAAAAATCATTTTTTTTTTTTTGGAAAGCCCCCAAACCCACATGGGGTTGTCTCCCCCATGCCTTTGCCTTCCCCTCCTTTTTGTTTTTCATTTTGGCTGAACTCTCTCTCCCTCCCAACGTCTCCCCCTCTCTCTCTCTCTCTCTCTCTCTCTCTCTCTCTCTCTCTCTCTCTCTAATTTCCACCATTATTGCTCAAACTTTGAACTTAAAGTAGGAGTCTTTAGAGTAAAATTTTGCATAATCTTTGTAAACAGAAGTTGGAGAGCTCACTGCACTCTTCGCAGCAGTAGTCTCAGATTCATGATCGAGCGACGTTTGCCTTTTAAGATTTGTTTTTCTTCATATTTGAAATAGGAATTTTTTCATATTTTTACATTAAAGCTATGTTAGGGTTATTTTGAGAAAATATATCATTATAAGAGGTATTGCATATAGATATATTTTTAGATTTTTGTTTTGTAATTTTTGGAAGAAAAATTATGTTGAAATGTTAAAAATATTAATATTTTGAGATTGATTTTGGAAAAATCATTTTGTGTTGTTAATTTTGTAAAAGAAATCCGAAAATAGAAATTAATAGTTGTATAGATTATATCTACATCATATTATGGTTAGATAATTTATTTTGAGAAATTAATGTTGAAATATTTATCTCATCCTTGAGTGTTGGAATTTATTTTTGAGAAAAATAAGTTGATATCGAGGAATATTGTGTAAATTGTTAAGTAGAGATTTTTCCTACACTTCTTTATGCACTTTTGTTTGATTATATGGAATTTAGAGTTGTATATAATTTAATTAGAATTTTTCAAAAATTTGTGTTTTATTTGCTTAAAAGGGAAATTTTGAGAAAAATAAAAAGTTGATGCCCAAATTGCGAAAGTGTAAACTTGGAATATGTTTGTAAGGTTATGAAAGAGTTAAGTTTTAAATTTAAACAAAAACGGACTTCGATTCGATTGGTTTTGAAATTTTTACCGGTTTGTGGCCAAAAGAGCATTTTTAAAGAAAACAAAGGAATTGCGTTTAACTTTTGGGGCTTTCGATCAAAATAGGATGTCATAGTTGAATAATGCTTGAAGAATGAGTTTGGAAAGAAAATGATATTTTCTTGGGCATTAACGGTATTATTTTACTTAATGTATTTATTGGAATAAAATCGACACGGTTAGAAATGGACTTTGAGAGGTTACCGGATGTAATTGTAATATGAAAACTAGTGTAGTTGTTTATATTTGATAAAATGTGGAATATGATTTGTTTTTAAATGTTGAGAATCATGGGAGATTCCAAGTTATAGTTATATGTTGGATTGTATATCCATGTTGTTATCTTTTAATTAATATGTTAGAGATAACTATTTTGGCTATCAGTCAAAATTTACCATGTTGTATTTAAATGAGGGATTTCTTGGAAGGATGAGAAATGATAGAACTTTGGAAGTTTGATATATAATATGTTATAAATTTCTCTTGAAATGACAAAATTGGGAATGTTGATTAACATGTGGAGACTATATGAATATGGATATGGTTGTATTATCTCTTGGAATTGTATTAGAAATTATATTGAAATGAGAAATGAGAATTTTGATCAAAATGGTAATATTTAATAAGTAGGGATGTTATACACTCTAATATAATTTTTAGCTTAGTTATTTGCTTTTGTATATAGATGATGAGATTTAGTTGTGGTTTGGACAAATCTAGGATTTGGGTGTGAAATGAAAAGAGGGGTTTTTGATGTATGAGAGATAAATGAGTATGGGTTTTAGGATCTTGGTGTACCAAAATAGTTGATTTTGGGTGGTTGGATCAATAATGGAAAAAGGGAGATTTTTGCCCTAATTTGATGAAATGATTATTTTGTATAAATAATTAGAATTAACATTGAATATGTTAAATTGAATAGTTATTGATGATGATATTGGATATGTATTATCTCACCTACGGAAGTTTTGAATAAACTATTTATTCCGATATTGAACATCTCTTGGAAATAAATGTATTAGGCTATCGGTGGAGAATAGCTATGAATGTTGTAGAAATTGTATGAGGATTAGGCAATATAATGCTAATCTATTGTTGATTGTCATTGAATATGACTATATTATAAATACATTGCATATGTATGTTTATTGGGAGGAAAAATGGGATATACTCCATATATGACTATGTTATAAATACATTGCATATGTATGTTTATTGGGCGGAGAAAATGGATGTACTCCATATATGATTATGTTTATAAATACATTGCATATGTATATTTATTTAGAAGGAGAAAGGAGATGGATTCCATTTAAAGCAAGTTGGCCGGAGTGTCCTAGGTGAAAGACCCGAAAATCTATATATAAATGGGTGCTAGTTCCTTCGGACGAAATATCCGTAAAATGGCAAAGTTTGAAGTGTTTATGTGTGTTTTGTGCATAATTGGAAAACCATTGAGTTGTAGTCTCATTTTGGTTGTTGAAAGATAATGAATTTAACTCATGAATTGAGTAGCATATATGAACTGGTTATGAATTGAAGAAAAATGGAATAAGATTGGTCTTAGTGGCATATGAATATGCAGGCTTTAGATTTAAGAGATTATGTAATAAAATCATATGGTTTTGATATGATATAATTTCACGTATATGTATAAGTATCTTTGTCCTCGCATATCTTTTAATATTTTAATATGAGATTGTTTGGTGGGCTTTGCTCACCCCCTGCCTGTACATGTGTACAACGAATGTTTTCGGATTTGAAGATCAAACCATGGGTTTTACCATTTCATAAGTGTAATGTAGTGATGGATTGTACTACTTCACTTGTTGTTTGGCCGAGTGCTAGGCAATAGCGTGGATGGATTTTCGGGAAGCAAGAGCTTCTTAATTATATTTTGTTGAGTGTATGTTGGTATTTGTAAAGCCAAGGGCTTAAGATATAATGAACGAGACTTAATTTCTGTAACCAAGCAATGACTTAGAAAGATGTAAGCCTACATGGCATTTAACTGGTTGTTAAACAGTAGACTCTGATGTATGAAAGTATGTTATTTCTCATATTTATTCTGCATACGAGTTATCTTTATTGAATTATTTTGAGGGCGTTACAATTTTTTTTCCTCCAAAAACGAAAACCCACTTTGTTTGCTTTCACTTTCAAAATCCATATTTTCAAATACATATTTTTTCAAATTATTATGATTGTAATTTATTAGGATTCATTATAATATCTTATCTAAATCAAATTTAAAATTGATTAATTAATTAATTACCAACGTTCTTTTTTCCTCCAAAGACGTTGAAATATTACATAAATAAACTTATCCTTGCTTAAATAAAAAGTAGAAGAATTATAAGACGTAATGAGTGACCCGGACTAAAACATTACATCTAATGACTAGTAATTAATTTCATAATTTCATGTATGTACCTCAAAATCAGATTTCCGTATTATAGACGTTCCCTTTTTATGTTTTGGTGTGATTCACCGATTTGGGTTCAAAAATTAGAAGAGAAGATGGATGGTAGAAAAGTGGAAGCGCAACAGAAAGAAGGGGCGGAGGAGAGAGAGAGAGGGGGGGCTATTGTGGTGAAGCAAAGCAAAGGAAAACAGAAAGACAAGAAAAGTAGTAGGAAGTGGTGAAGAATTTCATTTGTTTTATATACATGTGGCAAGATGAGATTAATGGGACAGAAAGGGGACAAGGATCCAGAGAGAGATATTGGGGATCGAGGGGCACACCAAGGACACAAACAAGCAATAACACAAGAATTTTAACGTGGTTCGGCCTCAATGCCTACGTCCATGGGAGCGATAACACTATATATTTACAAGAGGAGGATTACACACTCAACTCACACTCTCACAATATACAGCTTACTCTCTCTGCCTCACAGACACTGCTCTTGTATATCACAAGTATTGCTCTCTCTTTACCACACTTTCGGCCCTCCTCCTCACCTCCATTTATATACACAATGGAGAGGTGTGATTGGTCACCACCTACCTCTTCCATTAGCTAGTGGGTTAGTGGAGTGGGAAAGCCACCTTCTATTGTCTATAGTGAAGCTACCATTGGATTGAAATCCAACAAATCACCTCATCAACCTATATGGGGTGATCCACAATAGCACCCCCTGCTTGGAGTGCCCTGCAACCCCTCATTGGGGTGCCATGCAAAGCTTACTTTGCAACTCTTTGTGATTGCGTCTCTCTCTTCCATACAGTCTTGGAGAGATCGCAATATGTCTCTACTTCAGAAGCAAAAAAAACTCTTTTCTTTCCTGGGACGTGCTTTGCAGTCTTGGTCTCTTTGCTCTAAGCTTTCTTCAAAATTGGCTGCAATGGTTCCGTTTTGTGTACCTTCGAACTGCCTCCATGCGTTCTTGTACACTTTGGTTGCCATGTCTGCTGAGCCCTATGTCTTTTTGGTGCGTGTCTTGTACTTCTTGTCTAGTAAGTGACAGTAGCTCCTTCTGTCACAACCTCTTGAACAAGTCTGTATAGATTCCCCTCTAGTCGTCCATGTAACATCACCGTATCTCCATGGATAACTTTGAGATTTCCTTTACTAGATGAGAAGCTGTAACCCTTCAAGTCTAGCATACTTAAGGAAATTAGATTCTTCTTCAGTCTCGGCACGTGTCGGACTCCATCCAACGTGAAAATTTTTCTATCTTCCATTCGGAGCCGTATTGTTCCCATGCCAACAATCTTACTCACAGTGTTGTTAGCCACACAAAAAATACCTCTGTCTTTCGCTTGGTAGGTGGAAAAAAGTTTCTTGTCCGTGCATATATGGTATGTGCTTCTGGAATCTAAAATCCAATCATGTTCCATCATACTCGATGAAACTGTGAGTACATACTCATCCTCAGCATCCACTACAGCAGTGACATTTGATGAGCTTGCTTGTTCCTTGTTTGCCTTATCCTTCTTGAGCTTTGCACAGTCTTTGATGAGGTGATCCTCCTGATCACAGTAATAGCACTTTCTCTTGTAGCCTGGCCTTGATTGCGAACGTCCTCTAGATTTGTATCTACCCCATCTATCATTGGACCTACCTCTGCCTTGCTCATTTTCTGACGCAACCATGGTATTTCCTTCTAGGTACTTGCTACTTTCCTTTTTCTTCATTGTCTCATGAGAAATAAGTGTAGCAACCACCTCATCTAGTCCAAGAGTATCCTTCTCGTACAATAGAGTAGTCCTGAGATGCTCATATGATGAAGGTAAGGAGACCAACAAGATAATAGCCTTATCTTCCTCCTCGGTCTTCACCCCAATAGTATCCAACTCCATTGTGAGCCTGTTGAACTCGTCCAGATGTTCTGTAAGGTTCGCTCCTTCTGGCATTTGAAATGTATGCAACTGCTTCTTCAAAGATAACAAATTTGTCAAAGACTTTGACTTGTACCTCATTTCTAACTTTGCCCATAGCTTTGCCAGATCTTGTTCATTGATGACTTCTCGGAGTGTGTTGTTCCCAAGATATAACTGGATTGTACTGTTTGCCAATTCTCTCAACTCTGACTTGCCATCCTGCATGTCTACCAGTTTGTTGGACTTTTTGTTGAGAGCTTTTACCAAGCTCTCCCACGTTAAAATATTTTTTACTCTTTGCTGCCACTGCGTAAAGTCATTGTTACCATTAACAAGCTCTATCATGAAACTTGCACCTCTTCCTGCCATTTTAAACTTCTTTCTTTTTACAGAAATTCTGACTTAACAATCTGACAGTACGGATGTGTCCAGAATACTCCAAATAGTTGGAAAGTACCATTGGATCGTCAGAAACGAACTCTGAATGACTTAGATCAAGCCAAAACAGTTTGGACGGTTCAGATCAGCAGAATCTGGTGCGGCTGAGATGCACCGAATAATTTCTCCGATTCGGCTGGCGTCAGGCTGACGTCAATGACTCGATGGCGCGGCTTGGCAGCGTGGTCAATGAAGCTCAACACTGGTCAACAGCTCCAACACGCGGCTTGGTCAGCGACTGGTCAACGACTCTAGTTCGGCTTGACGACTTGGTCAGAGGCTCGACTTGGCTCGGCTGACTTCTCCCTCGGCTAGGCTCAGCTTAGGATGACGTCAGGCTGACGTCAGAAACACGTGCGCTCCACTCGTCTTCTTCCTCTTGCCGGTGCGTGGTGCGCATTGGATTCACGCGCGTTCTTCTATTGGTGCGTGAGGGCGCGTGTGTGGTTCTTTGGGACTGTGGTTTACAGTTCCGGACTCCTCTCTAGAGCTTTCTCCTAGTATGTTCGAAAATAGATTTCAGTTACTTCGAAATCTAGGCACTTTCAGAAAAAACTCGATTTTTCACCTCCCAGGCTTTGATACCACTTGTTGGGGATCGAGGGGCACACCAGGGACACAAACAAGCAATAGCACAAGAGTTTTAACGTGGTTCGGCCTTAATGCCTACGTCCACGAGAGCGATAACACTATATATTAACAAGAAGAGGATTACACACTCAACTCACACTCTCTCATAATATATAGCTTACTCTCTTTGCCTCACAGACACTGCTCTTGTATATCACAGGTATTGCTCTCTCTTTGCCACACTTTCGGCCCTCCTCCTCACCTCTATTTTATATACACAATAGAGAGGTGTGATTGGTAACCACCTACCTCTTCCACTAGCTTCATCCACTAGCTAGTGGGTTGGTAGAGTGGGAGAGCCACCTTCTATTGTCCATAGTGGAGCTACCATTGGGTTGAAATCCAACAAGAGAGAAAGTGTGTGGAGTGGAGAATACAATAGACAGAGACGTAGAGGCAGCTACAATTTTAGTAGAGTTGACAGCTCAGCTACTATATATACGTGTGCGTATATATATACAGAGAGAGAGAGTGGAGAGGAGAACAAAACAGGAGGCAAGCAGTTACAATTTTGGTCGAGAAGGAGATTTGGTCTAGAGAGTGAAAAAAATGACAACTACTCTATATATATAATGTTACACTGTAATCAACAATCTTTTTTCCATGCAGCTTAAGTGATAATAGCACATGGTCTGGGTGCACTACTTTTTTTGTACAATTTTTTTTCCTTCAACAATGTCAAACTCGACAAACACTCTTATCCTATCCAACCCACAAACTCCTATTTTAGGAAGTAAGTTTTTTGGGTTTTTGAATTTATTTTTATTTTTTAAATATGTAAAATATGATTTAAATATATTAAAAAAAAATAAAAAGTTAACTTTTAATTGAGTTCTTAAAATAGGCCAAAAAAAATTCTCTCAATTTTGCACAAATGTTGAAAAATGAAAGAAAAATTGCAATTAAATGATAAAGAGGTAACAAAAAAATACAATTTGATAGGAAAAAGAAAAGTAATTATAACAATAATGGAAACTTTTAAAATAATTCAAACGAGGTGAGAATCTTGGTCAAATTACAAAATAATCCTTCTTTCACCAACAATTGGTTAAGGTGGAGGAGGGGTGGCAGGTGCATGCATGGAAGAGAAGAAAATGGATTGGGTAAGAGGGTTGCAATAGCGAGTGTGGTAAAGGTGCGGTTGGGTACGACGAGAAGGAGTGCAAGAGAGGTTGGATATGGCAAGCAAGGACTAGGAGAAGGGGTTGTTATGGCTGAATGGAAGGACAAGGGTTGGCCGGTAGAGGCAATGGTCATCGGAGTTATAGAAGAAGTTGATGGAAAAAAGAATAAGGGGTATTTTGGTTTTTGTAACTTATGATTCCCTCATTTTGCAAAAAAAAAAATTTCTTTTCAGTTGTATTACAATTTTAGAGAACACTCCATTGATTTACAATATGTAATGACCCAAAAAAAAAAATTTAAATAGCCAGTGCATGATTTAATTGAGTAAATTTTCGAATTTGATTGTTGTGTAAATTCTGTGCAAAAACAATTCGGTTTTGTATTTTTTTTAAAATAGTTCCCGATCTCAGAAAATTATGAAATTTTTATATGTTATTCCCATATGAGTCTAGCACGTTGGATAAAAATTTCAGAATTAAATAATGAGTATTTATTTTATGAAAATTCACGGACTGATTGGTGTTCAGTTTAATTTATAGCAGAATTTGAAATTGAGTTTTGGATGTTCGGATCGGGATTTTTAAATAAATTTGTTGGGTCTATTTTGGTATATAATCGGACCATGTTTGACTTATGGGTGAGACCCATGATTTAGATTTAATTTAATTTGAGTTTGTTTAGTGACTCATGTTTAACTGTTTGGTCCTTTTTAATTATATGATTAGTAGTAATTACCTTGGGAGTTGTTATTATTTATTATATAGGGGTTATAATAAATATTTGATAGTTGATTTTATGATGTGTACCATGTCGCGAAAAATTATATATTTTATAAAGAATGAAAATGTGTATATTTCGTAGTGAGCAAAATATTCTATTTTGTAGTGTACAAAAATGTTATATTTTGTAGTGAGAAAAATTATATCATTTTATAATTTATATTATAAAATTTTGAGGTATTATTACAAAAATTATATTTTTGGAAAACAAACCCATGTGGGTGGGCCCCCCTTTTGTCTCCTTGCCATCATTTATTCTTCCTTTCCATTTCATTTCAATTGTTTGGGTTGGCATGGCAGAGCCCTCTGCCTCTCTCTCTCACTCTTTGTACGTCTCTCTCTCCCTTTCTCTTTCCTCTATTTTTGCTCAAGCCTTGAGTTTCAAATGAGGGTCCTTAAAGTAAGATTTTGCAAAAATTTTGTAAATGAAAGTTGGAGAGCTCGTTGTAATCTTCGCAATGGTAGTCTCAGATTCATGATCGGGCAAGATGTGCCTTCCAAATCTGCTCTTCTTCATTATTTGAGGTAGGGACTTTTTTCATATTTTTACATTAAAACTATGTTAAGGTTATTTTGAGAAAATATATCATTATAAAAGGTATCGCATATATATATATATATTTTCAGATTTTTATTTGGTAATTTTCGGAAGAAAAAACGACGTTGAAATGTTAAGAATGTGGCATTTTGAGATGGATTTGGGAAAATCATTTTGTGTTGATAATTTTGCAAAGAAATCTGAAAATAAAATTTAATAGTTGTATGGATTGTATCTACATCATATTATGGTTAGATAATTTATTTTGAGAAGTTAATGTTGAGATATTTGTCTCATCCTTGAGTTTTGGAATTTATTCATGAGAAAAATAAATTGATATTAAGGAATATTGTGTAAATTATTAAGTAGGAATTTTTTCTACACTTCTTTATGTACTTTTACTTGATTATATAGAGCTTGGAGTTGCATATAATTTAATTAGAATTTTTAGAAAATTTGTGATTTATTTGCTTAAAAGAGAAATTTTGAGAAAAACAAAGAGTTGATATCCAAATTGCGAAAGTGTAAACGTGGAATATGTTTGTAAAGTTATGAAAGAGCTATGTTTTAAATTTGAACAAAAACAGATTTCGATTTGATCGATTTTGAAATTTTTACCATTTTGCAACCAAAAGAGCATTTTTAAAGAAAACAAAAGAATTACATAACTTTTGGGGCTTTTGATCAAAATAGGATGCCATAGTTGAATAATGTTTGGAGAATGAGTTTGGAAAGAAAATGATGTTTTTTTTGGCATTAACGGTATTATTTTGCTTAATGTATTTGTTGGAATAAAACTGACACGGTTAGAAATGGACCTTGAGAGGTTACTAGACGTGATTGTGATATGAAAACTAGTGTAGTTGTTCATATTTGATAAAATGTGGAATATGATTTGTTTCTAAATGTTGGGAATCATGGGAGATTCCAGGTTATGGTTACATGTTGGATTGTATGTCCATGTTGTTATCTTTTAATTAATGTAACGCCCTCAAAATAAACCCATAATCATACATTCATGATATAAGAAAGAGATATCATATTCCCAACATCAGAGTATTCTTACAAGGAATATTACATGTTGACAACAAAAATAAATGCCCTATAGGCTTACAACTTTCCAAGTCAACACTTGGGTTCAACAAAAGTAGAGTTCTAACTCTTTACACAAAAATAAGCCCTCGGCTTGATATACATGTAATACAAAAAGATAATTACAAACAGATAAACAACCAAAAAGGGATCTTCAGCCTCTAAGCCTCCCAAGCTATGTCCTTGGAGGTGGCATATCACCAGAACCTGAAAATGATGTCCTATATAGGGTGAACCAATACCCAGTAGAGATATACTAAACCAAGTATGAGAAATAACTACAACAATAGCATTTGATATATGGTTAACACTTATAAACCAACTTACAACACTTTTTAATTCAACATCAAGTACATCTATTTTTCATTTCAGTTTCGATTCATAATTATGGCTCAGAACCTGGCCGAACAATTCAATGAGACTACGTCTCATATTAAAACACTTCCTTTATTCGTAATTCAAATGAAAGTACAACTCATATCAAAAACACTTCCAGTACTTCACAATTCACATGAGAATATAACTCATATTAAAACACTTTCATACTTCAACACTTCCATATTTCAAGTGATACACAGATTTGCTGTATCAGTGGAGTCCATCCCCTATCTCCTCCCAAACAAGTTTGAGAGTCCATCCCCTATCTCCTCTCAAACCATGGAGTCCATCCCCTATCTCCTCCCAAACAATAAACATATACAATGTATTTAAACACTTATCAAATACAATGATCAATCAATACTCACATTTGCTGTATTATTCCAACCATCATATTCAATGACATATTCAATGTAATTAGTTTCAATTTTCCCTAATCATCATACAATGTCTACAACAATAACGGTTATCCTCCACCGATAGCCCAAAACAATTATCTCTAAACAAATAATAAATTTATCAACATATAAAATATCGACATGTTCATAGGTGAGTGATTAATTAATCCAACTACACCATTCAATCTCATAATTTCCCAATTTCATGATTTCCAACACAATTTTATGTTTTCCCAAATTAATTATACAAATTAATTTATCACATGATTAGGGCATTTTTCTCCATTTTCAAATATCAACCCTAAAGTTCAATTTCATCAATCAAATAACAATAACACCATTTTCCAAGACCTCTCATACACATGGAGTTTAACATTTTGAAAACCCCCTTTTTATAACCTCAAATCAAACCCTAACTTTTCCAAAATTACCACATAACACCATCTAATCAAAATGACCAAAATTTACGTTAAAACTCATAGAATAGAGTATGTTATCCTTACCTCAAAGTTTGAAGGCCAAAGGAAAAGATGAAGAAACTCAAAGATACTCCAAATCAACACTTTTTTGGATCCAAAGATAGTCCAAGCCAAACTCTACCTTTTATACAAAGGAACCAAGGTAGAAACTCCCTAGAACTAGATGGATTCTTAGAGAGAGAGAGTGTGTGTAGAGAGAGAGGCTGCCAAAATTAGGATTTTGAAAAGTTAGAGAGAGAGAGAGAGAAAGTCGAAAAAGTGATTTAAAATGACCCAGCTGCTAACTGATATACGTATAGTCCTCTCGAGTGGAGAATAGGACGCTCAAGCTTAAGGCACAAAAACTTCACCTGCTCGAGCGCCAAGGCACAAAAGCAAAGCACTACCCGCTCGAGCGCAAAGGTATCTGCTCGAGCGTAGAATACACTCATCCAGTACTTTTACAGACTTCGAACACCAGCTCGAGCGCAAAGATACCCGCTTGAGCGTGACCCGCTCGAGCGTAATGAATCCCGTTCGAGCGTGAAAAACACACCTGTAGTATTTTTGTAGACACACAAAATATTGAAAGGATGCAAACTCCGCTCGAGTGCAACATGACCCACTCGAGCGGATCATCAAAAATCTGGGCAACAAGAATAGAGACCAAAGCTCAACCAACCTGTTCGAAACACGCCCAAGACATTTCTAAACTCAAATTCCAAGAATTAAAGGACGGAATTGAAATATAAACCACAACAGACATCCACAGAACCGAGTCCGGAATACAAAACCAAAGGAAGGAAAACCGGGATCGCTATAATTAATATATTAGAGATAACTATTTTGGTTATCAGTGAAAATTTACCATGTTGCATTTAAATGAGGGATTTCTTGGAAGGATGAGAAATGATGGAACTTTGGAAGTTTGATATATAATATGTTATAAATTTGTCTTGAAATGACTAAATTGGGAATGTTGATTAACATGTGGAGACTATATGAATATGGATATGGTTGTATTATCTCTTGGAATTGTATTAGAAATTATATTGAAATGAGAAATGAGAATTTTGATCACAATGGGAATATTGTGTGGAAGTATTGAAAGTTGAAGAAATATTGCATTGTATTATTAATCATTGCATTGGCATATCAATTCATTTCATAATGATGAGTTTTGAAATTTGATTTGAAAACTTTGCATTGAGAAAGGAATGTAGGGAAACAAGTTTTCATGAAATGATTTTGGGGTAAATACGGTGGTAAGTCTTGAAAGATGGTGTAGATAATAGGTGTTAAGCCTTCCAGTTAATACTGGTAAAAATGACAAATTGGTAGTACTTGTATAGTCTACTTGCAGACACCAGCCTAGAGATTGAAAGGTGGTGTAGATGATTGGTGCCGAACCTTCTAGTTAATACTGGTAAAAATAACAAATTGGTAGTGCTTGTATAATCTACTTGCAGACACCAGCCTAGGGATTACCTGAATCGTATTTACCACTTTGAAATTTTATTGAAATTGATGGATTAATGTGTTTTAAAATTGGCATTGTGCATAAGATTTTCAAAAGATGAGAAAAATGTTTTGAACATGACATGGCATATGCGTTCATCTCATAAGACTATATAAAATGTATTTGATGCTTTGTTAGATGACATTATGAATTGTTTAATTATTTGATTCAATTGATAATGAGATAATTGAATGGATTGAAAAGGATGTCATGTTGCTATTGAAGTATGTTTATTTATTTAAGTTAACTGGTTGTGGTTAATTAAATAAATTAGATTTAAGAGATTCTGTGATAAAACCATATGATTTTGGCATGATATGATTTCACATATATGTATGAGTATCTTTGTACCCGCATATCTTCTAATGTTTTAATATGAGATTGCTTGGTGGGCTAGTGGTTGCTCACTCCCTGCCTGTACATGTGTATAGGGAATGCTTTTCAGATTTGAAGATCAAACAATGGTTTTTACCATTTCATAAGTGTAATGTAGTGATGGATTGTACTACTTCATTTGTTGTTTGGCTGAGTGCCATTTTTTTGTAAAGAGTAGTGTCCTCTCTTTTATTGTAAGCCTTAGGGCATTTTTTTTATTTGTATGTAAATGTCATTATTGTATAACGAGAGGGAATATGTATCTTTAATTATTCATCATTTCATCCAATGATGAAATGTTATTTGTAAATGGACTTAATTAATGAATATTGGTAAGGTTATCCGAGTAATAAAATACAGGGCGTGACAACTTGGTATCAGAGCGAACCGGGTTTGAATACCTTGGCTCGTGGAAAGTGGTTTTGACCACAGTTGGGTTTACCTCGGGATTGTGAGCGACGTTTGCATTCTATGTGATAACATGCTTATGTGCCAAGATGTTATATGCTTATGTGAGCATGGGGTTGAGTCTCGAGGATGTTGTGTCGGTTCTAGAAATTTTCTTAGAAATCTCATTGGAAATGCGCCTGATCAATGTGATTTCTAATTAGAGGTCTAAAAATATTTCTAGGACGACTAACCATCTTCGTAGGAACAACTCGTTATTTGTTATGTGGTTATGTGATTTTATGCTACTTGATGTGCATATGTTGAGTTTCGTGTTGGAACATGAGAATGTACCTTAATGGAAGGTATTGATGCTAAATATAGTGATCCCGATTTTCCCTCCATTGGTTATTGTATTCCAGACTCGGTTCCGTAGATGTTTGTTGTTGTATAGGTTTCATTTCTATCCTTTAATTCTTTGTATTTGAGTTTTGGGATGTGTTGGGCAAGTTTGTAACAGGTTGGGTGTGTTTTGAAACAAATGGTTGCTGCCCAGTTTTTGGTGTCTTCGCTCGAGCGAAGCTTTTGTCGCTCAAGCGAGCTCTGTGTTTTAGTACCTTCGCTCGAGCGTGTGTCTGCATCTAAGTTTGGACCTGAAGGTTGTGTTTCTTGGCTCGAGATTTCCTTCGCTCGAGCAAGCGAGGACTATGTTTTGGGTTTCTTCGCTTGAGCGAGATTTTCTTCGCTTGAGCGTGCTTCTGGGTTGCAGACCTGAAGCTTCATGTTGTTGGCTTGAGCGAGGCTTTCTGTGCTCGAGTGAGGTTTCTCTGTGTCTGGTCGCTCGAGCGACCACTCCTTCGCTCGAGCGAGGCTCGATTATATCAGTTCGCAGCAGCAACTTCTTCTTTACTTTTTCATCATCTCCTTTATTCAAACCTTAGATCCGGCTGCTCCCTCTCTCTCTACATACATTCTCTCTACAAATACTCCATGTTCTAGGAGTCTTCTACCCTATTCCCTTTGTAAGAAAGGTGGAGCTTGGTGTGGGCTACGCTTTGATCCGAAAATCATTGGGTTTGGAGCATCTTGAGTTTTCTTCATCTTCTCCATTTGGTCTCTTCACTTGAGGTAGGGATACCCTACTCCTTCTTATGAGTTTTGACATAGATTTTAGTCATTTTGTATAAATAGTGGATAATGGTAATTTTGGGAAGTTTAGGGTGTTATTTAAAGTCATAAAAAGGGGGTTTTCAAGTGTTAAACTCTATGTGTATGTGAGACCTTGGAAAATGGAATTATCGTTGTTAAATTAATGAAATTGAACCTTAGGGTTGTTATTTGAAAATGGGGGGAAATGCCCTAATCATGTTTGGATAATTAATTTGAATAATTAATTTGGGGAAATGTGAAATTGAGTTGCAAATCATGAAATTGGGAAATTATAAAATTGAATGGTGTGGTTGGATTGATTAATCACTCACCTATGGAAATGTTGATAATTTGTCTATTGGATGAATTTATTATCTGTATAGAGATAACTATTTTGGACTATCGGTGGAGGATAGTCTTGATTGTTGTAGACACTGCATGTTGATTACGGAAAACTAAAACTAATCATCTAGAATATGTCGTTGAATATGATGGTTGGCATAATACATTGAATATGTGCCTGGATTGATCATTGTATATGATAGACTATTTAAATACATTGCATATGTATCTTGTTTGGGAGGAGATAGGGGATGTACTCTGAAACCTGTTTGGGAGGAGATAGGGGATGGATTCTATTGATAACTAAGTTGGCCGGAGTGTCCAGGGTGAAAGTCCCGAAATTCTAATTACGTTTTCATAACATAGATAATTGAAGTATTGAAATGTTTTAATATGAGTTGTAGTCTCATTCGAATTGTGGATAATGGAAGTGTTTTAATATGAGTTGTAGTCTCATTTATCTATTTGGCTAGATAATGAGCCATGTTTATGAATTGAACTTGGATAAGTAAAAGAAGGTGGAATGAAACACGGGTGTATTTGTCATGGAACTGGTACATGTTGAAAATTGGTTTACAAGTGTTAACCATTTATCGAATGCTAATGTTTTAGTTATTTCTCATATTTGGTTTAGTATATCTCTACTAGGCTTTGGCTTACCCTTTATGGGACATCATTTTCAGGTATAGATGGTATGCCACTTCCAAGAACGTAGCTTGGGAGGCTTAGAGGCCGAAAGATCTTTTGTTGTTATCTTTTTGTATTACATGTAAATCAAGCCAAGGGCTTATTTTGTATAAAGAGTTAGAACTCTTCTTTTGTTGAACCCAAGTATTGACTTGGAAAGTTATAAGCCCGGAGGGCATTTACTTTTGTTGTCAACATGTAATACTTTTGTACTTAATACTTTAATAAATGGAAATATGCTTTATTCTCTTATGTCTATGGATGTCATGAATGTTGGGCTTATATGTATTATTTTGAGGGCGTTACATTAAATGTTATGAATGGTATATGTGTGGCCTTGCATGATTATGAAATTGTTTTATTTGCTTGGGTATGTGTGGAGTTGTTCCTAAAGCTTGGGTTGTATACCCTTATGTGTATTTGGGAAGAGGCATGGCCTCGACATGGTAAAGATTGTGAATGGCAATAGGGGTGTATTTCCCAAAAGAGATTGATTGTTTTGAGATTTGGTTGTAAAATCTATAAAGTGCAAACTATGTAAGGTTTAAAGATGAGATTTGGAATGGACAATATTCATAATTGTTGTTGCCTTTATTTATTTAATTGTTTTGTCCCTAGGTGTCAAGGGAGGAAGTGTCCAACCCTTGTTGGTAATAGAATTATCCTAAAGGGAATGAGTTGTGTTTTGAGCCATGGTTGTATTTTTCTTTGAGAACATCTTGTGTCTGGTTGGTTAGTCTAGTGGTTTCCAAATGGAGTCTTGGAATGACTCTACGAGTGTGATAGTTTGGCGGTGTAATCTAGATTTTAGATTGTTTTGGCCATGTTTAACTTGGGTAGCTTTGAGAATTAGGCTTTCTTTTCCTTGCAATTGGGTGAGTTTAAATGAATTATGAGTTTGTTTGCTAAACCTTGGAGGGTGTTTCCTTGTGCTTAATGTGTGGTAAGTCCTAGAAGAGAAGTAGGATTTCTTGTTGATTGGCCAAGGGAATGCCACTGTGGTTTTAAGTATTCCGTGGATTGTGTTAGTCGAATCACGGTTGCATTCAGGGTGGATCTTGTGAGTCACCGTAATACTAGTGTAGAGTTTGTGTTGTAACTTGGAGCAAATGTCTTAGAAGTTAAGTTGAATTAGCTTTTATCTTGAAGGCCATGTATACCTTGGGTGTTTACCTAGTTGTGGTGAGTCTTGCTTAGACTCAAGGTATGTTATTGAGACCATTTTGTAAACCCCACATTGGAGTGGAACTGTTAATGTTGATTTGTAGCTTTGTTGATGGGAATCCTAGCTCGTTGTCCGAATTGATTTTACTTCGTTTGGGTTATGGGTTATGGCATCACCCTAGTGTTGGTTAAGTGTTGTCCATCTTGTGACGGTTGGCGGTCACTTTTTGAGTTAGTAGTTAGTGCTTTTGAAAAGGTAATGTTTCGTTTTGTTATGGTCTCGTAGTAGTAATAGTTATTTTGGCCTTGGGATGCATTGTGCATTAAGCAATGGAGATAGCTCGTTGAAGTTGGGTTATCACCAATAAGGTATGGTGTCTTGGTATTTTGAGGAATCGTTTTGCCAAAATTTTTGCTATGCTTGGGAAATTAAATCCTATTTTGTTGCTTTGGATTATTGATGTAAATAGAAGAATCATTTAATGGTTTATACTAGTAAGAGTTTTTATAATTAATTGTTCGGCAAATGTCATGATTTGGGTTGTTACCGGTGTGACTTGTTAAGGCTTATGTAGTAGTCAAAAAAATTTTGTTGATACATTAGTAAGTACCTGAGTGAGTTTGTGGGTGACTGTAGAATGTATTACATTACTTGAGTTTAATTTCGAAGATGAAATTTCTTTAAGGAGGGTAGGTTGTGATGACCCAATTTTTTTTTTTAAATAGCCACCGTATAATTTAATTGAGCAAATTTTCGAATTTGATTGCTGTGTAAATTCTGTGCGAAAATAGTTTGGTTTTGTATTTTTTAAAAATAGTTTCTGATCTCAGAAAATTATGAAATTTTTATATGTTGTTCCCATATGAGTCTAGCACATTGTATTAAAATTTCAGAATTAAATGATGAGTATTTATTTTATGATAATTCACGGACTGATTGGTGTTCAGTTTAATTTATAGCAGAATTTGAAATTGAGTTTTGGGTGTTCGGATCAGGATTTTTAAATAAATTTGTTGGGTCTATTTTGGTATATAATCGGACCATGTTTGACTTATGGGTGTGGCCCATGATTTAGATTTAATTTAATTTGAGTTTATTTAGTGACTCATGTTTAACTGTTTGGTCCTTTTTAATTATATGATTGGTAGTAACCACCTTGAGAGTTGTTATTATTTATTATATATGGGTCATAATAAATATTTGATAGTTGATTTTATGATGTGTACTATATGGCGAAAAATTATATATTTTATAAAAAATGAAAATGTGTATATTTCGTAGTGAGCAAAATATTTTATTTTTGTGGTGTACAAAAATGTTATATTTTGTAGTGAGAAAAATTATATCATTTTATAATTTATATTATAAAATTTTGAGGTATTATTACAAAAATTATATTTTTGGAAAACAAACCCATGTGGGTGGGCCCCCTTTTTGTCTCCTTGCCATCATTTCTTCTTCCTTTCCATTTCATTTCAATTGTTTAGGTTAGTATGGCAAAGCCCTTTGCCTCTCTCTCACTCTTTGTACATCTCTCTCTCCGTTTCTTTTTCCTCCATTTTTGCTCATGTAGCACTTGTGTTCTTTAAAGCTTTTGGTAAGTGTATTTGAACCCTTTATTCTATTTTGGGAACCTTTGGTGTTGTTTTGGGTTGGTTTTGGAGGAGTACAATCCGATTTAAACTTGTTGGGTTTGGTTGTTCGCTCTTGTTCTTGTCAAAAGTTCCTTGGAGACTTAGAAATTCCATTCTAGGGTCGACACCAGCCTTCCTAGGGTCGACCCTTACCTGTTAGTAAAGTTCTAGAGGTGTTGCTGGAAGATAGGGTAGACACCAGACTAGGAGAGGGTCGACCCTCTTATGTCTGTGTGTTGGTTGCTAGGAGATAAGGTCGACCCCCTCCTGTCTAAGGGTCGACACCTACGATGTTTTTTCCAGATTTTTCTATCGGTTTGGGACCTACTTTTTGGGGATTTTGACTAGATATTTTGGGTTTACTTTGGGTCTTATTTCTAATTTTACCTAGTGCTATAAATAGGCTCTCACTTAACCCTTTTCTTTTTGTTTTCTTCCCCTTTCTCCCTCAAAACTGTGAGACTCTCTCTCTCTTTCTCAAAAAGCACTTTTCACTCATAGATCCTTAGATCTACTTTGTTAGAGGCCTCTCATCACCTTGCTCCTTTGAGATACATTATAGAGCTTGTCGAGGGCTTTATTTTGATCAGAGCAAAACGACGTTTCTCCTCCGTCGACTTTTGGGTTTTTCTTTCTTCTTTCTCTTTTAAGCTTGAGGTAGGAATATTCTACTCTCCTATATGGGTTTTAACATAGATATTGTCATCTTGTATAAATGGTGTGATTTGGGAAGGTTTTGGGTGAATTTTTAGTTGGTTTCTATATATATAAAAGAGGGGTTTTCTATTTGGGTTCCTTATGGGCATGAGAGGTCTTGAACATGTTTTGACTTAAAAAGAATTGATGAAATTTGGTCTTAGGTATAATATTTGATAAATGGGGAGATTTGCCCTAATTTGAATTAAATAAGTTATTTTGTATAAATAACGAGATTGACTTGGAAATTATGGAATTGAAGGAACAAATGATTAAATGGTGTAGTTGGATTAATAAATCACTCACCTATGGGAAGAGTTGATAAATTATCTGTTGATAGATTTATTTATCTATTTTGAAATATCTGCTTTGGGCTATCGATGGAGGATAACCATGATTGTTGTAGAAATTGCATGATGATTAGGTGAATTGAAACTAATCAATTGGATTATGTCATTGAATATGA
The DNA here is from genome assembly GCA_025200525.1 of Camellia lanceoleosa. Taxonomy (NCBI): domain Eukaryota; kingdom Viridiplantae; phylum Streptophyta; class Magnoliopsida; order Ericales; family Theaceae; genus Camellia; species Camellia lanceoleosa. The sequence continues at coordinate 7,606,425 of CM045765.1, forward strand.
CGGTTGGATTAAAACATTGAATATGTGATTTAATTGGTCATTATATGTGACAATGTGTTTAAATACATTGTATATGTATCTTTGTTTGGGAGGAGATAGGGAATGTACTCCATTGTTTGGGAGGAGATAGGGGATGGACTCCATTGATAATTAAATTGGCCGGAGTGTCCAAGGTGAACGACCCAAAATCTTATATATATTTAGGTGCCGGTTCCCTCGAACGTAGTTCCGTAAAATGGCAAGAAATGGAAGTGTTTGAATAAATGTTTATGATTGAAGTATTGACAAATGAGTTGTAGTCTCATTTTGAATTGTTTAGATGATGATGACCTATGTCCATGAATTGATTTGGATAAGTAAATGTAAGTGAATGGAAGTATGAATGTCAATGTTGATTGGTTATGAAAAAGGTGTAAGTTGGTTTTCAAGTGTTAAACATTTATCAAATACTAATATTTTAGTTAATTCTCATATACTGTTTAGCATATCTCTACTGGGCTTTGGCTCACCCTACTTGGGACACCATTTTTCAGGTACAGAGAACATGCCACCTCCAAGGACATAGCTTGGGAGGTTTAGGGGTTGAAGACTCCATTTTACATATTTTGTTTGGTGTTAAATGTAAAATTTCAAGCCAAGGGCTTTATGTGTAAAGAGTTAGAACTCTTTTTTTGTTGTAACCAAGTGTTAACGTGGAAAGCTGTAAGCCCTTTAGGCACTTATTTTTGTTGTTTAGAAGTTAGAGTTATATACCATAGTTTCAAGATTAATGTTTATGAAAATGTAATGCATGTAATATCTTTTGTAAAGGAAACTCTGATGAATGAAGAAATGATATTTCCCCTTTGTTTATGACAATTTGTAAATGGTTGTCTTGTACTTTTTTGAGGACGTTACAGCTCAAGCTTTGAGCTTCAAATAGGAGTTCTTAGAGTAAGATTTTGTAAAAACTTTGTAAATGAAAATCAGAGAGCTCATCGTAATCTTCGCAATGGTAGTCTCGGATTCATGATCGGGCAAGATGTGCCTTCCAGATCTGCTCTTCTTCATTATTTGAGATAGGGACTTTCTTCATATTTTTACATTAAAGCTATGTTAGGGTTATTTTGAGAAAATATATCATTATAAAAGGTATTGCATATATATATATATATATTCAGATTTTTGTTTGGTAATTTTTAGAAGGAAAAAATTACGTTGACATGTTAAGAATGTGACATTTTGAGATTGATTTGGGAAAATCATTTTGTGTTGATGATTTTGTAAAGAAATCTGAAAATAAAATTTAATAGTTGTATGAATTGTATCTACATCATATTATGGTTAGATAATTTATTTTGAGAAATTAATGTTGAAATATTTGTCTCATCCTTGAGTTTTGGAATTTATTTTTGAGAAAAATAAATTGATATCGAAGAATATTGTGTAAATTATTAAGTAGAGATTTTTCCTACACTTCTTTATGTACTTTTACTTGATTATGTAGAGTTTAGAGTTGTATATAATTTAATTAGAATTTTTGAAAAATTAGTGATTTATTTGCTTAAAAGAGAAATTTTGAGAAAAATAAAGAGTTGATGTCTAAATTGAGAAAGTGTAAACGTTTGTAAGGTTATGAAAGAACTATGTGCTAAACTTGAACAAAAACAGATTTCGATTCGATCAGTTTTGAAATTTTTACCGTTTTGCGACCAAAAGAGCATTTTTAAAGAAAATAAAGGAATTACATTTAAATTTTGGGGCTTTTGATCAAAATAGGATGTCATAGTTGAATAATGCTTGAAGAATGAGTTTGGAAAGAAAATGATGTTTTTTTTTTTGCATTAACGGTATTATTTTGCTTAATGTATTTGTTAAAATAAAACTGACACGGTTAGAAATGGACCTTGAGAAGTTACCAGACGTGATTGTGATATGAAAACTAGTGTAGTTGTTCATATTTGATAAAATGTGGAATATGATTTGTTTCTAAATGTTGGGAATCATGGGAGATTCCAGATTATGGTTATATGTTGGATTGTATGTCCATGTTGTTATCTTTTAATTAATATATTAGAGATAACTATTTTGGCTATCGATGAAAATTTACCATGTTGTATTTAAATGAGGGATTTCTTGGAAGGATGAGAAATGATGGAACTTTGGAAGTTTGACATATAATATGTGATAAATTTGTCTTGAAATGACTAAATTGGGAATGTTGATTAACATTTGGAGACTATATGAATATGGATATGGTTGTATTATCTCTTGGAATTGTATTAGAAATTATATTGAAATGAGAAATGAGAATTTTGATCACAATGGGAATATTGTGTGGAAGTATTGAAAGTTGAAGAAATATTGCATTGTATTATTAATCATTGCATTGGCATATCAATTCATTTCATAATGATGAGTTTTGAAATTTGATTTGAAAACTTTGCATTGAGAAAGGAATGTAGGGAAACAAGTTTTTATGAAATGATTTTAGGATAAATATGGTGGTAAGTCTTGAAAGATGGTGTATATGATAGGTGTCGAGCTTTTCTGTTAATACTGGTAAAAATAACAAATTGGTAGTACTTGTATAGTCTACTTACAGACACCAGCCAAGGGATTACCAGAGTCGTATTTACCACCTTGGAATTTTATTTAAATTGATGGATTAATGTGTTTTCAAATTGGCATTGTGCATAAGATTTTCAAAAGATGAGAAAAATATTTTGAGCATGATATAGCATATGCATTCATCTCATAAGACTGTATAAAATGTATTTGATGCTTTGTTAGATGACATTATGAATTGTTTAATTATTTGATTCAATTGATAATGAGATAATTAAATGGATTGAAAAGGATGTCATGTTGCTATTGAAGGATGTTTATTTATTTAAGTTAACTGGTTGCGATTAATTAAATAAATTGGATTTAAGAGATTCTGTGATAAAACCATATGATTTTGACATGATATGATTTCACATATATGTATGAGTATCTTTGTACCCGCATATATTCTAATGTTTTAATATGAGATTGTTTGGTGGGCTAATAGTTACTTACCCCCTGCCTGTACATGTGTATAGGGAATGCTTTCGGATTTGAAGATCAAACAATGGTTTTTACCATTTCATAAGTGTAATGTAGTGATGGATTGTACTACTTCATTTGTTGTTTGGCTGAGTGCCATTTTTTTGTAAAGAGTAGTATCCTCTCTTTTATTGTAAGCCTCAGGGCATTTCTTTTATTTGTATGTAAATGTCATTATTGTATAACGAGAGGGAATATGTATATTTAATTATTCATCATTTCATCCAAGGATGAAATATTATTTAGAAATTGACTTAATTAATGAATATTGATAAAGTTATCCGAGTAATAAAATACGAAGCGTGACACAATACTAGTTTGTTCCTTTCATTCTTCTTTTTTTTTCCTTTTTTTTTTATAACAATTTTCCCAAGTAAAATGACAACCATTCACGCCTTGCGGTGCATTCGGGAGGCACTAAGATATGTCGTGATTTGGGTCGCCAGTTTTGGTGGCGGGGTATGAAGAAGGACATGGCAGTTTTTGTGTCTAAGTGCCTTACTTGTCAGCAAGTGAAAGCTGAGCATCATAGACCAGCGAGTTTGTTACAACCCTTGCCTATTGCCGAGTGGAAGTGGGAGCATGTCACGATGGACTTCGTTGTAGGTCTTCCGAGGACTCAGCGGGGTAGTGATGCTATTTGGGTGGTTGTAGACCGGTTGACTAAGTCAGCGCACTTTATCCCTATGCGCATAAGAGACTCGGTAGATCATCTTGCCGACTTGTATATTCGGGACATAGTGAGGTTGGACGGGGTCCTAGTGTCGATCGCCTCAGATAGAGATCCACGCTTTACTGCTAGGTTGTGGCAGAGTTTGCAGAGTGCCTTAGGCACTAGATTGACCTTTAGCACAGCTTACCATCCTCAGACTGACGGGCAATTCGAGCGTAGCATTCAGATCCTTGAGGATATGCTTCGAGGCTGTATCCTTGACTTTAGTAGGTCATGAGAGAGGCACTTGCCCTTAGTGGAGTTTGCCTACAACAATAGTTTCCAATCGAATATTGGTATGGCACCGTTTGAGGCCTTGTATGACCAACCGTGTAGGTCTCCAGTTTGTTAGGCCGAGGTGGGTGATGCACCTTTGTTGCGCCCGGAGTTGGTTCGAGAGACGACGGAGAAAGTTGAGCTTATCCGTAAGAGACTTGTTACAGCCCAGAGTCACTAAAAGAGTTATGCCGACCGTAGGAGGAGGCCTTTGGCATTTGAGGTGGGTGATCATGTTTTTATGAAAATATCACCTAGGCGGGGTTTGATGAGATTTGGGAAGAGGGGGAAGTTGTCCCATCGATTTGTTGGTCCCTTTGAGATCCTTGAGCAGATTAGGGAGGTTGTATACCGTTTAGCTTTGCCGCCGCAGTTGTCCGAGGTGCACGACATGTTTCATGTTAGTATGCTTCAGAAGTACGAGCCGGATCCGTCACATGTATTGGATTGGACCGACTTAGAGATTGATGAGGATGCCTCATATGAGGAGAGACCGGTGAGGGTCTTGGATAGACGGGATCAAGTCTTGCGAGGCAAAACCATTCCCTTGGTAAAAGTTTTGTGGAAACATCACGGGGTTGAGGAAGTCACTTGGGAACGTGAGTTGGAAGTCCGTGAGAAATATCTGGACTTGTTTGTTAATGTTTAACCATGTATGGGAAACTTTGTTTTGTTGATAAACTCTAAGAACATTATATATGTTTTGGTTTATGGAAATATTGTAATGGTTAAGCATGTCTTGAGAATGGGAATTTAATTTAGCATTGTATATGTTAAATATGTTGTAGAAATGCAAACATGTCATTAGCATTGAATATGTTATAGAATGGTGGAATATAATATTATGATTTGTTAAATCTCAAAGAAATGCATGTTGAGAAAGCATATTGAATTATATTGTGAATTGCCTCTTGAATAGAGATGGGATGACCGGCAATGGGTCAGGATGTGGAATGTTGAATTGCAATATTGTTAAGAATCGAGAAATCATGTTTTTGAAACTTGTATCTAATTTCGGGGAAAAAATTCTTTAAGGGGGGGAGGTTATAGCGATCCCGGGTTTTCCCTTTTATGTACAGTATTCCGGACTTAAGTTCCATGATTGAGTATTGTTGTATAGGTTGCATTTCCATCCTTTAATTCCTTATATCTGAGTTCTAGGATGTGTTGTTGTAGACACTCCATTTTTGACCGCCCTACTACTGATGGTTTACTTGGTGGAGAAAGGTGTGCAAGGGAAAGGTTCAGTTTCTTCGGCAAGGAGAGAGTCAAATCTCAACTTCATACCCTTTTTTTTTTTGGACCAAAACAATCTTGATCAAAAGATTTTAGACTTAAAACCCTCTCTTTCAAAATGTTTTGAAAATAAAGTTCTACGATGTTCCGACGCTCGCATTTTGTTAAATGTAGCGCTTTTCGATAAACCGGGCAAGGGCAAAGTAGAAACGAATGAAAGAGAGATGAAATCTCTGAAAAATATTTCAAAACACCTTGTTTAGGAGTTTGGAGTTGAAGAAAAGAAGAGAAGAGGGAAGAAACCCAGTTGGGGGAGAAATGGACATGAATCGCTAAGAGATGGACAATCAGTCCTTGCTGAATCAGGCCTATTCATTTACATACTTGGATTTCAGCTATGAGGCCACTACCATTGGAAAGCTTATTTCTGGGGCTTCATTTTGCACTCAAGAATCTCCTAAATCCAAGTCCGAACGGGGGAGATATAGTTAGTTGAAGTAGGGCATCAATCCGGTTGGACCGAATCTGCGTGGCTTCACCAAAACAGGCATAACTTTTTGCACAGTTGGAATTTTAATGCAAGGTTGGTGCCATTGGAAAACTAACTTCTGGGGCTTCATCATAGGGGTTTTCTGACCACCTTGGACCTTTTTGACCTGGTTGGCCAGCTCTCTACAGCTTTGTCTCTGTGAGTTGGTTCCAACTATGCCAGCTGGAGGGCACAGACTGGATCCTCTATACACGTGTATGGAGGATCTTTGACCTTGCTTCTTGGCTTCTTGGAGAAGCTTTGGTCTCCTTGGTCTATAAAGGAAGCCCTCCCTCTCCATTGCAAGGGTTCAGAACTTCTTGGAAGGCAAAACATATATCCCTCTCTATATCTCACCATTTTGGCTCCAAAGTGCATAGTTCTTGACCCTTTATCACTACACCTCATAGCCATACACTTCCACCATTTCTTTGAGGTCCTTGGAGGTCATTTTCAAAGGTTGAAGGTCTGGTTTTTGGGTCCAGAAGTTGCTGGTCTTCTTGAGCTTCAAGGGTAACACACTTTCTCCATTTTTAAGCCCTATTTTGATCCATCTCTTAGCCTCATTTGAAAGCATTTTTGAGCTTCGGTGTAAACTGAAAAAAGTCTTATTTTGAAGTCCTTAACATGTTTGTTTAAGGTCATTTTGTTGTTGGGGGTCATCTATCCCCTTGCATACTTCATTTTTCCTTGTTTTGAGCCATGCCCTAAGGCTTTTGTATTGAGCTTTGCTTGGCCCTTTAGCCACTGAAATCCAATCGATTTTCAGTGATTAGGATGTGGTTTTGAGAACCAAAATCAGAGAGGGGTGACCCTCTCACCCCTTGTTTTGTTTTCTAGCATATTTAGCATATCAAAGGAGCCTACGTTTTCATGCATCCAAGGCTTGTTTCAGGCCCTTTTCTGTGACTTTTAGGGCCTGTATAACCTCTGTCCAGAGGTGGTTTTTTCATATTGGGTGTCGATCTTGCATGTGTAGAACAATCCTCTTCATGGCCTATCAAAGGAGCATCTCATTCTTGCATGCATAGACCATGTTTCAGTGGGTTTTTGGACTTTATTTGGCATGGCATACCTTTGAATTTTTCTGATTTGGCGACCTCTTGATTGCCTCACATACTTGTAGTGCAAATCCTCTTTACTAGTTTACATTGCATGCTATATTGGCCCTTGATTTTAGCACTTTTTGGCCATGCCTTAAACTAATTTTATGCATGTTTTGGACTGCCTTAGCTCTGTTTTTGGGTCTCATGATCGAATGATGCTTGTTTTGCATGCTTGTAGTACAATATCCATGCCTAACTTTGAGTTTTAAGGCCTATTGCATGCATATACTGAGGTGTTTTCATGTTTTGGAGCCATTGCACATCATATTTCAGAGCTTATATGTATGTCATATTCCCATGATTTTCACTCTTTAAGTACATTTGAGAGTTGTACTTATATGCCTCGTTTACCGACCATTGCATGAGCTTCATTTGAATGCATTTCGAGCCATCTTTTTAGACCATTTTTCCACTGTCTTGGACCTGCCTAAGGTCTTTTTGGGGCTAGTTTTTCCATTTGTGCATTGCTTTGTGTACCTCTAGTGAAACGCACTTCACTAGTTTCGGTATTCGGGCCATCTAGCATGCATTGTGTGACATATTTACATGATTCGGGACCATTGTGTATCATGTTTCAGAGCTGGAAAATGTGTGTTTGTATGCCATGTTTCATCCCTTGCCATGCTTTGGTAGAGTGGCATTTGATGCCTTAGGTTCGGTCCCTTGCATCGGGCATGTTTGCATGAGTGTTCCTACCTTTCATTCCATCATGTTTGGCCACTGATTTGGGTGTGGCTAAGGCTCGCCTATCTTCGTTTAAGTCCATCTTGCATTGTATATGCCATTTAGTCCATGTTGTTGCATGATTGACCATTGCATTGTGTATGCCTTGATCATTTCATTGTTAGTCTCCATGTGTGCATTGCGTATGTCATATAGTTTTCATGTGCATTGAGTATGCCATTGATTATTTCATAGCATTATGTATGCTAATAGCATGTTTGCATATCATCATTTACATGTTTGCATCATTTAGTGGCATTATGTTTAGGTTGCATGTTAGAGTTGCATTCATGCATGCCATGTGTATTGCATCATGTTTGGAGTAGGGTTTAGTCCAAACACGGGAAACGAAGGACGTTTCGTACTCCAAGTAACGAAACGTGCCTCGATTCTCGGTCGCCGACACTCCGGATTACCCATGATAGAGTTTAGGCCTTGTTGTGTTTATATGTGCATTCATTTTACATTGAGTCGTGCAATCCGACTCCTCGGCCATCATGCATCGAGATATGTGATTTGTGGCATGAGGATCGAGGACTACACTCCCTAGAGCCTATGCAATGACGGGGAGAGTGGTCATGCATACATATGTTGAAAATACTTTGCCATGCCCCTTTCTTGCTCTCTCTGTTAAAGAAATCGGAAACCAAAGTAAAAGCGGTCGGAGCCTTACGGAGCTTTATGCAGTGCTCGGGACGGTTGCAAACAGAGGCAAATCGGGGCATAGCGATGGATTTCCTGACAAGGCGGCCCGAACATGCATGCATCCCTATCATTCGGAACAGAGCTGAGGCAGTTCGTTTTTATTTAAATTTGCATGCTAGCTTATTTATCTTAGTTAATTTGTTAATTAATTTTGGTTATGTAATAATTAGTTGTAATTTGTTATTCTTTCGGTTGTGTATTATTTATTCGGACCCTCCGAGAGAGGGCCAACTGTTGTAATAAGTATGTGTGTGTGTGTTGTATGTCTTCCAACCCCACGTCTTTCTCTCTTTTATTTACTAGCTTATGATGATTAGTTTTAGGACATGTTTTAATTAGCATCTATATGTTCGCATATTCGCATCCATTCATCTATTTTGCACGCACTGGGCTCGGCGCATCATGCTAACTGCATTGTATTTCAATTCCAAATTGAATACATGTTATCTGTTGCATTTCATATGCCATGTTTAGAATAGCCGAGCCTATCGTAGTTGCATTTTGCATGTGTTGCATTAGCCATCTTAACATGAACTAGGATCATGCATTGATTGCTAACTAGTTTCTGTTTTGGTTTGGAGTACTCAGTGAGTGTTTATGCTTTAGCATCCTTGCATGCGTATGAGTGACTGCCATGATAGCATGTTTACCATGAGGCTAAGTGCTTATGTGATATAACTACCTGAATGCCTGTGGGTGGAGGTTGGATCATCTGAATTGGAACAATTCATTGATTGCGACTTTTAAGCCCACTAGATAGTGGCAAATCACCATGTTTTCTAAGCCCACTTGAGGGTGGCAAAATCCGCATTTTAGCCTACTTGTGAGTAGCAAACCGCTTTCAAAAACAAATATGAAATGTTTTGTTCCAACTCAGGTGATCCAGTCTATATTTGTATGTTACGCATATCACATAGTAATTCTAGACTAATAATCGGGATAAGAGCACATAATGTTTTCAAAACTCGATATTATGGTTAGTAGAGGCCGATCTTTGATCGGGCGAGCGGGGGTGCTCACGAAGTGACCTTCCCCAATCGTACCTAAGTTCCCGAGCTGAAGCAACTTTGGTGATGATGGACACGTGGCCTTAGGCACGAGTCAGAGTTTCCTAAATTCCCCCAAAACAAAATATTTAGGTGGCGACTCTGTATCTGGCAAAGCAGTCCATGTTTGGCACTTCTTTCTAAAAATCTATTTTTCAAAACGATTTGCCGGATTTGGACTCTTTGATGATTCATCGGTCTTGCATTGCACTCTGCGAGATTAGATACAAGACCGTGACATTGAGTCCTGAACTGTAGTGAGCCCAATGAACAAAACGGGATTCCCTTCCGGGACGTTCGGGGATGTCTACAGTTGGGCATGTTTGTAACAGGTTTGGTGTGTTTTGAAACAAATGGTTGCTGCCCAGATTGTGGAGTGTCGCGCGAGCGAGGCTTTTGTCGCTCAAGCGAGCTCTGTGTTTTAGTTCCTTCGCTCTAGCCAGGGTTCCTTCGCTCGAGCAAGAGTTGAGTGGTGTGTCTGGTGGCTCGAGTGAGAAGTCTTGCGCTCGAGCTTGCGTCTGCGTCTGGTTCTGGACCTGAAGGTTGCATTTTTCGACTCGAGCGAGCTTTCCTGCACTCGAGCGAGCGAGGTCTATGTTTTGGTTTTCTTCGCTCAAGCAAGCATTCTTTCGCTCGAACGTGTTTCTGAGTTGCAGACTTGAAGCTTCGAATTGTTGGTTCAAGCGAGGCTTTCTACGCTCGAGCGAGGTTTCTTTTTGTCTGGTTGCTCGAGCGACCACTCCTTCGCTCGAGCAAGCCTCGAATATATCAGTTGGCAACAGCCGGTTACACTTCACTTTTTCATCTTCTTTTCTACACAAACCCTAGCCCCGACTGCTCCTCTCTTTATACTCTCTCTCTCTCTTTAGGATTTCATCTACTTCTAGAGTGTTTCCATCCGAATTTCTTTGTAAGAAAGATAGAGGGTGGCGTGGGCTTCATTTTAATCTGAAAAATAGTGGATTTGGAGCATTTTGAGTTTTCTTCATCTACTCCTTTGGGCTTTTAACTACGAGGTAGGAATACCCTACTCCATCTTATAAGTTTTGACATAAATTTTAGTCATTTTGATCAATTGGTGAATTATGATAATTTTGAAAAAGTTAGGGTTTGATTTGTAATTTTATAAAAGAGGGGTTTTCCATAATTGAGTCAAATATGTGTAAGAGACTTGAAATTGGGGTTGTTTATGAAATATAAGTGAAATTTGGGCCTTGTGGGCAACATAGTGAATAAGGGAAAAATGCCCTAGTTATGTCGAATAACTAATTTGAATAACTAATTTAAGAAATGATAAAATTGTGTTGAAATTCATGAAATTGGGGAATTAAGAGATTGAATGGTGTAATTGGATAAATAAATCACTCACATATGATCATGTTGGTATTTTATCTGTTGATAAATTTATTATCTATTTAGAGATAACTGCTTTGGGCTATCGGTGGATGTTAATCTTGATTGTTGTAGACACTATATGTTGATTAGGGAAAACCGAAACTAATCATATTGAATATGCCATTGAATATGGCGGTTGGAATAATACATCGAATATGTGTATTGATTGATCATTATATATGATAAGTGTTTAAATACATTGTATATGTGTAGACACCCCATTTTTTACCGTTCTCAAGACCTAGACGTCACCGCTTGAACACTCGGTGATTATCCATGTTCGTGTTCGTTTGGAGTTCCCGGAGTTCTCGGCTACGCGCCTTGCCTCAGGACCTCCGAACTTGACCGTTTTGTGTCTGGTTTTGCACCAAACACTTGTGCTTTGCCTTGGAGGGGCAGGGAATGCTTTGTGAGGCATCCCCACACACCACCGGCAGTGGCTAGAGGCCACCGGCTGGTTGATGTTGCCATCGGCACTATATTGTGCCGGTCGGCACTCTTTTGTGCCGGTCGGCAGTAAATTTTGTCAAAATGACATTCTTTGCCGGCCGGTTACTATGCAGTTGCTTTTTCAGATATTTTGAAGCAGCTGTATAGCATTTGTTTCCCCTTCATACACGTGTATGGAGGGATGAGCCTTTGATTTGCTTAGCTTGTAAGCTTTGGTTGCCTATAAGAGAAGGCTTCCTCCTCTTGGCTCAAGGGTTAGCAACATTAGACATTTTAGAGAGAAAAGACAGAAAAGGAGCTCTGGTTTTAGGGTTTGAATTCTATATCTATTCTATCTCTCTTTTGCTCTTTTGTTTTGTACACTAGGTGTTTGTGTCTCACTATTGCACATCAACACCTGGTGTTTCACCTTTCCTTGGTTTCTGAGGTTCCAAGAGGTTGTTCTTGGTGTTCTTGACTAGATTTGAGCCCAAGGAAGCAACAACATCAACACTTGTGAAGGTGCTCTTCAAGGGTGAGAGACTTGCTTTATTTACCCCATTCTTGCATTCTTTTTTTACCTATCTTTGAATTGTTTTTGTGCTTGGTGTTCAATACAAAAAAGTTCTATTTTTTAGTCCTCTTGATAGTTTATTAAGAGTGTTTTGTGGTTTGGGAAGGTTTGACTACCCTTAGGCCTTGAAAAGGTCTCATTTTGTGCTATTTTGTGAGAGCTCCGGGATTTTGGTGTTGGGGTCTCTTCACCACTGAAATCTTGAGGGATTTCAGTGGTGAAGACGATGCCTTAAAGCCCTAAGAAGGAGGGGGTCACCCCCTCTCCTTGATGTCCTTGAAAAGGGCAAATTTTGCCTCTTGAGAGAGCATTGTACTTGAGTGTGTGTTGAGCATGTATGGACTATTATTCATGCTTAGGATATCATGATTTAACATTGCTATGTGTTGGTTTTGGTCCCTTATGCATGCTTAGCATAGTTGCCATGTAATGCCTTGTATTGCCTTAACATACCTTAGGTTGTTAGCCTTTATTTGAGCATGCTTTAGGCTTAGACTTATGAATGTTTTGTGCTTATTTTGACATGTTTTAGCTCTGTCCATAGTCATTTGGGTTGATCTTGGCATGCATTATGTAGCCCCTTTGCATTTTAGGCTTACTAGTCTTTGAGCATGCATATGTAGCATGTGTTGCTTACCTCATTTTGATGGTTTGGAACCATTTGGCATGTCATTTTAGTCCCTTTGGTGTGCTTGTACGCTCACCTAAGTCGCCTCTTTATTTCTTTAAAAGTGCATGTTGTATGCCTCATGTTTTGGCCTTTGTATGTGCCTTTATACTTGGACCATTTAGATGCCATCTAGGTGTTCCTTGAGTGTTGTTTAGGTCTGTCTTTGACCTATTTTGAGTCCCCTTGGCCTTGTGAGGTTTGGTGGATTTGACCTTGGTTTAAGCCTTTTGGCTTGCTTTAAGTCTTGGACCATTTGCATGCTTTGTTTGGCCTATCTTCAGTTGGTTTGGCACCACACTTTGACATGATTTTAGAGCTCATGTTGCATGCTAATCATCCATGTTATCTCCTTTCAAGTGCGCTTGAGAGTGGTTTGTTTAATGCCTAAGTTGTGTGCCTTAACATGTGTATATGTGCATGTGTGTTTAGCTCTCATACTTAGCATTTTGGCTACTGATTTTAGACCTAGTTAGAGTTGCCTAAATCATGTTTAAGTCCACCCCATTGTTTGGTTTACATGTTTGTCTTGTAGGTGTGTTTGCGTATTAACATCCCTACATTACATTGTCCATGTTGCATGCTAGCTAACATGCTTAGGATTTCATTACAATCACATGCATGCTAGGCCTCTTGAGATAAGCATGATAGAGGTTTGGCACCCTTGTTTGTTTATATGGTTTGCATGCATTTGAAATTGAAAGTGGCATACTTGGTTCTTTGGGCCATCATGCATGGAAATGCGTGATTGGTGGCCCGAGAATCGAGGCACATGCCCCTTTGAGTCACAAATATGATAAGGGGCATGATTGGTGCACACATTGTTGGAATTACATTGCCATGCAAGTTTTTGCCCTCTGCTGCTGTGAGTTGCAGGTTCTGCAGACATTCGGTCTTGCGTGGCGGTTTTAGTGCCGACCGGCAGTCAACTTATGGCCGATGGATTAATTTTGTGCCGGTGGCCACATACTTCAGCCGGTGGTGTTTTCCCTCAGCCGGTGATACCCTCCAGTGCCTTGAGAAGTGATTCTGAGACTTTGGCGGTTTCGGAAAAGCAGGAAAATAGAGCGATCTAAGCATGGCGATTAAAGCAGCGGAACAGAGCATGTCTTTGCATTTGGCTCTCCTCCCGAGGCGGTTTACTGCTTTTCTTAGTTTAGTTAGTTTGTCAACTAATTAGGCAATTTGTAATACTTAATTAGCTTGCGTAGTTGATTATTTGTATTATTCTTTCGGTCCCTCCGAGCAAGGGTAAATCTGTAATAAGTGTGCGTGAGTGGGTGTATGTCTTCCAACCCCCACTTCTTTCTCCCTTTTACTTACCTGCTTTTAATTGTTAGTATTAGGGCACGTTTATTTTAGCATACCTTATGCTACGCATGCGTGCATCCATGCATTTGTTAACATGCACCGGGCTCGGTACATCATACAAACTGCATTGTGTTGTCAATTCCAAATTGAATACGTGCATCGAATAAAGTGCATTTCACATGCCATCTTTAGGGTTAGCCGAGCCTACTCTAAATTGCATCCTTGCCTGTGTTGCATTAGCCACTTAACATGAACTAGGACATGCATGTTTGCTAACTAGTTTACTGTTTTGGCACGGAGTACAATGTAAGTATTTATGCTTTAGCATATCACATGCGTGTGAATGTTAACATGACAGTATGATTACCATGTGGCTAAATGCTTACGTGAGATAAATTGTTTGAATGCCTGTGGGTGGAGGTTGGATTGCTTGAGTTGGAAAACTCGTTGAAATCCGTGTTTTAGCCTACTTGCGAGTAGCAAATTCCGAAGCATTTTCAAAACGAACGGATATGCAATGTTTATTTCCAAATTGGGCAATCTAGTCTATACTTGTTTGTCGCGCGCATAACATAGTAATTCTAGGCTAATAATTGGAATAAGAGCATGTAATGTTTTTCAAAAAACAGATATCACGGTTAGTAGAGGCCGATTTTCGGACCGGGCGAAAGGGGGTGCTCATAGCTGACCTTCCCCGATCGTACCCAAGCTCTCGAGCCAAGACCACTTTGGTGATGACGGACACGTGGCCTTCGGCACCGAGTCAGGGTTTCCTAAATTTTCCATTTTAAAATATTTAGGTGGCGACTCTATAATCTAGCAAAACAGTCCATGTTTGGCACTACTTTTCAAAAAATCCATTTTCTCAAACGATTTGCCAGAGTTGGACTCTTTGGTTCAAGATTAAGAACTGCAACAAACAAAAGGGAGTCCGAACTGTAGCGAGGTCCCCCGCGAACGTGTTACAATATGTATATTGTGTCGAAGGAGATAGGGGATGTACTCCATGGTTTGAGGGGAGATAGGGGATGCACTCCATTGATAACTAAGTTGGCCGGAGTGTCTAGGGTGAAAGTCCCGAAATCTTGATTGCGTTTGTATAATATAAATAATTGAAGTATGGAAGTGTATGAATATGAGTTGTAATCTCATGTGAATTGTGAATAATGGAAGTGTCTTAATATGAGTTGTAGTCTCATTTAAATTGTTTGGCTAGATATTGAGCCAGGTTTATGTATGTAAATTGGATAAGTAAAGAAAAGTGGGTTGAAACACAGATGAAATTGTCATGAAACTGAAATGTGTTGTAAGTTGATTTACAAGTGTTAATCATTTATCAAATGCTAATGTTTTAGTTATTGCTCATGATTGGTTTAGTGTATCTCTACTAGGCATTGGTTCACCCTATATGGGACATCATTTTCAGGTTCAGGTGATATGCCACCTCCAAGGACGTAGCTTGGGAGGCTTAGAGGCTGGAGGATCTTTTATTATTCTCTTTTTGGTATTACATGTAAATTCAAGCCAAAGGCTTATTTTGTATAAAGAGTTAGAACTCTTTTTTTGTTGCACCCAAGTATTGACTTGAAAAGTTGTAAGCCCGTAGGGCATTTACTTTTGTTGTTAACATGTAATACTTTTGTAATGAATACTCTGATATATAAAAATATGCTTTGTTCTCTTATGTCTATGCATATCAAGAATGTGGGTTTTTATGTATTATTTTGAGGGCGTTACATGTGAACTCATGCGACGCACGGACTAAATAAATAATTAAAAATAATAAAAAATTAAATAATAACATAAAATTTATTTAAAAAGTATGGACAAATAATTTAGAACGAATTAAATTTTAATCATTTTATTAGAATATATATTGCAATTGTTATAGCATTAATTTTATATTCTAAGTTCACAATAAGAAATAGATGTCACAATTTAATTGATAAATATGAAAAAAATAGAACAAATTAAAAAAAAATTATATTTATGATAAAATAAAAATATGAAATGGGTTAGATTTTTTTTTTTTTTTTTTTTTTTTTTTTTTTGCTTCTCATAATTTGTGATACACAATTTTAAAATTTTAAAATTGATTTAGTGTTATTTCCTTTTAAAAGTCATAAATTATGAGAGATTAGATTTTATTTTTTTTTTAATAATTAGATGGCGCAATTTTGAATTTTGAAATGGGTTAGTATACTTTCCTTTTAAATTTCATAAATTATTAGATAGTTATATTTTTATTGTTGAAAAGGTATTACCCATTAGAATTTTTTTTTAAATTTTTAATAATACATAAAAATTAATCAATAAATTTAGCATGTGGGTTTGAAAATAAATAAAAATAAAAATAATTTTGATTTTTTTTTTTTAAATGTAATTTTGAAAGCTTATTATATTGAATTTTGAAATGAGCATTATCATAAATTTTAAAAAAGATTTCTATATTAGTTGTAGTATAGATAACGTGACAATTTGAAAAGTTTTTATAAATTTTAGATTCTATTGAATTGTTTATTATATTTAATGACAAATAATTTTAAATCTTGAAATGGAAATATATATATATATATATTTAAAAATTATAAATTATGGAATAATTAGAGTTTTTTTATGATTATAATTAGATTTTAGTGAATTGCTTCCATATTAGTGGCACACAAATTTAAATTTTGAAATAATTTAGCATACTTTCCTTTTAGAAGTCATAATTTATGGAAGAATTAAAGTTTAATTGTTATGATTAATTAGTGTTAACCAATAGACTTTTTTAAAAATAAAAAATAATTAGATTTTAGTGAATTACTTCCATATACAGTGGCATACAAATTTAAATTTTGAAAAAGTTGAGCATATTTTCCTTTTAAAAATCATAATTTATGAAATAATTAGAGTTTTATTATTGTGATTAAATGAGAGTTTAACTAATAGAATGTTTTTTATTATGTAAAAATCATAAAATTTAGTTTGAGAGTTTAGAGTTCTCACAGGCCTTATCATTAGAAACTCCCTGTTACTCTTATAATATAAATAGATAGATAGATTTTTTTTTTACATATCTTTCAATTTGCGCAGAGAGAGAGAGAGAGAGTTAAGAGTAAAAATAGAGTGCTTTCAAAGAGATTAAGGAAAAAAGATAATAAAATCATTTCTATTTTTCTACTAGAGGTGTTAACATAAATTCTAATAGAAAAAATTGGTGATAAATCCAATATAAGGAGGGTATAAGGCATTAGGTCCAGTGAATATTTTTTATTGGTGAAAAGTTTGTGAAATAATTTGGTGAGAACTCCTAGAAAACATTTTGTTTCCAATTTTATCCCTTGACTTTTTTTTTATCTATTTGACTTTTCGTTGACTATCTGTTCAAATTTATGTCTATCTACTCAAAATTTTTGACAATCTGCTCAATTTTTTCCCTACAATTTTTCTCCTAAATTCTATCGATTTGTTCGAATTTTCCCTTAAATTCTATATATTTGTTCAATTTTATATTTATTTATTCAATTTTCCCTTAAATTCTATATATTTGTTCAATTTTTTCCCTAAATTCTATCTATCTCTTCAATTTCTTTCTATCTGTTGAAAATCTATGTCAATTTTTTTGTTTATCGGTTGCAATCATCATCATCAACATTAATTTTTTTTCCAAATCTGTCTCATACATACACACACTCACAAATATAGATATACTTACAGATATATATACATTTAAAATATACATAGATACACACACTAACAAATATACATACACTCAAGATATAAGTAGATACACACACTCAAGATATACGTAGATATACACACTCATAGAGATACATACATTCACAGATATACATACATATATATGTTTAAACTCTATCTGTTAATATATATTTTTTTCAGTCTATTTCATCGTATCATCATCATCATCATCATCAACAACAATAATACGGATGTATTGAACAGATAAAAAAAAATGCAACAAATCTGTTCAATTTTATTTATTTATTTATTTATTCCATATTTCTGGTAACAAAAACCTATTGAATAAAACACCGTTGTGTAAGCAATAACACAAAATGCTAAGGATCACTATAGTAAGCAATCAAAAAAGATTAACAAAACTAACTTACCATAGCATCTTTAGTTGCCATCACAAGAAAGAAGCGCATTGCCTATCTTCTTTGAACTCTTGATTACAACATCATCAACTTCACCAAACATCTCAAACAACTTCCTTAAACTTTCAGCACTGTAATCCTCACCAATTCTCTCCCATGATACCGTGAACACCTTTTCATTTTCTCACTCCTTCCCAACCTTTACTCAAATTTTACCAACTTCTTTTCTAAATTTCTTATAAATTCTCTCATCTTTTTCAAAAATAGAAAGATTTGAGGTAGAAGAAGAGTTGCAATGGACAAATACACTCAAATCGGTAGCGCAGGAATGGTGGTGGTGGTTGGCGGCTACTCAAATCTCATCTTTCTCTCTCTTTCTCAAGCGCCGCCACTTGTGGAGGTTCTCAGGTAACTGGATCGCGAATCCGCGTTTGAGAGTAGATGCGGCGGTCTGGACGAGAACCACGACAACGTCGAGAGTATGAAACTCTAAAGATGAGGCATGAGGATGAGAGAGAAAGAGGAGAGAGATCTCACAGTGACAAAATGATCTTATTGTGCTTCCCAATTTTGTCGATCATCGCTGCTGAGGTGGCAGAGTTGTTGACGACGATGGTGAGAAGATATAGGGGAGAGAGAGAGAGAGGAAATCACAGGGCAACAACGGCCGGAGACAAAGCAACGACTGTTTGAGGTAAAATCTAGAGAGAGAAGTAAGAAGGAGAGAGAAGAGAAGCTTGATTTTTTGTGTTTGCACAGTGCATATTGCGTATATATATACCGAGGCTATTTTGGTCATTTAACATAAACTTGTCCTTATGGACAAGTTAATCCAACAACAAAATCCAAAATTGAATTTTTGGCCCAAGCATCCATTCTATTAAGGGTCAATGCAATTTCTAAAATCTCAAAGTAAAAATCTAAAAGAGTATGAAAAGTTATTCTCCAATTTTTTTCTTAAATTCTTAGAATATAATTTTTTGGAATTCTAAACTAAACAAACAATCTTGTTCTACGATACAACAAACATAGGCTTGCGGACAATCTCTTAACATTTGCTAATAAGATCCTACTTTTTTGAAGTTAATAATTAGCTATGACCTTACCTTCCAAATATAAAAACCATAACATTTGATTATTTTTAAATTTTGGTTATTATTAACTGATTTTGGTAACAAATAACCTAAAACACCTGATAACAAACATTAAATAATTATTTACACTTTTTTATAAAAGTATGTCATAAAACATTTAAAATAATTACACAGCAAAATAATTAGTTGGGAAAGGTTTATAATTATAATTAGTTATTCAGAACCATAAAGTTTTCAGCTACATTAGTTGACAACTACATGAACTATGCCAGATAGTATTCCAAAACTACTAAATAACCAATATCAATCAAAGAGTTCTTGTAATCAACGTGACTGGTCCCCAAGTTGCTCCTCATCTGCATGAACCAACAAACATTATAGTACTAGTAGAGTTTTGTGTGCAAAGGTGTGCGCATTTGGAACCGTTGTTGAGAGAGAGAGAAAGAGAGAGAGAGAGAGAGGGAGGGTGTAACAGTCTTTGGTTGATGGATTTTACATTTTGCTCTTACAGTAACTGCTAATTGGAAGAAAAAAATATTTGAGGAAAATACAGTATTGATGGGACTTTTGGAAAAAGAAAATTGTGTTATTTACACTAGTTGTATGCCACTAGGTGAGTTGTATGTTTTATGATAGAAATAGATAAGTACCCAACACTGTACACCCCCATTATAACCCAGTAATAAAAACAATTAAACCCCTAAACCACATTTCTTTTTCCTTCATAGGTTCTACAAAAGGAACAATACGAAAACATATAAATATACAAGCCTTGTCTCCACATATTTTAACATAATTACACTAGATTTTCTTTTTAATACGACGATTAAAGTGATCAAAACTAATCAATGATAAAATATACATTTTAGTGTGAAAATATGATTACATTATATTTCCCTCCAAAAGACTGATAAATAACTAACAAAAGTTTAACGGGTAACACAATGATATTATTTACCCAAAAAAAAAAAAAAAAAGGAAAAAAAAAAAAAAAAAGAGTTTTTTCTATAAACTAAACCTACCATTATAAAATGAAAGATTTATTGGTTCCGAAATCTAATAATCAAGCACATTAATAGGTTCACCGAAAACAATTATATGTGCACCAAAAGTTAACAAGGATAAGTGAAATGAATACTCATTTTATGATTATAGAAAAAATTATATTGTTTGAAATAATTAAATGGAAAATTTAAGGAAGAACCAAACCAAAGGCAACAAAAGAACTGTCGAAAGACAATGTCAACGTTTTTCAACATTTATTAACAAACAATGATTGATGGGACTTGAGACTTGGCTTGGTTTGGTTTGGTTCGATTTATCAACAAACAATGATCCATTATTTTCATTGGATATTGGCAGGCGACAATTTTAACATCCTCATTTGAAGGGGGAAAATCGCATATTAGTAACAGACATTTTATGATAAGACTGTCTAGACTTACTTTTATCATTACTCTTCTGATTAGATGCCCGTAAAGTCTGCAAAAACTCTTCTGCAAGAGTGACATCAAGAAACAGCATAATTTAAATTCAAACAAAAAAAGATGATATCAGAGAGAGAGAGAGAGAGAGAATAAAAAGCAATTATTAGCCTTCAAACTGCCTCCAAGTGAAATAAGAAGTAGCAGAATCCTTGACTAAGCCGCATCAAGGTTAACAATAGACATTATACTCTAACAAACAAGAGATAAGGTGAAGTTTCCATTCCAACCCCAAAAAATGTTTCAGTGTTCACATCCAAAGCTTGCGCATAAGCCCAATTATAGACTCCAATACTGAGAAGAGAAGAATAGGCAATCCTTCCTTGAACACCAAAATATTCAAAAAAAATCTCAAAAACAATGAACGGAGGAGATGATGTGGGTTCAGGATGACCAATCCAAAATGGTTCACCCAACCACAATGCCATTCCAACCAAAGGCTGAATTAGACACAACATTCATGTCTTCTAATAAATTATAGAACCCAGTCTCATCCTTTTAAGCATAAAGACAATATGACGGCCCAGGTACTATTGGATAGAAATGCCAAAAGTATTAAAAGAGGGAAATAATGAAAAACAATAGCAGGTCAAGGTGTAACAAAATTATATTAACATAGTCCCTTAAAAAAAAACTAACACAGAATTGAACCATTGTTTACTCTGCAGATTTTCTCTGCCAATCTACATTATCCCTAATGCTAATCCCCAATAAGTGTGCTGAAATTGTTTCCCTGATATCGGTTCCACCCTCCAAGTCTACTTTTACACCCTTCTTAAGCCGAGTGATTAATTATGTTGAGTGTACCAGCAAAATGAGGCTATGCAAATAATTATCATATTATTCAACAGCTTTTTGCAAAAAAATTCCTAAAAATAACAATAAATTTAAAGTACATAAACTGTTTAGTGATGTTTGTCTATACTATGCTAAGCACCCATGTGGTATTGAAATTACAGAGAGCTCTCTAATTTTCAAAACTGTGTAATAGAATTCTTTGGTTCCTATATACAAGGGACAAACAGACTTGGATTTAAACTTAGTACCGAAAAAGATGTTTCACATGTAAAGGTGCCAACACACTTTTTTCATAAGTAGAAAGTTGGGAATACTTTAAGACAGAGTAAGCCACTTTGTGAGTGAAACATATTATTGGAAAGGTCTCCTGAATAATCTACTATGCAACTATAGAAAGAGAGGGAAATAGAGATTTGTTTTTTCGACTAGTTAGTTTTCCTAATTACTTTAATATTTGAAATTCTATTTTCCTAGTTTGTTTTCCTTAGCATATATTAATTGATATGACTTACTTTATTGATTTGGACCACAGAAAATTGGTATTTAGGCAACAAACATAAAATTGACCATAAACTGGTATTTAGGCAACAAATATAAAATTTATCATAAAAAAACCCAACCAATACAAAACAATGCTTCCAAATTGGATCAGTACGATCAGACGTAGATTGAGGTTCCACTATCCTATAATTAGGATCGAAAGGTCCCTACTTACGTGGGATTTTTTACAAGACCAATTTGGCCCAAATGGATCGTAAGATCTGGATTAGGATTCTAATAGCCATGGTGAGGGGTTTCCCAAATGAAACCGTGTAACCTAGGCACAATTGTTACTTAAAACCAAGATGATTAGGACTACAGATTTATATTATCTAATGGTCATAATTGTTTTTCTCTAGGTTTCTATCATTATAGATATTATAGCTTTTATTTACAGGAATGATGTATTGAAGCATTGGATAATTAACTTTTCAATAAGAAAATTCAAAATGGAAGGCATCAAAAGGGGATGTAGCCCTCTCACAAAAAGATTAAACCATGTTAACCTAAAGTTCACAAGCATCGAGTAATAAAATTCAATACTTCAATTTAATAAAGCCTTGTGGAAGTGCCTCCCATTAGCTTTTGATTGATTTTCGTGGTTTTGGCTGTTAAATAAAAGGTAATAAGTGTTGTGGGACAGCTTCTTTTGTGCAATTTTTTGGGTTATTTGGTTGGAGTGAGATGCTAGAATTTATTAGGACAAGACAAAGAATGTTAATGTGGGGGAGAGTCTACCGTCTTTTTGTGCCTCGGTTTAGTCTCTTACCATCTTCGAATTAAAGCACTGTTTACTTTTCTTCTCATTTTTGGAGGACTTCATAACCTTCGGCTCTCTAGTAACCCTTTCTATTCTAAAATTATCCACTTTTTGTTGCAAATCAAAAATATATTAATAAAATGGAAAATCAACCTGAATAATAAATTTTTTTTCCCCCAAGTGTGGCTTTTATATTTATAGGAAAAAACTAATTCCAAAAAACAAACATGATATGTTCAAGCACATGTGAGGATCCAACACAACAGAGAAACTAGTACTCACCCTTGTTGAAGTCGGGACAACCTTCAGGCCCCTGTTCCAAATACAAATCACAATTGCTCAATTTATTGGTCTTGCACTGCCCAGTAGAAAAAAGAAAAATATACCTCATAAGTAAGACTCATCATTCAAACATGCCTACTAATGTGGATACAAAATAATCTCACAAAAAAAAATCAGCAAGAACATTACTTTCCACCGAACACTACGAATCCTTCAAAAAAACTGGCAATACATTAATATATCATTTGTTTAACTATTTTAAATGCTTCTATAAAATGGAAAAAGTGTACCTCTTTGTAGAGCCCCACAAGACGCTCGCATTCTTTACGCTTCTTTAACAGTTCATAATCATAGTTTTCACCAAAAAGCTTGAAGAAGCTTATAACTGCAGTCTCGAACCAATCTTTTGTGGGAACATGGAAAATGAAAGAAAGTGTCAATTGAGCTAGTGTCTTTACTTCCCTGAACGGTGAACACTAACTTCTGAAAAACTTACGTCTGCTAGATTATTGGTCAAACAACTATTCAAAGCCAATTTATTGATTATTTGTTAATTTTATTAATTTTTCTAATTGCTTTAGATAGTTATTATGAAGTAAAAGTAAAATTTAACCAAACCAAACCTCCAAGTTGTCCAATTTCCGTGCAAAGTGGTCCTATACCCCATTTAATTACAATAGTAATCAAACTAAAAAGTTTAACTCCTGCTTCCATCAAGGGTATTTTTTCATTCAAATTTTGCCATATGGAGTTGTTTTTACAAGTAAGATAGATGAATGTGCAGTGGAAGAAATAATACCAATTAGTCAAGGACTCAAAATAAGATATAGAATAGAAACGTTCAATAAAATAAATTGATATGAAAATATAATAGATATACTTACCATAATCCTCCCTGGAACTTGAAGAAGTCCCAAAAGACGTTCCTGCCAATTGACACAAACCAAATCAAACAATTATAGAAATAAATGAAAATCAACAACCATATAGATTAGTCCCCAATATATATAATGCTTGCATTTGCGCCCACGTGATGCGGGTGCTATTATTTTTTGAAATCGAGAAGAGATTTGATGGTTGAAACTGTAAAGAGTTTCTATTTTGAACATGGGTATTGGCTTGCAATTACATATTTGTCCCTTTCTGTGGTAAAGAAACACAAACAAAAAAACTATCTCATGCATGGGTGTTTTGGGGAAAAAATTCGTTGTGACACTTCACCAAGTGTGTTCACATATAATAATAGTATAGATATTCATCCTTCAATCTCATTGCCGATAATACATAATGAAGTTGAGGTGAGTTTTATACTATTAGGGTTAGGGGCACCAGTGGTGTAGATGAAAGATGGAGCTCATATGGCTCTGATAAGTGATGGAGCAGTATATGCACAAGTAGGAAAGGGCAAGGGCTTCTGGCAAAGGAATGTTTGGCTGAGGTATATATATATATATACATATATATAAACAAACACAGATTTTATGACAAGAATGTTAAGACTTTTACCATTACTCTTCGGATTAGGTGCTCGTAAAGTCTGCAAAAACTCTACTGCAAAAGCGCCTCCAAGAAATAGCATATTTTAAATTCAAATAAAAAACAGATGAAATCAGAGAGAGAGAAAGAGATAATAAAAAACAATTATTAGCCTTCAAACTGCCCCAAAGTGAAATAATAAGCAGCAAAATCCTTGACTAAGCCTCATTGAGGTTCACTGTAGACAACAAATAAGAGATGAGGTGAAGTTTCCATTCCATCCCCAAAAAAGTTTCAGTGTATACATCCGAAGCTTGGCCATAAAGCCCAATTGTAGACTCCAATATTGAAAAAGAGAAGAACAGGACATCTTTCCTTGAACACCAAAATATTAAAAAAAATATCTGAAGAACAGTGAACAGAGGAGATGATGTGGGTTCAGGATGACCAATCCAAAATGGATCACCCAACCCCATTGCCCTTCAAATCCAAGGCTGAATTTGACACAACATTCATGAATCATGTCTTCTAGTAAATTACAGAACCCAGTGTCATCCTCTTAAGCATAAAGACAATATGTAAGCCCAGGTACAATTGGATTACAATGCTAAAAGTATTAGAAAAGGGAAATAATGAAAAACAGTAGAAGGTCAAGGAGTAACAAAATTACAAGAATAAAAGAAATTATCAACACAGAATTATCCCTAATGCTAATCCTCAATAAGTGTGCTGAAACTGTTCCCTGATATCGGTTCCAGACTCCAAGTTACTTTATGCCCTCTTCAGCCGAGTGATTAATTTTGTTGTGTACCAGCAAAATGAGGCTATGTAAATTATTATCATATTATTCAATTGGTTTTTGCAAAAAGTTTTCTAAAAAACAACAATAAAATTAAATTACATAAACTGTTTGATGATGTTTTGTCTATACTATGCTCAGCACCCATGTGGTATTGAAATTACAGAGAGCTCTCTAATTTTCAAAACTGTGTAATAGAATTCTTTGGTTCCTATATACAAAGGGGTAAACAGACTTGGATTTAAACTTAGCTTCGAAAAAGATGTTTCACATGTAAAGGTGCCAACACACTTCTGCATATGTAGAAGGTTGTGAATACTTTGAAATGGAGCAAGCCGCTTTGTGAAACATATATATATTTTTTTTGATAAATACTTTGTGAAACATATTATTGGAAAGGTCATCCACTATGCAACTATAGAAAGAGAGGGAAATAGAGATTTGTTTTTTTGACAACCTAGTTTTCCTAAATTACTGAAATATTGGAATTTCTATTTTCCTAGTTTGCTTTCCTTAGCATATTTAATTTGATACTTATTTTATTGACTTAGACCACAAAAAAATGGTATTTAGGCAAAAAATCATAAAATTTATAATGAAATAGCCCAACCAATACAAAACAATTCTTCCAAATTGGATTGGGTACGATTGGATCTAGATTGAGATTCCACTATCCTACAAGATCCAACTATTACAATCGAAAGGTCCTACTTACATGGGATCTTTTACAAGACCTATAGCGATTCCGGTTTTTAACCCGTCTCTTGTGGTATTCTGGACTCTGGTTGTATGGGTTTGAAAGGTTATTCATGTCTTGTTTCTCTTATCTCCCCTCTATTTTTGGTTATCGGATTGTAATTGTGCGTTTGGAACAGATTCGTTGCTTTCTTTTCAAAACCTGTGTTGCCCAGATTTTGGTCTCTCTGCTCAAGCGGGTACTCTTGCGCTCGAGCGGGCTTCACAAATTTTGCTCCTCCGCTCGAGCGGCCATTCCCGCGCTCGAGCGGAATTCTTTAACTCTCAGCATTTTTTTTAGGTCTGTAGATACTGGAGAGTGCATTCGATGCTTAAGCGTCCAGCTTCACGCTCGAGCGGGAGTCTGTGTCTGACGCTCGAGTGGGGATTCTGACGCTCGAGCGGGGAACTTCATCTGCAGAACTTCTACAAGTGTGTATTTCTCGCTTAAGCGATGCTTTTCACGCTCGAGCGGACTTCTGTGTCTAATGCTCGAGTGTCACTTCCCACGCTCGAGCAGACTACGTGTATAACAGTCCGAGAAGATGAAATCATGAATCTCTCTCTAAAACGTTCCAAAAAGCTTGTTCTTGAACCTCTCTCTCTAGAATCCACCTTCTCTCTAGGATTTCATCTAGATCCATTGGGATTTCTACCTAGTGGCTTTGAGAAAAAGGTAGAGCTCGTCAAAATCTTCGTTTTGAACCGAGTAGAAGTGTGTTTCGGCATTCTTGGAACTCCACACTTGCTTGACTCGTCTTCTCTCTTTGAGGTAGGAATCTTTCTACACCTTCGTATGATATTTAGCTTAGTTATTATCATTTGTGTAACAATGCTGTGATTTGGGGATGTTTAAAACAAATCTAGGGTTTGGAACATAAAATACAAAGAGGGGTTTTGGGTGTAGGTGAAATTAATGTTTGTGGAGTTTGAAAATGATGTTGTGCTATGTCTAATTTAATGATTTTGGCACTTGATTATATTTGGGAAGGGGGGGGGAGGGGAGGGGGAGGGATTTGCCCTAATTGAATTTAAACTATTATTTTGTACAAAAATTGGAATTGGCATTGGAAAGGTGAAATTGAGAAGGTGCTGATATAAATTGTGGAATTGGTTATATATTAACTTATTCTTTTGGAAGTCTTGAATAAACTATCTGTTGAGATTGAATATCTGTTTAGAGATATCTGTATTGGGCTATCGGCGGAGGAAAGCTTTGATTGTTGTAGAAATTGCATGTGGATTAGGTAAATTGAAACTAATCTTTTGATGGTTGTCATTGAATATGACCGTGGTTATATACATTGTACATGTATGTTTGTTTGGAAGTAGAAAGGGGATGTGCTTCATGCTTGATTATCTTTTTAAATACATTGCATATGTATGGATATTTGTTTGGGAGGAGAAAGAGGTTAGACTCCACTATAATTAAGTTGGCCGGAGTGTCTTGGGTGAAAGTTCCGAAATTATACATGGGTGCCTAGCCCGCGGACGAAATATCCGTAAAATGACAATTGTAGCGCTTGTATAGCCTACGTTTACATAGGTCCCGTTTGACGGCTGCCCGCGAACGAAATATCCGTGAAATGAAAATTTGAAATGGTTATGCATATGTGTTGTATGGTTTGAAAATGAGTGAGTTGAAATCTCAGTTCAGTTGTTGAGAAATAACGAAATTGACTCATGAATGGAGACAAATAAGTGAACGGAATAAGAATTAAAAATGAATGGATCAAGACTTGAAATTGATATTTTATGAATATATGTATAATTGTGAAAAGTTTTGACACAAACATTGTATATGTACTTGTACTTATACCTTTGCTAAGTTTCATATACAGTATTAGATGATTTCTACTGGGCTATCGCTCAGCCTATTTGGGAATAACATTTTCAAGTGTTGGTGATTTACCTCCATCAAGGCAATAGCATTGGAGGGACCTTTGGGAAGCCAGAGCTTCATGTTTGTTTCTCTTGTATAGCCTAGGGCTAATTTTGTACTGAGCGAAGCTCATTTTGTTGTAACCAAGTCGAGGCTTGGAAAGGTGTAAGCCATTAAGGCATCTATTTTGTTGAACTCTTTTGTATCATCAACTTTTATTGTAATGAAAGGAATATTTACTCCGATTTATGCTATCATTTACACGTCTGTGGATGTATTTATGTTATTGTTTAGGGGGCGTGACAAGACTGATTTGGCCCAAATGGATCGTAAGATCTAGATTAGGATTCTAATAGTCGTGGTACAGGGGTTCCAATATGAAAACTCATAACCTAGGCACAACTGTCACTTAAAACCTAGATGTTTAAGACTATGGATTTATATTATCTAATTGTCACAATTGTTTTTCTCTAGGTTTCTATCATTATAGATATTATAGCTTTATTTACAGGAATGATGTATTGAAGCATTGCAAAATTAACTTTTCATATGAGTGAGATAATTGGCAATGGAAGGCATCAAAAGGGAATGTTGCCCAGTCACAAAGAGATTAAACCATGTTAACCTAAAGCTTTCAAAACAAAAGGCCAAAACATGAGCATCGAGTAACAAAATTCAATACTTCAATTTAAGAAAACGTGTGGAAGTTGCTCCCATTAGCTTTTGATTGATTTTTGAGGTTTTGGCCGTAAAAAGAAGGCACAAGTGTTGTGGGACTGCTTCTTTTGTGCAATTTTTTGGATTATTTGGTTGGAGTGAAATGCTAGAATTTATTAGGACAAGACAAAGGATGTTAATGTCTTATGGGAGTCTATCGTGTTTTGGGGGCTCGGTTTACTCTCTTACCATCTTCGATTTAAACCAGTGTTAGACATGTAAAACATGAGGCACTGTTTACTTTTTTTTCCCTTTTTGGAGGACTTCTTGTCCTCCAGCTCTCTAGTAATCCCTTTCTGTTTTAAAATTATCCACTTTTTGTTGCAAATCAAAAATATATTAATAAAATGTGGAAAATCAATCTGAATAATAAATTTTATTTCCCCCAAGTGTGGCTTTTATATTTATAGGAAAAAACTAACTCCAAAAAACAAACATGATATGTTCAAGCATATGTGAGGATTCAACACAACAGAGAAACTAGTGCTCACCCTTGTTGAAGTCGGGACAACCTTCAGGCCTCTGTTCCAAATACAAATCACAATTGCTCAATTTATTGGTCTTGCACTGCCCAGTAGAAAAAAAGCAAAATATACCTCATAAGACTTATCATTCAAACACGCCTACTAATGTCGATACAAAATAATCTCTCACAAAAAAAAAAACAGTAAGAACATTACTTTCCACCGAACACTACGAATCCTTCAAAAAAACTGGCAATACGTTAATATATCATTTGTTTAACTATTTTAAATGCTTCTATAAAATGGAAAAAGTGCACCTCTTTGTACAGCCCCACAAGACGCTCGCATTCTTTACGCTTCTTTAACAGTTCATAATCATAGTTTTCACCAAAAAGCTTGAAGAAGCTTATAACTGCAGTCTCGAACCAATCTTTTGTGGGAACATGAAAAATGAAAGAAAGTGTCAATTGAGCTAGTGTCTTTACTTCCCTGAACAGTGAACACTAACTTCTGAAAAACTTACGTCTGCTAGATTATTGGTCAAACAACTATTCAAAGCCAATTTCTTGATTATTTGTTAATTTTGTTAATTTTTCTGATTGCTTTAGATAGTTATTATGAAGTAAAAGTAAAATTTACCAAACCAAACCTCCAAGTTGTCCAATTTCCGTGCAGACTGGTCCTATACCCCATTTAATTATAATAATAATCAAACTAAAAAGTTTAACTCCTACTTCCATCAAGGGTATTTTTTCATTCAAATTTTTCCATATGGAGTTGTTTTTACAAGTAAGATAGATGAATGTGCAGTGGAAGAAATAATACCAATTAGTCAAGGACTCAAAATAAGATATAGAATAGAAGAGTTCAATAAAATAAATTGATATGAAAATATAGTAGATATACTTACCATAATCCTCCCTGGAACTTGAAGAAGTTCCAAAAGACGTTCCTGCCAATTGACACAAACCAAATCAAACAATTATAGAAATAAATGAAAATCAACAACCATATAAATTAGTCCCCAATATATATAATGCTTGCATTTGGGCCCACGTGATGCGGGTGCTATTATTTTTTGAAATCGAGAAGAGATTTGATGGTTGAAACTGTAAAGAGTTTCTATTTTGAACATGGGTATTGGCTTGCAATTACATAATTGTCCCTTTCTGTGGTAAAGAAACACAAACAAAAAAACTATCTCATGCATGGGTGTTTTGGGGAAAAAATTCGTTGCGACACTTCACCAAGTGTGTTCACATATAAAAATAGTATAGATATTCATCCTTCAATCTCATTGCCGATAATACATAATGAAGTTCAGGTGAGTTTTATACTATTATGGTTAGGGGCACCAGTGGTGTAGATGATAGATGTGGAGCTCATATGGCTCTGATAAGTGATGGAGCAGTATATGCACAAGTAGGAAAGGGCAAGGGCTTCTGGCAAAGGAATGTTTGGCTGAGATATATATATATATATATAAACAAACACAGATTTTATGACAAGAATGTTAAGACTTTTACCATTACTCTTCAGATTAGGCGCTCGTAAAGTCTGCAAAAACTCTTCTGCAAAAGTGACTCCAAGAAACAGCATAATTTAAATTCAAATAAATAACAGATGAAATCAGAGAGAGAGAAAGAGATGATAAAAAACAATTATTAGCCTTCAAACTGCCCCAAAGTGAAATAATAAGCAGCAAAATCCTTGACTAAGCCTCATTGAGGTTCACTGTAGACAACAAATAAGAGATGAGGTGAAGTTTCCATTCCATCCCCAAAAAAGTTTCAGTGTATACATCCGAAGCTTGGCCATAAAGCCCAATTGTAGATTCCAATATTGAAAAAGAGAAGAACAGGACATCTTTCCTTGAACACCAAAATATTAAAAAAAATATCTGAAGAACAGTGAACGGAGGATATGATGTGGGTTCAGGATTACCAATCCAAAATGGATCACCCAACCCCATTGCCCTTCAAATCCAAGGCTGAATTTGACACAACATTCATGAATCATGTCTTCTAGTAAATTACAGAACCCAGTGTCATCCAAAGACAATATGTAAGCCCAGGTACAATTGGATTACAATGCTAAAAGTATTAGAAAAGGGAAATAATGAAAAACAGTAGTAGGTCAAGGAGTAACAAAATTACATGAATAAAAGAAATTATCAACACAGAATTATCCCTAATGCTAATCCTCAATAAGTGTGCTGAAACTGTTCCCTGATATCAGTTCCAGACTCCAAGTTACTTATGCCCTCTTCAGCAAAATGAGGCTATGTAAATAATTATCATATTATTCAATTGGTTTTTGCAAAAAGTTTTCTAAAAAACAACAATAAAATTAAATTACATAAACTGTTTGATGATGTTTTGTCTATACTATGCTCAGCACCCATGTGGTATTGAAATTACAGAGAGCTCTCTAATTTTCAAAACTGTGTAATAGAATTCTTTGGTTCCTATATACAGGGGGTAAACAGTCTTGGATTTAAACTCAGCTTCGAAAAAGATGTTTCACATGTAGAGGTGCCAACACACTTTTTGCATATGTAGAAAGTTGTCAATACTTTGAGACAGAGTAAGCCACTTTGTGAAACATATTATTGGTAAGGTCTCTTGAATAATCTACTATGCAACTATTGAAAGAGATAAACAGAAATTTGTTTTTTCAACTAGCCAGTTTTCCTAAATTACTTTAATATTTGAATTTAAATTTTCCTAGTTTCTTTTCTTTAGCATATTTTAATTTGATATGACTTATCTTATTGATTTGGACCACAACAATTGGTGTTTAGGCAACAAACATAAAATTTATAATGAAATAGCCCAACCAATACAAAACAATGCTTCCAAATAGGATAGGGTATGATTGTATCAAGATTGAGATTCCACTATCCTACACGATCCAACTATTAGGATTGAAAGCTACTACTTACATGGGATTTTTTCCAAGACCGATTCGGCCCAAATGGATCGTAAGATCTGGTTAGGATTCTAATAGCCATGGTAAGGGGGTTCCCAAATGAAACCTCATAACCTAGGCACAACTGTTGCTTAAAACCGAGATAATTAGGGCTATGGTTTTATATTATCTAATTGTCACAATTGTTTTTCTCTAGGTTTCTATCATTATAGATATTATAGCTTTTATTTACGGGAATGATGTATTGAAGCATTGCATAATTAACTTTTCTTATGAGTGAGATAATTTGTAATGGAAGGCATCAAAAGGGGATGTTGCCCAGTCACAAAAATATTAAACCCTGTTAACCTAAAGCTTTCAAAACAAGAGGCCAAAACACGAGCGTCAAGTAATAAAATTGATACTTCAATTTAAGAAAGCCTTGTGGAAGTTGCTCCCATTAGCTTCTGATGGATTTTCAAGGTTTTGGCAGTAAAAAAATGGCAATCAGTGTTGTGGGACTGCTTCTTTTGTACAATTTTTTGGGTTATTTGGTTGGAGAGAATTGCTAGAATTTATCAGGACAAGACAAAGGATGTTAATGTCTTATGGGAGTCTAACGCCTTTTTGGCCCTCGGTTTAGTCTCTTACCATCTTCGATTTAAATCAGTGTGTGATATGTAACTTGAGGCATTGTTTACATTTTTTTCCCTTTTTGGAGGACTTCTTCTCCTCCGTTTCACTAGTAATCCTTTTCTTTTTTAAAATTATTCACTTTTTGTTGCAAATCAAAAATATAATAATAAAATGTAAAATCAACCTGAATAATAAATTTAACTACCCCCAACTGTAGCTTTTATATTTACAGGAAAAAACTAATTCCAAAAAACAAACATGATATGTTCAAGCATATTTGAGGATCCAACACAACAGATAAACTAGTACTCACCCTTGTTGAAGTCAGAACAACCTTCAGGCCTCCGTTCCAAATGATAATCACAATCGCTCAATTTATTGGTCTCACACTGCAGATTAGAAAAAAGAAAAATATACCTCACATGTAAGACTTATCATTCAAACATGCCTACTAGTGTCGATACAAAATAATCTCACAAAAAAAATCAAGAAGAACATTACTTTCCAATCGAACACTACTTAATCCTTCAAAAAACTGGCAATACGTTAATATATCATTTGTTTAACTATTTTAAATGCTTCTATAAAATGGAAAAAGTGTACCTCTTTGTAGAGCCCCACAAGACGCTCGCATTCTTTACGCTTCTTTAACAGTTCATAATCATAGTTTTCACCAAAAAGCTTGAAGAAGCTTATAACTGCAGTCTCGAACCAATCTTTTGTAGGTACATGGAAAATGAAAGAAAGTGTCAATTGAGCTAGTGTCTTTACTTCCCTGAACAGTGAACACTAACTTCTGAAAAACTTACGTCTGCTAGATTATTGGTCAAACAACTATTCAAAGCCAATTTATTGATTATTTGTTAATTTTGTTAATTTTTCTGATTGCTTTAGATAGTTATTATGAAGTAAAAGTAAAATTTAACCAAACCAAACCTCCAAGTTGTCCAATTTCCGTGCAGAGTGGTCCTATACCCCATTTAATTACAACAATAATCAAACTAAAAAGTTTAACTACTGCTTCCATCAAAAGTATTTTTCCATTCAAATTTTTCCATAAGGAGTTGTTTTTACAAATAAAATAGATGAATGTGCAGTGGAAGAAATAATACCAATTAGTCAAGGACTCAAAATAAGATACAGAATAGAAGAGTTCAATAAAATAAATTGATATGAAAATATAGTAGATATACTTACCATAATCCCCCCTGGAACTTGAAGAAGTCCCAAAAGACATTCCTGCCAATTGACACAAACCAAATCAAACAATTATAGAAATAAATGAAAATCAACAACCATATAAATTAGTCCCCAATATATATAATGCTTGCATTTGGGCCCACATGATGCGGGTGCTATTTTTTTTTGAAATCAAGAAGAGATTTGATGGTTCAAACTGTAAAGAGTTTCTATTTTGAACATGGGTATTGGCTTGCCATTACATATTTGTCCCTTTCTGTGGTAAAGAAACACAAATCAGTCTCATTGCCAGTAATAAATAATGAAGTTCAGGTGAGTTTTATACTATTAGGGTTAGGGGAACCGGTGGTTTAGATGACAGATGTGGAGCTCATATGGCTCTGATAAGTGATGGAGCAGTATATGCACAGGTAGGAAAGGGCCAGGGCTTTTGACAAAGGAATGTTTCGCTGATATATATATATATAAACAAACACAGATTTTATGACAAGAATGTCTTTACCCTTCAGATTAGACACCCGTAAAGTCTCCAAAAACTCTTCTGCAAAAGTGACACCAAGAAACAACATAATTTAAATTCAAATAAATAAAAGAAGATACCAGAGAGAGAGTGAGAGAATAAAAAGCAATTATTAGCCTTCAAACTGCCCCAAAGTGAACTAATAAGCAGCAAAATTCTTGACTAAGCATCATTGAGGTTAACTATAGACATTATACATATAACAAATAAGAGGTGATGAGGTGACGTTTCCATTCCATCCCCAAAAATGTTTCAGTGTACACATCTGACGCTTGGCCATAAGCCCTATTGTAGCCTCCAATATTGAAAAAGAGAAGAATAGGAAAGGCAATCCTTCCTTGAATGCCAAAATATTAAAAAAAATATGAAGAACAGTGAACGGAGGAGATGAAGTGGGTTCAAGATGACCAATCCAAAATGGATTACCCAACCCCATTGCCATTCCTATCCAAGGCTGATTTTTTATTTATTTATTTATTTATTTTTATTTTTTATTGGTACCGGGGTGTCCGGATCAAAGCCCAACTAATCTCCAGGGGTGCACAAGCGCTCGGCAAGGAGTTTTCTGCACCACGGTTAATTCAAGGGTTCTCTCCCAGTCCGATGGCCCCAAGGAATTGTTAGCACCTAAGAGGTTTCAATCCCTGAACCTTAAAGGAAACACACCCCCAAGACTCAAGGCCTTTCCACCAGGCCATCCCCTTAGGGTTCAATACAAAGCTGAATTTGACACAACATTCATGTCTTCTAATAAATTACAGAACACCGCGTCATCCTCTGAAGCATAAAGACAATATGTCAGGCCAAGTACTATTGGATAGCAATGCTAAAAGTATTAGAAAATGGAAATAATGAAAAACAATAATAGGTCAAGGAGTAACAAAATTCTATGAATATAGTCAATTAAAAAAAAATATCAACATAGAATTGGATCAGAGTTTACTCTGCAGATTTTCTCTGCCAGTCTGTATGGCGCCTTCCGCAAATCTACATTATCCCTAATGCTAATCCCCAATAAGTGTGCAGAAATTGTTTACCTGATATCTGTTCAACCCTCCAAGTCTACTTCTATGCCCTTCTTTAATTTTGTTGAGTGTACCAGCAAAATAAGGCTATGTAAATAATTATCATATTGTTCAATAGCTTTTTGCAAAAAGTTTTCTTAAAATAACAATAAACTTAAATTACATAAACTGTTTGATGATGTTTGTCTATACTATGCTCAGCACCCATGTGGTATTGAAATTACACAGAGCTCTCTAATTTTCAAAACTGTGCAATAGAATTTTTTGGTTCCTATATACAGGGGGTAAACAGTCTTGGATTTAAACTTAGCTTCGAAAAAGATGTTTCACATGTAAAGGTGCCAACACACTTTTTGCATATGTAGAAAGTTGTGAATACTTTGAAACAGAGTAAGCCACTTTGTGAAACATATTATTGGTAAGGTCTCCAGAATAATCTACCATGCAATTGATTTTTCAACTAGCTAGTTTTCCTAAATTACTTTAATATTTGAATTTCTATTTTCCTAGTTTGTTTTCCTTAGCATATGTAATTTGATATGACTTATTTTATTGATTTGGACCGCAAAAATTGGTATTTAGGCAACAAACATAAAATTTACCATAAAATAGCCCAACCAATACAAAACAATGCATCCAAATTGGATTAGGTACGATCGGATCTAGATTGAGATTCCACTATCCTATAAAATCCAACTATTAAGATCGAAAGGTCCTACTTACGTGGGATTTTTTACAAGACCGATTTGGCCCAAATGTATCGTAAGATCTGGTTAGGATTCTAATAGCCATGGCAAGGGGGTTCCCAAATGAAACCGCATAACCTAGGCACAACTGTTACTTTAGATGATTAGGACTATCGTTTTGTATTATCTAATTGTCACAATTGTTTTTCTCCAGGTTTCTATCGTTATAGATATTATAGCTTTTATTTACAGGAACGATGTATTGAAGCATTGGATAATTAGCTTTTCTTATGAGTGAGATAATTTGTAATGGAAGGTATCAAAAGGAATGTTGCCTAGTCACAAAAAGATTAAACCATGTTAACCTAAAGCTTTCAAAATAAAAGGCCAAAACAAGAGCGTCGAGTAATAAATACTTCAATTTAAGAAAGCCTTGTGAAAGTTGCTCCCATTAGCTTTTGATTGATTTTCAAGGTTTTGGCTGTAAAAAAAAAGGTAACAAGTGTAGTGGGACTGCTTCGTTTGAGCAATTTTTTGGGTTATTTGGTTGGAGTGAAATGCTAGAATTTATTAGGACAAGACAAGGGATGTTAATGTCTTATGGAAGTCCATCGTCTTTTTGGGCCTCGGTTTAGTCTCTTACTATTAGCACGTTGACATTCGGGAGCTAGCGGCCTAGCATTTGGTGGTACCTTGCACCTATGTTAGGGTTGGACCAAAGCATGAGGGAGGCATCCCAATGTTGACAAGGTTGGCAAAGACTTGTGTCGTTTGGCAATGGCACTCAACCCTTAGCCAAAGTGTGGGCAGCATGACACGTGCAAGGCATTAATATGACCTGAATGTTGACCGCAGCACACTTGGGGCTTGGATACAATCAGATGGCTTAGTTTGGGCTGGACCTATGTAGCACAGACACGGACACACCGACACGGACGTGCCAACACGTTAATTTTCAAAAAATGAGGGACATGACACGCTAAGGACGCATATATTTGTATAATATACCTCATATATATATATATATTTTAAATTATGAAACAACAATATAATTTAACATTAACTAAAAATTTAAACATTATAAAATCACTTTTACTCACATGGCATGGCACACAATTGTCAACATAAAAAAATATAAATATACATATTTTGAAATAGTTATTTTGACCATTTAATTGGTTGGTGGATGCTTAGCTGTTTTGACCATTTGACTGGTAAGTGAAAAGATTGGTTGGTAGATGACATTTTGACTGGTAGCATTAACCCTTTTCTTGGAGTAAATAAACATTGGTTACGCAGGAATAAAAGAAAGGAGTCTAGATCCAAACTCTCTCTCTCTCTCTCTCTCTCTCTCTCCTCTATGTTGCAGTAAGATGTTCCTGCTTTCATTGTAGTAGAAGCTTTGTTTTCGTCTTTCTATCATCCCGATGTTGCAGATGGATCTTGTCTCAAGCAGTTCTTCGAACCGAGCCTATGGAGCTTCGATTCAAGGACTACTCTTTCTCCTCTCTCCTCTCTCTCTGCGAAAAGCTTCAAGCATATCTCAAACGTGTCGATGAAGTGTCTAGACGTGTCTCAGATGAAAAATAAAAAATAAAAAGAGGACACGTTAGACGACGTGTCGGATACGTGTCTACTGCGTGTCAAACGCATGTCGACGTCTGACACGTGTCGGGCTTTGACACGGAGCCTTAAGAGGCGTGCCCATGCTTCATAGGGTTGGACCAAGGACAGCACGTGCAATTTGAAGACAAGGTAGCATGATTATTGGGGCGGTTATAAGCAATTATGCAAGGCCAAAGAATTTTGATATCGGTAGTTATTGGCAGTTGCATGACTATGGCACGCTGGAAAGGGGCAAGGAAGATTGAAAGTTAGTAGCAGTTAGTGGTAGTTAATTTTGTAGGCCTTGTTTCAAATCTGTCCTAACCCTTTGGCAGTTCGGGGTGTCAACTGCCATGTCATGTGGCACGTTACCCGTATACCTTGTTGCCTACTTGAATTTCGAATTTAACTGATAGTAGCCTATTTATGGGCATGCCATGGTTACTTGAAAATGGTCAAGTAATAGAGTGCCATTGGCTATCCTTCATATTATTGTTGGTGCAATGAAAAAGTTGGGTTTGCCCGTAAACATGGCTATGTTTGTGAATTCTATATCACTTGTCTAAAACCTTATATTGTGTGAGTGTGTGTGTGTGTGTGTTGGATTGATTGGCTGACTAAGGGATTGTTTGGGGTATCCTAAATAAGTGCACTTTTTGTCTTTTCGGACTAAAAAATTGAGGAAAAAAATATGGATGTTTGGTTTAACTTTTTGACTTTTTATGAAAAAATGTGTATTAAAAAATTGTATAAATGAGTGTATAGGAGAAGATAGTGAAGTAGTGCAGGCGGCTGGGTAGGAGATGGGAAAAGATTGCCTCCTTTTCGGGCCTTGATTGGACGGTGTTGTTTGGCCTGTGGGGGCCCACCACGAGTCCCGTTTTTCTAATCGGAACCGTTCAATGTGTAGAACTCGTCGAGTACTATAAGCTTGTAAAAAATCACGTTGATTGGATATCAATAGCTATCTGATCGTGTTAGTTTTTTTTGTTAACTGTTAACTATAACACCATCTATTTTTTTATACAAAACTGATTTGATCATATAGTTAACGATATCCGATACACATGATTTTTTGTACGCATATAGTACTAGACGAGTTCTGCATATTAAACGGTTTTGATTATCAAAACAGGACCTACGGTGGGTCCCCATGGGCCCAACTTTACCATCCAACTTAGTGAATATACACGTAATTTTATTTTTTTTCCTTTCACTGCCTTTACTTTGACGTCAGTACCTAGAGTGGCATGAAGTTGATTTGTATTTTAATATTATGTATATTAATTTTTTTATATGTTTTTTGGTAAATAGTGATAATTTTGATAACTTTTTGGCTTTTTTTAAAGTTTCCAAACCAGGCCTAAGTGTGCTGAAACTTACTGCCATCACAAGAAAAATTTGACTCGGAAAATTAATCCTGTGACAATTGGTATCAGAGCACGGCTTGCTCAAAAATGGATGCTCTTCAAGATCGAGTTGCTCGATTAGAGAGTTTGGTGGGGGCGCCCGCTGAGAAAAGTCGCTCTCTAGTAAATCGGTTGGATGTTGTGTATGATCGGTTCATTGCCCTTCAGATAGAGACAGCAAATCAATTTAAAGGGGTCAAGGAAGACATGATCGCCATGACGGATGCGTTCAATGCCAAGATACAGAACATGGAAGACGAATTGTCTATCTTGAAGAAGGCAGTGTGTGGGCATTCTATTCATGGCAAAGCCCCTTTGAAAGTAAAAGTTCCTGACCCTAAGACATGTACAGTGCTCGCAATGCCAAGGAGCTTGAGAATTTCTTATGGGATATGGAGCAGTATTTCAAGGCTACTCATGTTCTTGATGCGGAGAAAGTCACGATCACAAGCATGTATCTCTCTGGGGATGCAAAGCTTTGGTGAAGAACAAGGATGGAGAAAGAAGCCCATCCTGTGATCGAGACGTAGGAGTTATTGAAGAAAGAATTAACAGAACAATTCCTTCCTTGCAACTCATCTTGGGTTGTAAGAGATGCGTTAAAAGTGACTGAAACACACTAGCTTTGTGCGGGATTATGTAAAGGAGTTCAGTTCGTTGATGCTTGACATCAAGAACATGTCGGAGGGGGACAAACTCTTTAACTTCATGTCAAGCCTACAAAGTTGGGCACAATTGGAATTGCATCGACAGGGGATCAAGGATTTAGCTACTGCTATGGCTGCTGCAGATGGGTTGCATGATTGTAAATTGAGCAAGGATCCTATGCCAAAGACCAACAAGTATAAGAAGAAATTGAAAGAGAAATATAGGGAAAAGAAGTCTAGTTTCAAGAAAGGGAAGGATCATTCTAAGTACAAACAAAAAGGAGAGTTTTCTTTACATTCACAGAATGATGGCAGAAAGTCGAACAAAGTGTTGAATGTAACAAATCCTACACCTACTCCACTATACCATAGTTAGTGCTCCATTACCATTATACCTACTCCACTATAGTTAGTGCACCATAGTTGGTGCTCCATTACCATTATAATGCTCCATTTCTCTCTATTGTATCCCCCATTTCTCTCTATAAAAGAGAACTCTTGTAAACAAATTAATATAGATCAAAATATACATATTTAGTCTCTCTCCCTTTCTCTATCAATTTTCTTACATGGTGTCAGAGCTATAGGTTAAGCTCCTAGTGTTCTTTTCCCTTTCCGGGCGGCAACTGCCTTGGCCGCCGGGACCTCAACCTATTCCGCTTGTGTTTCTACACATACCTTCTTCCATAGCTGAGCTCTTACCCTCATTTCAGCCTCTCAGAGCGCAAAGCAAACAGCAGCAGCAGCAAGCAACTCTTAATGAGATGCTGTAAGCATTCAATGCCTTGTCTTTAAGCCATTGAAGAAGCTCTCAAAGTAGGATTATCTCCCACAATCCACCTGTCCCACACAGTCCAGCTCATGTCTTGGTGCTTGATCACCTTTGGAGGAACCGGCTCGGCCATGGAGAAAAGAGGAAGTGCCAGGTTGGCAAAGGTGTTCCTGTAATCCTTCAATTTGTGACCTTCATCAAGAACCTTGTATAGTTCCAGGCAAACAAGACCTGTGGCCATAGCAGTGGATGTTGCAATTGCAGGTATGATCCTCCCTGCAATGAATTTGGCCTTGAATTTGTCTACTTCAGGAATGCTATAATTCCTTGCCCTCATGTTGGCGAGTCCAGCAATTAGGTCCATATGATAGTTGGTGTTTCACATTATCCCTGGCCTGTGCACTCTTGGAATGTTTCACATTTCTCCTTGTCAAGGCATTCGATAACACGTTCCAAATTATCCCTGGCCTGTGCATCACCAGCAGAATCATCCTCATCACTTACAAATGCAACTTCAATGGTCATACTCAGTGCAGTAATAGCATCTGTGGTGTCAGAAATTGGTCTTGGCTCTGAACCAGCCATTACAGTATCGAAATATGATTTCCGTTCTCCAAGTGAACTCCCACTGTATCTTTTGCTGGGTGTCCTCTGTGGCTTGGTTTCATTGATCTTATCTAGGTGCACATCATTTATGTTGGTAACTGTTGACAATGTTCACAAGATCATTGGCATACCAAAGGGTATTTTCCCTATACTAGGCGGGTTAGCTGTTGGGCTGATAGCCTTGGCATATCGAGAAATTCTCTACTGGGGTTTTGAGAATGTTGACATTATGCTAGAATCTCGGCCATCAGTGAAGGGCCTCTCTGCTGACCAATTGTTCCAGCTGGTGGCGGTCAAGATAGTTGCAACCTCTGTATGTAGAGTATCTGGATTAGTGGGAGGCTACTATGCCCCATCTCTCTTTATTGGTGCAGCAACAGGAATGGCATACGGGAAATTTGTTAGTTCAACAATTTCTCTATCCGATCCAATCTTTCATCTCTCCTTCTTGGAAGTTGCATCACCACAAGCATATGGCCTGGTTGGAATGGCTGCTACTCTTGCAGGTGTGTGTCAGATACCACTTACTGCAGTTTTGCTTCTCTTTGAACTTACTCAGGACTATCGAAGAGTTCTACCACTTCTTGAAGCTGTGGGGTTGTCTTCATGGATTACCTCTGGGCATACAAGCAGAACAGAAAGGGACACTAAGAAACTTGAAGAGGGAAACGCTTATCCTACTATACAGCCTAAAATGTCTTCTTGCAACCTAAATGAACTTTCTGCAAAACCAACCTTATTTTATTCATGCCGGGGATCAAACCCGATCACCATTTTACATAAAAAAAAAATAAATAAAAAAAAAAAAAAAAAACAACCCTCACAAAAACAAATCAATCACAACCCACAACCACTACAACCAAAACCAGCCTTATTTTTTCGTCTCTTCAGCTGTTCTCTTCTTCTTGTCTTTGTCTTGGGCGTCCCTTGCCGGTGCTGCCTTCGTGTTTCCCACGCCGCCGAGCACGTTCACTTCCCGTTGCTCCTCAACCGTCACATATGGCGGCCCTCCAAATCTGAGCATCACGGTGGCCTTCCGCTTCAGTTCCTTATTTTCTGCCTTCAGCCCACATATCTCTGCTCGGGCATCCTTATACATGCCCCGAGAGAGCTGGGCCATGTTTAATCTTGCACCTCATTTGTCCTACTCGAGCCGGTGCGACAGGTTTGAGACCGCAGTCATGGTCTCAACACATGACTTCAGTGTGTAATAATTCGCCTCAATATCCGATTGTGCAGCCATTCTTTGCTCCACAGACAGCATCGGAAAGTTCAAAGGCGCAAAACCAGGGGGGCTAGGCCCAGGGGCGCTTGGTTGAGGTTCAAGGGCCATATTCTGGGTTGTGGCCTCGTTGAGGTCAGGAAAGAGGGTAAGACCGCGGGACGAAGAGGCTATGTTCTGGGTAACGGGGCGGGAAGAAGAAGCCATTTTCTGGGCAACAGAGTGACACAATATCTCTCTCAGCAAAATGAAGAGGTTTTCAGAGGATTTTTCAGCAGATGTTTTGTTCTACATAAGCAGCAGCCTCGCCTTGGTATAAATAGGCAAGGCAGACACGCGTATCACGCGCCTCTCAACGCTAGACGACAAATCGGCGCGCTTTTTGATGGCTCGACTTTTGATGGCTGTCGGGCACACCTTTTGATGGCACGCCTTTTGATGGCACGCCTTTTGATGGCTCGACTTTTGATGGCTGTCGGGCACGCCTTTTGATGGCACGCCTTTTGATAAGATTGGGCACGCCTTTTGAGGGTCCGACAAGACTCTATAAACTGTCCCGACTTTGATTCCGGTTAGCTTCTATATGAGTCCGACAAGACTCAGAATCATTCCGACTTTGATTCCTAAGTTAGCTTCTATATGGATCCGACAAGACTCAGAAAGCCCGACATTGATTCCTAAGTAGCTTTATATGGGTCCGACAAGACTTTGTAAACTGTCCCGACTTTGATTCCGGTTAGCTCCTTTATGAGTCCGACCAGACTCGGTAAACTGTTCCGACATTGATTTCGGTTCTCTACTACAATGGTTCGAC
This sequence comes from Camellia lanceoleosa, assembly GCA_025200525.1. Taxonomy (NCBI): domain Eukaryota; kingdom Viridiplantae; phylum Streptophyta; class Magnoliopsida; order Ericales; family Theaceae; genus Camellia; species Camellia lanceoleosa. The sequence goes on from CM045765.1 coordinate 7,649,389, forward strand.
ACAGCCATATAGTGTCTTCTCCAACGGTCCGACATGACCCAATAAATTGTTTTCTACAACGGTCCGACATGACCTAGTAAACTGTTTTCTACATCGGTCCGACATGACCCAGTAAACTGTTTTCTACAACGGTCCGACATGACCCAGTAAACTGTTTTCTACAACGGTCCGACATGACCCCATAAACTGTTTTCTACATCGGTCCGATATGACCCTATAAACTATCTTCTACAACGGTCCGATATGACCCCATAAACTGTCTTCTAGAACGGTCTGACACGACCATACAGTGTCTCCTATCTACTTTTATTTGTCAGCTTATTTTTTCTTGTTTTGTTACTCTCTCCAAACTCAAGTTGGTTAGTTCCTAACCCCCTTGAGTTTGAGGGGGGCTGTTGAATATAACAAATCCTACACCTACTCCACTATACCATAGTTAGTGCTCCATTACCATTATACCTACTCCACTATAGTTAGTGCACCATAGTTGGTGCTCCATTACCATTATAATGCTCCATTTCTCTCTATTGTATCCCCCATTTCTCTCTATAAAAGAGAACTCTTGTAAACAAATTAATATAGATCAAAATATACATATTTAGTCTCTCTCCCTTTCTCTATCAATTTTCCTACACAAAGGATGTTTTATATGTGATGGACCCCATAGGGCAAAAGATTGTCCTAAGTGAGAGAAGTTGAATGCTATGGTGGCGGTGGACAACGAAGGGGAAACGGATTCTTAAGGCCCAACTCATGTAAATCCCTTATACTTACTCAATGCAATTCATGCAGATAAAGCCCTTTTGACTGGTCTAATGTACTGGCATTGAGTGGTGGGGAAGTCTTGGCTATGGTAGACACAAGAGCCACTCAAAACTTCGTCTCTGAAAAGATGGTGCAATTCCTCAGTTTACAAGTTTCCAAAAGTGCAAGCCAGATCAAGTCCGTGATCTCTACTGCACAACCTGTGCATGGAATGGCCTCCAAAGTGCAAATCAAAGTAGGGGAATAGGTTGGACAATTAAACTTGATGGTGGTGCTGTTGGATGATTTCGATGCCATCCTTGGAAATGATTTCTTTGTAACTGCCAAAGTGGCATAGATGCCTTATCTTGGTGGGTTACTTATCTTGGATGAAGACAAGCCTTGTTTTGTTCTTGGCCGAGGGGAGGCCAGACAAAGGCAAGGATAAGATGAGGAAAACAGAGATGCTATTAGCAATTCAAGTGCGCAATGGCTTGAAGAAAGGTGCTGAAACTTACTTTACGGCCTTAGTGGAAATCAAGCCTAATGTGATGATGGAAGTGCTTGATGAAGTTGCTATAATGTTAAAGGAATTTGCGGATGTGATGCCTCCGAAATTGCCTAAGTCTCTACCTCCTCAGCGTGCCACAGATCACAAAATCAAGTTGGTTCCTAGTGCAAAACCTTCAATAAAGGCACCTTACTGAATGTCTCCAATGGAGTTAGCAAAGTTGCATAGGCAATTGACGGAATTGCAGGATGTTGGACGGGTTCAGCCATCCAAAGCCCCTTGCGGTCCAAAAGAAGCAAAACGAGTCCATGTGGATCTGTTTAGACTATCGTGCCTTAAACAAAGTGACAATCAAGAACAAATATCCAATTCCTTTGGTGGCCGATCTCTTTGACCGTTTGTGCAAAGCCACTTACTTTACCAAATTGGATCTACGCTCCGAGGATTGGCAAGTAAGAGTGGCTAAAGGGGATGAGTCCAAGACCAGATGTGTTACTAGATATGGGTCATATGAATTTTTGGTTATGCATTTCAGACTCACAAATGCACTTGCTACATTTTGTAACTTAATAAATGATGTCTTTTTTGATTATGTTGATCGTTTTGTTGTTTATCTTGATGATATTATAACTTATAGTGAGTCCTTGGAGGATCACTTGTCTAACCTTCGTATTGTGTTTTCTAGATTGAAGGAAAACCAGTTATACGTAAAGAAAGAGAAATGTGAATTTGCCCAATGAGAGATTAAATTCTTGGGGCATATTATTTGCAAAGGCCATGTGAAGATGGACACCAAGAAAGTGCAAGCCATTGTTGATTGGCCAGCACCTACCAAAGTTCCTAAGTTGCGTTCCCTTTTGGGTCTTGCCAACTATTACAGAAAGTTCATTGAGGGGTATTCCAAAAAGACACCCTCACCGATTTTCTCAACAGGATCAGAAATGGAACTGGAGCGAGAAATGTCAAGAAGCCTATAACAAATTGAAGGTTGTGGTGTCAACTAAACCGGTTTTGCGGCTACCGAATTTTGAACTTTCTTTTGAAGTGCATATTGATGCATCAGACAAAGCTATTGGTGGCGTTTTGGTGTAGGAGGGCATCCATTGCCTTCAAAAGTCGAAGTTGAATGTTGTGGAGAAAAATTATTTTACCCATGAGAAAGAAATGACGATAAAGGGTACATTACCTTCTCACCGAGAGTTTATTTGATGGGAACCAAATTCCAAGTCCTAACAGATAATCTAGTGAATACTTTTTTCAAGAGGCAAAAAAAGTTGTTACCTAGACAGGCTCGATAGCAAGATTTTTTGGAGTATGACTTCAAGCAGAAACATAAGCCTGGTTGGCAAAACCAGGTTGCAGATGCTTTAAGTAGGAAGGTAGTTCAAGAATATGTGGTTGCCATTACTACAGTTGAGTCAGATCTGTTGGACAGAGTTCGAGAAAATGCTATTGGGGATGCCGCTTATAAGAAGGCGGTACAGCAAGTGAAAGATGGGATTGTCCGCAAATATTGATTGGAAGATAACCTTCTCCATGCCAAAGGAGATAGGTTATTTGTCCCTAGCAATGGAGGACTTAGACAGGAGTGACTTTGAGAAACACATGATCTGCAAAGGGTTGGACACCTAATGATGAAGCAGATGTTGGCTCTTCTATCTCGTTTGTACTATTGGCTGCTATTGGGGATGCCGCTTATAAGAAGGCGGTACAACAAGTGAAAGATGGGATTGTCCGCAAATATTGATTGGAAGATAACCTTCTCCATGCCAAAGGAGATAGGTTATTTGTCCCTAGCAATGGAGGACTTAGATAGGAGTTACTTTGAGAAACACATGATCTGCAAAGGGCTGGACACCTAGGGATGAAGCGGATATTGGCTCTTCTATCTCGTTTGTACTATTGGCCAAAGTTGGGGGATGACATTGAGATGTATGTCAAGACATGCTTGATCTACCAACTAGACAAAACAGAGAGCAAGAAAGAAGCTGGTTTGCTACATCCTCTTCCTATCTCAACAAGGCCATGGGTTTCAGTTTTCATGAATTTCATATCGAAATTGCCTAGGGTGGACGGTATGAGTTCTATATTTTTTGTTGTTGATCGTTTCTCAAAATATATTGTCTTTATTACTACACCACATGCATGTCCGGCTAACAGGGCCGCAGAGTTGTTTTTCAAACATCTGGTAAAGCACTATGGGCTACCAGAGGACATTGAGAGTGATCGGGGTACTCGCTTTACCTGACGGTTTCGAATAGTGTTGTTTGGGTTGATGGGGTCAGAATTGAAATTTTCCATAACAAACCAACCGCAGACGAATGGGCAAACTAAACGCATGATGAATGCTTTGCTTGAGGAATATTTGAGACACTATGTCACAGCAAGCCAGAGAAATTGGATGGCCCTGCTTGATAGTGCACAATTTTGGCACAACATGCACCGGTCCTTTGCAACCGGCCTTAGTCCATTTGAGTTGGCTATTAGAAATCAGCCCCTCACTCCTCATGAGGCAGCTAATTAGAAAACAGGGGGGCGTTGTCCCGCAACTTATCATTTTGCACGTGCCGAGCAAGAGTTGCTAGAAGAGGCACAAGATAATTTGTCTAAAGCCTTCCGTCGCATGAAGAAATATGCTGACAAGGGAAGAAGACCACTTGAGTTTCAAGTAGGAGATAAGGTATTGCTAAAACTTACTCCCCAAATTTGGAAGAAGATCAGTAGCAAGACTGTTCATCGTGGTCTCATTCCTAAGTATGACAGTCCTTTTGAAGTGATGAAAAGGGTTGGTGCAGCAGCTTATAGATTTATACTACCTAATAAGCTGAAAATTCACCCAACATTTCATGTGAGCTTCCTAAAGCCTTATCATGAAGACATGGAGAATGCTAAGAGGAAGCAAGGAAAGAGAGCCCCACCGGTGATCCGAAAATAGTTTGACAAGGAGGGTGAAAGGATTCTTGATCACAAGACCGAGGGCATGAGCAAAAGGAACAGGTGAACCCATTACTTGGTGAAATGGAAAGGTCTGCCAGATTTTAATGCAAGTTGGGAGAAGGATTTCACGCTATGGCAATCTAAGAAGCAAGTAGTTGAGTACTTGAAGACCCTACCAACGAGAACGTTGGCTTCTTCTGGTGGAGGTGGTTTGTTAACACCTTGATATTCGGGGGCTGGTGGCCTGGCATTTGGTGGCATCTTGCACCTATGTTAGGTTTGGACCAAGGCATGAGGGAAGCATGCAAATGTTGACAAGGTTGGCAAAGACTTGTGTCGTTTGGCGGTGGCACTCAATCCTTGGCCAAAGTGTGGTCAGCATGGCACATGCAAGGCATTAATATGACCTAAATGTTGGCAGCAGCACACTTAGGGGTTGGACACAATCAGATGGCTTGGTTTGGGCAGAACCAAGGCCAGCACATGTGCAATTCGAATTCGTCCAAGGCATAGACAAGGCAGTATGATTATTGGGGCGGTTATGAGAAGTTATGCAAGGCCAAAGAATTCTGACAGCGGCAGTTATTGGCAATTGCATGACTATGTCATGTTGGCAAGGGACAAGGAAGGCTAAAAGATAAGAGCAGTTAGTGGCAGTTCATTCTCTAGGCTTTGTTTCAGATCTGTCCTAACCCTTTGGCAGTTAGGGGTGTCAACTGCCATGCCATGTGGCAGGTTCCCCTTGTATCTTGTTGCCTGTTTGAATTTCAAATTTAACTGATTGTAGCCTATTTATGGGCATGCCATGGTTACTTGAAAATGGTCAAGCAGTATCCTTTGTATTATTGTTTGTGCATTCTGTATTGTCTAAAACCTCATCTCGTGTGTGTGAGTGTGGATTGATTGGCTGACTAAGCGTGCTGAAACTTGGTGCCATCGCAGGAAAAATTTCAGTCTGAAAATTGACCCTGTGACACTTACCATCTTCGATTTAAAGCAGTGTGTGATATGTAACTTGAGGCATTGTTTAATTTTCTTCTCCTTTTGGGGATACTTCTTGCCCTTCATCTCTCTAGTAATTTTTATTTTATTTTTTTTGATAAATCCTTCAGCTCTCTAGTAATCCTTTTCTTTTTTTAAATTATCCACTTTTTGTTGCAAATCAAAAATATAATAATAAAATGTAACATCAACCTGAATAATAAATTTTATTTCCCCCAAGTGTTGCTTTATTTTTACAAGAAAAAACTAATTCCAAAAAACAAATATGATATGTTCAAGCATATTTGAGGATCCAACACAACATAGAAACTACTACTCACCCTTGTTGAAATCAGGACAGCCTTCAGGTCTCAGTTCCAAATAAAAATCACAATTGCTCAATCTATCGGTCTTGCACTGCCGGGTAGAAAAAAGAAAAATACACCTCATAAGTAAGACTTATCATTCAAACATGCCTAATAATTTGGATACAAAACAATAAAATAAAAATAAAACAATCAGTAAGAACATTACTTTCCACTGAACAATACGAATCCTCCAAAACACTGGCAATACGTTAATATATCATTTGTTTAACTATTTTAAATGCTTCTATAAAATGGAAAAAGTGTACCTCTTTGTAGAGCCTCACAAGACGCTCGCATTTATTACGCTTCGTTGACAATTCATAATCATATTTTTCTCCAAAAAGCTTCAAGCCGCTTATAAGTGCAGTTCTTAACGTCAAATCTTTTGTAGTTACAATGAAAATGAAAGAAAGTGTCAATTGAACTAGTGGCTTTACTTCCCTGAACAGTTAACACTAACTTATGAAAAACTTACACCTGCTAGATTATTGGTCAAACAAATATTCAAAGCCAATTTATTGATTATTTGATAACTTTATTAAGAATTATACTATATGCACCAATTAGTGTACATAACAGATGATGTGACATAATTTTAGAGATTTCAAGTGTTTGTAATTTGTATAATAAACAGGGTCACTAATAATGTCATAACACTAGTTGGTATACTAATTAGTAGATGTAACACCGCTGTTTTATTAATTTTTCTGATTGCTTTGAATAGTTATTTTGCAGTAATAGTAAAATTTAACCAAACCTCCAAGTTTTCCAATTTCCATGCAGAGCGGTCCTATACCCCATTTAATTACAATAATAATCAAACTAAAAAGTTGAACTTCTCCTGCTTCCATCAAGGGTATTTTTTCATTCAAATTTTGCCAAAACGAGATGTTTTTACAAATAACATATATGAATGTGAAGTGGAAGAAATAATACCAATTAGTCAAGGACTCAAAAACGATATAGAATAAAAAATTCAATAAAATAAATTGATATGAAAATATAGTAGATATACTTACCAGTATCACCCTTGGAACTCGAAGAAGTCCCAAAAGCCGTTCCTGCCAATTGACACAAACCAAATCAAACAATTATAGAAATAAATGAAAATCAACAACCATATAAATTAGTTCGCAACATATATAATACTAGCATTTGAACCCACGTGATCCGTGTGCTATTATTTTTTGAAATCAAGAAGAGATTTGATGGTTGAAACATCAAAGAGTTTCTTTTTTGAACATGGGTATTGGCTTGCTATTATATATTTGTCCCTTTTTGTGGTAAAGGAACACAAACAAAAAACCATCCCATGCACGGGTGTCTTGGGGAAAAATTTGTTGGGACACTACACTAAGTCAAGTGGTCATATATAATAATAGTATAGATGTTCATCTTTCAGTCTCATTGCCGATAATACAGAATGAAGTTCAGATGAGTTTTATACTCTTAGGGTTAGGGGTACCAGTGGTGTAGTTGAAAGATGTGGAGCTCACATGGCTCTGATAAGTTATGGAGCAATATATGCACAAGTAGGAGGCCTCTGGCAAAGGAATGTTTGGCTGAGAAGACAAGTGGAGGAGCGCAGAAAATGTTGACAGAGGAGGACAGTCATGTCGTTCAACATCTAATAAAAGATTGGAGGGGATTATAGAAGGTTTGGCACACCATGTCCCTTTGGCACCGGCAGAGACACAACAGGGGTGGATCAACAATGGAAACTTTCAGCAAGATTCAAAATCTACAACGTGAGTGGATTGGACAACTAGGAAGAACTTCTTGCCTAACAGTTGGAAACCTCTACTCCCAACTCAGAGAATAAAAACATATCCAACCTGCAACATATACGTTGGACTAAAGGTGCATTGGACAATGGTTGATCAATCAACCACAATCCCTAATAAATGCATCTAACTCTCACGCCCATTGTAACCCTTAATCCGTAAGCCTTTCAAAGGAAAAACTAACAACATTAATATCAACCCCCACACACCAATTGGGAGAACAAAATCCAAGAAGCCAACAACCTCATCCCAAAACTCAACTTTCCCTTAAGACAATTATGACCAATGTCTTGAAATTGGGACTGTTGATCAAACCAAAAAAGGACCCAACTCAGGGATCCCTAGTTCAACAGTCGGGTCAACTAGAATTAAACCAAAATCGATCTGTGATGTTATAATTACTTCATAAATATATTTAAACTTATACCCAAAAAAAAGATTTTTTTTTTTGTTGATAAATAATAGAATTTTATTAAAAAAATATCAAGATGATGCAAAGAATACAAAAAGACCAAAAAAGGAAAACAAAACTCGCCTAACCAATTACATCATCCAAAAAATCTAAGAAAGTAAACAAATCCGGATCAACTCTACACTCCAACCAACTATACAAAGTAAATAAGAACCGATTCTCCAACCACAACACCGAATGATCAATTTCTTAAAAAGTTATGTTCCTTTTCAGCCAAACCAACCACATCAAACAAAAAGGCACCAACAACCACACCCGTCGCTGACGCCGCCCAACTAGGAATGGCAACGGGGCGGGGCGGGGCGGGGCCGGGGATTACCCTCCCCGTCCTCGATCCCCGATTGAGAAGATCTCCTTGTCCCCGGCCCCGATCCCCGACAGGGAACCTATCACTGTTCCCAGTCCCGTCCCCTAACGGGTATCGGGTTTCTCCGACCTCAAAAATTCCCCGACCCAAATCTGTTATGTTCAACAATACCATCAACAACATCAACAGCAGCATCATCATTATACATGTATACATACATACACTTACAAATCTGTTTCAACAACACCTTACATGTACAAATCTATTTTCGTTCAAAAAAATATATATATGTTTCAACAATACAAAATCTGTATACATACACATCAAAAATAAAAATAAAAAATCTGTATATATTTATACTGTGTATATATTTATACCTGTGTAATAAAAATAAAAAATCTGTATATATACATACTGTCTTAACACATGTAACATATGAAGCTTGAGTAACCGGCTTAGGGTATGATAGAATATCATCCCTTATTTATAAATGAAGATTTAGGGTTACAAGATGAACCCTGAGGGCATAGAATAATACAAACCAACTTTCGGCTAATATAATATTAGAACACTTTCGGTGAGTATAATATGCTAACAGTGAGAATAACATGCTAACACTCCCCCTCAAGCTGGTGCGAAGATATCTCTCATGCCCAGCTTGCCTAATATGTCATGAAATGGTTTATTCCCAATCCCCTTGGTGAGAATGTCAACAAGTTATTCACCAGACTGGACAAAAGAAGTACAAATGGTACCACTAGTGAGTTTTTCCTTAATGAAGTGGCGATCAATCTCAGCATGTTTTGTTCTGTCATGTTGAACTGGATTGTGAGCAATGTTGATAGCAGCCTTATTATCACAGTATAACCGTATGGAGTCCGTCTGATCAATATCTAGATCACTCAACAATAACTTGATCCAATAAAAGTTTACACACACCTTGTGCCATAGTTCTAAACTCAGCTTCTGTGCTTGACCTGGCAACCACATTCTGTTTCTTAATCCTCCAAGTAACTAGGTTGCCTCCAACAAATGTGCAATACCCTGAAGTCAATCTCCTATCAATTACTAATCCAGCCCAGTCAGCATCTGTATAGGCTTCCACACGAAGATGATCATGCTTTGAAAAATAAAGACCCTTGCCAGGAGCAGACTTCAAGTACCTCAAGATTCTCATGACAGCCTCAAGGTGAATCTGATGAGGAGCATGCATAAACTGACTAACCACACTGACAGCAACAGCAATATTAGGACGGGAGTGAGATAGGTAAATGAGCTTACCCACTAATCGCTGATAGCTCCCCCTATCAACAACTTCTCCTTCATCATCCCCCAATTTCTGATTGGGTTCCAGTGGAGTGGCACATGCCTTGCAGCCAAGCATCCCAGTTTCCTTCAACAGGTCAAGCACATATTTTCTCTGTGAGATAAATATCCCATCCTTAGAGCGAGCAACTTCAATTCCCAGAAAATACTTCAAGCTTCCCAAGTCTTTGATTTCAAACTCATTAGCTAAATATTTCTTCAACATAGGTATTTCCTCACTATCATTGCATGTAAGAACTATGTCATCTACATAAACAATAAGTGCTGTAGTCTTACCACGTGAGGAATGTTTCACAAACAATGTGTGATCTGCCTAACTTTGTTTGAAGCCATATTTAAACATAACCTGAGTGAATCTCTCAAACCAAGCCCTTGGAGACTGTTTGAGACCATATAATGACTTCCGAAGCTTGCATACTTTTCCTTCTGTCTAATGATCCTCAAAACCAGGAGGAATGTCCATATATACCTCTTCTTCGAGGTCACCATAGAGAAAGGCATTTTCGACATCAAACTGATAAAGCGGCCAATCAAGATTAGCTGCTAGAGAGAGAAGTACTCTGACTAAATTCATCTTAGCCACAGGTGCAAAGGTCTCCTGATAATCAATGCCATATGTGTGAGTAAACCCTTTTGCCACAAGTCTTGCCTTATAACGCTCAATAGACCCATCTGCTTTGTGTTTCACAATATATACCCATTTACATCCCACAGGTCGTTTGCCCGTAGGTAACTCAGTCAATTCCCAAGTGCCATTCTTCTTAAGTGCTTTCATTTCCTCAATCATGGCTAGTTTCCACTCAGAGATAGCAAGAGCATCCTGAAAATGGTTAGGAATGCTAACAGAGGAAATATTGGACACAAACGCTCTATATGAGGATGACAAATGAGAGTATGACACAAACTGTGAGATAGGATGTTGAGTACAAGATCTCACACCCTTCCTTTTGGCAATAGGAACATCAAGATCAACGGATTCAAGAGATTCAAAGTTACCTAGACTCTCATCAGAAGCACGAGATGGCAGTGGAGTAGCAGAAGTGGTCCCTTGTATCCAGTTAACTTGTTGTCTGTCTATGTCCCGGACATAAACATGCACGTCCTTATCCTTGGTGACAGTGGGTTCTGTAGTCCCAGTAGAAGAGGGTGGTGCAAGAACAACTGGTTCCACCATAGGAAGCACAGGACTCATTTCACACCAAGGCTCCCCCGGAAATGAGGACGGTGACACCAGAGAGGACAAGAAATAGGACTGGGACTCAAAGAAAGTAACATCCATGGACACAAATCACTTACGAGAAGAAGGGTGGTAACATTTATACCCCTTTTCAGTAGGAGAGTAACCAAGGAAAACACACTTGAAGGAGCGAAGGTCCAACTTACCACGAGAGGGAGAGTGATTATGAACAAAACAGACACAACCAAATATTTTTGGAGGAATAGAAAACAAGGACTGAGAACCGAGGAGGATGTGAAGAGGAGCCTGTTTTTGCAAGACCTGGGTAGGGAGACGATTAATAAGATGGGCAACGGTGAGAACAGCGTCACCCCAATAGGGCCGCGGCACATTCATAAAAAAACAAATGCACCGAGCCATGTCAAGAAGATGCCGATTCTTGCGTTCCGCCACCCCATTTTGTTGAGGGGTATTGGTACAAGAGGTCTGATGGATAATGCCATAAGTAGAGAAATATTGTCCTAACCCAGAATCTATGTATTCCCCGCCATTATCAGAACGAAATAGTTTAACAGTGACCCCAAACTGAGTACAAATCATCTTATGAAAAGTCCGAAACACAGAGAAAACCTCACTCTTATCTTTCATGAGATACACCCAAGTAACACGAGAAAAATCATCAATAAATGTAACAAACCATCGATGACCTTTCACAGACATAACACGAGAGGGACCCCAAACATCAGAATGTATTAAGGAAAAAGGAACTAAACTTTTATTCAAACTGGGAGCAAAAGAAGCTCTATGTTGTTTTCCAAGTTGACAAGACTCACAAAGAAAGTCAGACACATGATGATTTGCGAAACTAGAAGGAAATAAATGCTTAAGTAAATGAAATGAAGGATGCCCAAGACGCCGATGCCACAGCCATAAATCAGCGGGGGTAGTAAAAGACGTGGTGGAAGAATAAGCAAGTTTGTCCGGTTGATCTAGGAAGTAGAGACCATTTTCTGCACTACCACTGCCAATCGTCCTCCTCGTGACAAGGTCCTGAAAAAGACAATGATCAGGAAAAAACGTCACACTACAATTCAAATCCTGGGTAAGACGACTCAAGGATAACAGATTTACAGAAAAATTGGGAACATGGAGAACAGAAGACAGATGTATGGTAGGAGTGACGTGGACTAAACCTTTTCCAGAAATGGAAGAAACAGTACCATCGGCAATCCTAACTTTGTCCTGACCTGAAGAGGGCTTATAGACAGAGAAAAGATCAGAGGAGCCAGACATATGATCTGAGGCACCAGAATCAATGATCCAAGGTAAAGACTTATGACACAAGAAAGCACAAGGAAAAGAGGCTAAGTTACCTGAGCGGACAAAGGACGAGGAAGCTGTACTGAGAGCAGTAGAAGACCGGTGGTCCAACAACTGGCGCAAAGCATCCTCCAGCTCAGTATCAGAAGCTTGGCCAACAGAAGCAGAATTAGAATCAAGTGGATCAACGGCACTAGACTGATGAGCCCGGGAATAGGAACCACGTCCTTTAGATTGGCCTGACCGACCGCCCCGAGAACCAGACCGATCACCTCAACCCCCGGATGGAGTCCCATGAAGCTTCCAACACGTCTCACGAGTATGCCACGGCTTCTTGCAATAATCACGAATCACGAACTTTAGCGAAGAGATGAGGAATGGGAGTCGGTGATGCCATCTCAAGGAGTAGATGAATGTCGAATCGGCCAAGAGAGAGAGGGGACATCATAGCAGACCCACGACTCTCCTCATTCTGTACATAGGCAAATGCCTCCTGAAGTGAAGGAAGAGTGTCCATACCCAGAACTCGACTCCTAACGGGATCATACTCCACATTTAGGCCGGCCAGAAATTTAAAGACACGTTCCTGTGCAATGAACTTCTTGTACCCAACATGTAATCAAGAGGCAAATCCGCTTATAGTCTTCCAAGGGGTCAAGGCGTTTCAAATTATCAGTGAGGAAAGTGAATCTTCAAGAACACTGCTCCCGAATTGAGCTCTCAATAGAGTGGCAACTCAAATGCTCGAGAAATTCCTTCATGAATAGGTGACACCACTGACATCCCAAACTTCCTGGGCAGTCTCCATAGACAAGTAGCCCTCACCAAGTTCTGGAACCATCGAATGGATAAGCCAACTCATAATCAAAGAGTTGTTAATCTCCCATTGGTCATAACCTGAGTCAGTGGTACTAGGTACCTGTATCCTGCCATCAACATACCCCATCTTCCCTTTGCTCTTCAAAAACATAGTCAAACTTTGAGACCATGCGAGGTAGTTCTGACCATTAAATAGAGAGGTGGTGATTTTCAGACTAGGGTTGGGGTTCTCCGTCATGGTAGTCGGTATAATGGGATTCTCACTCCTCGGTATTTGAGAAGAAGGGGACACACTGGAGGAATCTGTCATGAATACAATACTACCAAACCCGCAACAAAACTAGTGGCAATCACAAACCCGGAAAGTGGTGGTGAAAGAACAGGCACAATGACCACTATAAGGCCATAACAAAATTAAGAAATCATTTTTTTTTTTTTTTTTATTTATTTAGTTATATATGTATGGGTACAGATACAGGATAGGTGATCTACTTATACATACACGACATATATACTAAACAGAGATGAGAGATGAGAGTATACCAATCTGAGGAGATCGATCGACGATGTGAGGAAGGTGGCTGACGAGATCGACTAGCGGCTGACGAGATCGACAGAGGAAGGCGACTGGCTGACGAGATCGATCGACGATGGCGACTGACGAGATCGATTGAGGGAAATGGCTGAGTGACGATCGACTGGGAGACGGCTGAGGGACGATCAACAGAGGAAGACGATTGGGTGACGACGGCGAGCTGAGAAGTGACGCAACAGATGATCCACCCAGGTAACTTCGGTAAGCTTCAAACCCTAGAGTGTCGTTGGTGTAGAGGTCGACCAACGAGGGTGAGCCGAAACCCTAGAGGTTCAGCTCTGATACCATGAAGCTTGAGTAACCAGCTTAGGGTATGATAGAATATCATCCCTTATTTATAAATGAAGATTTAGGGTTACAAGATGAGCCCTGCGGGCATAGAATAATACAAACCAACTTTCGGCTAATATAATATTAGAACACTTTCGGTGAGTGTAATATGCTAACAATGAGAATAACATGCTAACAACATACACATACAAAAATCTGTTTGAACGACGAAGGAGAATTGGCGTCGCGGAGAGGACGACATGCCGAGGATCGACTATCGAGATCCCAGACGCAGACGGAGCGAGGTGAGGCAAAGGAGGTTGGAGGGAGGGAGATCGGCATGAGGCAGTGATGGAGATCGGAGGAAAGAAGGGAGATCGGAGGGAGGGACATCGGAGGGAGGGAAGGGTTTTAGAGAGAGAGAGAGAGACTAAACTGAGTCCAAAAGGGATTTTTTCATACCTGAGACAAGGAAACATATATATATAGGGAGGGGGTATAATTGTAATTTCATACCGGGGCAAACAGGACGGCAGAAGCGAGTCCGGTCAGAAGGTATCACCGTCCCCGGCCCGAAAATGATCGGGGATTTATTTTTTAATACCATCCCCAGCCCGTGGGGAGTTTTTTTCGGGGAAAAACCGTCCCATTCGGGGTCGGGGGGTCAGGTCCCCGTCGGGCCGGTTTCAAATTGCCATCCCTATGCCCAACCCGACCCCCCCTCCCCTCCCCTCCCCTCCCACTCCATAACATCTCCACAACCCCCTTTGGCTGCACCCACATAATCCCAAAAAGTGAACAAGCCAGCCCCCAAAGTTGCGAAGTACTAGAACAATAAAGAAGTAAATGATCAACCGGCTCCACATCAACGCAACATATACAATAGCAGTTCACTAGTACATGCCCTCGACAAACCAAATTATCAATTGTAAGATTTCAACCTAAGGCAGCCGTCCATAAAAAGAAAACCACCTCAGAAGGAAATCGAGGCACCTGAATCCTCCTCCAAGGAAACGCACCTCCCACCTCCCCCACCAAGCTCCGATAAAAGGATTAAACAGAAAACTGACCTTTACCACCCACCACATTCCAAACCAACACTTCTTTCCCCTTACCCGCTAGGCCCAACCCATACAGAAAATCGAACAACTCCCCCAACTGACCCACTTCCCAATCCTGAACTTCACGCCGAAGCTAAATATCCCAAACCACCACCTCCCCACCACCCAAATAAGAAGCAACCGCGGCCTCCCGATCCCTTGCAATGCCAAAAATCAAAGGGAATCACACCTCTAACACCATCTCCCCACACCATCTATCCTTCCAAGATCTAACCTTCTTCCCAATCCCCACTCAAAAATTCACCCTCTCCCAAAACTCCCCCTCCCCAACCAAAATCCCTTTCCACAAACCCCTCCCATGAGACCCCATCACATCCCTCGACCACCAATTCCCCTCAACCTCCCCAAACTTAGAAATCACCACCCTACGCCATAAATGATCCCGCTCTCTAGCAAACCGCCACAACCACAACCACAACCACTTCCCTAACAAAGCCCTATTAAACTGCACCACACTCCGCACCCCCAAACCACCCACCTCCTTGGGGCAACAAACCTGTCCCCAATCAACCAAGTGATATCTAAAATCCTCTCCTCTACCCCCCTACAAAAAAATACCGCTAAGGTTTCTCTAGACTCGCAAGCCACGGGAATAACATGCAATAACATAAAGTAGGTCGGAATACTTCTCAGCACACTCTTAATCAACGTCAACCTTCCCCCTTTTGATAGATATTGCCGCTTCCATCCTGCCAAACGACGTTGTACCTGCTCCATCACTATATCCCACATCCTTTTCGCCTTGAAACTAGCACCCAGCAGCGGTCCCAAGTAAGTCACCGTTAAATTTGTCACCTTGCAACATAAAACTGCCGTTAACACTGGCAACCTCCAAAGCTCCCCTACCGAGATTAGCTCTAACTAGCTCAAATTAATCCGTAAACCCGAAATTGCATCAAAACAAATCAAAACACATCGTAAGAAGCCCAATTGTTCCACATCCGCATGGTAGAAAACCAAAGCATCACCCGTATACAGTAAGTGAGACAACCCAATTGTTGTCCTAGTTAGCGAACCCACACTAAAACCCTCCAACAAACCTCATGTACAGCCCTGGACAACAATCTACTAAAAGCCTCCATAACTAGGATAAACAGGGAAGATAATGGATCTCCCTGCAGAAGACCCTGATAAGTTGGAAAGAAACCTACCGGCAAACCATTCACCAAAACAAACATCCACACCGTGGATACACAGAACTTCATCCACTAACACTACTTTGCACCAAAACCCATCTGACCCATAATATATAGAAGAAATTCCCAATTTACATTATCATAAGCCTTCTCAATATCCAACTTACAGATCAAACCAAGCCGTCCTTCCTTAATTCGAGAGTCAACACACTCATTACCCACCAAAACTGCATCCAGAATTTGCCGCCCCCTCTACAAAAACATTCTAGGATTTAGACACCACGTTTCGAAACCAACACTTTTGCCAGCAACTTATACACACTTCCAAGTAAACTAATAGGCCTGAAGTCCCTCACATCCTCAACCCCTTGTTTCTTCAAAATTAAAGCTAGGAAGGTCGCATTAAAGCTCCTCTCAATCTGTATAGTCGTAAAAAGGCCTCAAACATTGCCACCACATCCCCCTTGACCACACTCCAACAACGTTGGAAGAAAGCCAAAGTGAGACCGTCTGGACCTAGAGCCTTGTCAGCACTCATCACCTTCAGAGCCCTGAACACTTCCTCCTTTGTGAAGGCCCGCTCCAACCCCTCCCTATCCCCTGCAGAGATAACATTAAAAAAGGAACCCCATCCAACCCTGGCCTTCATGCCCCATCTTGAACCTAAAAAGCCGCTACTAAACCCACAATGTCTCCTCTAATCTCTTCATCAGTAGTCAAATCTCTCTCATCCACCCGCATTTACACAATCTGGTTGACCCTTCTGTGGCCATTTGCCATCCTGTGAAAAAAACTAGGTATTTCAATCCCCATCTTTCAACTATAAACATTGAGATTTTTGTCTAAAACATATCTCTTCCATACGAGCCAGACGAGCATAGTCCTGCCTTGCCGCCTTCCTTCTAGCCACGTTCGCATCTAAAAGCCTGCCAGAAACCTCCTGCTCATCCAAGGACTAAAGGATGGCCACCACTTTCACTTTCTAAACCTCCACCCGACCAAAAACCTCCTTATTCCACTTTTTCAAATCCCTTTTGAGTAATTTTAATTTTAGAGCCAACATGTACCTAGGAGTTCAACTAACCATATACTTACTCTATCCACGAACCGTGTCTAAAAAGCCCTCCGATTGCAGACACATATTCTCGAATCGAAAAGGCATTGGCCCACTACGAAACCCTCCACTGTCAAGCATAAGAGGCCAATGATCTGACACTGGACGAGGTAATCAACTTTGAACTACCTTCGAAAAATGCTTCTCCAAACCACTAGTAACCAAAAATCTGTCAATCCAGTACATCTGTTGCCCATTAGACCAAGTGAAACTCCTCCCATGAAGAGGCAAATCAACCAGAGTCATCTCATCAATGAATGCACCGAACGCCTGCATTGACCCCTTCTCCCTAATACTCCTCATCTTCTCTACCAGCCATCTAATCATGTTAAAATCGCCCCCACACACCACAGCTCTGACTAGCGATCCGCAACATCCTCCAATTCGCCCAAAAAAAAACCCCTCTAAATTTTGGACTTGCCCATACACTCCAGAGAACACCCACCTAAAATTGTCTTCCACACACCGAAATAGATAGGACACTGAAAAACCTCCTAACTCCTCACCCTCCTTCAACACCACTCTCTTATCCCAACAAAGAAGAACCCCTCCGGCCATGCCCATTGTTGGTAAGTATGTCCATTCCACAAACCAACCACCCCCAAACCTCTCTTGCCACATCTCCACCCAGCACCTCCATTTTCGTTTCCTGCAAGCACACCACATCTACTCTCGCACTTCGAAGCACTGATCTGACTGCCAGGCGCTTGTCCCTATCATTCAAGCCACGCACATTCCACGATAACACTTTTAACTTCATTTCAATAACACAGGACCTCCTCGCTCTCTACTTGGGCCCCGCCCAACCGTCTCCCCTCCATGATCATAATTAACAAAACATATTTATTTAAATTATTTTTATATTTTAAGAAACATATATATTTGAAGGGCGAGCCTGGCGCAGCGATAAAGCTACCCCATTGTGACCTTAAGGTCATAGGTTCGAGTTGCAAAAACACCAACTCTGCTTACGGGGCTAAGGCTACGTACATCAACACTTCCCCAGACCCTACATATGTGGGAGGTTTGTGCACTAGGTACTCCCCTAAAATACATATATATTTATTTTTGATTTGTTTAAAAATAAAAGCAAGTGTTGAGAAGCAAATAAAGTGATTATCTCCATTTGAACAAATTTTTACAAAAATAACACGTCCGGTCATCTTTGGTTTCTTGAACCCGTTACCAGTTCGAACGGTTGGTCGGTTCAACAAAAATAAGCCAACTTTTTGTTCAAAACAGGTTTGGTGGTTCATCTAAACCGAAACTTAGTCGGTCCAATTTTAAAACATTGATTAGGACTGCAAGCCCTTAAAAAAACTCAATTATCTAAATTCCTAAATCTAATGGACAAAGAAAGTGCTCCCAAAACAATCTCACAACAAAAAGCAATTCTTTCATCCTATATAACCAAAATACACCCAAAAGCACTACACTAGGGCAAACCTACCCACTTTCATTTATCAGTTCTATCACGTAAACAATAAACATTAGACTAAAACTTTTTGGACACTTGCTATCATCTTATTATCAAAGTTCCATAATTTGACATAAATATCTTATACCCAAAAAGATGCATTATTGTTAAGCATAATCCAATCAAAGTTTCACTTAAAATTTAATGAAGAAAAAAAAAAAAAACACATAAATGTGTTAGAAGATGGTTTAGTAGGACGAAAAAATGTTGTAGTTACTATATATGCTTGCTAGAATCTGTCCAATTATTCACTAATATGGAATATTAGCATGAAGTAATTATCATTTAATTTGTGTAAATTATGAATATATATATATATATATAAATATGTAATATAATATATTCCAAAATAATATAAGACCAAGATCTAAACCACTAGTAGTCGTATAAGGGCTAGAAGAAAGCAGAAATTGTGAGCAATCTAAATTTGATACCCAAAAAGGCAAATATAGGAATAAACCCATATACAGAGGTAAACAGCACCTGCAATAACACATAATGCCTATCAAAATAAAGAAAAATGTTTGAGACCCCCCAAAAGCTCCCACAATTTGATCCACAATGTTGTGATATGATAGGTGCCAAACTTTTAATTTGTTACACACCCAATGATATAGGGCCTAACTCCCTTGCCACATTAATGTGGGTGACTTTATGAGTCTAAAAGTGTGGGTCTCTAGCATTTCTTACAAACAAAACAAAAGTACTAGTACACCAAACCAAACGAAACGTAACAATAGAAGCACAGGAACTTAAAATTACTAACCTCCTCTACGACCTCCTCCGCGACTAGGACAAGGGGGCATGGTTTCAAATTCCTGTGAATTGAGTAGTTCAATTAATTTCTAATATATATTAGAGAGAGAAGTAAATTTGAGGTTGAGTTTGATACCGCTGGCAGCTTTCTAATTTTTTTGGCCAA
The DNA here is from genome assembly GCA_025200525.1 of Camellia lanceoleosa. Lineage (NCBI taxonomy): Eukaryota > Viridiplantae > Streptophyta > Magnoliopsida > Ericales > Theaceae > Camellia > Camellia lanceoleosa. The sequence goes on from CM045765.1 coordinate 7,668,770, forward strand.
CAAAATTAAGGATAGAATTATTTGACACGACATGATAACATGACTCGAACCGTACACGAAGTTAGCAAGTTAAGGCTGACCATTTCCCAACATGAACACATCTATGACACAATCCAATAACGCGAATATTAAACAAGTGGGGTTAGTACCAAATCTACATAACACGAAGTTGACAAGAATAACCGTACAATGAAAAATTAGTTACACATTTTAATATTATTTCTACTAAAAATGATCATTACATTTTTTAATCTCTTATGTAAAAGAATAAATAAATAAACCCACCTTCATTTCTTTGATCCAAGAGCCTAACCATACTAACCCAAACCTAAGTGAAAAGCAAGAGCTTCTACCATATGAATTAAGTGCACATAATGCCAAGACCCTAAAGTAAGGATGTCACTCACTCAAGTAGAAAGGTAGCAAGTGTCCACCTCAATCATAATCCAATAAACCTATTACTAGCGGTGTTCTATCACTTGTTTACATGTTCAATGTCATATAAAAAAATCGCATTGATAAATTGACACTAATATGTATGCTACAAAAGGCATGTGGGCTCTTATGCATCTTGGTTTTTCATCAATATCATTTGGACCTTGGCCTTTGAGGTTGTGATTTTATGGGAACATGATTCAAAATGTACTGATGAGAAAAAATGAAAAAATGAGAACTTAACACCATTATCACTTTTTTAGTTTATAAAGACCATGAGTAATCACCTTACATAAATCTACAGTCAAGAAAATTAATTCTGAATAACAATTACACTGAACCACAATACAAATTCACAATAGAATAGAATTGAAATGCAGTTTGTTTCAAATTTCGACCCAACCCCTTTTTCCTGAACCACCTAGAGAAGCATTTTATATGAAACCGTATGGCGCAATTGAATTAACATGTATTCTTCAAACCATAGTTGTCAATCCATACCGCACCGGCCAGTACATACCATACCAGAAAAAAACAGAATAAAAATAGACCAATACCATTTCGGTTAGTTTCTCAGGAAGTACTGGCCAATTCTGTAGATACCAGACAATACTGGCCAAATTGAACGGCACGCAAGCAAAAGTGAATTTCTAAATTTTTTGTTTTATTATATGTAATACCTATATATATTAATATCAAATATGTGATATGATACACGTTGTTACTCTAAAAAAACAATACAATACAACTTTAGATGGTCAAATTATATGCTTAAATTATTTACTAATAGACAATATTTTTAATATATACATAATATTATTTTGATAAATCCGAAAACATACTGATACCGGTACCAGTACCAATTGAGAAAACGATATTTGTCCGGTATGAGATTAACAACTTTGCTTCAAACAACCATCAAACCAACGATTAGCAGCAAAGCTTTATAACCCATTACTTTAATTATCAATGCATCAGCGAAAACAGCATCCAATCAACATGAATCAAAAGTAGGAGATAGAAGCAATTAGAATTAAACTACAGAGATTAAACTACAGAAAGAGAGAGCCCCAAATCGAAGATGGAAATCCAAACCAGATATAGGGACTGTTTGTTACAGCTTTGGGGTGATTATAGCTTATTTTAAGCTGAAAATTTTCTACTTATAACTTATTAGGTAAGAATAGATTAAAAAAAAAAAACTGATTATTTGGAAGTTGAGAGCAGGATTTCCAACGTTTTTCTTTTCAAAAAAAAAAAAGCTAGGGAAGCTGAAGCTGTTGGCTTTAATTTTAACCAAACAATCTTTTGTAGCTTTTAAAAAGCCAGAATCAGTAATCTGCTCAAAATAAGCTCGAGCAAGCTTCTGTTTTTTTATTATCAATTAGCTTAAAAATGCTACACCATACAAACAGGGCCATACCCAACTTCTGAAAGAAAATCAGACAAATCTAATTAGATCTACCACAAAAACCAGGCAAATCAACAATAAACATGACCAGTGCGTGCAGATTTGAAGGAAAATCAACGGCATTTCCTCACTCTATGTTCGGTATGAAGAGAAAGAGAGAGAGGGAGAGAGAGAGGGGTGATCAGGCTTTACCGTCCAAAGATCAAGAGAAATTGGCGACGCCTAAATGGTTTGCGGTTGCCCTAGTTGTTCTTGTTTTCTCCAGTTTGTGGGCTTCGATGGCCCCGGGGTCGATTCGATAAAATAGTCATTTGGGAGGTGCTAAAAGTGTAATTTTTTATTTTTTCAATAAAAAATTAGAGAAAAAATATATGTTTTTGATAATTTTTTTGTAGAATAAAAAGATATATAATAAAATATTGTAGTAAAATCAAAATTACCATTTTGACTTTTTAACTTTTTGGATAGTTGAATTTAAATGATAAAATAATAATTTTGCCCTGAGGACTTCTCTCACAAGCTACCCTGAATAGTGTAGACTTTTTATGTTTGTTAGTAACTTCTTGTTCTTGTTCTTCTTCTTCATCTTCTTCGTCTTCGGCTCTTCGTTTTCATCTTCGTTTCTTCATTTTTTCTACAGATCAGCAACTGGCAAGTGCTCTTCATCATCTTCGTATCTTTGTCTTCCTTCCGATGAGTGTTCTTCATCTCTCTCACTCTCTCTCTTTCTTTTTTTTTTCTTTTTTTTATCCCTATAAATCAGTAAGCATTTACAACCCAGATTGAATTAATGTCTATAACCTCTTCAACTTGTAGAAAAATTTGAATTAATGTCTAAACCGGATTAAAAAGCAGTAAGCATTTACAACTAATAAATAAAATTTGCAAACTCTGTTAGATTTCACTTATTGTGGAGTTTATAAAGTTGGGGATTTACTTTACCTTTTATTACGTAAAATACCAAGTCCCTAAATTCATGTAGATATGTCTAAATATAATTGATGAGAAAGAAAAAAGATTTTAAAAATAAATTATAATCACAGACATAGATTTTAAAAATAAATTATGATCACAGACTGACATAGATTTTAAAAAGATTTTAAAAATAAATTAAGATTTTAAAAAAGATTTTCACAAATATTATTTTTAATGTTTAAAAGTTTTAATGTTAGCATTTTTGAATTGAAATATGATTGTCTTTTAGTTTTGTAGTTGTTTTTTTAGTTTTCATATTTAATTTTAATTTGTAGGTTGGATTCTTTAACCATAATTATAATTATAAAATATATATATATATATATATCGGCGTACCGCAGTCGTACCCGTATCATATTTTTTTTGAGTTTTTCCGTATTAGCGTACCCGCACCATACTCATAACTGCACCCGTGCTTCATAGCTTGTAATTATGAACATGGTGTTGTAACTCTTGGAGCTTGAAATCTTTGAAATTTTTTGAGACGCATTTAAAAGGATTCATACTAGTTCTGTGACATATCCAGACGATAACCTGTTTGATGTCATGTTCTTGTTTATCATCTGAATTTTTTAAGGGCTCGTATTTGGTATGAGGATCGTTTATCAACATGATGTGGTCTATGAAGCAGTGCGATTCTGATCAGTATTTAGTGCAAGGGTATGCCAATACTAAGAAAACTCAAAAAAAAATGATATGGTACGGTACATGCACGATATTTTTTTTAAATTATAATTATGGTTAAAGGATCCAACTTACAAATTAAAATTAAATATGAAAACTAAAAAAAGAACTACAAAACTAAAAGACAATCATATTTCAATTCAACAATCCCAACATTAAAACCTTTAAGCATTAAAAATAATATTTGTGAAAATCTTTTTTAAAATCTCTGTCTGTCTATGATCATAATTTATTTTTACAATCTGTGTCTATGATCATAATTTATTTTTAAAATCTTTTTTATTTCTCATCAATTATATTTAGACATATCTTCATGAATTTAGGGACTTGGTATTTTACGTAATGGAAGGTAAATTAGATCCCCAACTTTATAAACTCCACAATAAGTGAAATCTAACAGAGTTTGCAATTTTTATTTATTAGTTGTAAATGCTTACTGCTTTTTAATCTGGGTTAGACATTAATTCAAATTTTTCTACAGGATGAAGAGGTTCTAGACATTAATTCAATCTAGGTTGTAAATGCTTACTGATCTACAGGGGCCAAAAAAAAAAAAAAAAAAGTGTGAGAGAGAGAGATGAAGAACACTCACCGAAGGGAAAACGAAGAGATGAAGATGATGAAGAACACTTGCCAGTTGCTAATCTGCAGAAAAAATGAAGAAACGAAGAGATGAAGAGTCAAAGAAAAAGACAAAGAAGAAGATGCAGAAGAAGAAGACGAAGAAAAAGATTAAGAAGAAGAACACTCACCGGAGGGCTTTGTCTCGTTACATTGCCGTCAGTTTCGAAGTAAAGAGATGTAGCAGTTGCTAAAGAAGAAGACGAAGAAGCCTGCGCTAGGGCTTTGTCTCTTTGCTGTTGCTGTTGAAGTGAATAGATGAAAGAAGGGACAAAACAAAACCTAGGTGTATATTTTATATTCTTAATATTACAAAATGACCCTATATATATTTTTTTAATAAAGAACATAAATAAATTGCTCCGGTACCCCTAATTCTCTTATAAATTTGATTTTTTGCCCTGGTATACCCAAAACGTACCAATGGCGTACCCATGTCGTACCCGATTGAACCAAACGTACTGGACCCCTTTTTGCCGTGCATCTGCAGACGCATGCATCTTGATCGTACGCTGCATTCTCACCCTGAAGTACACGTACTCGTTCGACACTATTTTTGGAGTACCCATGATAAATAGGATGTGGTTTTTCTGTTGTATGGTGACAGGATTTGCAACTCCACTATAGCAAGGCCTTCAAGTTCTTCAACATACTCACTGACGTTGGCAAGATTACCTCTGAAAGTAAACTTTTTCTTGTTTCTCTTCATCTCAGAATAAAATTATTTAGACCTGCAAGAAAGAATACATTCTATTTTTGTAAGGAAGTGTGATGCTTGATTTTTGTATGCTCATACAATTTTTAGATATCACACTGGAATGTATGTTATTACTATGAAGTGGAATGGTATTTGGCTAATTATTTTTGTATGTTCCTTTCCTTGATGGCTATAGTCCTATGAAGCACGGGTACTCCAAAAATAGTACCATACGAGTACCAGGTACTTACCGAGTGCGAGTACGCATACTGGTACGGCTGCACGCGTACCGGGTACGACAAAAAGGGGTCTGGTACGTTTGGTTCAATCGGGTACGACATGGGTACGCCATTGGTACATTTTGGGTATGCTGGGGCAAAAAATCAAATTTATAAGAGAATTAGGGGTACCGGAGCAATTATTTATGTTCTTTATTAAAAGAACAAAAAATATAGGGTCATTTTGTAATATTAAGAATATAATATATACACCTAGGTTTTGTTTTGTCCCTTCTTTCATCTATTCACTTCAGCAGGAGTAGAAGCGAAGAGACGAAGCCCCAGCGCAGAATTCTTCGTATTCTTCTTTAGCAACAACATCTCTTCATTTCGAAACCGACAACAACACAATGAGACGAAACTCTCCGGTGAGTATTCTTCTACTTCATCTTATTCTTCGACTTCTTGTCGTCTTCTTCTTCGGCTCTTCGTTTTCATCTTCGTTTTTTCATTTTTTTTGCAGATCAGCAACTGGCAAGTGTTCATCATCTTCGTCTCTTCACCTTCCCTTTGGTGAGTATTCTTCATCTCTCTCTCTCTCTCTTTCTCTCTCTTTTTGTTTTTTTTGTGCCCCTGTAAATCAGTAAGCATTTACAACCCAGATTGAATTAATGTTTAGAACCTCTTCATCCTGTAGAAAAATTTGAATTAATGTCTAACCAAGATTAAAAACCAGTAAGCATTTACAACTAATAAATAAAAATTACAAACTCTGTTAGATTTCACTTATTGTGGAGTTTATAAAGTTGGAGATCTACTTTACCTTCCATTACGTAAAATATCAAGTCCCTGAATTCATGTAGATATGTCTAAATATAATTGATGAGAAAGAAAAAAGATTTTAAAAATAAATTATGATCACAGACATAGATTTTAAAAATAAATTAAGATTTTAATGTTGGCATTGTTGAATTGAAATATGATTGTCTTTTAGTTTTGTAGTTCTTTTTTTAGTTTTCATATTTAATTTTAATTTGTAGGTTGGATCCTTTAACCATAATTATAATTTAAAAAAAATATCAATATACCGCAGCCATACCCGTATCGTATTTTTATTGTTGAAAAGGTATTACCCATTAGAATTTTTGTATTAGAATATATATTGCAATTGTTATATCATTAATTGTATATTCTAAGTTCACAATAAGAAATAGATGTCATAATTTAATTGGTAAATATGAAAAAAATAGAACAAATTAAAAAATATATTGTATTTATGATAAAATAAAAATATGAAATGGGTTAGATTTTTTTTTTTTTCCTCATAATTTGTGATACACAATTTTAAAATTGATTTAGTGTTATTTCCTTTTAAAAGTCATAAATTATGAGAGATTAGATTTTTTTTTTTTTAATAATTAGATGGGGCACTTTTGAATTTTGAAATGGGTTAGTATACTTTCCTTTTAAATTTCATAAATCATTAGATAGTTATATTTTTATTGTTGAAAATGTATAACCAATTAGAATTTTTTTTTAATATTTAATAATACACAAAAATTAATCAATAAATTTAGCATGTGGGTTTGGAAATAAATAAAAATAAAAATAATTTTAATTTTTTTTAAATGTAATTTTGAAAGCTTATTATATTGAATTTTGAAATGAGCATTATAATAAATTTTAAAAAAGATTTTTATATTAGTTGTATAGATAAGTGACCATTTGAAAAGTTTTTATAAATTTTAGATTCTATTGAATTGTTTATCATATTTAATGACAGATAATTTTAAATCTTGAAATGGAAATATATATATTGAAAAATTATAAATTATGGAATAATTAGAGTTTTTTTTTTATGATTATATTAGATTTTAGTGAATTGCTTCCATATTAGTGGTACAGAAATTTAAATTTTGAAATAATTTAGCATACTTTCCTTTTAGAAGTCATAATTTATGGAATAATTAAAGTTTAATTGTTATGATTATTTAGAGTTAACCAATTGACTTTTTTACAAATAAAAAATAATTAGATTTTAATGAATTACTTCCGTATATAGTGGCACACAAATTTAAATTTTGAAAAAGTTGAGCATATTTTCCTTTTAAAAATCATAATTTATGGAATAATTAGAGTTTTATTATTGTGATTAAATGAGAGTTTAACTATTAGAATGTTTTTTATTATGTAAAAATTATAAAATTTAGTTTGAGGTTTTAGAGCTCCGACAAGCCTTATCATTAGAAACTCCCTGTTACTCTTATAATATAGATAGATAGATATGTCTTTTTTTTTTACATATCTTGCAATTTGCGCTGAGAGAGAGTTAAGAGTAAAAGTAGAGTGCTTTCAAAGAGACGAGGGAAAAAAGAAAATAAAATCATTTCTATTTTCTATTAGAGGTGTTAACATAAATTCTAATTGAGAAAATTGGTGATAAATCCAATATAAGGAGGGTGTAAGGCATTAGGTTCAGTAAATATTTTTTACTGGTGAAAAGTTTGTGAAATAATTTGGTGAGAACTCCTAGAAAACATTTTGTTTCTAATTTTATTCCTTGACTTTTTTTTTTTTTTTTTAATTTTATCTATTTGACTTTTCGTTGACTATATGCTCAAATTTATGACTATCTGCTCAATTTTTTCTCCTAAATTCTATCAATTTGTTCAAATTTTCCCTTAAATTCTATATATTTGTTTGATTTTTTCCTTAAATTCTATCTATCTATTTATTTATTTTTTATCTGTTGAAAATCTATGTCAACTTTTTTGTTCATCTGTTGCAATCATCATTATCAACATGAATTTTTTTCCAGATCTATCTCATACATACATACACTCATAGATATACATATACTTACAGATATATATACACTTAAGATATACATAGATACACACACTAACAAATATACATACACTCAAGATATACATAGATACACGCACTCATAAAGATACATACACTCACAGATATACATACATATATATGTTTAAACTCTATCTGTTAATATATATATTTTTTTCAATCTATTTCATCATCATCATCATCATCAACAACAATAATAAGGATGTATTGAACAGATAAAAAAAATGCAACAAATCTGTTCAATTTTTTTTCTCCACATTTCTGGTAGCAAAAACCTATTGAATAAAACATCGTTGTGTAAGCAATAACACAAAATGCTAAGGATCACTATAGTGAGCAATCAAAAAAGATTAACAAAACTAACTTGCCATAGCATCTTTAGTTGCCATCACAAGAAAGAAACGCATTGCCTCTTTTCTTCGAACTCTTGATTACAACATCATCAACTTCACCAAACTTCTCAAACAACTTCCTTAAACTTTCAGCACTGTAATCCTCACCAATTCTCTCCCATGATACCTTGAACACCTTCTCATTTTCTAACTCACTCCCAACCTTTGCTCGAATTTTACCAACTTCTTTTCTAAATTTCTTATAAATTCTCTCACCTTTTTAAAAAATAGAGAGATTTGAGTTAAAGGAAGAGCTACAATGGACAGATACACTCAGATCGGCAGCGCAAGAATGGTAGTGGTGGTTGGCAACTACTCAGATCTCATCTTTCTCTCTCTTTCTTAAGCGCCACCACTTGTGGAGGTTCTCATGAGGATGGATCGCGAATCTGCATCTGAGAGTAGATGCGGCGGTCTAGACGAGAACCATGGCAATGTCGAGAGAATGAAACTCTAAAGATGAGGCATGAAGATAAGAGAGAGAAAGAGGAGAGAGATCTCATAATGACAAAATGATCTTATTGCGCTTCCCAATTTTGTAGCGACGGCCGGAGATGGAATGATGACTGTTTGAGGTAAAATTTAGAGAGAAAAGAGAAGCATGATTTTTTGTGTTTGCACAGTGCATATTGTGTATATATACATCGAGGCTATTTTGGTCATTTAACATAAACTTGTCCTTACGGACAAGTTGATTCAACAACAAAATCCAAAATTGAATTTTTGGCCCAAGCATCCATTCAAATAAGGGCCAATGTAATTTCTAAAATCTCAAAGTAGAAGTTATTCTCCAATTTTTTTATTAAATTCTAAGAATATAATTTTTTTGGAATTCTAAACTAAACAAATAATCTTGTTCTACGATACAACAAACATAGGCTTGCGAACAATCTCTTAACATTGGCTAACAAGATCCTAGTTTTTTGAAGTTAATAATTAGCTATGACCTTACCTTCCAAATATAAAAACCATAACATTTGATTGTTTTTAAATTTTGGTTATTATTAACTGATTTTGGTAAGTAATAACCTAAAACACTTGATAACAAACATTAAATAATTATTTACACTTTTTTATAAAAGTACGTCATAAAACATTTAAAATAATTACAGCAAAATAATTAGTTGGAAAAGGTTTATAATTATAATTAGTTATTCACAACCATAAAGTTTTCAGCTACATTAGTTGACAACTACATGAACTATGCCAGATAGTATTCCAAAACTACTAAATAACCAATATCAATCAAAGAGTTTTTGTAATCAACGTGACTGGTCCCCAAGTTGCTCCTCATCTGCATGAACCAAAAAAACATTATAGTACTAGTAGAGTTTTGTGTGCAAAGGTGTGCGCATTTGGAACAGTTGTTGAGAGAGAGAGAGAGAGAGAGAGAGAGAGAGAGAGGGAGAGGGTGTAACTGTTTTTGGTTGATGGATTTTACATTTTGGTCTTACAGTAACTGCTAATTAGAAAAAAATATTTGAGAAAAATACAGTATTGATGGGACTTTTGGAAAAACAAAATTGTATGCCACTAGGTGAGTTGTATGTTTTATGAAAGAAATAGATGAGTACCCAACACTGTACACCCCCATTATAACCCATTAATAAAAACAATTAAACCCCTAAACCACATTTCTTTTTCCTTCATAGGTTCTACAAAAGGAACAATACGAAACATATAAATGTACAAGCCTTGTCTCCACATATTTTAACATAATTACACTAGATTTTCTTTTTAATACGACGATTAAAGTGATGAGAACTAATCAATGATAAAATATACATTTCAGTGTGAAAATATGATTACATTATATTTCCCTCCAAAAGACTGATAAATAACTAACAAAGGTTTAATGGGTAACACAATGATAATATTTACCACAAAAAAAGAAAAGAAAAAGAAAAGAGTATTTTCTAGAATTTATTAGGACAAGACAAAGAATGTTAATGTGTGGGAGAGTCGACCGTCTTTTTGCGCCTCGGTTTAGTCTCTTACCATCTTCGAATTAAAGCACTGTTTACTTTTCTTCTCATTTTTGGAGGACTTCATAACCTTCGGCTCTCTAGTAACCCTTTCTGTTTTAAAATTATCCACTTCTTGTTGCAAATCAAAAATATAATAATAAAATGTAAAATCAACCTGAATAATAAATTTTATTTCCCCCAAGTGTGGCTTTTATATTTATAGGAAAAAACTAATTCCAAAAAACAAACATGATATGTTCAACCATATGTGAGGATCCAACACAACGGAGAAACTAGTACTCACCCTTGTTGAAGTCGGGACAATCTTTAGGCCTCTGTTCCAAATACAAATCACAATTGCTCAATTTATTGGTCTTGCACTGCCCAGTAGAAAGAAAGAAAGAAAAATATACCTCATAAGTAAGACTTATCATTCAAACATGCCTACTAATGTGGATACAAAATAATCTCTCACAAAAAAAATCAGTAAGAACTTTACTTTCCAGCGAACACTCTGAATCCTTCAAAAAACTGCAATACGCTAATATATCATTTGTTTAACTATTTTTAATGCTTTTATAAAGTGGAAAAAGTGTACCTCTTTGTAGAGCCCCACAAGACGCTCGCATTCTTTACGCTTTGTTAACAATTCATAATCATAGTTTTCACCAAAAAGCTTGAAGAAGCTTATAACTGCAGTCTCGAACCAATCTTTTGTAGGTACATGGAAAATGAAAGAAAGTGTCAATTGTGCTAGTGTCTTTACTTCCTCAACGAGGAACACTAACTTCTGAAAAACTTACATCTGCTAGATTATTGGTCAAACAGCTATTCAAAGCCAATTTATTGATTATTTGTTAATTTTATTAGTTTTTCTGATTGCTTTAGATAGTTATCATGAAGCAAAAGTAAAATTTAACCAAACCAAACCTCCAAGTTGTCCAATTTCCGTGTAGAGTGGTCCTATACCCCATTTAATTATAATAATAATCAAACTAAAAAGTTTAACTCTTGCTTCCATCAAGGTTATTTTTTTCATTCAAATTTTGCCATAAGGAGTTGTTTTTACAAGTAACATAGATGAATGTGCAGTGGAAGAAATAATACCGATTAGTCAAGGACTCAAAATAAGATATAGAATAGAAGAGTTCAATAAAATAAATTAATATAAAAATATAGTAGATATACTTACCATAATCCCCCCTGGAACTTGAAGAAGTCCCAAAAGACGTTCCTGCCAATTGACACAAACCAAATCAAACAATTATAGAAATAAATGAAAATCAACAACCATATAAATTAGTCCCCAATATATATAATGCTTGCATTTGAGCCCACGTGATGCGGGTGCTATTATTTTTTGAAATCGAGAAGAGATTTGATTGTTGACACTGTAAAGAGTTTCTATTTTGAACATGGGTATTGGCTTGCAATTACATAATTGTCCCTTTTCTGTGGTAAAGAAACACAAAAAAAAAAAACTATCTCATGCATGGGCGTTTTGGGGAAAAAATCGTTGTGACACTTCACCAAGTGTGGTCACATATAATAATAGTATAGATATTCATCCTTCAATCTGATTGCCGATAGTACATAATGAAGTTGAGGTGAGTTTTATACTATTAGGGTTAGGGGCACCAGTGATGTAGATGAAAGATGTGGAGCTCATATGGTTCTGATAAGTGATGGAGCAGTATATGCACAAGTAGGAAAGGGCAAGGGCTTCTGGCAAAGGAATGTTTGGCTGAGATATATATATATATAAACAAACACAGATTTTATGACAACAATGTTAAGACTTTTACCATTACTCTTTGGATTAGGAGCTCGTAAAGTCTGCAAAAACTCTTCTGCAAAAGTGACTCCAAGAAACAGAATAATTTAAATTCAAATAAATAACAGATGAAATCAGAGAGAGAGAAAGAGATAATAAAAAACAATTATTAGCCTTCAAACTGCCCCAAAGTGAAATAATAAGCAGCAAAATCCTTGACTAACGCTAAGTTTGGCATATTTAAAAAAAGCCAAAAAGTCAAAAAGTCACTATCCTATTTAAGTCACATCATTTTATTTAAGTCACATCACCTCTCTACCACATCACTTTAAACCCAACTCATATTTCATAAAAAGTCAAAAATTACACTTATTTTAAACATCCTAAACAACCCCTAAGCCTCATTGAGGTTCACTGGAGACAACAAATAAGAGATGAGGTGAAGTTTCCATTCCATCCCCAAAAAAGTTTCAGTGTATACATCCGAAGCTTGGCCATAAGCCCAATTGTAGACTCCAATATTGAAAAAGAGAAGAACAGGACATCTTTCCTTGAATACCAAAATATTAAAAAAAATCAAGAACAAAGGAACGGAGGAGATGATGTGGGTTCAGGATTACCAATCCAAAATGGATCACCCAACCCCATTGCCCATCAAATCCAAGGCTGAATTTGACACAACATTCATGAATCATGTCTTCTAGTAAATTACAGAACCCGGTGTCATTCTCTTAAGCATAAATACAATATGTAAGCCCAGGTACAATTGGATTACAATGCTAAAAGTATTAGAAAAGGAAATAATGAAAAAGAGTAGGTCAAGGAGAACAAAATTACATGAATAAAAAAATTATCAACACGTAATTATCCCTAATGCTAATCCTCAATAAGTGTCTAAACTGTTCACGATATCGGTTCCGACTCCAAGTTACTTTATGCCCTTTTCGGAAAGTGATTAATTTTGTTGTGTACCCGAAAAATGAGGCTATGTAAATAATTATCATATTATTCAATAGGTTTTTGCAAAAGTTTTCTAAAAACAACAATAAAATTAAATTACATAAACTGTTTGATGATGTTTTGTCTATACTATGCTCAGCACCCATGTGGTATTGAAATTACAGAGAGCTCCCTAATTTTCAAAACTGTGTAATAGAATTCTTTGGTTCCTATATATAAGGGGAAACAGACTTGGATTTAAACTTAGCTTCGAAAAAGATGTTTCACATGTAAAGGTGCCAACACACTTTTGCATATGTAGAAGGTTGTGGATACTTTGAAATAGAGCAAGCCACTTTGTGAAACATATTTTTTTGTTTTGATAAATGCTTTGTGAAACATATTATTGGAATAGTCTCCTAAATAATCTACTATGCAACTATAGAAAGAGAGGGAAATAGAGATTTGTTTTTTTGACAACCTAGTTTTCCTAAATTACTGAAATATTGGAATTTCTATTTTCCTAGTTCGCTTTCCTTAGCATATTTAATTTGATACTTATTTTATTGACTAGGACCACAAAAAAATGGTATTTAGGCAAAAAAACATAAAATTTATAATGAAATAACCCAACCAATACAAAACAATGCTTCCAAATTGGATTTGGTACGATTGGATCTAGATTGAGATTCCACTATCCTACAAGATCCAACTATTACAATCGAAAAGTCCTACTTACGTGGGATTTTTTAGAAGACCTATAGCGATTCCGGTTTTTAACCCGTCTCTTGTAGTATTCTGGACTCTGGTTGTATGGGTTTGAAAGGTTATTCATGTCTTGTTTCTCTTGTCTCACCTCTATTTTTGGTTATCGGATTGTAATTGTGCGTTTGGAAGAGATTGGTTGCTTTCTTTTCAAAACCTGTGTTGCCCAGATTTTGGTCTCTCTGCTCAAGCGGGCACTCTTGCGCTCGAGCGGGCTTCACAAATTTTGCTCCTCTGCTTAAGAGGCCATTCCCACGCTCAAGCGGAATTCTTCAACTCTCAGCATTTTTTTTAAGGTCTGTAGATGCTGGAGAGTGCATTCGACGCTCGAGCGTCTAGCTTCACGCTCAAGCGGGAGTTTGTGTCTGACACTTGAGCAGGGATTCTCACGCTCGAGCGGGGACCTTCATTTGCAAAATTTCTGGAAGTGTGTATTTCACGCTCGAGCGACACTTTTCACGCTCGAGCGGACTTCTGTATCTGACGCTCGAGCGTCACTTCCCACGCTCGAGTGGACTGCATGTATAATAGTCCGAGAAGATGAAATCATGAATCTCTCTCTAAAACTTTCCAAAAAGCTTGTTCTTGAGCCTCTCTCTATAGAATCCACCTTCTCTCTAGGATTTCATCTAGATCCGTTGGGATTTCTACCCTAGTGCCTTTGAGAAAAAGGTAGAGCTCGTCAAGATCTTCGTTTTGAACCGAGTAAAAGTGTGTTTCGGCATTCTTGGAACTCCACATTTGCTTGACTCGTCTTCTCTCTTTGATGTAGGAATCTTTCTACACCTTCATATGATATTTAACTTAGTTATTGTCGTTTGTGTAACAATGGTGTGATTTTGGGATGTTTAAAACAAATCTAGGGTTTGGAACATAAAATACAAAGAGAAGTTTTGGGTGTAGGTGAAATTAATGTTTGTGAAGTTTTGAAAATGATGTTGCACTATGTCTAACTGATGATTTTGGCACTTGATTAATATTTGGGGAGGGGGGGAATTTTCCCTAATTGAATTTAAACTATTATTTTGTACAAAAATTGGAATTGGCATTGGAAATGTGAAATCGATAAGGTGTTGACATAAATGGTGGAATTGGTTATATACTAACTTATTTTTTTGGAAGTCTTGAATAAACTATCTGTTGAGATTGAATATCTGTTTAGAGATATCTGTATTGGGCTATTGGTGAAGGAAAGCTTTGATTGTTGTAGAAATTGCATGTGGATTAGGTAAATTGAAACTAATCTTTTGATGGTTGTCATTGAATATGACCGTGGTTATATACATTGTATATGTATGTTTGTTTGAAAGTAGAAAGGGGATGTGCTTCATGTTTTATTATCTTTTTAAATACATTGCATATGTATGGATATTTGTTTAGGAGGAGAAAGGGGTTAGACTCCACTATAATTAAGTTGGCCGGAGTATCTTAGGTGAAAGTCCCAAAATTATACATAGGTGCCTAGCCCGCGGATGAAATATCCGTAAAATGGCAATTGTAGTGCTTGTATAGCCTATGTTTACATGGGCCCCGTTTGACGGCTGCCCGCGGACGAAATATCCGTGAAATGGAAGTTTGAAGTGTTCATGCATGTGTTGTATGGTTTGAAAATGAGTGAGTTGAAATCTCAGTTCAGTTGTTGAGAAATAACAAAATTGACTCATGAATGGAGACAAATAAGTGAATGGAATAAGAATTAAAAGTGAATGGATCAAGACTTGAAATTGATATTTTATGAGTATATGTATAATTGTGAGAAGTTTTGACACAAACATTGTTTATGCACTTGTACTTATACCTTTGTTAAGTTTCATATTGGGTGTTAGATGATTTCTACTGGGCTGTGGCTCACCCTATTTGAGAATAACATTTTCAGGTATTGGTGATTTACCTCCACCAAGGCAATAGCATTGGAGGGACCTTTGGGAAGCTAGAGCTTCATGTTTTGTTTCTCTTGTAAGCCTAGGGCTAATTTTGTACTGAGCGAAGCTCATTTTGCTGTAACCAAGTCGAGGCTTGGAAAGGTGTAAGTCATTCAGGCATCTATTTTGTTGAACTCTTTTGTATCATCAACTTTTATTGTAATGAAAGGAATATTTACTCCGATTTATGCTATCATTTACATATGTCTGTGGATGTATTTATGTTATTGTTTTGGGGGCATGACAACTTGGTATCAGAGCTTACCGGGTTTGAATACTTTAGGTATGTGAGAAGTGGTTAGTACCACAATGGGTTTGTCTCGCTTGTTAGAGACTTAAGTATAGACAGTATGTGCTTATATGACAACATGCTTATGTGATTATTTGGGTATGGGATTGAATTTCTTGGATATTGATTGGGTCTACGGATTTCTAAGAGTCTTGCTAGAAAGGCACTTGATCACTACTATTTCTAATTAGAACTCTAGCAACGCCATGTGGGGCGATCATTATCAAAATGAAATTGTATGTGTTTATGTGGTTATGTGGAGTGAATTACTTTTGTCCAATGTATTGGGGCCTTGAGTGAGTTAACCGGTACATTTGCAAATGTGCTAACCTCTTTTGTTACCTTTATTAGGATGTGGTCATGGAGGTAGGTGTGGTAGGCCTAAGAGGCACGAGGTGTCCATACTGGATGAAATTAGCTCGGGAAAAAAGGTTTGGTCGAATAGCGTGGCCGAGCCAGTGGTTCAACAAGCCATGGGCGTCTTAGCCCGCGAAATGGCCGGAGCATTGAGAGAATCAATGGACATTCTCAGAGCGGAGAATCAAGTCCAGGCCCAGATAGCTGAGTTAGGGCCTTCTTTTCTGAAGGAGTTTTTCCGGTCGAATTCGGATGAGTTTTTAGGTGACCCAAAGAAACCACTGAAGGCTGATGAGTGGCTGGAACAGATGGTGAAGACCTTTGAGATGCTGGGCATCGAAGACGGGTGTTTGAGAGTGACCTTGGCGTCCTTCCAATTGAAGGAAGACGCGGGTCAATGGTGGAAGTATGCGCGGGGACGCATTGGGGGGGCTTAGGAGGCTTTCATTGATGCCTTTCAGGACAAGTACTTGCCTCGCACTGTTAGGGAGAAGTTGAGGGATCAGTTTTCTTACCTCAAGGAGTTGAACACACCTGTGGCCGAGTTTGAGGCCACCTTCACTAGCCTCTCTAGGTTTGCACCTGAGTTGGTGGCGACTAAGGAGCGCCGTTGTCTAGAATTCAAGAAGAGGTTGAGAACTGGACTCATGTTTCGAGTGGCTGGGTCCATGATTAGGGATTATGGACACCTTGTGGAAGCAGCGGCCCATCTTGAGACTATTATGTAGGCTGAGGAGGAGAGGATAAAGAGCTCCGAGAAGAGTCAAGACAATCGGGGACCAGTAAGAGACAGCGGAGTTCTAACCCTCAGCAGTCCCAAGGGGTTCAGTCGAGGTCTACCTTTCCAGTGCCTAGCTCGGGTCCTGGGAGAGGTGGTTAGGGTGATGTGACTTGCTTCAAGGGTGGCCAGTTGGGTCACAAGTCTCGACTTGCCCTTGAGAGGAGGAGGCGTGGCGGCTTCATCTTCGGCTTCGTTCTCGGGGCTAGAGTCGAGAGTGAGGACAGTAGCCCACTTGTTATTAGTGTGGTCAGGCGGGGCACCTAAAGAGGTCTTGCCACAGTTGGGTGGCACACACAGTGCGTCTGGTTCGAGATAGACACCTGAGTCACCATCCTACCAGTCGGCCTGAGCCTCGAGAGCCAATCGGGAGCTTCTTGGCTCGGTCGGTCTGACAAGCCTACAATCCGAGGATGAGCAAGTAGATTAGAGACCAACAGGCATGTATCTTTACTGCGCGGATCTTGTACTTGCTCCTTGATGGTGAGAGGCACTTTCTTGTTTTGCAATTCGATTGCTAGTGTATTGATTGATATGGATGCATCCCATTTTTTATCTAAATGCGCATTTGCATCGGTTTTGGGGTTGGAGTTAGCGATTAGCATCTCCTATTTGTGTAGAGTCACCTATTGGTGGCGAGGTCATTTTGAAACAGGGGTGTTAAGGTTGTGATATAGAAGTTGCCGGTCGTCGACTTCCTTTTGCATGTCTTGCTTGATATGACTAGTTTTGATGTTATCCTGGGTATGGACTGGTTATTGTCATACCGGCCTGTTATAGATTGTTATCGTCAGAGGGTTATTGTACGTACCTCGAGTGGTGACTGCTTTTATTTCTTGGTGGACCGGGTGGATAGAATTTTATCACGGGTGTATGATCCACGTAGGCGGAGTGAACTTAATTGTCTCCTTGCTAGCCTTCCGAGTAGTGAGTATGATGAAGTCCAGGTTGAGTTGCCGAGGGTGGTCTATGAGTATCCAAATGTCTTTCCTAAAGACCTTATTACCACCTCACTGAGAGATTGAGTTCTCTATTGATTTAGTGCTTGGCACGACACCGATTTCCATGGCACCATATCGGTTTGCACCTGCTGAGTTGGGTGAGTTGAAGGTTCAACTCCAGGAATTGTTAGATAAGGGTTTCATCCGCCCTAGTACTTCGCCTTGGGGAGCGCTAGCCCTCTTTGTTAATAAGAAAGGTGGAGTCTCGCGACTTTATATCGATTATCAAAAGTTGAACCGGGTTACTATTAAGAATAAGTACCCAATGCCTCGTATAGATGACATATTCGACCAGTTGAAAGGGTCTTGCAGTTTCTCTAAGATAGACCTGAGGTCGGATTACCATCAGTTAAGGGTAAGGGAGGAAGATATCCCGAAGACGGCATTCTGTACGTGATATGGCCATTACGAGTTTCTTGTGATGCCTTTTGGGCTAACTAATGCTCTAGCGGTGTTTATGGATTTGATGAACCGGATCTTCCGTGAGTTCCTGGATCGTTTCGTGGTCGTCTTTGTGGACGACATTTTGATTTACTCACCTTCTAAGGAGGAACACGAGGAATACTTATGGGTAGTGCTTGAATTGCTTAGAGTCCATAAGTTGTATGATAAATTTGGAAAGTGTGAATTCTGGCTGAAAGAAGTTAAATTCCTAGGTCATGTGGTATCCGAGGAAGGGGTGACTGTAGATTCATCCAAGATAGAGGCAGTGTAAGATTGGGCACAACCTACGAATGCCTTTGAGATTTGTAGTTTTTTGAGATTAACCGGGCATTACCGTCGGTTTGTGAGGGATTTCTCTAGACTAGCTTCACCTTTAACTAGGCTAGCGAGGAAGAGAGTCAAGTTTGTGTGGGATGAGACTTGTGAGAAATCGTTCCAAGAGCTTAAGGTTGGACTTACCACAGCTCTAGTGTTGATTATCTCGAAGAGGGGTTTGGGCTATTTGGTTTATTGTGATGCTTCACGGGAAGGTCTGGATTGTGTATTGATGCAAGAGGGAAAAATAGTGGCCTATGGCTCACGTCAACTGAAAACACACGAGAGGAACTATCCCACTCATGATCTAGAGTTAGCAGCGGTTATATTTGTCTTAAAGATTTGGAGGCATTATCTGTATGGTAAAAAATTTGAAGTGTTTTCGGATCACAAGAATCTGAAGTACTTATTTACTCAGAAAGATTTAAATTTGAGTCAGAGGAGATGGATGGAGTTTATAGAGGACTATGACTTCGAGTTGCAATGTAGTGGCCAATGCTTTGAGTAGGAAGTCTATTAGCAGTGTAGCTTGTATCGTCATCCAAGAATGGGAAATGTTGGGTGCTCTTGGAGAGTTTAACCTATATCTTGGTGAATCCGTTGAATCTGCGGCCTTGTTTACGGTAGTTGCCCAACCCACACTTGTGAACCTAGTGTTAGAAGCGCAGAGGGGTGATCTTGAGGTAGAAACTCTTAGGGAGAAGATCTCCAATGGGAAGGTAAAACGGGGTTTGAGTGTGTATCCTAACTCGAGTGTTAGATACCGAAACCGTTTGCTTGTGCCAGAGTCTTGCCGAGAAGAAGTACTCCGAGAGTTTCACTATTCTCGCCTTGCGGTGCATTCGGGAGGCACAAAGATGTATCACGATCTGAGTCTCTAGTTTTGGTGGAGAGGAATGAAAAAAGATGTAGCCGTGTTTGTATCGAAATGCCTTACTTGTCAGTAAGTGAAGGCTGAGCATCAGAGGCCGGCGGGTTTGTTACAACTCTTGCCTATAGCTGAGTGCAAGTGGGAGCATGTTACGATGGACTTCGTTGTGGGTCTTTCGAGGACTCAACGAGGTAGTGATGCTATTTAGGTGGTAGTTGACCGGTTAAGCAAGTCTGCACACTTCATACCTATGCGCGTAAGTGATTTGGTAGACCATCTCGCCTGCTTGATTGTAGCAGAGTTTGGAGAGTGCCTTGGGCACTAAGTTGACCTTTAGTACTGCGTATCATCCTCAGACTGACGGACAGTCAGCGCGTACTATTCAAATCCTTGAGGATATGTTGTGAGGTTGTGTGCTTAATTTTAAGGGGTCGTCGGAGAGGCACCTACCCTTGATGGAGTTTGCCTACAATAATAGTTTTCAATTGAGTATTGGCATGGCACCATCTGAGGCCTTGTATGGCCGACCGTGTAGATCTCTGGTGTGTTGGGCCGAGGTGGGTGATGCACCTTTGTTGGGCCCAGAGTTGGTACAGGAAACGACGGAGAAGGTAGCACTTATTCGTAAAAGGTTGGTTACAACCTAGAGTCGCCAAAAGAGCTCTGATTTGTGAGACACAAATTTTAAAACATGAAGTGTTTCAACACATTTCAAAATTTATGTTACAAATGCCCACTATTTAGTTTTTGGACTAAACAGTGTTGATTATTTGAATAGCAGGTTCTTATTTCCGATCTGTATTTCAGATCGTTAATTACACATTTTATACAAATGAAACCTCCGATTAATGAAGAACAAAATAAACAACAAAAGACAATTTAAGAAAAATAAATATTTTATTGAAATTGTTATGGGCTTTGAACCCTCGAATACAAAATACAATTCTTGGATTTGGAACCTTTTACCTATTCATTGCCATTAGCGTAGGCTCTTCAGTTCTCTAGGCTTCTCTTCTTCTTTCTTGTAACGATTTCTTTAACTCTCAATTTCTTTCTCTCTGATCTTTTCATTTCTGATTTCTTTCGATCCCCCGTCTTGTGTGATGGTCCTCATATTTATGGAGGGCCATCAGGTGATAGGAATGTTTCATCTTCAATTTGAATTTCAAATTGAATGATAGCGCCTATTTGAATTTTGAATAATAGCGCTATCTGATTAATCGTATATCTGATTAACCGGATTGATCTTTGGGGTTTTATCCTGTGTGGTATCCTTGCTGTAGGCTCTACAGGTGTCATCTTTCGTAGGCTCCACGTGTCACTTGACTATCTCGAATAACGTTGTTGAGATGCAACGTCATTTTATTTATGTATTTCAATGGATCATATTGATTTTTTTTTAGGAAGTGATTACCTACAATCTTCCTATCATAGACTCCATACGTGCCATAAATTTAGTCGAAATTTATGTGCCAACACAGACCGTAGGAAGAGACCCTTGTCTCTTGAGGTGGGGGATCATGTGTTGTTGAAGATATCATCTAGACGGGGTTTGATGAGATTTGGGAAGAGTGGGAAGTTATCCCCTCGGTTTATTGGCCTTTTCGAGATCCTTGAGTGGATTGGGGAGGTTACTTATCGTTTAGGATTACCGCCACAACTTTCCGGGGTGCATGACGTGTTTCATATTAGTTTGCTTTGGAAATATGAACCGGATCCATCACACATGCTGGATTGGACAGACCTACAGGTAGATGAGAATGCCTGGTATGAGGAGAGACCGGTGAGGGTCTTGGATAGGTGGGACCAAATTTTGCGAGGCAAGACAATTCCTTTGGTCAAGGTACTGTAGAAACATCATGGGGTCGAGGAAGCAACTTGGGAGCGTGAGTTTGAAGTCCGAGAGAAATACCTGGACTTGTTTGTTGATGTTTCATTTCGTATTGAGAATTATATACATTGTATATGTTAAGAAATTTTGAGAACATTGCATATGTTATGGGCATTTTGGAAACATGGATTCTATATAAGCATTGTATATGTTTTGAGAATGTGAAATATCTTATGTGTTGTGTCACTTTTGGAAGCATTGTATATGCCACGTGAAATTTTGAAAATTTGAATTTTGATTTAAACAATGCAAATATTTGGGAAATTGTAAAATGTATCTTCAATGTGGACCTTGTGTATCGAGTTCATGGGTATGGATGACCGGAGAATGGGTCATAGTGATGGACTTGTGAGAATAACATTGTTGTGAATGGTTTAATTATGTTGTGAGCTTGATTTGTAATTTTGGGGACGAAATTCTTTAAAAGGGGGAGGTTATAGAGATTCCGGTTTTTAACCCGTTTCTTGTGGTACTCTGGACTCGGGTTGTATGGGTTTGAAAGATTATTCATGTCTTGTTTCCCTTATCTCCCCTCTATTTTTAGTTATCGGATTGTAATTGTGCATTTGGAACAGGTTTGTTGCTTTCTTTTCAAAACTTGTGTTGCCTAAATTTTGGCCTCTCCGCTCGAGCGGGCTTCACAAATTTTGTTCCTCCGCTCAACCGGCCATTCCTGCGCTCGAGCGGAATTCTTGAACTCTCAACATTTTTTTTTAGGTCTGCAGATGCTGGAGAGTGCATTCGGCCTTTCGGCGTCGGCTTCACGCTTCGGCGAGTGCATGTCTAACGCTCAAGCGGGAACCTTCATCTGCAGAACTTCTGGAAGTGTGTATTTCTCGCTCGAGCGACGCTTTTCACGCTCGAGCGGACTTCTGTGTCTGACGCTCGAGCGTCACTTCCCACGCTCGAGCGGACTGCGTATATAACAGTCAGAGAAGATGACATTTTGAATCACTTTTTCTTCTCTCTCTAAAACTTTCCAAAAAGCTTGTTCTTGAGCCTCTCTCTCTAGAATCCACCTTCTCTCTAAGATTTCATCTAGATCCATTGGGATTTCCACCATAGTGCGTTTGAGAAAAAGGTAGAGCTCGTCAAGATCTTCGTTTTGAACCGAGTAGAAGTGTGTTTCGGCATTCTTAGAACTCCACACTTGCTTGACTCGTCTTCTCTCTTTGAGGGAGGGATCTTTCTACACCTTCATATAATATTTGGCTTAGTTATTGTCGTTTGTGTAACAATGGTGTTATTTGGAGATGTTTAAAACAAACCTAAGGTTTGGAACACAAAATACAAAGAGCGGTTTTGGATGTAGGTGAAATTAATGTTTGTGGAGTTTGAAAATGATGTTGTGCTATATCTAATTTGATGATTTTGGCACTTGATTAATATTTGGAAAAAAAAAAGGGGAGGGGAATTTACCCTAATTGAATTTAAACTATTATTTTGTACAAAAATTGGAATTGGCATTGCAAAGGAGAAATTGATAAGATGTTGATATAAATGGTGGAATTGGTTATGTATTAACTTATTCTTTTGGAAGTCTTGAATAAACTATCTGTTGAGATTAAATATCTGTTTAGAGATATCTGTACTGGACTATCGGTGGATGATAGCTTTGATTATTGTAGAAATTGCATGTGGATTAGGTAAATTGAAACTAATCTTTTGATGGTTGTCATTGAATATGACCGTGGTTATATACATTGTATATGTATGTTTGTTTGGAAGTAGAAAGGGGATGTGATTCATGCTTGATTATCTTTTTAAATACATTGCATATGTATGGATATTTGTTTGGGAGGAGAAAGCGGTTAGACTCCACTATAATTAAGTTGGCCGGAGTGTCCTAAGTGAAAGTCCCGAAATTATACATGGGTGCCTAGCCCGCGGACGAAATATCCGTAAAATAGCAATTGTAGCGCTTGTATAGCCTACGTTTACATGGGTCCCGTTTGACGACTGCCCGCGGACAAAATATCCGTGAAATGGAAGTTTGAAGTGTTTATGCATATGTGTTGTATGATTTGAAAATGAGTGAGTTGAAATCTCAGTTCAGTTGTTGAGAAATAATGAAATTGAATCATGAATGGAGACATATAAGTGAACGGAATAAGAATTAAAAGTGAATGGATCAAGACTTGAAATTGATATTTTATGAGTATATGTGAGTATATGTATAATAGTGAAAAGTTTTGACACAAACATTGTTTATGTGTTTCATATATCGTGTTAGATGATTTCTACTGGACTGTGGCTCAGCCTACTTGGGAATAACATTTTCAGGTGTTGGTGATTTACCTCCACCAAGGCAATAGCATTAGAAAGACCTTTGGGAAGCCAGAGCTTCATGTTTCGTTTCTCTTGTATAGCCTAGGGCTAATTTTGTACTGAGCGAAACTCATTTTGTTGTAACCAAGTCGAGGCTGCGAAAGGTGTAAGCCATTAAGGCATCTATTTTTTTGAACTCTTTTGTATCATCAACTTTTATTGTAATGAAATGAATATTTACTCCGATTTATGCTATCATTTACATATGTCTGTGGATGTATTTATGTTATTGTTTTGGGGGCGTGACAAGACTGATTTGGCCCAAATGGATCGTAAGATCTGGATTAGGATTCTAATAGCCGTGGTATAGGGGTTCCAATATGAAAACTCATAACCTAGGCACAACTGTCACTTAAAACCTAGACGTTTAAGACTATGGATTTATATTATCTAATTGTCACAATTGTTTTTCTCTAGGTTTCTATCATTATAGATATTATAGCTTTATTTACAAGAACATGTATTGAAGCATTGCAAAATTAACTTTTCATATGAGTGAGATAATTTGTAAGGGAAGGCATCAAAAGGGAATGTTGCCCAGTCACAAAAAGATTAAACCATGTTAACCTAAAGCTTTCAAAACAAAAGGCCAAAACATGAGCATCGAGTAACAAAATTCAATACTTCAATTTAAGAAAACTTGTGGAAGTTGCTCCCATTAGCTTTTGATTGATTTTCAAGGTTTTGGCCGTAAAAAGGAGGCACAAGTGTTGTGGGACTGCTTCTTTTGTGCAATTTTTTGGATTATTTGGTTGGAGTGAAATGCTAGAATTTATTAGGACAAGACAAAGGATGTTAATGTCTTATGGGAGTCTCTCATCTTTTGGGGGCCCTATTTACTCTCTTACCAGCTTCGATTTAAACCAGTGTTTGATATGTAAAACATGAGGCATTGTTTACTTTTTTTTTCCTTTTTGGAGGACTTCTTGTCCTCCGGCTCTCTAGTAATCACTTTCTGTTTTAACATTATCCACTTTTTGTTTCAAATAAAAAATATAATAATAAAATGTAAAATCAACCTGAATAATAAATTTTATTTCCCCCAAGTGTGGCTTTTATATTTATAGGAAAAAACTAATTCCAAAAAACAAACATGATATGTTCAACCATATGTGAGGATCCAACACAACAGAGAAACTAGTACTCACCCTTGTTGAAGTCGGGACAACCTTCAGGCCTCTGTTCCAAATACACATCACAATGGCTCAATTTATTGGTCTTGCACTGCCCAGTAGAATAAAAGAAAAATATACCTCACATGTAAGACTTATCATTCAAACATGCCTACTAAGGTGGATACAAAATAATCTCTCACAAAAAAAATCAGTAAGAACATTACTTTCCACTGAACACTACGAATCCTTCAAAAAACTGGCAATACGTTAATATATCATTTGTTTAACTATTTTAAATGCTTCTATAAAATGGAAAAAGTGTACCTCTTTATAGAGCCCCACAAGACGCTCGCATTCTTCACGCTTCGTTAACAGTTCATAATCATATTTTTCACCAAAAAGCTTGAAGAAGCTTATAACTGCAGTCTCGAACCAATCTTTTGTAGGAACATGGAAAATGAATGAAAGTGTCAATTGAGCTAGTGTCTTTACTTCCCTCAACAGTGAACACTAACTTATGAAAAACTTACGTCTACTAGATTATTGGTCAAACAACTATTCAAAGCCAATTTATTGATTATTTGTTAATTTTATTAATTTTTCTGATTGCTTTAGATAGTTATTATGAAGTAAAAGCAAAATTTAACCAAACCAAACCTCCAAGTTGTCCAATTTCCGTGCAGAGTGGTCCTATACCCCATTTAATTACAATAATAATCAAACTAAAAAGTTTAACTCCTGCTTCCATCAAGGGTATTTTTTCATTCAAATTTTGCCATAAGGAGTTGTTTTTACAAGTAACATAGATGAATGTGCAGTGGAAGAAATAATACCAATTAGTCAAGGACTCAAAATAAGATATAGAATAGAAGAGTTCAATAAAATAAATTGATATGAAAATATAATAGATATACTTACCATAATCCCCCCTAGAACTTGAAGAAGTCCCAAAAGACGTTCCTGCCAATTGACACAAACCAAATCAAACAATTATAGAAATAAATGAAAATCAGCAACCATATAAATTAGTCCCCAATATATACATATAATGCTTGCATTTGAGCCCACGTGATGCGGGTGCTATTATTTTTTGAAATCGAGAAGATATTTGATTGTTGAAACTGTAAAGAGTTTTTATTTTGAACATGGATATTGGCTTGCAATTACATAATTGTCCCTTTCTGTGGTAAAGAAACACAAACAAAAAAACTATCTCATGCATGGGCGTTTTGGGGAAAAAATTCGTTGTGACACTTCACCCAGTGTGTTCACATATAATAATAGTATAGATATTCATCCTTCAATCTGATTGCCGATAATACATAATGAAGTTGAGGTGAGTTTTATACTATTAGGGTTAGGGGCACCAGTGATGTAGATGAAAGATGTGGAGCTCACATGGCTCTGATAAGTGATGGAGCAGTATATGCACAAGTAGGAAAGGGCAAGGGCTTCTGGCAAAGGAATGTTTGGCTGAGATATATATATATATATAAACAAACACAGATTTTATGACAAGAATGTTAAGACTTTTACCATTACTCTTCGGATTAGGCGCTCGTAAAGTCTGCAAAAACTCTTCTGCAAAAGTGACTCCAAGAAACAACATAATTTAAATTCAAATAAATAACAAATGAAATCAGAGAGAGAGAAAGAGATAATAAAAAACAATTATTAGCCTTCAAACTGCCCCAAAGTGAAATAATAAGCAGCAAAATCCTTGACTAAGCCTCATTGAGGTTCACTGTAGACATTATACATATAACAAATAAGAGATGACGAGGTGAAGCTTGGCCATAAGCTGAATTGTAGACTCCAATATTGAAAAAGAGAAGAACAGGCAAGGCAATCCTTCCTTGAATGCTAACATATTAAAAAAAGATCTGAAGAAGTATTAACGGAGGACATGAATTTGGTTCAGGATGACCAATCCAAAATGGATAACCCAACCCCATTGCCATTCCAATCCAAGGCTGATTTTTTTTTTTTTTTTTAATTGGCACTGGGGTGTCCAGATCAAAGCCCAACTAATCCCAGGGGTGCTGTGATGACCGGTTTCATTTTTTGCGTCACTTCACTTTTGTTTTCATTGGGTTTGCGATGTCCGGAAGCCTTTCTCAAATAATTTCTCATTCTTGTTTATTCGGTGTTGATTCTTCACTGGTTCCAGAGAGTACTAGGTTGAGTCCAAAGTGCATAAAATAGAGTTGAGAGTTTTACGGGCATTTGGGCGAGGGCACGTCTTGAGGATGAGGCCGTCACGTCTTGGGGTAGGGCGAGTTGTGGGAGGTTACACTTGCCTAAAAGGCAAGTCTTGGAATGAAATCTTGGGAAGGACCACCGCACGTGTGGGGGTGAGGGCTGCACATGCGGGGAAGGTGCTCCGTACGTGCGGGATTCTGGCAGTTTGAATCTCTGTTTTTTTTTTCTTTCGGCCGAATTTGTATCACATTTGGGGCCTCTCTATCTCACTTTAAACCTCATTTTTACTCCTCTCTAAAAACCCTCATCTAGCACTCAAGATCTTTGATTTCTTGTGATCCTTTGAGCCTAGAGTCATCACCCCTCTCTAATCTTGAAGATCAAAGCTAGGGCTCCTTTTGGTGCAGTGGAAATTGAAGAATCTTCCATCTTGACTCTAGGGTTTCATCCCTTTCATCATCAAATCTTGAGGTAGGGATTTCTTGAGTTATATATACAAGTTTTGCTATATTGTTGTTGATTTAAAGGTTTTCTTGAAGTTATTACATGGTTTTGATGTTGTGGCCAAGATGTAGAGATTTTCAAATGTGGGTTTTAAAAAAAATCTCAAACCTTTCTAAAGATGGCATTTTGAGAGTGAAATCCTCTTAAGTAAGAAGATGGGGTGTTACTTCAAGTCCCTTTTCAAGTATTTAGTGTGTGTGTGTGTGTTTTGTAGAGAAGAAAACCTAGAAATTTGGGGATTTTCTTGAATAAAAGAAGATGAGGGTTTATGTTTGCCATTGTGTATAAATATATATAAATTCATAGTGGTGTGCCTTGGCAAGTATGGAAAGCGGAGAGTTTTCCTTGTTTAATTATAAATGCTTGTATAACTACATAGTGATGTCGGGCTCCTCTACTCATGAAAAATTTTGGAGATCGAGAGTGTTGTTTACCACCGAGGGTGGTGGCCCAGTGGTGAAGGCATTGCCTTCCCACAGCCATGAGTCAAGTTCAACTTCTGGGGGGCGCGAAAATCCTGGGACTTCCAAGGGCTCTTTGCGAAGACCTTGCGCTGTACTCCGATCGAAACTTGTCCATGGCTGGGGCGATCGATGAGCTCCACTAGTGCCTCGGTGGTAGGTCCCTTCCTGTGGGTTGGGTTAAATTAGGCTGGCAACCGGCTAACCTGGGGCCTGGGCCTACGGAGGTCGTGATGCCCCCTCAGAACCTCCTTTTTTTGTGTTAAAAAAAAAAAGTGTTGTTTAAAATTTTGCAATATCATTAGAAATGGTGAAAGCAATGGAAGTGTATGGATTGTGGACATGTTATTGTAATGGTGATGATTGGTAACAAACTTTGGGCTATTTGTGGAATAGCATTGCAAGAAGAAAAGGAAGTTGATCATTATTGTGTATTGTGAATATTATGCCGAAAAACAACCAATTATGGCATTGCACATTCATTCAATTGATTATTACAAGATTTTTATTTAGCTTTGGCATGTTGTATAAACATTTTTGGCATCTATTGTTGCAAGTGTTGAGTTGAGATTTGAAATCATTTTGCTTGAGAAAGGAATAATGTGAAATACTATTATTGAAATGTTTATGGGGTAAATACGTTAGTAAGTCCGATTAGGAGGTGTAGATGAATTTGTTAAATTGGCCCGAGTGTCCGAGATGAAAGACCGAAAACACGCGCGGAGGAGGTACCACTTCCCTTCCGGTTAGCAACCGGTAAAGTGGGGTTATTGATAGTGCTTGTTGAACCTACTTGCAGACACCAATCTAGGGATTACCTGAGTCGTATTTACCGCCCCTATTGATTAAAATTGGAGATTTCGTAATTATTGAGATTTTAAATAATTGTGATTTTAAACTATTGTTGAAACTTGATGATTTTTAAGAAGAGCATGTGCATGAAATTTCCTTTAAACTGGCATTGCATGGCACCGCATTTAATATTGGAAAGTCTAGCATAACTGTATATACTTTGTAAGGATTCTCTACTAGGCTTTATGCTCACCCCTATGGGTTTTTGGTGCAGGTAAAGATGTGGTGATCCCGCCGAGTTGAGGGCGTGAATATATTGTGTAAAGAGTGGATAGCTCTATTTTGTTGTGATTTAATTGTTAGCCAAGGGCTATTTTTGTATGGGTCCGACAGGCCACTTTTGTGTAACCAGGCTTAAGCCTTGGAAGTTGTAGTCCATGAGAGCATTTTATTTATTTTGAAACTTGACGCTCTACATGCTATAGATTCATGTATTCATTTATCCTTGAATGTATAATTTGCATGTGCAACTTTTGTGTAAACTTGTTGACTAACGATGTAAAGATGGGAGAATTGTTGTTATTATTTAGTGGATGTTGGTTGGCGTAGTTAAATTATATCGGTTATTTTCAGGGCGTTACCGGTGCGCAGGCCCTCAGCAAGGAGTTTTCCACAAATGTACAATGGTTAATTCAAGGATTTCTACCAATCGGATGGCCCCAAGGAATTGTTAGCACCTAAGAGGTTTCGATCCCTAAACCATGAAGGGAGCACACCCCCCAAGACCCAAGGCCTTGCCACTAGGCCAACCCCTTGGGGTTCAATCCAAGGCTGAATTTGACACAACATTCATGTCTTCTAATAAATTAGAGAACCCAGTGTCATCCTCTTAAGCATAAAGACAATATGTCAGCCCAGTTACTATTGGATAACAATGCTAAAAGTATTAGAAAAGGGGAATAATGAAAAACAATAGTAGTTCAAGGAGTAACAAAATTATATGAATAAAAAAAATTATCAACACACAATTATCCCTAATGCCAATCCTCAATAAGTGTGCTGAAATTGTTTCCCGATATCAGTTCCAGACTCCAAGTCTACTTTTATGCCTTCTTCAGCCAAGTGATTAATTTTGTTGTGTACCAGCAAAATGAGGCTATGTAAATAATTATCATATTATTCAATAGCTTTTTGCAAAAAGTTTTCTTAAAAATAACAATAAACTTAAATTACATAAAATGTTTGGTGATGTTTGTCTATACTATGCTCAGCACCCATGTGGTATTGAAATTACAGAGAGCTCTCTAATTTTCAAAACTGTGTAATAGAATTCTTTGGTTCCTATAGACAAGGGGTAAACAGTCTTGGATTTAAACTCTGCTTCGAAAAAGATGTTTCACATGTAGAGGTGCCAACACACTTTTTGCATATGTAGAAAGTTGTCAATACTTTGAGACAGAGTAAGCCACTTTGTGAAACATATTATTGGTAAGGTCTCTTGAATAATCTACTACGCAACTATTGAAAGAGAGAAACAGAGATTTGTTTTTTCAACTAGCCAATTTTCCTAAATTACTTTAATATTTGAATTTAAATTTTCCTAGTTTGTTTTCTTTAGCATATTTTAATTTGATATGACTTATTTTATTGATTTGGACCACAAAAATTGGTGTTTAGGCAACAAACATAAAATTTATAATGAAATAGCCCAACCAATACAAAACAATGCTTCCAAATTGGATAGGGTACAATTGTATCGAGATTGAGATTCCACTATCCTACAAGATCCAACTATTAGGATCAAAAGGTCCTACTTACATGGGATTTTTTACAAGACCGATTTGGCCCAAATGGATCGTAAGATCTGGTTAGGATTCTAATAGCCATGGTAAGGGGGTTCCCAAATGAAACCTCATAACCTAGGCACAACTGTTACTTAAAACCGAGATGATTAGGATTATGGTTTTATATTATCCAATTGTCACAACTGTTTTTCTCTAGGTTTCTATCATTATAGATATTATAGCTTTTAATTACGGGAATGATGTATTGAAGCATTGCATAATTAACTTTTCTTATGAGTGAGATAATTCGTAATGGAAGGCATCAAAAGGGGATGTTGCCTAGTCACAAAAATATTAAACCATGTTAACCTAAAGCTTTCAAAACAAGAGGCCAAAACATGAGCGTCAAGTAATAAAATTGATACTTCAATTTAAGAAAGCCTTGTGGAAGTTGCTCCCATTAGCTTCTGATGGATTTTCGAGGTTTTGGCAGTAAAAAAATGGCAATCAGTGTTGTGGGACTGCTTCTTATGTGCAATTTTTTGGGTTATTTGGTTGGAGAGAATTGCTAGAATTTATCAGGACAAGACAAAGGATGTTAATGTCTTATGGGAGTCTAACGTCTTTTTGGGCCTCGGTTTAGTCTCTTACCATCTTCGATTTAAATCAGTGTGTGATATGTAACATGAGGCACTGTTTACATTTTTTTCCCTTTTTGGAGGACTTCTTCTCCTCCGTTTCACTAGTAATCCTTTTCTTTTTTTAAATTATCCACTTTTTGTTGCAAATCAAAAATATAATAATAAAATGTAAAATCAACCTGAATAATAAATTTTATTACCCCCAACTGTGGCTTTTATATTTACAGGAAAAAACTAATTCCAAAAAACAAACAAGATATGTTCAAGCATATTTGAGGATCCAACACAACAGATAAACTAGCACTCACCCTTGTTGAAGTCAGAACAACCTTCAGGCCTCCGTTCCAAATGATAATCACAATCGCTCAATTTATTGGTCTCACACTACAGATTAGAAAAAAGAAAAATATACCTCACATGTAAGACTTATCATTCAAACATGCCTACTAAGGTGGATACAAAATAATCTCTCACAAAAAAAATCAGTAAGAACATTACTTTCCACTGAACACTACGAATCCTTCAAAAAACTGGCAATACGTTAATATATCATTTGTTTAACTATTTTAAATGCTTCTATAAAATGGAAAAAGTGTACCTCTTTGTAGAGCCCCACAAGACGCTCGCATTCTTCACGCTTCGTTAACAGTTCATAATCATATTTTTCACCAAAAAGCTTGAAGAAGCTTATAACTGCAGTCTCGAACCAATCTTTTGTAGGAACATGGAAAATGAATGAAAGTGTCAATTGAGCTAGTGTCTTTACTTCCCTCAACAGTGAACACTAACTTATGAAAAACTTACGTCTGCTAGATTATTGGTTAAACAACTATTCAAAGCCAATTTATTGATTATTTGTTAATTTTATTAATTTTTCTAATTGCTTTAGATAGTTATTATGAAGTAATAGCAAAATTTAACCAAACCTCCAAGTTGTCCAATTTCCGTGTAGAGTGGTCCTATACCCCATTTAATTACAATAATAATCAAACTAAAAAGTTTAACTACTGCTTCCATCAAAAGTATTTTTTTCATTCAAATTTTGCCATAAGGAGTTGTTTTTACAAATAGCATAGATGAATGTGCAGTGAAAGAAATAATACCAATTAGTCAAGGACTCAAAATAAGATATAGAATAGAAGAGTTCAATAAAATAATTTGATATGAAAATATAGTAGATATACTTACCATAATCCCCCCTGGAACTTGAAGAAGTCCCAAAAGACGTTCCTGCCAATTGACACAAACCAAATCAAACAATTATAGAAATAAATGAAAACCAACAACCATATAAATTAGTCCCCAATATATATAATACTTGCATTTGGGCCCACGTGATGCGGGTGCTATTATTTTTTGAAATCAAGAAGAGATTTGATGGTTGACACTGTAAAGAGTTTCTATTTTGAACATGGGTATTGGCTTGCCATTACATATTTGTCCCTTTCTGTGGTAAAGAAACACAAATCAGTCTCATTGCCAATAATACATAATGAAGTTCAAGAGAGTTTTATACTATTAGGGTTAGGGGAACCGGTGGTTTAGATGACAGATGTGGAGCTCATATGGCTCTGGTAAGTGATGGAGCAGTATATGCACAGGTAGGAAAGGGCCAGGGCTTCTGACAAAGGAATGTTTCGCTGATATATATATATATATAAACAAACACAGATTTTATGACAAGAATGTCAGATTTTTACCCTTCGGATTAGACACCCGTAAAGTCTGCAAAAACTCTTCTGCAAAAGTGACACCAAGAAACAACATAATTTAAATTCAAATAAATAAAAGAAGATACCACAGAGAGAGAGAATAAAAAGCAATTATTAGCCTTCAAACTGCCCCAAAGTGAAATAATAAGCAGCAAAATTCTTGACTAAGTATCATTGAGGTTAACTATAGACATTATACATATAACAAATAAGAGGTGATGAGGTGAAGTTTCCATTCCATCCCCAAAAATGTTTCAGTGTACACATCTGAAGCTTGGCCATAAGCCCAATTGTAGACTCCAATACTGAAAAAGAAAAGAATAGGAAAGGCAATCCTTCCATGAATGCCAAAATATTAAAAAAAATATGAAGAACAGTGAACGGAGGAGATGAAGTGTGTTCAAGATGACCAATCCAAAATGGATTACCCAACCCCATTGCCATTCCTATCCAAGGCTGAATTTTTATTTATTTATTTATTTTTTGATTGGTACTGGGGTGTCCGGATCAAAGCCCAACTAATCTCCAGGGGTGCACAAGCTCTCGGTAAGGAGTTTCCTCAACCACGGTTAATTCAAGGGTTCTCTACCAGTCCGATGGCTCTAAGGAATTGTTAGCACCTAAGAGGTTTCAATCCCTGAACCTTAAAGGAAACACATTCCCAAGACTCGAGGCCTTTCCACCAGGCCATCCCCTTAGGGTTCAATACAAAGCTGAATTTGACACAACATTCATGTCTTCTAATAAATTACAGAACACCGCGTCATCCTCTTAAGCATAAAGACAATATGTCAGGCCAAGTACTATTGGATAGCAATGCTAAAAGTATTAGAAAAGGGAAATAATGAAAAACAATAATAGGTCAAGGAGTAACAAAATTCTATGAATATAGTCAATAAAAAAAATATATCAACATAGAATTGGATCATAGTTTACTCTGCAGATTTTCTCTGCCAGTCTGTATGGCGCCTTCTGCAAATCTACATTATCCCTAATGCTAATCCCCAGTAAGTGTGCTGAAATTGTTTACCTGATATCTGTTCAACCCTCCAAGTCTACTTTTACGCCTTTCTTTAATTTTGTTGAGTGTACCAGCAAAATAAGGCTATGTAAATAATTATCATATTGTTCAATAGCTTTTTGCAAAAAGTTTTCTTAAAATAACAATAAACGTAAATTACATAAACTGTTTGGTGATGTTTGTCTATACTATGCTCAGCACCCATGTGGTATTGAAATTACACAGAGCTCTCTAATTTTCAAAACTGTGTAATAGAATTCTTTGGTTCCTATATACAGGGGGTAAACAGTCTTGGATTTTATCTTAGCTTGAAAAGATGTTTCACATGTAAAGGTGCCAACACACCTTTTGCATATGTAGAAAGGTGTGAATACTTTGAAACAGAGTTAGCCACTTTGTGAAACATAATATTGGTAAGGTCTCCTGAATAATCTACCATGCAACTATAGAAAGAGAGCGAAATAGAGATTTGATTTTTCAACTAGCTAGTTTTCCTAAATTACTTTAATATTTGAATTTCTATTTTCCTAGTTTGTTTTCCTTAGCATATGTAATTTGATATGACTTATTTTCTTGATTTGGACCACAAAAAATTGGTATTTAGGCAACAAACATAAAATTTACCATAAAATAGCCCAACCAATACAAAACAATGCTTCCAAATTGGATCAGGTACGATCGGATCTAGATTGAGATTCCACTATCCTATAAAATCCAACTATTAGGATGGAAAGGTCCTACTTACATGGGATTTTTTACAAGACCAATTTGGCCCAAATGTATCGTAAGATCTGGTTAGGATTCTAATAGCCATGGCAAGCGGGTTCCCAAATAAAACCGCATAACCTAGGCACAACTGTTACTTTAGATGATTAGGACTATCGTTTTATATTATCTAATTGTCACAATTGTTTTTCTCCAGGTTTCTATCATTATAGATATTATAGCTTTTATTTACAGGAACGATGTATTGAAGCATTGGATAATTAGCTTTTCTTATGAGTGAGATAATTTGTAATGGAAGGTATCAAAAGGTAATGTTGCCTAGTCACAAAAAGATTAAACCATGTTAACCTAAAGCTTTCAAAATAAAAGGCCAAAACAAGAGCGTCGAGTAATAAATACTTCAATTTAAGAAAGCCTTGTGAAAGTTGCTCCCATTAGCTTTTGATTGATTTTCAAGGTTTTGGCTGTAAAAAAAAGGTAACAAGTGTTGTGGGACTGCTTCGTTTGAGCAATGTTTTGGGTTATTTGGTTGGAGTGAAATGCTAGAATTTATTAGGACAAGACAAAGGATGTTAACGTCTTATGGAAGTCCATCGTCTTTTTGGGCCTCGGTTTAGTCTCTTATTGTTAGCACGTTGACATTCGGGGAGCTAGCGGCCTGGCATTTGGTGGCACCTTGTGCCTATGTTAGGGTTGGACCAAAGCATGAAGGAGGCATCCCAATGTTGACAAGGTTGGCAAAGACGTGTCGTTTGGCAATGGCACTCAACCCTTAGCCAAAGTGTGGGCAACATGACACGTGCAAAGTATTAATATGACCGGAATGTTGACCGCAGCACACTTGGGGCTTGGATACAATCAGATGGCTTAGTTTGGGCTGGACCTATGTAGCACAGACACGGACACGACGGACACCTTGCAGACTGGCCAACACGTTAATTTTCAAAAAATAAGGGACACGACATGCTAAAGATGCATATATTTATATAATATACCTCATATATATATATATATTTTAAAAAATTATGAAACAACAATATAATTTAACATTAACTAAAAATTTAAACATTATAAAATCACTTTTACTCACATGGCATGGCACACAATTGTCAATATAAAAAAAATATAAATATACGTATTTTGAAATAGTTATTTTGACCATTTAATTGTGTGAATGCTTAGCTGTTTTGACCATTTGACTGGTAAGTGAAAAGATTGGTTGGTAGATGACATTTTGACTGGTAACATTAACCCTTTTCTTGGAGTAAATAAACATTGGTTACGTAGGAATAAAAGAAAGGAGTCCAGATCTACACTCTTTCTCTCTCTCTCTCTCTCTCTCTTCTCTATGTTGCAACAAGATGTTCCTGCTTTCATCGTAGTAGAAGCTTTGTTTTCGTCTTTCTATCATCCCGGTGTCGCAGATGGATCTCGTCTCAAGCAGTTCTCCGAACCTAGGCTATGGAGCTTCAATTCAGGGACTAATCTTTCTCCTCTCTCCTTTCTCTCTCTGGGAAAAGCTTCAGGCATATCTCAAACGTGTCAATGAAGTGTCTAGACGTGTCTGAGATGAAAAATAAAAAATAAAAAAAAGAGGCCACGTCAGACGGCGTGTCGGACACGTGTCTATTGCGTGTCAGACGCATGTCGATGTCTGACATGTGTCGGGCTTTGATACGGAGCCTTAAGAGGCGTGCCCATGCTTCATAGGGCTGGACCAAGGCTAGCACATGTGCAATTCGAAGACAAGGTAGCATGATTATTACGGCGGTTATTAGCAGTTATGCAAGGCCAAAGAATTCTAATATCGGTAGTTATTGGCAGTTGCATGACTATGGCACGCTGGAAAGAGACAAGGAAGACTGAAAGTTAGTAGCAATTAGTGGTAGTTAATTTTGTAGGCCTTGTTTCAAATCTATCCTAACCCTTTGGCAGTTCGGGGTGTCAACTGCCGTGCCATGCCATGTGGCATGTTCCCCTTATACCTTGTTGCCTATTTGAATTTCGAATTTAACTGATAGTAGCCTATTTATGGGCATTCCATGGTTACTTGAAAATGGTCAAGTAATAGAGTGCCATTAGCTATCCTTCATATTATTGTTGGTGCAATAAAAAAGTTGGGTTTGCCCGTAAACATGGCTATGTTTGTGCATTCTATATTACTTGTCTAAAACCTCATATTGTGTGTGTGTGTGTGTTGGATTGATTGGCTGACTAAGTGTGCTGAAACTTACTGTCATCGCAAGAAAAATTTGACTCGGAAAATTAACCCTGTGACAATTAGTATCAGAGCACGGCTTACTCAAAAATGGATGCTCTTTAAGATCGAGTTGCTCGGTTGGAGAGTTTGGTGGGGGCACCCACTGAGGAAAGTCACTCTCTAGTAAATCGGTTGGATGTTGTGTCTGATCGGTTCATTGCCCTTCAAACAGAGACAGCAAATCAATTTAAAGCCCACTGAGGAAAGTCGTTCTCTAGTAAATCGGTTGGATGTTGTGTCTGATCGGTTCATTGCCCTTCAGACAGAGACAGCAAATCAATTTAAAGGGGTCAAGGAAGACATGATCGCCATGATGGATGCGTTCAATGCCAAGATACAGAACATGGAAGACGAATTGTCTATCTTAAAGAAGGCAGTGTGTGGGCATTCTATTCATGGCAAAGCCCCTTTGAAAGTAAAAGTTCCTGACCCTAAGACATTTACAGTGCTCGTAATGCCAAGGAGCTTGAGAATTTCTTATGGGATATGGAGCAGTATTTCAAGGCTACTCATGTTCTTGATGCAGAGAAAGTCACGATCACAAGCATGTATCTCTCTGGGGATGCAAAGCTTTGGTGATGAACAAGGATGGAGAAAGAAGCCCATCCTGTGATCGAGACGTAGGAGTTATTGAAGAAAGAATTAACAGAACAATTCCTTCCTTGCAACTCATCTTGGGTTGTAAGAGATGCGTTAAAAGTGACTGAAACACACTAGCTTTGTGCGGGATTGTGTAAAGGAGTTCAGTTCGTTGATGCTTGACATCAAGAACATGTCGGAGGGGGACAAACTCTTTAACTTCATGTCAAGCCTACAAAGTTGGGCACAATTGGAATTGCATCGACAGGGGATCAAGGATTTAGCCACTGCTATGGCTGCTGCAGATGGGTTGCATGATTGTAAATTGAGCAAGGATCCTATGCCAGAGACCAACAAGTATAAGAAGAAATTGAAAGAGAAATATAGGGAAAAGAAGTCTGGTTTCAAGAAAGGGAAGGATCATTCTAAGTACAAACAAAAGGGAGAGTTTTCTTTACATTCACAGAATGATGGCAGAAAGTCGAACAAAGGATGTTTCATATGTGATGGACCCCATAGGGCAAAAGATTGTCCTAAGTGAGAGAAGTTGAATGCTATGGTGGCGGAGGACTACGAAGGGGAAACGGATTTTGAAGGCCCAACTCGTGTAAATCCCTTACACTTAATGCAATTCATGCAGATAAAGCCCCTTTGATTTGTCTGATGTACTGGCATAGAGTGGTGGGGAAGTCCTGGTTAGGGTAGACACAAGAGCCACTCAGAACTTCGTCTCTGAAAAGATGGTGCAATTCCTCAGTTTACAAGTTTCCGAAAGTCCAAGCCAGATCAAGTCCGTGAACTCTATTGCACAACCTATGCATGGAATGGCTTCCAAAGTGCAGATCAAAGTAGGGGATTAGGTTGGACAATTAAACTTGATGATGGTGCCGTTGGATGATTTCGATGCCATCCTTGGAAATGATTTCTTTGTAACTGCCAAAGTGGCATAGATGCCTTATCTTGGTGGGTTAC
Organism: Camellia lanceoleosa; assembly: GCA_025200525.1. Classification (NCBI taxonomy): domain Eukaryota; kingdom Viridiplantae; phylum Streptophyta; class Magnoliopsida; order Ericales; family Theaceae; genus Camellia; species Camellia lanceoleosa. The sequence continues at coordinate 7,707,478 of CM045765.1, forward strand.
TTATCTTGGATGAAGACAAGCCTTGTTTTGTTCTTGGTCAAGGGAGGCCAGACAAAGGCAAGGGTATGATGAGGAAAACAGAGATGCTATTAGCAATTCAAGTGCGCAATGGCCTAAAGAAAGGCGCTGAAACTTACTTTACGGCCTTAGTGGAAATCAAGCCTGATGTGATGATGGAAGTGCTTGATGACGTTGTAATGTTAAAGGAATTTGCGGATGTGATGCCTCTGAAATTGCCTAAGTCTCTACCTCCTCAACGTGCCATAGATCACAAAATCAAGTTGGTTCCTAGTGCAAAACCTTCAATAAAGGAACCTTACAGAATGTCTCCAATGGAGTTAGCAAAGTTGCATAGGCAATTGACGGAATTGCTGGATATTGGACAAGTTCAGCCATCCAAAGCCCCTTGCGGTGCCCCTGTGCTCATCCAGAAGAAGCAAAACGGGTCCATGTGGATCTGTTTAGACTATCGTGCCTTAAACAAAGTGACAATCAAGAACAAATATCCAATTCCTTTGGTGGCCAATCTCTTTGACCGTTTGTGCAAAGCCACTTACTTTACCAAATTGGATCTACACTCCGAGCATTGGCAAGTAAGAGTGGCATAAGGGGATGAGTCCAAGACCAGATGTGTTACTAGATATGGGTCATATGAATTTTTGGTTATGCATTTCGGACTCACAAATGCACCTGTTACATTTTGTAACTTAATAAATGATGTCTTTTTTTATTATATTGATCGTTTTGTTGTTTATCTTGATGATATTATAACTTATAGTGAGTCCTTGGAGGATCACTTGTCTAACCTTCGTATTGTGTTTTCTAGATTGAAGGAAAACCAATTATACGTAAAGAAAGAGAAATGTGAATTTGCCCAATGAGAGATCAAATTCTTGGGGCATATTATTTGCAAAGGCCATGTGAAGATGGACACCAAGAAAGTGCAAGCCATTGTTGATTGGCCAGTACCTAGCAAAGTTCTTGAGTTGCGTTCTTTTTTAGGTCTTGCCAACTATTACAGAAAGTTCATTGAGGGGTATTCCAAAAATACACCCTCAACGATTTTCTCAAGAAGGATCAGAAATGGAACTGGAGCGAGAAGTGTCAAGAAGCCTTTAACAAATTGAAGGTTGCGGTGTCAACTGAACCAGTTTTGCGGCTACCAGATTTTGAACTTCCTTTTGAAGTGCATATTGACGTATCAGACAAAGCTATTGGCGGCGTTTTGATGTAGAAAGGGCACCCAGTTGCCTTCGAAAGTCGTAAGTTGAATGTTATGGAGAAAAATTATTTTGCCCATGAGAAAGAAATGACGGCAGTGGTACATTGTCTTCTCACTTGGAGAGTTTATTTGATGGGAACCAAATTCCAAGTCCTAACACATAATATAGCGAATACTTTTTTCAAGAGGCAAAAAAAGTTGTCACCTAGACAGGCTCGATAGCAAGATTTTTTGAAGTATGACTTTAAGGGGAAGCATAAGCCTGGTCGGCAAAACCAAGTTGCGGATGCTCTAAGTAGGAAGGTAGTTCAAGAATATATGGTTGCCCTTACTACAGTTGAGTCAGATCTGTTGGATGAGTTAGAAAATCTTTGGGGATGCAGCTTATAAGAAGAAGGCGGTCTGACAAGTGAAAGATGGGATTGTCATAAATATTGATTGGAAGATAACCTTCTCCATGCCAAAGGAAATAGGTTATTTGTCCCTAGCAATGGAGGACTTAGGCAGAGTTACTTTGAGAAACACATGATCTGCAAAGAATTTGGACACCTAGGGATGAAGCGGATATTGGCTCTTCTATCTTGTTTGTACTATTGGCCAAAGATGGGGGATGACATTGAGATGTATGTCCAGACATGCTTAATCTATCAACTAGACAAAACAGAGAACAAGAAAGAAGCTGGTTTGCTACATCCTCTTCCTATCTCAACGAGGCCATGGGTTTCAGTTTTCATGGATTTCATATCGAAATTGCCTAGGGTGGACGGTATGCGTTCTATATTTGTTGTTGTTCATCGTTTCTCAAAATATATTGTCTTTTTACTGCACCACATGCATGTTCGGCTAACAGGGCTGCAGAGTTATTTTTCAAACATCTGGTAAAGCACTATGGGCTACCAGAGGACATTGAGAGTGATCGGGGTACTAGCTTTACCGGATAGTTTCGGATAGTGTTGTTTGGGTTGATGGGGTCAGAATTGAAATTTTCCATAACAAACCACTCGCAGATGAATGGGCAAACTAAACGCATGATGAATGCTTTGCTTGAGGAATATTTGAGACACTATGTCACAGCAAGTCAGAGAAATTGGATGGCCCTGCTTGATAGTGCACAATTTTGGCACAACATGCACCGGTCCTTTGCAACCGGCCTTAGTCCATTTGAGTTGGCTATTAGAAATCAGTCCCTCACTCCTCATGAGGTGGCTAAATAGAAAACAGTGTGGCGTTGTCCTGTAGCTTATCATTTTGCACGTGCCGAGCAAGAGTTGCTAGAAGAGGCACAAGATAATTTGTCTAAAGCCTTCCGTCGCATGAAGAAATATGCTGACAAGGGAAGAAGACCACTTAAGTTTCAAGTAGGAGATAAGGTATTGCTAAAACTTACTCCCCAAATTTGGAAGAAGATCGGTAGCAAGATTGTTCATCGTGGTCTCATTCCTAAGTATGACGGTCCTTTTGAATTGATGAAAAGGGTTGGTGCAGTGGCTTATAGACTTATACTACCTAATAAGCTGAAAATTCACCCAACATTTCTTGTGAGCTTCCTAAAGCCTTATCATGAAGACATGGAGAATGCTAAGAGGAAGCAAGGAAAGAGAGCCCCACCGGTGGTCTGAAAATAGTTTGACAAGCAGGGTGAAAGGATTCTTGATCACAAGACGGAGGGCATGAGCAAAAAGAACAGGTGAACCCATTACTTGGTGAAATGGAAAGGTCTGCCAGATTTTAATGCAAGTTGGGAGAAGGATTTCACGCTGTGGCAATCTGAGAAGCAAGTAGTTGAGTACTTGAAGACCCTACCAATGAGGACATTGGCCTCTTCTGGTGGGGGTGATTTGTTAACACCCTGATATTCGGGAGCTGGTGGCCTGGCATTTGGTGGCATCTTGCACCTATGTTAGGTTTGGACCAAGGCATGTGGGAAGCATGCAAATGTCAACAAGGTTGGCAAAGACTTGTGTCGTTTGGCGGTGGCACTCAACCCTTGGCCAAAGTGTGGGCAGCATGGCACATGCAAGGCATTAATATGACCTAAATGTTGGCTGCAGCACACTTGGGGGTTGGACACAATCAGATGGCTTGGTTTGGGCAGAACCAAGGCCAGCACATGTGCAATTTGAATTTGTCTAAGGCATAGACAAGGCAGTATGATTATTGGGGCGGTTATGAGAAGTTATGCAAGGCCAAAGAATTCTGACAGCGGCAGTTATTGGCAATTGCATGACTATGTCATGTTGGCAAGGGACAAGGAAGGCTAAAAGATAAGAGCAGTTAGTGGCAGTTCATTCTCTAGGCTTTGTTTCAGATCTGTCCTAACCCTTTGGCAGTTAGGGGTGTCAACTGCCATGCCATGTGGCAGGTTCCCCTTGTATCTTGTTGCCTGTTTGAATTTCAAATTTAACTAATTGTAGCCTATTTATGGGCATGCCGTGTTACTTGAAAATGGTCAAGTCGTATCCTTTGTATTATTGTTGGTGCAATAAAAAGGTCGGGTTTACCCGTAAACGTGGCCGTGTTTGTGCTTTCTATATTGTCTGAAACCTCATCTCGTGTGTGTGAGTGTGGTTGATTGGCTGACTAAGCGTGCTGAAACTTGGTGCCATCACAGGAAAAATTTCAGTCTGAAAATTGACCGTGACACTTACCATCTTCGATTTAAAGCAGTGTGTGATATCTAAGGCATTGTTTACTTTTCTTCTCCTTTTGGGGGTACTTCTTGTCCTTCATCTCTCTAGTAATTTTTTTTTTTTTTTTTTTTTGTTGATAAATCCTTCAGCTCTCTAGTAATCCTTTTCTTTTTTTAAATTATCCACTTTTTGTTGCAAATCAAAAATATAATAATAAAATGTAACATCAACCTGAATAATAAATTTTATTTCCCCCAAGTGTTGCTTTATATTTACAAGAAAAAACTAATTCCAAAAAACAAATATGATATGTTCAAGCATATTTGAGGATCCAACACAACATAGAAACTACTACTCACCCTTGTTGAAGTCAGGACAGCCTTCAGACCTCAGTCCCAAATAAAAATCACAATTGCTCAATCTATCAATCTTGCACTACCAGGTAGAAAAAAGAAAAATATACCTCGTAAGTAAGACTTATCATTCAAACATGCCTAATAATACGGATACAAAATAATAAAAAATATATATAAAAAAATCAGTAAGAACACTACTTTCCACTGAATAATACGAATCCTCCAAAAAACTGGCAATACGTTAATATATCATTTGTTTACCTTATTTAAATGCTTCAATAAAATGGAAAAAGTGTACCTCTTTGTAGAGCCTCACAAGCCGCTCGCATTCATCATGCTTCGCTAACAATTCAAAATCATATTTTTCTCCAAAAAGCTTCAAGCCGCTTAAAAGTGCAGTCCTTAACGTCGAATCTTATGTAGTTACAAGGAAAATGAAAGAAAGTATCAATTGAACTAGTGGCTTTACTTCCCTGAACAGTTAACACTAACTTATGAAAAACTTATGTCTGCTAGATTATTGGTCAAACAAATATTCAAAGCCAATTTATTGATTATTTGTTAATTTTATTAAGAATAATACTATATGCACCAATTAGTGTACATAACAGATGATGTGGCATAATTTTAGAAGTTTTGGGTATTTGTAATTTGTATAATAAATAGGGTCACTAATAATGTCATAACACTAGTTGGTACACTAGTTAATATACTAATTGGTGCATGTAACACTGCCGTTTTATTAATTTTCTGATTGCTTTGAATAGTTATTTTGCAGTAATAGTAAAATTTAAGCAAACCTCCAAGTTTTCCAATTTCCATGCAGAGCGGTCCTATACCCCATTTAATTACAATAATAATCAAACTAAAAAGTTGAACTTCTCCTGCTTCCATCAAGGGTATTTTTTCATTCAAATTTTGCCAAAACGAGATGTTTTTACAAATAACATATATGAATGTGAAGTGGAAGAAATAATACCAATTAGTCAAGGACTCAAAAACGATATAGAATAAAAAAAAGTTCAATAAAATAACTTGATATGAAAATATAGTAGATGTACTTACCAGTATCACCCCTGGAACTCGAAGAAGTCCCAAAAGACGTTCCTGCCGATTGACACAAACCAAATCAAACAATTATAGAAATAAATGAAAATCAACAACCATATAAATTAGTTCCCAACATATATAATGCTAGCATTTGAGCCCACGTGATCCGTGTGCTATTATTTTTGAAATCAAGAAGCGATTTGATGGTTGAAACAGCAAAGAGTTTCTTTTTCGAACATGGGTATTGGCTTGCTATTATATATTTGTCCCTTTTTGTGGTAAAGGAACACAAACAAAAACCATCTCATGCAGGTGTCTTGGGGAAAAATTTGTTGGGACACTACACTAAGTCAAGTGGTCATATATAATAATAGTATAGATGTTCATCTTTGGTCTCATTATCGATGTCTGAGAATGAAGTTCAGATGAGTTTTATACTCTTAGGGTTAGGGGCACTAGTGGTATAGTTGAAAGATGTGGAGCTCATATGGCTCTGATAAGTTATGGAGCAATATATGCACAAGTAGGAGGCCTCTGGCAAAGGAATGTTTGGCTGAGAAGACAAGTGGAGGAGCGCAGAAAATGTTGACAGAGGAGGACAGTCTTGTCATTCAATATCTAATAAAAGATTGGAGGGGACTATAGAAGGTTTGGCTTACCATGTCCCTTTGGCACCGGCAGAGACACAACAGGGGTGGATCAACAATGGAAACTTACGGCAAGATTCAAAATCTACAACATGAGTGGATTGGACAACTAGGAAGAACTTCTTGCCTAACAGTTGGAAACCTCTACTCCCAACTCAGAGAATAAAAACATCCAACCTGCAACATACACGTTGGACTAAAGGCGCATTGGACAATGGTTGATCAATCAACCACAATCCCTAATAAATGCATCTAACTCTCATGCCTGTTGTAACCCTTAATCCGTAAGCCTTTCAAAGAAAAAACTAACAACATTACTATCAACCCCCGCACACCAATTGGGAGAACAAAATCCAAAAAGCCAACAACCTCATCCCAAAACTCAACTTTTCCTTAAGACAATTACAACCAATGTCTTGAAATTGGGACTGTTGATCAAACCAAAAAAGGACCCAACTCATGGATCCCTAGTTCAATAGTCGGGTCAACTAGAATTAAACCAGAATCGATCTGTGATGTTGTAATTACTTCATAAATATATTTAAACTTATACCCAAATTTTTTTTTTTCTTTTTTTTTTTTTTGTGATAAATAATAGAATTTTATTGAAAAAATATCAAGATAATGCAAAGAATACAAAAAGACCAAGAGAGGAAAACAAAACTCGCCTAACCAATTACATCATCCAAAAAATCTAAGAAAGTAAACAAATTCGAATCAACTCTACACTCCAACTAACTATACAAAGTAAGTAAGAACCGATTCTCCAACCACAACACCGAATGATCAATTTCTTGAAAAGTTCTGTTCCTTTTCAGCCAAACCGACCACATCAAACAGAAAGGCACCAACAACCACACTCGTCGCTGACGCCGCCCAACCCGACCCCCCCTCCCCTCCAACTCCACAACATCTCCACAACCCCCTTTGGCTGCACCCACATAATCCCAAAAAGAGAACAAGCCAGCCCCCAAAGTTATGAAGTACCAAAACAATAAAGAAGTAAATGATCAACCGACTCCACATCAACGCAGCATATACAACAGCGGTTCACTAGTACATGCCCTCGATGAACCAAATTATCAATTGTAAGATTTCAACCTAAGGCAACCGTCCATAAAAAGAAAACCACCTTAGAATGAAATCTAGGCACCTAAATCCTCCTCCAGGAAACGCACCTCCCACCTCCCCCACCAAGCTCCAATAAAAGGATTAAACAGAAAACTGACCTTTACCACCCATCACATTCCAAACCAACAATTCTTTTCCCCTAACCGCTAGGCCCAACCCATATAGAAAATCAAACAACTCCCCCAACTGACCCACTTCCCAATCCTGAACTTCACGCCAAAGCTGAATATCCCAAACCACCACCTTTCTACCCCCCAAATAAGAAGCAACCGTGGCCTCCCGATCCCTTGCAATGCCAAAAATCAAAGGGAATCACACTTCTAACACCATCTCCCTACACCATTTGTCCTTCCAAGATCTAACCTTCTTCCCAATCCCCACCCAAAAATCCACCCTCTCCCAAAACTCCCCTTCTCCCCAACCAAATCCCTTTCCACAAACCCTTCCCATGAGACCCCATCACATCCCTCGACCACCAATTCCCCTCAACCTCCCCAAACTTAGAAATCACCACCCTACACCATAAATGATCCCGCTCGCTAGCAAACCGCCACAACCACTTCCCTAACAAAGCCCTATTAAACTACACCAAACTCCGCACCCCCAAACCACCCACCTCCTTGGGGCGACAAACCCGTCCCCAATCAACCAAGTGATATCTAAAATCCTCTCCTTCACCCCCCTACAAAAAATCCCGCTAAGGTTTCTCTAGACTCGTAACCATAGAGACGGGAATAACATGCAATAACATAAAGTAGGTCGGAATACTGCTCAACACACTCTTAATCAACGTCAACCTTCCCCCTCTTGATAGACATTGCCGCTTCCATCCTGCCAAACGACGTTGTACCTGCTCCATCACTATATCCCACACCCCTTTCGCCTTGAAACTAGCACCTAGCAACGGTCCCAAGTAAGTCACCGTTAAATTTGTCACCTTGCAACATAAAACCGCCGTTAACACTAGCAACCTCCAAAGCTCCCCCACCGAGATCAGCTCTGACTAGCTCAAATTAGTTCGTAAACCTGAAACTGCATCAAAACAAATCAAAACACATCATAAGAAGCCCAATTGCTCCACATCCGCATGGTAGAAAACCAAAGCATCATCCGTATACAGCAAGTGAGACACCCCAATTGTTGTACCAGTTGGCGAACCCACACTAAAACCCTCCAGCAAACCTTCATGTACAGCCCAAGACAACAATCTACTAAAAGCCTCCATAACTAGGATAAACAACACGGGAGATAATAGATCTCCCTGCAGAAGACCCCAATAAGTCGGAAAGAAACCTACCGGTAAACCATTCACCAAAATAGACATCCACACTGTGGATATACAGAACTTCACCAACTAACACTACTTTGCACCAAAACCCATCTGACCCATAATATATAGAAGAAATTCCCAATTTACATTATCATAAGCCTTCTCAATATCCAACTTACAGATCAAACCAGGCCGTCCTTCCTTGATTCGAGAGTCAACACACTCATTACCCATCAAAACCGCATCCAGAATCTGCCGCCGCCCCCCTACAAAAACATTCTAGGATTCAAACACCACGTCTTGAAACCAAGATTTTTGCCAACAACTTATACACACTCCCAAGTAAACTAATAGGCCTGAAGTCCCTTACATCCTCAGCCCCCCGTTTCTTCAAAATTAAAGCTAGGAAGGTCGCATTAAAGCTCCTCTCAATCTGTCCAGTCGTGAAAAGGCCTCAAACACTGCCACCACATCCTCCTTGACCACACTCCAACAACGCTGGAAGAAAGCCAAAGTGAGACCATCTGGACCCAGAGCCTTGTCAGCACTCATCACCTTCAGAGCCCTGAACACTTCCTCCTTTGTGAAGGCCTGCTCCAACCCCTCCTATCCCCTGCAAAGATAACATTAAAAAAGGAACCCCATCCAACCCTGCCCTCCATGCCCCATCTTGAACCTTAAAAGCCGCTACTAAACCCACAATGTTTGCTTTAATCTCTTCATCAGTAGTCAAATCTCTCCCATCCACCTGCATTCACACAATCTGGTTGACCCTTCTGTGGCCATTTGCCATCCTGTGAAAAAAAACTTGGTATTTCGATCCCCATCTTTCAACTATAAACATTGAGATTTCTGCCTAAAACATATCTCTTCCATACGAGCCAGACGAACATAGTCTTGCCTTGCCGCCTTCCTTCTAGCCACGTTCGCATCTAGAAGCCCGCCAAAACCCTCCTGCTCATCCAAGTACTAAAGGATGGCCACCACTTTCACTTTCTAAACCTCTACCCAACCAAAAACCTCCTTATTCCACTTTTTTAAATCCCCTTTGAATAAATTTAATTTCAGAGCCAACATGCAGCTAGGAGTTCAACTAACCATATACTTCATCCACGAACCGTGTCTAAAAAGCCCTCCGATTGCAGTCCACATATTCTTGAATCGAAAAGGCATCGGCCCACTACGAAACCCTCCACTGTCTAGCATAATAGGCCAATGATGTGACACTGGACAAGGTAATCGACTTTGAACTACCTTCGAAAAATGCTCCTCCCAACCACTAGTAACCAAAAATCTATCAATCCAGTACATCTGTTGCCCATTAGACCAAGTGAAACTCCTCTCATGAGGAGGCAAATCAACCAGATTCATCTTATTAATGAATGCACCGAGCATCGTTGACCCTTCTCCCTAATACTCCCCATCTTCTCTACCACCATCTAATCATGTTAAAATCGCCCCACACCATCCACACCGGCTCTAACCAATCCACAACATCCTCCAATTCGCCCAAAAAAAAAACCCTCTCTGAATTTTGGACTTGCCCATACACCCCAGAGAACACCCACCTGAAATTGTCTTCCACACACCGAAATGGACAGGACACCGAAAAACCTCCTAACTCCTCACCCTCCTTCAACACCACTCTCTTATCCCAACAAAGAAGAACCCCTCCGGCCATGCCTATTGTTGGTAAGTATGTCCATTCCACAAACCAACCACCCCCAAACCTCTCTTGCCACATCTCCACCCAGCACCTCCATTTTCGTTTCCTACAAGCACACCACATCTACTCTCGCACTTCGAAGCATTGATCTGACTGCTAGGCGCTTGTCCTTATCATTCAAGCCACGCACATTCCACGATAACACTTTTAACTTCATTTCAATAACACAGGACCTCCTCGCTCTCTACTTGGGCCCCGCCCAATCGTCTCCCCTCCATGATCATAATTAACAGAACATATTTATTTAAATTATTTTTATATTTTAAGAAACATATATATTTGAAGGGCGAGCCTGGCGCAACGGTAAAGCTGCCCCATTGTGACCTTAAGGTCATGGGTTTGAGTTGCAAAAACACCACCTCCGCTTACGGGGCTAAGGCTACGTACATCAACACTTCCCTAGACCTCGCATATGCGGGAGCTTTGTGCACTAGGTACGCCCCTAAAAAACATATATATTTATTTTTGATTTGTTTAAAAATAAAAGCAAGTGTTGAGAAGAAAATAAAGTGATTATCTCCATTTGAACAAATTTTTACAAAAATAACACATCCGGTCATCTTCGGTTTCTTGAACCCGTTACCAGTTTGAACGGTTGGTCGGTTCAACAAAAATAAGCCAACTTTTTGTTCAAAACAGGTTTGGTGGTTCATCTAAACCGAAACTTAGTCCTGTCCAATTTTAAAACATTGATTAGGACTGCAAGCCCTTAAAAAAACTCAATTATCTAAATTCCTAAATCTAATGGACAAAGAAAGTGCTCCCAAAACAATCTCACAATAACAAGCAATTCTTTCATCCTATATAACCAAAATACACCCAAAAGCGCTACACTAGGGCAAACCTACCCACTTTCATTTATCAGTTCTATCACGTAAACAATAAACATTAGACTAAAACTTTTTGGACACTTGCTAACATCTTATTATCAAAGTTCCATAATTTGACATAAATATCTTATACCCAAAAAGATGCATTATTGTTAAGCATAATCCAATCAAAGTTTCACTTAAAATTTAAAGAAGAAAAAAAAACACGTAAATGTGTTAGAAGATGACTTAGTAGGACGAAAAAATGTTGTAGTTACTATATATGCTTGCTAGAATCTGTCCAATTATTCACTAATATGGAATATTAGCATGAAGTAATTATCATTTAATTTGTGTAAATTATGAATATATATAAATATGTAATATAATATATTCCAAAATAATATAAGACCAAGATCTAAACCACTAGTAGTTGGATAAGGGCTAGAACAAAGCAGAAATTGTGAGCAATCTAAATTTGATACCCAAAAAGGAAAATATAGGAATAAACCCATATACAGAGGTAAAGAGAACCTGCAATAACACATAATGCCTATCAAAATAAAGAAAAATGTTTGAGACCCCCAAAAAGCTCCCACAATTTGATCCACAATGTTGTGATATGATAGGTGTTAAACTTTTAATTTGTTACACACCCAATGATATAGGCCCTAACTCCCTTGCCACATTAATGTGGATGACTTTATAAGTCTAAAAGTGTGGGTCTCTAGCATTTCTTACAAACAAAACAAAAGTACTAGTACACCAAACCAAACCAAACGTAACAACAGAAGCACAGGAACTTAAAATTACTAACCTCCTCTACGACCTCCTCCGCGACTAGGACAAGGGGGCATGGTTTCAAATTCCTGTGAATTGAGTAGTTCAATTAATTTCTAATATATATTAGAGAGAGAAAAGTAAATTTGCGGTTGAGTTTGATACCGCTAACAACTTTCTAATTTTTTTGGCCAACAAAATTAAGAATAAAATTATTTGACACGACGTGATAACATGACTCGAACCGTACACGAAGTTAGCAAGTTAAGGCTGACCATTTCCCAACATGAACACATCTATGACACAACCCAATAACGCAAATATTAAACAAGTGGGGTTAGTACCAAATCTACATAACACGAAGTTGACAAGAATAACCGTACAATGAAAAATTAGTTACACATTTTAATATTATTTCTACTAAAAATGATCATTACATATTTTAATCTCTTATGTAAAAGAATAAATAAATAAACCTACCTTCATTTCTTTGATCCGAGAGCCTAACCATACTAACCCAAACCTAAGTGAAAAGCAAGAGCTTTTACCATATGAAGTAAGTACACATAATGCCAAGACCCTAAAGTAAGGATGTCACTCACTCAACTAGAAAGGTAGCAAGTGTCCACCTCAATCATAATCCTATAAACCTATTACTAGTGGTGTTCTATCACTTGTTTACATGTTCAATGCTATATAAAAAAATCACATTGATAAATTGACACTAATATGTATGCTACAAAAGGCATGTGGGCTCTTATGCATCTTGGTTTTTCATCAATATCATTTGGACCTTGGCCTTTGAGGTTGTGATTTTATGGGAACATGATTCAAAATGTACTGATGAGAAAAAATGAAAAAATGGGACCTTAACACCATTATCACTTTTTCAGTTTACAAAGACCATGAGTAATCACCTTACATAAATCTACAGTCAAGAAAATTAATTCTGAATAACAAATACACTGAACCACAATACAAATTCACAATAGAATAGAATTGAAATGCAGTTTGTTTCAAATTTCGACTCAACCCCTTTTTTCCTAAACCACCTAGAGAAGCATTTTATATGAAACCGTATGGCGCAATTGAATTAACATGTATTCTTCAAACCATAGTTGTCAATCCATACTGCACCGGCTGGTACATACCATACAGAAAAAAACAGAATACAAATAGACCAATACCATTTCAGTTAGTTTCTCAGGGAGTACTGGCCAATTCTGTAGATACCAGACAATACTGGCCAAATTGAACGGCACGCAAGCAAAAGTGAATTTCTAAATTTTTTGTTTTATTATATATAATACCTATATATATTAATATCAAATATGTGATATGATACGTTACTCTAATAAAACAATACAATACAACTTTAGATGGTCAAATTATATGCTTAAATTATTTACTAATAGACAATATTTTTAATATATACATAATATTATTTTGATAAATCCAAAAACATACTGATACCAGCACCAGTACCAATCGAGAAAACGATATTTGTCCGGTACGAGATTAACAACTTTGCTTCAAACAACCATCAAACCAACGATTAGAAGCAAAGCTTTATAACCCATTACTTTAATTATCAATGCATCAGCGAAAACAGCATCCAATCAACATGAATCAAAAGTAGGAGATAGAAGCAATTAGAATTAAACTACAGAAAGAGAGAGCCCCAACTCAAAGATGGAAATTCAAACGAGATACAGGGACTGTTTGTTACAGCTTTGGGGTGATTATAGCTAATTTTAAGCTGAAAAATTTCTACTTATAACTTATTAGGTAAGAATAGATTAAATAAGCTGAAAATAAATAAATAAATAAATAAATAAAACTGATTATTTGGAAGTTGAGAGCAGGATTTCCAACGTTTTTCTTTTCAAAAAAAAAAAAGCTAGGGAAGTTGAAGCTGTTGGCTTTAATTCTAACCAAACAGTCTTTTGTAGCTTTTAAAAAGCCAGAATCAGTAATCTGCTCAAAATAAGCTGGAGCAAGCTTCTGTTTTTTTATTATCAATTTTAGCTTAAAAATGCTACACCAAACAAACAGGGCCATACCCAACTGCTGAAAGAAAATCAGACAAATCTAATAGATCTACCACAAAAACCAGGCAAATCAACAATAAACATGATCAGTGCGTGCAGATTTGAAGGAAATCAACGGCATCTCCTCACTCTGCGTTCGGTATGAAGAGAGAGAGAGAGAGAGAGAGAGAGAGAGAGAGAGAGAGAGAGGTGATCAAGCTTTACCGTCCAGAGATCAGGAGAAATTGGCGACGCCTAAATGTTTTGCGGTTGCCCTAGTTGTTCTTGTTTTCTCCAGTTTGTGGGCTTCGACGGCTCCGGGGTCGATTTGATAAAGACGAAGCTGTTTGAGATGAAAAGAGAGACAGGGGTTTGAGGCAGAGTCTGCGTTTGAGACGAAGCTGTTTTTTGGTCTATTCAAAATTTTCAAACAGATTGGGCTCTAATTGGTGTGTAGATTGTGATGAGATGTTTTGGCTTTAATTATTTATTTTTATTTTTCTCATCATTAGTGTTTTTTTAAAGCTGTCAAATTAGAGGGTGTATCATTTTTATTGTTGAAATATCTATTCAAATTTTATTATCTATTTAATTTTTTTTTATCTGTTGAAATATCAATCAAATCAAATCCTATCTGTTGAAATAGACAACAAACCCAACCCATGTTTGTTGCAATACCAAACCAAAACAAACCCTATTAGTTTAATTTTTGTTCGTCTGTTCAAATCTTTCTTTTTATGGCTCTCTCTCTTTCCCTATCTATTGCAATCTGTTTCATGATAATGTTATTGAAAAAACCTATAGTTTATTGAAAAAACGTATGGTTCAATCTTATAATAAAATAAATTCTAAATTTTTAATATTATTACTTTTAATTTTTAAATATATGGAAAAACGTATGGTTCAATCTGATAATAAAATAAATTCTAAATTTTTAATATTATTGCTTTTAATTTTTAAATATATTTTTCAAGGAATTTGTAAAATAAGATTATTTGTTTAGTTTCGAATTTCAAAAAAAAATTATATTTTAAGAATTTAAGAAAAATATTGGAGAATAACTCTATCTTCCTTCCTCTTCCACTTCTTCGATTGATACCATCAAAAGGTAATCAACATAAATCTTATCATTTCAAAAGTTTCCTATCTCCGATCTGAAAATATTAGGGTTTTTATTCGATAATTTCGCTATTTTTTTATTTATTGGATTTTCACTGACTTTTGTTTAAATTTTCTGGGTATATCTCTAATGTGCATTGATGTGAATTATGATAAAAGTGATTTTTTTTTTTTATCAATCGGTGTGAATTAATTTTTATGTTTATCTTACTAAGGAAATAATCTGTGTTTTTTAATTTTCTTGTTCGTCATATGTGCAAGATAAGATAATCAAGTTTTGTGCACCCTGTTTTTCACGATGAATTTTATAATTGTCCATATGTATGTATCATGATGTCTTTGTATTTGAAGAACAAACAATAATTTGACAAGTTTTGCTCAACTCTTCTGAAGCTGAAAGTTGATAAGCTGGAGCTAAAATCACACATTTCCTAGTTTCAAGATAATCAACTTTTCATTCGACTTATTTAAGTTATATTTGCTTCATAATGTATAACTGAACTGCACCAACCAAACACTCTGGCGCAAATTCACACACAAAAAAAGAAAAAAAAGAAAAGAAGCTATAAGCTAGCTGCTTCAAACAGGGTGAATGTAGCTTTTGCTGCATCTCCTTTGGGCCATGTATAGAAGCTTTCCTGAAAATTAGAATACTCTATTTTTGTTATATATATATTTTTGATAAATTATACTTTTGTTATATTTGTGCAATTTTCTATGCAAATTGCAATCTCCGGTGGGATTATAGTGTTCGTTATAAAATATACTATACAATTAAGTAGTGTTTGGTTCATTGGAATGGATTGAAATGGAATGATTATTCCATCAAAATGTTTATTCTCATGTTTGGTTAGATTAAAAAAATAATAAAAAATACATTACAAATGGCGGAATCATCATTCTATAGTGGAGTCTAAAGAATGATCATTCTATTCTATTCCATATGATTTGGGTGAACCAAATAGAGCATTAGATTACGTTATTGTTGGACAATTTTCATTGCATTTAAATAAATTAAATTCTGTTGTGTACTAAACAACAATCAGAATATAAAGAAGTAAAAAAAAGGAGAGAATTTTGTTTGATTACAAAAATCAAACTCGTAATAATAAATAAATAAATAAAAACAGATTTTATTTTGTTACAAAAACAAAATTAAAATCTGATTTAAATAACTAACAAAAACATAAAAAACTAAATAAATAACTTACTTGATTTAATTTCTTCGAATTATAAACTGATCAAGTCCAGTGTTTGACACTGTGTCCTTAAGACAGATTCGTCCTCTCCACGGTGTTTTCAGAATTTGGACGTCTATCTCCCAGGATAAAATGATCTACTACAAACAATAGCAGCACTACAAATTGTTTATTGTTTGCCTAACGAACACACTAAGTGTTTATACTCTCTCTGACAAGAAAATAATGCAGCAACATGAAGAGAATGTTTTCAGAATTATGAAGGACGAAAATTAAAGATTACTAAATCCAAATGAGGGCTGTCCTATTTATAGATGGAATGGTGGCTCTAGGTTTTGAATTGAATAGGTATGATACCTGTTGGTTTTGTATTCAAACAGATTTGAATCTGTTGGGTTACAATTCAAACAGATAACAAAAACGAGAAGGGCCTTGTTTGGGTGTACAGTAAATCCGAATCAGTTTAATTCTGTTTGAAAACAGGAAAGGTCCTGTTTGGATGAACAATAAATCCAAACCAGTTTAATTTGAATTAATAAAATTAAATTCAAATGTTTTTGGCCCAAAAAGATTAGTATTGGGCCGAACAAGCCCAACCCAACCTGTCCGACCGGACGGACAGTGCATGGTGATTTTTGGGTCCAATGGGTCTAGCCCATTTTGCCCATAACATCTCCCTCTAAAACACTTGGGTACCCCTTGGGGCACACCCTAAGTACCAAACCCATGCCTTATAAACCCTCTCAAAACTTCCCACCAAATCAATGTGGGACAAGCCTTATTCAAACCTTTAAGGAATTTCCACCAAAACTCTATTTCCATGGAGCATACTTTGGCTTCAATTTCCCATTCACTCGGTAATGGTTTTGAGCAACCAAATATACCATGTGAATCACAACGCGGCAAAGAACGCGTTACCACTTTGACCCGTGTAAATCGATGCACGGGGCCCACCTAAAAATTAGACCAAAATTAGGAAAAAATTATGGTTTTACCCAAAATTTTATAACCATTTCCAACAGTTATTTTATAAAGATCAAATACCACACCATCTGCAGTGAAGATGGGGTATATTGGTTTTCATAATTTTCAATTATCGGTCCTTGGTGACTGTTGTTTTGATATATATATTTCCAAAAGGTTTCTCTATTGTGCATGTTGTGGCTTTGCATAGTTTCTCATGCACACTTTGGGAACGGGGGATTCAATTTTTTACTACTTTTATAAGGTTGGCTCTTAATTTGTGTATTTGATATTGCAGAGTTTGTTAGAAATGGCTGAAACAAAATCATCCATGAGGAAACCAGTGTTCACTAAAGTTGATCAGCTGTGCCCTGGCACCAGTGGACACAATCTCATTGTGAAGTTTGTTAGTTCGAATATGGTATTACAGAAGGGCCGCCCAGATGGTCCCCAAGTACGCCAAATGCAGATTGCTGAGTTCTTGGTTGGAGATGAAACTGGGACAATCGTGTTTACTGCAAAGAATGACCAGGGTAATGTTCATTCTGGTGACTTGATTATTGTTCTTAGTGGGCTGGTTTAGTAAATCTATTGCATGCAAATCTTTTTATTCTAGTTTTTTGTTTTTGTTTCTTATTGCTCTCTCTCAATGACTTGCAAAATCATGATTCAGGAACCATCAGCAGTAAGTTATCTTTTGATATCTGTTTACTGTACTCACAAATCTGTCGTTCCTTTTTTCTTTCCTAGCTGTTGGTTTAGCAATTATGCTTTGGAGTCCACTTTTCTTTACTGATAGATGACAAGAGTTCTCTCTCTTTATTCTTATCATTTCTCACCAAATCACTTGATCTGAACAAACTGTTAGGCATATTAAGTGAGATTTTGGAATTTTTTCTGAAATTCCAAGAGTGTTTCTCTTCTTTATGATTTGTGTTAGTTTTATGGCGCAATTTTTGCTTTTACACATGTCCCCTTATCAATCAAACATAAAATACATCTCAAATATTTTTTTGGAAACATATATTATTAGAGACAAAAGATATCTCAAATTAACTTCAACATGGAACACGGTACAAGTTAGCATTGGTTAAATGTCTCTTTCTTCTGCTATTGTGGTCTGTTTAGTGACCTTCTTTAGTGCTGCTGCTAATGTTAATTTGGTGTTTACTTGTTTTTGTATCCTCTGCACTTACTTGATCTTCACTTTAAATTTTGAATGTATGCTATCATGCATGTTTATCATTGATATTTGTTGCACATATTACTTTCCTTTTACATATTTATGAGGTGGTGATTGGCCTGGTGATATAATGTTCTACTTCTTGAATCTTATATATTTTATATTGAGTTTTACTTCAAAACTTGTTTTGTTCTGTGGACAACAGGAATCTAGATTTGCTTCCATGTTTTAGATAGAATATTATTAGCCAAAACAGTTAAACTGCAAAACAGGATGTGTTTTGTGTCTTTAATTTTTTGAGGTCAAGTTTTTGCTTAGTTTGGTTGAGTGTACTTTTGTCTTGCCTTTTTATGCAGTGGACATGATGAAACCTGATGCTGCTATAATTCTACGCAATGCAAAGATTGACATGTTTAAGGGGTCAATGAGGCTTGCGGTGGACAGGTGGGGTCGTGTGGAATAACTGAACCAGCCAGCTTCATCGTCAAAGAGGATAATAACCTGTCATTGGTTGAATATGAACTGGTCAATGTGGTGGAAGAGTGACTCGTGCAAATGTAGTATCTGCTACTACTCGGGGGCCAAAACAACTGAATCAGGCTAAGATGTGGATTTTGTCGTTTATGAGATTGGCAAAGTGATATTTAAGTTGTTTACCAGGTAATCCTGTTTCCAAGATGTGTGGGAAAGTTCTTTGTTTAGGAAGAAAAATCATCAAATTCATGTCTACAAGAAAGTCAGATTGTCCCTTCGTGGCTGTCAAGGCACAGCTGGTGAAGCAAATTAGAATCCTAGCCCTGCTGGTAATCACAGTTGGATGAGATAAAAGGAACTTGCTTTGGTTGTTTATTTATGTTTTAAGACATGGATTGCTTGTGCAAACACAGTTCCTAAAGTGTTATGGTTTTATGTAAAGTTTTCTCTTAATGAAAGGGTGTGTCTTTGTTTTGTGATTATGTGTTTATTTTGTTGGATGTTTGGCAACCGCCTTTAGTATGTATATGTACATGACTCGATGCATGATCAGTGGAATTTCACTTGATTTGAGGACTGTGGTTCTCAATATAGTCATTTATTTACACTTTTTTATGGCATTAAGAATTTCACTTTGGTTTGAAGACTGTGGTTCTCAATATAGCCATTTATTTACACTTTTTTATGGCATTAAGAACGTAATTTATCCTAACCTAATGAGGCAAGCTCATGCATGATCAGTTGAATTTCACTTCAATTCATTTGCTTTCTCACGTTATTCTTCCAGATTTTGAAGGGGATAATTATTAACATTTATTTTTAATTTTTGATATTAAAGACTATTTTATAGAAAAAACATAGTGCAAATAGAACTTCTCATTTTGAATCTTATCCAATATTTTTATTAATGATTTCACTCTAGACAATGAATGCAGAATGTTGTAACGAGGGAAGATACTTTTTCAAGTGCTGGTTAGGCTCTCCAATATTAATAAATTGATTTTGTATGTATTTTATTTTTCTTAAAGGGTGCATAAAAGGATGAGGGGAATTTTGGGTAAAAAACAAATGAGAAAAATATATATAATTTTTAAAAAAAAATATATTATTATTATTATTATTATGAAATGCAAAGTGAGACACATGCCCCTAATACTCTCTTACATCTCCTATAATTTGTAATTAATAATTTCTCCGATTATTTTATTTGAAATATTTACTAACACAGATCCTATGGACTTGAATTAACTCATAAATTCTGAATTAAATTATTTTTAATTATTATTATTATTATTATTATTATTGACATATTTGTCCATTGTTTTGATAATGGAGCTTTTTTGATAAATCCTCTTTTTAAAAGTTTTATTTCATCCAACCCATATTCTTTTTTATTATTCCATTAGATTCTATTTGAGGTAAGAAGACTAAAACACCCTCAATCTCTCATACCCCTATTAATGTAGATATTTAATATTGATTGTCATTATATTATGGTAGTTCTCATGTATCAAGATGTTAACTTTCATTATATTCATATTAAGTTGAAATGAATTTTTGTCATTGTGTTGTCAATTACATAATGTGAATGTTCACGTCATGTAATTGAAATGAATATTCACATCATCATATTCACATTAATTTAAAATGAATTTTTGTTATTGTGTTATCAATTACATGATGTGAATATTCATATTAAAACATACGAATGTGAACGTTCACATCACTACATTAGATGAGAGAGAATGTTCACATGTTATGAATAAGAATATGTTGTCAATTAAAAATATAATAAACATTATTTTTAATGTGTTGTCAATTAAAAATAAGAAGGTTCATACATTGTGAACATTCACATCACAACATTAGATGCGAGAAAATATTTCAGAAAGGTATTGTGAACATTCACATCAAATGAGAGAGAATGTTCACATTATTTTTAATGTGTTGTCAATTAAAAATATATTCACATTATATAATAATATAAAAAAATAACATTAATGTTATTTAATTTGTGTATGAAATTTCTTATGCCATCATTTCCCTTCTCTCTCCTCCCCTCAATATTAAATGTTAACATTAAATATTAATATTAAATATAAGGGCATAAAAGTCTATGAAAATAGTGTAAATTAAGAAAAAAGACTTTATGGAATAAAAGTATATATGCATGGGACTAAGTGGATTAAAATATTCTTTCATGGACTTCTTGGATTAAAGCACTTCTAAATGAGATTTATCAATAAAAATTTCTTTTGATAATAAGAAATTTTAATTTTTTAAATATATATATGTTTTGTATTTGTAGAATGACTGTTTGGTGTTACAAATTTATAATGATCCTCATAAATTTATCGATATGATAAATAATTGAGATATTTAGATTTTGTTTATAATTTTTTATTTATATTTATTTCATTTAATTTTTTATATTAGTTTGTATTAAAATAAAATATGAAAATTATAAATCATTAAATTGTATTTTTGTAAAATATTTTTATATTAATAAATTAATGGGAGCTTTTTTCATAAATTCATCTTTAATTACTTATGTTCCATTCAACCCATATTCTTTTTGACTATTCCATTAGGTCCTATTTGAGATAAGAAAACCAAAATACCCTTTTTATCTACTTATATTCTATTTAGTTCATATTATTTTCTTATGTTTCAACAAGTCTTATGGGTGACACAATTACCAAAATACTCCTAATGTACCTACTTATGTTCTATTTAGTTCATATTATTTTCTTATATTTCAATAAGTCCTATGGGTGACATAATTACCAAAATACCCCTAATGTGAATGTTCATACCGTCAATGTGAATGTTCATATCGTCAATGTGGAGGAGCCCGGCCCATATACAATGTGAATATTCACATTGACATGTTAACATTCACATTGATAGAAGTGTAAAATTAGCCCGCGACCCAAGGCGAACCCGGTCCGGCCCGTGACAATGTGAATATTCACATTGACATATTAACATTCACATTGATAAGACTGTAAAATTGGCCCGCGGACCGAAGCTCGTAGGCGGCCCGGTGCGAGCCCGGCCCGGCCCGACCCGTGACAATGTGAATATTCACATTGACATATTAACATTCACATTGATAGGAGTGTAAAATTAGCCCGCGGCCCGTGGGAGGCCCGAAGCCTGCCTGCTGCCCGGCCGTGACAATGTGAATATTCACATTGACATGTCAACATTCACATTGATAAGAGTGTAAAATTGACTCGCGTCCCATGGGCGGCCCAGTACGAGCCCGGCCCGGCCCGTGACAATGTAAATATTTACATTAACATATTAATATTCACATTGATAGGAGTGTAAAATTAGCCCGCGGCTCATGGGAGGCCCGAAGCCCGGCCCGGCCCGTGATAATGTGAATATTCACATTGACATATTAATATTCACATTGATAGGAGTGTAAAATTGGCCCACGGCCCGAAGACGACAGCCTTGGGTCGAGCCGGTGGGTCTGGGCCTAGGCTCGAGCTTAGGCCGAGCTTGGGAGGGTCTGGCCATTTTTTTTTTAATTCTTTTTAATTTTTTCTACCAAAATTTTATTATTTTCCACAAAAAAAGACATTGTGCCTCAGATGGGTTGGGCCTCGGATCGAGCCTTGAATGAGCCTTAAGCGGGCCGATGGGCGGGGCCGGGCTTCAAAGTGATGGCCTAGGCCCTAGCCTAGGGTCTCGGACATACTCGGGCCCGGACCCAAACGAGCCTGCCCCCGCCCGTGGGCGGGTTTCGAGTAGCCCACGGGCTGCGGACCAATTCTACATTCCTATTAATATGCATGTTAACATGTCAATGTGAATATTCACATTGTCAACGAGTTGAGCCGGGCCTACCCCGGGCCGAGGGCGAGCTTCGGGCAGCAGACAAATTTTACACTCCTATCAATGTTAATGTTAACATGTCAATGTGAATATTCACATTGTCACGAATCGCCAAGCCCGCCTCGGTCTTGAGCCGCCTTCGTCATGGCGTCAATTTTACACTCTTATTAATGTGAATGTTAACATGTTAATGTGAATATTCACATTGTCAATGTGAATATTCATATTGTCAACGGGCCGGTCCCAGGCCACGGGCGGGCTTTTGGCCGCCCGTGGGCCGCGAGCCAATTTTATACTCTTATCAATGTGAATGTTAACATGTCAATGTGAATATTCACATTGTTAACAGGCCGGGTCGGGCCCGCCCCGGGCAGCCCACGGGCCGTAGGAGGGTTTCGGGCAACCACGGGGCGCGAGCTAATTTTATACTCTTATCAATGTGAATGTTAACATGTCAATGTGAATATTTACATTGTCAATGGTCGCCCGCCGTTGCCGCCGCCGTATGGTTTTGGGTAGCCACGGGGCGTGGATCAATTTTATAGTCTTATCAATGTGAATATTAACATGTCAATGTGAATATTCACATTGTCAACGGGTCGGGCCCACCCACGGGCCGTGGCGCGGGTTTCGGGTAGCCATCGGGCGCGGGCTAATTTTACACTCCTATCAATGTAAATGTTAACATGTCAATGTGAATATTCACATTGTCAACGGGCCGGGTCGAACCCACCCCAGGCCACCGGCAGGCTTTTGGCCGCTCACATGACGCTGGCCAATTTTATACTCTTATCAATGTGAATGTTAACATGTCAATGTGAATATTCACATTGTTAACGGGCCGGGCCGGGCCGGGCCCGCCCCGGGCAGGCTTTTGGCCGCCCATGGACCGCAGACCAATTTTTATACTCTTATCATTGTGAATGTTAACATGTCAACGTAAATATTCACATTGTCAACGGCCCGGACCGGGCCCGCCTCGGGCTGCCCATGGACTGGGGGCGGGTTTCGCGTTGCCATGGGACGTGGGCCAATTTTACACTCCTATTAATGTGAATGTTAACATGTCAATGTGAATATTCACATTGTCAACGGGTCGGGGTCCGCCCCGGCTCGCTGACGGGTTTCGGACCGTCTACGGACCAATTTTA
Organism: Camellia lanceoleosa; assembly: GCA_025200525.1. Taxonomy (NCBI): domain Eukaryota; kingdom Viridiplantae; phylum Streptophyta; class Magnoliopsida; order Ericales; family Theaceae; genus Camellia; species Camellia lanceoleosa. Next base: position 7,731,067 of record CM045765.1, read on the forward strand.
CATTCCTACCAATGTCAATTTTAAAATATGAATGTTCACATCATAAATTACTAACCGTTCAAAAAATATTTATAAGAGTATCAAAATTAAATATAACGGCATAAGTGTTCAAGAAAATAGTGTAAATCAAGAAAAATGACTTTATGAAATAAAACTATACATACATGGGACTAAATGGGTTAAAAAATTTCTTGAGCTAAAATACTTCTAAATAGGATTTATCAATAATTTTTTCTAAATTAATCATCATTAAAAATTAAAACAAAACTTATTATTATTAAATAAATCCAGTCCATAAAATCAGCACGTAAACTCTCCTTGCTACTCTCCCAATATTTTTACGTGGGACCCAAACAAACCAAAAACAACCATAAAAGTCCATCATTATTGGGCCGAATCGAGTAATAGAATTTGGGACCGGCCCATCTGGACTTGGAGTCTGATCATCAATCACTCTCGTAGAAAGAAACAAGCGAGGGTTTATGTTTGGGTTGAGTGATTTGGAGGGAATAGAAAAGAAATAAAAACATATATATTTTTCTTATTTGTTTGAATAATTTAAATGGATAAAAATAAAAAAAAATGGAGAGAAAAAAAGAGAAACACGTTTCTCTTATAATTCTCATTTTTAATCTTTTCAAAAATAAAGAGATTGGGAGAGAAAAGAAACTAACAAATTTTTATATTTTTATAATACCAATTTTATTTCTGTAAAAATAAAAGAAATAAAATGATTGACACTCATATGCTTAAGAGCTTTTATATTATCTTAAGAGCTTTTATATTATTTTGATAATATAACGTAAATTTTTTTCTTTTCTTTTCTTTATAAAATTTAATTTAAAAAAACAATCACAATTATTTTCTTCTATTATTTCTTACTTACCCAAACCAAAATAAAAAAAAAAAATCACAATCATTTCAATTCTTTTCTTTTTTTATGACTTAATTATTCATTTCTGCTCTTTTTCCCTCTCGTTCCCAAAAGGAATCAAGGAGAGGGGAGGAGAGCTGAGAGCAAGGGACAAAAATGGCGACCAACTGTGCAAGAAGGCTATTTCAGAGATCAACATCGTCCGCTAAAGCCTTCCTGAGTCGCAAAAGTCGAACCCAATCGCCATCTAACCTCGGTGGACTCGCACCCTCCTCAAATTCTGTTCCTCCCTCTCGCGTCTCTCGCCACCACCATTCCTTCTTCTCCACCAGGTACACATTTGTATATGTGAATGGGGTGGTTGTTTTTTGAAGAGGGTTTTTGGTAATTATGTAACTGATCATAGATTTGGGGTTGTCAATGGTCAATGTAGTAGGTTGCCAGTGGAGTTGGGTTGTGGAGAGTCATTGATGCCTCTTCACTCTGCTACTGCTTCTTCCTTGCTCAATTCTATGTTGTCTTCAAAGGTTGGCCAATGGGTTTGTCTCTCTGAAGGTATTAATCAATTACCAAAAGTCTTTCCTATTTTGTTTATTTCTCAGAGTTTTTCAATTCATATTGAAGAATGTTTATGGTCGTTGGTCATACTATTTGTGTTGCCATTTGTTTTTAGAAAGTGGGGTTTTATGAATAATAATCTCTTGTTATAAATGGTTTTGCACTTGTTGACATTGATGAAACTGGATGGAACCAAATTGCATTCGCTTCTATTTGAACTTCATGTTTATCGTTCAAACAAACTCAAGATAGAACCTTAAAAGGACATTATATTTTTTGGTGGGTTATGTAAGGGTATGCATTTATTAATTTCATATATATATGTATAGCTTGTGGTTAGCAATAATAAGGAGAATACAGAGAAGGTAAGATTTCAATGGTAATTTTAATTTTCTATTAAAATTATTTTTAATTTCTTAACTTAGGTGAGGATTATATATGCCATAGACATGTTGCATCAATATTCATCTGATGCCCAATTTGTGGGACCACACAATGTTGTAACTTGATGATGATTTTTATTTGAATATTGTTGTGGCAACACTGTGAAGCTTTTGTGATTTGATTAGAAGAAACAAAGGCATATAAAACTTGAACATTCTTGAACTGAATGTTATCCATGTATGTGAATCTGCTTTCTTTTCAAGCAATGGAATTAGCACCGGCCTAACCTATCAAACCAATACCCTGGGCCAGTTCAATAATAGTCTGATCATTTAAGGATGTTGCAGGAACAAATTGATCGTATCTTCTATAATCTATCAGAGGCTTCTCCATAAATTGAGCTTGGTTTATTGGTAATGGGCTCCTGCTTCTTGTTAAAAAAGGGTTATCCAATGGTGGAAACAACTATGTGATGGCTGAGATGCATGTTGAGACCCTATCTTTTTGAGAAGCATCCAGATCAGATAGCTGGAGCAGATTGTTTTGCACAATGGAATTAGTCATTCAGTATGGTCATTGATTTTTCACATTTAGTCGTTGTCTCTTCCTTAAGTTGAATGGGGCATCAAATTTAAGTTTTATGATCATATGAATTTGTAAGATATAGTTGTGCTTTCTCTGGATTTTTTTAGTGTACTTTTCTAAGTTCCACATTGAGTTTATAACAGCCAATAATAGGTTGCACAACTTGAGTTTTTTCTAGAAAATTGGATACACGATGTGAGAACATTTTCCAATGAAGAGTCGTATGGATTTACAATTATCTATGAGTCATTATCTAGTTTGTTTCTGTTAAAGATCCAACAGTGTGGTGTTGTGTTCTCTGTATGTATTGTTTTTGTTTGGTCTCTTTAAACGTATTGTAATCTTTCTTTGAAATTACTCCATTAACACCACCACACACACCCTCAGGAAAAAAAAAAAAACACCCTTAGAAAATGACTGATCCTGATTGGGCACAAGTTCCTAGTGTCCAATGGTATAATCTCTAAATTAAGAGGGTGTTTGGGATGATCTAAACAAGTATACTTTTTGAATTTTTATTTCAAATGAAACAATGTGCGAAAAAGTAGAGGTGATGTGACCCAAAAAAAATAAAAAGATAAAAAAAAAAAGTAGAGGATGCCAAATAGTGCCTAACTTTTAGATTATCTTATAAGGGCATCTTGTGATTGATTGGCAAGATGATTGCATCTTTTTAGGATATAGTCATGGTAGAAATTTGGTGCCTTTTCTATGGATTAGGAACAAGACATTATAGAAGACAGTGGGTGCAAAGATGGGAGATATTTGAGAGAACCTGATAATAATGTGGAAGAAGATCAGTTTTTAAGAACATTTATTTTTGGAATTTTTGCTGGGTTGAGCTGCATGTCTTTTGTTTGTTACAGGAGATGCGTCAGACCAGGGAATTTTTTTTTGGGTGATAGGTAAAACATCAGATCAGGGGATGCATATTGTTAACTTACGGAAGAAAATTGTGAACATGGTGTTGTAACTCTTGGAGGTTGAAATCTTTGAAATTTTTTTGAGACTCATTTAAAAGGATTTGTACAAGTTCTGTGACATATCCAGACGATAACCTGTTTCATTGTCATGTTCTTGTTTATCATCTGAATTTTTTAAGGGCTCGTATTTGGTATGAGGATCGTTTATCAACATGACGTGGTTTTTCTTTGTGTGGTGACAGGATTTGCAACTCCGCTATAGCAGGGCCTTCAAGTTCTTCAACATACTCACTGATGTAGGCAAGATTACCTCTGAAAGTAAACTGTTTCTTGTCTCCCTTCATCTCAAAATAAATTATTTGGAACTGCAAGAAAGAAGACATTCTATTTTTGTAAGGAAGTGCGATGCTTGATTTTTGTATGCTCCTACAATTTTTAGATATTACACTGGAATGTATGTTATTACTATGAAGGGAATGGTATTTGGCTAATATTTTTGTGTGTTCCTTTCCTTGATGGCTATAGTCATTCGTTGATGTTTTTAGACTTTTATTTTAAATTCAACAGTTGGATTGATATAGTTGTTGGTACTTTTTGTATTTTAAGGATTATCAACTTTCTTCTTATGTGAATTGGGATTTGAGATGATCAATCGGTTCAGTGGTCCAAATAGCAATATCTTGATAGCAAAGTATATGCTGGATATAAAGTGTGGGTAAGGCACAAGATATAAAAAACTTTTCCGGGTGCAAGAAAGAGGATTTCCACGGAGAGATGATGGAAATGGATGAATCCCAATATGGATTTACTCTGATATAGCTTTGGCCTCGTTTGGCAAGTGCCCATTTTAGTCAAAAAGTTATAAAAAAAATCAAAAAATCAACAACTTATATCAAAAAGTCAAAGATTCCTTCTTCCTTCTGCTTTTTGCATATCTTTTCGTAAAAAATCAAAAAGTCATCTCAAACATACTAGTTTTTTTTACATTACATTTTAGTCAAAAAGTTACTAAAAAAACCTGTTCCCAAACGAGGCCTTTGTGTATTTCTTCTTACATATACATTTTTTTAAATTTAAATTTAAATTTTTTGTTTAGTGCTCTTCCAGCAGTCTCCAAATTAGCTTCCTAGTTTCAGGTATTTTTGTAATCAAACATTTGGGACCTGGTAGTGGCTCCCCGGGTGGTAAAACTGTTCATCGGAAAATTTGTGTGCACACATGAGAGAGGGAGAACCGCTCAACTGATCGTCGTCAAAATTAGGAAAATCAAGCAAAGTTATAATTGACCTCAACAGAAAGCAAAACGCTTTGGTTTTTTCTTTGGACGCAAGTGGTGTGATGTAGCTGTCCAGTTTCTCTATAAGGTCATGTTTGTTTGGCTAATTATGTTAGATAGAATTATGAATATTGTTTGATTAAGTGAAAAGATTAATAATGTGATAGTATTAAGAGATTATTTGGAGTGTCCTAAATAAGTACATTTTTTATCTTTTTGGACTAAAAAATTGAGAAAAAAAATATAGATGTTTGGGTTAACTTTTTGACTTTTTATGAAAAAATGTGTATTAAAAAATTGTATAAATTAGTGTGTAGAGGAAAATTAAGATTGGGAGTTATGCAGCCGTAATTTTTGACTTTTGGTAAATAGTGATAACTTTTTAACTTTTGAATAATTTTTTGACAAATTGCTAAACTTGGCCTAAGTTAGAGATATAAGATAAAATATGTTTGATTAAGAAGTAATGTGGTGGTATTAGTTGGTTGAGATTAAATCTATAAAAAAATTAAAAAAAGACTTTTGTTAATTGATTTACTATTTATTTTCCTTAGCTGAAAATAAAATTCACTCAAATACTTGACCCAAGCCACTGGTGTAAGTTTTTCGACGGAATGAAATGACATACATGCAGCATAGTTCCAGTGTAGTTACATGTCATAGTTCATCAAATGGAGTACAACAAAATAAGAGCGCACAGACCCCTCCAAACACACTATGATCTAACCATTACAAAAAAAATATATATATATATAACGAAGCAAGGAATTCTATGGCCCAAGTGCAAGGCCACTAAAGCCCTCCCCTCAGACTCTAAAATAATGAAGGGCCCATTTTTATGATATATATGTTTGTGTATACATATATATATATATAAATATAATGAATCTCAAATAATTTATTAAATTTTTTATTAAACTTTTCATATGAGTGTGGAATCCACACAAACAATGGCGGAAGGAGGTGCCGAGGGGGATAACGTGCCCCTGAATTTTGGGATTTTCTTTTTTTTTTTTCTCAAAATTTTACAAACATAAAGAAAATATTTTAAATAAAAAAATTATAAAAATATTATTTAAGTGAAATGTCAATGACATTTTAAAAATTATAAGAATAATAATGATTGTTTTAATTGAAAATGAAGAAACTATTATAAACTATATTATTTAAGAAATTTTTTTAATGTAATGATGATGTCATTATTCAATACATGTAGGTATAAGTAATCTCACTATAAATATATAAAATTTATTAAATTGTTAATTATATTTGATATGTAAGATTCACTCTCTATGTATTTATATACTATTAGTTAGTGATATTACATATCAATAATGACGTGTTATTATCATTATATTGAATTTTTAATCAAATTTTGTATAAAAAAAATTTATCATTATATAATTTATTTTAAGACTTATATCCATATTTTTTTGATATTGTCAATAATACACTAATTACAAATAACATTATTTTTCTGATATTTCTCAAAATTAATCGAAAAAAACTTGCATGAAACATTTTTATAAAAAATTTTAGATATTGTAATTAATAAATATTCTCTCTAATTTAATTTTCTGACTCCACTGCTATACGCAAATCTACACATATATAAATTTCATACCTATATAAAAAATTTAATAAATTATTTGAGATTCTAGCACCACTCTTATGTAAAAGTTTATTTAAGTCAAGTTTGACATCTAATAAATAATACTCTTACAAAAATTAAAAAATTACTATCCTATTTAAGTTACATCATCTTATTTAAATCACATCATCTCTCTAACACATTACATCAAATTCAACCCAAACTTAATCTATATAAGCCAATAAATCAAAAAATATATTTTTCAAAATATCCCAAACCAACACTTAATTAATATGCACAAGGCCCCAAAAAAATACTGTAAGGAAGGAAGTTGAAAGGGAGCATTAGTTGCTGGCAGTTCTCAAAAGCAGCAAGTACACTTTTCCCTATGCAAAACAAGGAGTCCGGATCCTCTGCCATACTTTCCTTTTCTGTCATGCCTCAAAACGACGTCGTTTTGGGGCAAGTTTTCAAAAAAAAAAAAAAAAAAAAAAAAGAAAAAAAAAAGAAAAAGAAAAAGAGAGAGACCCAAATCTGATACATCGAAAATCTGATTTCACTTTTACTTCTTCCTCTGCCATACTTTCACTTCTTCATTTTCAATCTAAGAGGAAGAAATATTCCGATGAATGCCCAGATCTTCTTCCTTACTCTCCCCCACTCTTCCATTGCTCGCCAGAAATATTCCGATGAATGCGAAGATCGAAAATGAGTTTCTAGATTTTTGGTTTACTCTCTTGTTTTATTTTTATTTTTATTTTTTTTTTTAATTTCGATTGATATTCATCAGAAATACTCCAAAAAAAATGTTGTTGTTTGGTGTGAAATCTGGGTTTGTATTTTTGATTGAAAATAATTGTTTCATTTTGTTTTGTTTTTTTATTTTTTGTGCTTGTGTGTTTGGCTGAAACAAGTTGCAAATTTTTTTGAGCGTTGACTATTTTCTTCAAACTAGTTGACAATGATGGTGATGGCCAGAACATGGTGATTCACTTTCACTTCTTCTTCTTCTTCTTCTTAGTCTGTTTCATATTTGGGCTTCATTCTTGGTTCAGATGAGAGCTCACAAACCTGTGAGAGGTCAGGGGAAAACAAAAAAAAAAAAAAAACAAAAATGATCCTATATATATATACACATATGTATACATACGTGTGTGTATATATACAGATCGAATTTTTCTTCAAGAGCAAACCAGTCCGGATCGAATTTTTCATTCCTTTTGTATGTACAGATCGAATTTTTTGTATATATATAGATGATTGGGTTTGAAGGGTGGGTTGGGTTTGTTTTGTTCTGTTCAGCTTTTACACTAGTCAAAATGAGTTGAAGCCTGGGAGAAGAAAACAGAGCAAAAGGAAAAGGAAGGAAAAAAAAAAAATGCTCCAAAACGACGTCGTTTTGGAGCATGGCTGGGGACGCCGCAGGAAACTACGGTAGAAGATCCGAACTCGCAAAACAAGAGTCAATAAAATAAAATAATCCTTTTCTTCTCACGGTTCTCTTCTCTCTTCAGAGCATCACTCTCTCTCTCTCTCTCTCTCTCTCTCGCCCTCTCTATAGCAATTCATTGTTCATTCTTCAAATAATTCATTCCTATCTCTCAATTTTCTTTATTTTCTGACACAATGACAAGACAAAAAAATAATGTGAAAAAATAAAATTGCTTCCTTTATATACATTTGACAAGGAGTGAAATCTTTATTGGTGTTACAGGTAAAGTTTATTTTAATTTTTTTTATCATACTAGTTGGACCCACACCTTGCATGTGGGGGTCGCGCCATTATTGGCTAGAAATAAAACTATGGTAATTGTGCTATCGTTGGCTAAGAATAATAGAACGAGACAAAGACACGACACATTATCATTAAATTCTATAAACTTTATTTGATAAATTGAAATGGCAAGCGAAATTGTCAAATATTGAACTAGAGAACATGATTTCAGAATTGTGGATCATTCATAGGCAAAAATAAAGTGAATACGTTGGCCATCTTAATTATAAATGCTAATATGCTAGTTATCTGCACTGGAGACAAATTTTTGAGCATTTGAACTCCATTATAGCAGAAATTGTTTCACAATGTTCTAAATTTTGATGTACATTATTTGTCCCTAATTGAGGGTACAAAGTGATAGTTTAGGGGGTCTTTATGTAAATAACCCATCATCAGATTAGTATATCCAGCACCTTTACAGATATACAAAATAGTACACAAAACAGAGACATCATAGGTTATTGTTACGTCAAAAACAGAGCTACAATTATCAAATCATAGAACTCACCATCTTAGTCTCACTCGGTTTAGTATAAAGCCACTGGGGAGAAAAAGGAATACTACTTTCTGATGCTATTTGATTTGAACCAACTGCCAGTGAACAGGCACGATTTCATGAGCATGGATATGCAAGATAAAGCGGCAGTAGTGAAACAAATATTGCTCCTTAAACCCAAGCCCAAGTCTATCTTTAAAATTAAAATGGAAAAAAAAAAAAAAAAAAGCCGTAAGATTGCTCATTCAGTCAAAGAAGAATAAATTGAGCTAATGAGGATACATTGAGACTAAAAAGATCTCTAATAGAAGGCAATCCTTGGCTAGCTTATAATTGCTATCAACATGATTTTTAGCCACCACTCTTGTTTGCCCAAATATGTACCACTTCGCCCAATCATCAGTCTCGTTATAAGGAGCTCCATATAGTTTTATGGTCCCAACAATATATACAAACCAAACTCATAAGACCACAGAAAAGAAAACCATTGAACTCCAGAAAGAGTCTGTCAAATCTGTCCTAAGCTAATCCAAACACAGAACCACAATGCCAAATCTGTCCTAAGCTCATCCAAACTCATGAATCCTCAACTCCCCTCTATCTTTACTAACCCTTGAAAGAGTTTAGCTTATTTCTAATGACTTATGATAAAGAAGGAAAAAATATATATTTTGTAGGATGAAGTGAGGGCAAAGTTATGAAAGAAAGATCAAACAATTGCAAAAAAATTAGAAAGAGCATATCCGATCCGGAATCAGCACACCATAGGATTTTGAAATTGATTTGGTAAAATCAGAAATCAATGGATACTTTAGATCACCAAGCCCCCCAGATTTTCTATCTGTTTGGACCCATGCAAAATGGGAAAACTACAGAAAGAATAACATAAAATCATCATGATTCACAATGCAAATTAACGTTTCCTAAAATGACAGCAACCAACAGGAAAATGGAACAACTACACAGTTAGTGGAACAACAGATAATCTCAACTTACTAAACCAAAAATGCCCTACTCGTCTCACTTCAAAAAGGACCATTGTGTAATTAATTATTGAAGAAACTCTGGACTCTGGTTTTCTACTCTCTCCTCTAAAAAGCTGAAGGACGAAGGACCCTTCAAAACAAAACCAGACACTCTCTTCCTGACCCCTCCCCTAGCAACCATAACCAAAGGCCCACCAAATTAACGCATCCTCCTTATATCCTAACAAAGCTGGGTCAGCAAAGAACAGAAAAAGAAAATAATATGGCACATGATATATAACCAACTAATGAGAAAAAGAAGACAGAAAAATTAAGGGTGGAGCAATCCAAACCAAAGAGCAGATGTGGTGATTGATGGGTAATTGATGAACATGGACATGATTGTGGCAATGATTTGTGTGGCAACAAATATTAGGACTGCGAGATGATGTTCAAGATCACAATGAGTGGAGCGTAGCTTTGTTAATAATTGGAGCATTCTTAATAATTGGGAATCAAATTATTACATATGCAAACATGAATGGAGTGTATGATAAGTGGGCAACTATTGATAGATACAAGGAATAACAATATGTAACTTTTGTTGTCTCTACATATGCATCATTGGATCTTTACTTGGACTGAGTCTGAGATTGAGACTTTAATTCAGCAAACTCTCATTTGAGAATGATTAGTGGAAAAACTCTCTTCTTCTTTTTTTTTTCTTCTTTTTTTTAAGGTTTAATTACATTTATCAATTAAACACAATATTAAACGGTCTCACATCGATTAGTGAATCTCCCTTACATATCATGTGTTTTAGTTACTATATTTATTGGTTATATATTGTTAATTAAAAAAAAAATTCCAAATTAGCCATCCTACGAGGCAAAGAGTTGCCGACTGTCCGAAAGTATACAACAATTGATTTAATTATGTGTAAAATATCGACACATTCAAAGCACTAATTGACAACAAATTTTAACAGTATATGATGAGCAACAAAGGCAGAAAAAAAAATTAGACATGTTGTGGAAGCTTTAACTCTTTAAATAGGACTTTGAAGAGAAAACCATGACAACTTTATGAAATCTAGCTTACCTTGCCTTGTTCCTTCCTTTTTTTTCTTTATTATTCATAGACCCTGCATGAAATTTGCAAGAACTATAGAGTCAGCATGATTTTCATAGGCAAAGAATTAAAGCAAAGTTGTCTCAGGCCAAATATCATACACCTCAAAGGCATGGCCAATTGTGCTACATACTCGAAAAACTACTCAAAATTGTGGCCAAAATTTAAACATGTGGACAAGCACCCAACAAAGATTCTACCTCACTTCAAGTTTTGAAACACCTTACTACAACAAAAATTTAGACCTGTACATGGTATACTTATTTAAATTAGAGATGAACTTTGCCTCTTCTCTTACAATCACATGGAATAGAGTAAAAACAGAGGATTTGAATTTTTTTTATTAATTACCTTAACATGGTTGTAATATCCTTAAACAACAGGTGTTAAGTATTGCCCTTTATTTGTAGTTTACTTCACATACTGTTTCCATGCTCCAAAGCTGTCATAGTTGCTCACTAAACTCAACACAAGGTTTGATTCCATACCTTTTGGCCTCAACTCCAACAAAATCCAACCAACCTGTTCAAACCGACAAAAGGAATAAGAGGCCAGGAGGAGAAAGATAAAAACACACCACCACTTAAAACATAATAAGTTTTCTTATGGGCATATCATCAAACACATGGTGTACAAAGTTTATCTATACTAACAAACACCAAGACATGAACATTGGCAAACCTAAAAAATTGAAAACTACAAGGTGTAAAACTGCCTCCCTCCACCACATACACACAAATATATATATATATATATGTGTGTGTGTGCATGCATGCGAACATATACATGCATGTCACCTAAACCATGAATTGAGGAATAGGGAGCACCGATCAAGGAGGATAGGAACATAACAAATGGTGGCTTCCTATTGGCTGGAAAGTCGGTTGTGAAGCACATGTGCAATCCGGGGTTGGCTGCACCTGGCACACGTAAAGAATCCTACCCAAACACAGCACACGTACACATCTCAGTTGTTCTTCAAGCGGTGACTTAGTTCATCTGCTATTCTATTTGCAGCACAAGGCTATATTCGGGAATTTATATGCGTTAGATTCAATTGTGACACTATGTTACCTGCTTTTAATATATGTTATAGATATATATATTTTATAGTAAAAAAAATTATTTTTAATGTATTTTAAATTAAAATATTTTAAATTGTGATTGTTAGAACTGTTGGATCTTGGGTGATTTGTTTGTCAGGCAAGCAAAGGATAACCATGGGTTTTTTTTTTTTTCCTTCAAATATTCTAAAAATAATAATAATTTAGAGTATTGACCCACTTTTTAAACTATTTGAAAAATTAATCTATTTTTAAAATCATATTTTAAAAATGTAATTTTAAATTAAAATTACATTTTCAACATACAATTTTATCTTGAAATCGCATTCACCTTTAAATTACATTTTGAAATCGCAAGTTGAAAATACAATTTATGATGATAGGAACTTCATTAAGATATATTGCATTTTCAAAATGCAATTTCAAAAAACAGATTAGTTTTCCAAATAATTTGAAAAGTGGGTCAATTTTCTAAATTGTTTATTTTTTTAGAATATTAAAAAAAAAAAAAACTCGTATAACCATTTGTTGAACTTTTTGACTTATAAATTAGTTCTGTTATTTTCTATACTTTTATAATTTAATAGATTTTAATCTTATATTTTTTTGTACAATGTGTTAGTTTTATTTATAAATATATAAATTATAAATGTCTAATTGCAAATATGAATCTAGTTATTCCAAAAACTTGATATTAAAAAAGATATATTAAGAACAAGAAAAATTATCAATTAAAAATATATATTAACAAAACTTTATTACAAAAATTGTCTTAACCCCCAAAAGGGTTGGACTGCCCATGAGAAGTTTGAGATGTTCAAGATTCCTACAAGCAAGTCTACGAGTTCTAATAGTCATAGCTAATTCAGCCCTATAATCTAAAGTAACCTAAACACAAACCAAAATAAACAGTAATGTTTAGCGATTCGAAAATTTATGATTCGAATGACTCGAATATGTCAAAATGACATAATTTTAGAGATAAAACGACACCATTTTGATACATTCGAGCCATTCCGTCGCCAAGCATTTTTCCAAAACAAAAGTTCCAAAAGGCTAAAACTTATACAAAACTATCTAAATGATGCTCTCCCTGATGATGTAATAAAAAGAGGGATACGAAAGGAGAGCAAGTCAGGTAGAAATCGTGGGAATGTGACAAACTCATCAGTTAAATCTACTTTTATGCTACGTTTGGTTTCTTAGATTTATCAAGAAAAAGGAAATAACCAAGAAAATAAATTTAACTTCTCTTCCTTGTTGTCTTATTTTCTTTTATTTCTTTTACAAATTTATGATTCAATCACAACATTAAAATTGATGATTGAGGGATAAATAATAAAAAAAAATATTTGAAACTCACAAGAAATTTTCACAATTTGACACATAATGATGTAAGATGGTAGATATTAATTTTTTATTTGTTACCCGTTCAACAATATAAGGTTCAATTTCCTTAAGCACATCATTGTTTATGGGTCTAAAATTGTGATTCTTTAACATTCTCCTAAATAATATCAAGCATCACTACACATGATGCTTCTCGTCTCTAGTACCAAAATCAAGTAATTTTTAAACCTCTTCAATAAAATTGAACTTTTTAATAAATTTAAATTATAAATATATCCTTTAAGATTTGTTTAAAATATTGATTGCCTTCTATAGTTCTAAAAATTACATCCGCCCCTTGAAATATCATATTTCATAACAATGGTCACTTTTGTTAATAAATTATCATGTTAATTAACATTTTTTAATAATATTAGAAATATATTTCAATTAATAATTTAAATAATTTTATTATTGTATAAGAGTATAGTTAGAAACTTTATTTTTCAATTAATTTTGTTAAATAAAAAATTCTAACAAAAATATCTATAATTTTTCAAACCACAAAGTCCAATTCGTATTTTAAGCAAATCTCAAGAAATGCATTTATAATTTACCATTTTTAATAACTTTAAAATTAAAACATGAGAAGAAAAAAATTACAATATTTAAAAAAAACTTTTCAACTTTAAACCAAAAAAGAATAAATGGGAATAAATCTTTTAATTTTTTTGTATGAGTTGAAATTTTTTTTACTTTTTAGCTAAAATCTTAGGAACCGAAACAGCCCATAAACATTGCTAACTAGTGCATATCCCACTCTTTTACAAGAAAAGAACACAGAACAAGAATGCAGATTAGTAAAGGGGAAATTACCCATAGGTCCCATGTGAAACATGTGGTCTCCATTTAATCCCATAACTTTTTCACTATACCCAAAAGTCCTTTCCCCAGTCTGGGACACCTCTCGTCTCTCTCATCCATCGTCTCCTCGATTCACCAAATTCTTGCGAATCACCTTCAGGATTTTGCTTTGCTGCAACGTTTCTGTGGAGATATTGAGTGGAAGGTCCTCAGAATCAACAATACCCTTCACAAAACTCAGGTACTCTGGGATCAACTCCAATGTCCAGCGTCCCCTTCACCATCGAAGACTTCCACTCTGCCCTTGACAAATACGACTTCAATTCCGAAATTGGCACCAAGGTTTTCTATCTTTCTGTCTATCTATCTATATATTTATATATGTATATGTATGTATTCCTATGTTATATATGTATATGTATGTATTCCTATGTTTTTGCAATTATTTGTGTGGAATTCGCAGATTTTTTTTAGGATAGTTGTTGATCTATGGTTGTTGTTGATGATGAAATGGATCTATAATATCATTGAAACAGATCTGTAATGACTGAGATTTGTAATGAGAAAATTTTCGAATTCTGAACAAGTAATTTTCGAGTTTTAGTTACAGGCGGTGAAAACTGTAAAATTTTACAGTTTGAATTTTTTTTTTTTGTGCTGGAATGAATCATGGTTTAAAACTGTAAAATTTTGCAGTTTTATAACATGATTTAGAACTGTAAAATTTTACAGTTTCATAACATGTTTTAAATATTCCGACGACTTTCCGGCGATGTTGAACATTCCGACGAGTCTCCGGCGACCGTTTGACGGAAGTCCGACGATAGTAAGATGTGAACAGTGTCTGTAAATTAAAAAAAAAAAAAAGGATTTTTTGGTAACAATTAAAAATAAGTGTGGACTAATTGGTACAAATATTTTGTTTTGGGATTAGCTGGATCTTGAACTTGTTGCATGGGACTTATCAGTAAGTTCCCCATTAGTAAAATGACAAAAATCAAAAATCAAAAAATCAAAAGCTTTCCTCAAAATCTTTATTTATTTATTTTTTTAATCTATTTATTTATTTATTTATTTGATCCGCAGAATAAATAAATAAATAAATTCTTTGGAAGGTAGAGACCTGATAAGCCAGCCAAAATATACACCTAAATCGATTCCCTTTGAATCTGTTCCTGCTTCACTACCAGAATGCTCGAGTACATGTGGTAATACTGATGTGCATCTTGGAATGCCCAAGAGGCAAATTGTAACATCCTCATCCTGAATGAATCATAACAATATTGTCTGCTTGGACTACACCCTCTCGGCTTTAAAGCGCGTAAACCTAACCAAACCCAAGAATGAATCATAACAATATTGTCTGCTTGGACTACACCCTCTCGGCTTTAAAGCGCGTAAACCTAACCAAGCCCAAGAATGAATCATAACAATATTGTCTGCTTGGACTACACCCTCTCCGCTTTAAAGCGCGTAAACCTAACCAAGCCCAAGTGTGGGACGGGATGTTGTACAAGTAGTCAGCCATGACTTGAGAAATGCATGCACCAGATATTCAGGAATACAAACAAACTTTTTAAGATCCAACCAAAAGGAATTCAACATTTTTAAAAGTCAATAATGTATCTCAGAGATGAGACTTCTGAACTCAGTCTACTTGAAAGAAAGCAACATATCATTCTCTTCTATTTGTACTACAAATCAAAATGTCATGTCACAACAATCTAGAAATGACTTCAAGATTTATGCCATAGAATTGATCTGCTTTCCAATGTTTTTGTTGACTGCTGCAACCAGAAGAGGAAATCCCTTTTGAGGCAGAACATCATGTACAAAAGCAGAATTTACCAGGATTCCCCTTTGGAGCTGCAGTTATCTTGCTAATGATTGTCTTTCTTTCCGTCACATTAGCACACCAAAAACCAATTAGAGACTGACAAATAAAATAGCTGCTTCCATAGGAGCCTATGCTTGCTGTGAGAGTGATGAGGTTCTCTGCCACATGGGCCGGCCCAAAATGGCACTTCCATGGACGGCAAGGTAAGCAGCATTCAACCTACAAACAAATATTGATTATTATCAGTGGTTGGTCAAGAAATCAATTATTTGGTGCAACTTCTAGCAAACTGAAAGCTGATAATCAAAAAGCAGAAACTAAAAGCATCTCTCCCTTTGCTTCCCAATAATCAGCTCTTCTTTTTTTTTTTTTTCCCAGCTTATTTATGCTATTTTTTTATCTCATAAATTGTAAAAAATTGCAACAAACACACTGGCACAGATTTTCAAAAAATAAAAAATAAAATATATATGCAGCTATATAAGTTGGACCGAACAGTATAGCAGCTAAATATGCCAGTCTAGGGAGGAAGGAGAGGAGTTTTACTTGTTAACATCTGGTGTAGCCAAAGGATCATATTCCTCCCTTTGTTTCACAGCCGGGACAACACCTGCCATGGAGGCCATTTCTTGAGAACATTCAACCTAAAATGGCCATAAAGATATTCAATCAATAGTGACAACAAAATACTATAAGAATCCTAAAAGCTTTTCTGTATATTGAATTGTAGCAATTTACAAAGAGTTCATCAGTTTATATAGTCCTAAATCTATGACTAAAAAAAGAAATACAAACTAATTCCTATTTACACAATCATGCCATATATACACAACATGCCATATAGACGATATATTCTCACACCCCTACTTAAACTCAAGGTATTTTAGCAGAAAACACTGAGAGTTTGCTAAGAAGAAACTGAAACTGAGCGGTAGTGTGAGGCTTGGTGAAGAAGTCCGCAAGTTGCAAAGCCGAGGAAACGAAAGGAAGCGAGATAAAGCTAGACAGCAGATGTCGGACAAAGTAACAATCAATTTCAATGTGTTTCGTCCGTTCATGGAAGACAATATTGTGGGCAATCTGAATAGCACTGCGGTTGTCATAATAGAGAGAGGTCGAAGAAGACTAAGATACACCCAAATCGAAGAGAAGACAACGAAGCCAAACAAGCTCAGCAGTAGCATGACCCATAGCACGGTACTCAGCTTCGGCAGTAGAGTTAGTAACTATAGTTTATTTCTTGCTTTTCTAACAGATTAAGAAATCGCCAAGAAACATGCAGGAACCAGAGGTAGACTTGCGATCATTAACATCATCAGTCCGATCGGAATCAGCATAGGCCACCAAGTCTAAAGAAGAAGTAGAGGACAACAGTAAACCCTGAAAGATGGTACCCCAGATATAACGAAGAATGCAAACCAAAGCGACCCAATGGGTAGAGCGAGCAGAAACGAATTGACTAACCACATGAACAGCATAAACAAGATCTGAGCGAGTGACAGTCAAATAAACTAAACAATCCACAAGCTTGCGATAGAAAGTGAAATCATCCAGAGGGACACCATCAATAGAGTTGAGCTTCACATTAAGCTCAATAAGGGTATCAAAAACCTTAGTATCAGTAAGACCAGCACGGTGAATAATCTCATTAGCATACTTGGCCTGAGACAAAAAATAGCCCTTTGGAGAAGAGGCAACCTCAATACCAAAAAAATACCGCAATGGATCCAGATCCTTCATTTCGAAAGTGCAGAAGAGATGTTGCTTGATCTCAGAGATAGCAGAAGAGTCAGAGCCAATAATGATCATATCATCCACATAGAGTAAAAGAGCAACAAAATCAGCCGTGGTATGTGTCAAAAACAAAGTAGAGTCGGAAGTAGAAGGATGAAACCCAAGCTCAGTAATAGCAGTCTGAAAGCGATCATACCAAGCATGAGGAGATTTCTTCAAACCATACAGAGCACACCAAAGATGACAAACCTGCCCAAAGGGGTGGAGAAGGCCAGGGGGAGGACGCATGTAGACCTCCTCAGTGAGATGACCGTTAAGAAAAGCATTCTTAACATCCATCTGATAGAGAGGCCAATGTCGAACAACAACAACAGAAATCAAGGTGTGGGCAGTAGTCATCTTGGCAATAGAGACAAATGTCTCCTCATAATCAATACCATACTGTTGAATGTAACAATTCCTACACCTACTCCACCTACAATTTCTACCTACTCCACCTACAAATACTCCACCTGCCCCATATAGTTAGTGATTTAGTTTAGTGCTCCATTTAGTTGAGTGAGTGCTCCATTTAGTTTAGTGCTCCATTTTGTTCTTATTGCTCAATTAATTATGGCTCCATTGTATCCCATTTCTCTCTATAAAAGAGAGATCTTGTAAACACATTGTATATCAATCAATCAATAATATCAATACATTGATTTCCTACATGGTATCAGAGCTATAAGATTTAGGCCTATATTTCCTTCTCACCGGCGGGCAGCCGGTTGGCAACTTTGCCTTCGCTGCCCGCTGGAGTTGTATACCCATACCTTCACTCCGCTACATCTTCTAACTCTTTCTTTGTGGCTCCAACTACACTTGGCCATGTTGGCCTTGCGGTTTGAGTATGCTGGTTTCCATGTGGTCTCCAGAGCTGCCCTTAACATGGGCATTAGCAAGATTGTATTTCCTGTCTCACCAAAGCGTTCGCTCTCATTCTCCTCTTGCCCTTCGCATATTTTCTTGAAAAGAATGAGAGGCCACCGATTACTCTGTCTTTTCTTGTTCAGTTCTTCCTCCTTGCAGTTGTTGGAATAAGCTCGAATCAAGGATTCTACTGCCGATTAGACAACACATCTCCCACCTTTGCTTCGCCATTCGAACTCAGTTCTGCCATTACTTTTTCTCATGGTTGCACTACTCCGGATTGAACAAGTGCGATTAGATAGAAAAGATGGGGTGTCCAAGGTGGTGGGAAACGATCCTGTGCATCATCACAGAGCATCGTGATCACACTGCATAAGGGTCCAACCATATACTCCAACTCCCCGCCTGCAACCATGAATGACGGCGAAGAGATCAAGACCACCACCCTTCTCTCTCTCTCTCACAAATTAAAGATCTCTTGCATTCTTGATGCTTTTCTCTTTGATCGCGATGGTGTAATTTGGAAGGCGATAAGCTCATTGATGGAGTCCTCGGACCTTGCAGATGCTTCGTTCCAAGGGAAGAAAAGCTTTTTGTGACCAACAATTCCACTAAGTCAAGGAGGCACTATGCCAAAAAATTCCATTCCCTTGGAATTTCAAATGAGGAGGAGATATTCTCTTCATCATTTGCTGACTATGTTCTTGAAAGTCCATGACTTCCCTCGAGAAAAGAAGGTTTATGTAATAGGTGAGGAAGGCATATTGGAAGAATTGGAGCTTGAGGGTTTTACTGGTCTTGGAGGCGGGAAGATGGAAAAAAGATGGTGCAAATTAAACCAAACTATCTCTTTGAGCATGATAAGAGTGTTGGAGCTGGTGGTTGGATTAGACCAAGATATAAATTATTACAAGCTACGATGCAACTCTTTGCATACGAGAATCCAGATGCCTTTTCATTGCTACCAACCGTGATGTGTGGGACATATAACCGATTTACAAGAGTGGCGGTGCAGTGGGATGTATGGTTCTCAGTATGTGGATCAACTCAAAAGGACACCTTGTCGGAGTTCCGGTCCACAATGCTTTTCACCACCTTTGCCTCCGCCCCTTCGTGATGTTCAATGGCACCACATCTGGAAGGCCTGTCGGCGTTTCTGCAGCCTCTCCACCGATAGGAAACGACTTTACGGTGTCTATGCCTATCTGGTAGAGACTGTAGTCCAAGGTACCACCACAAATCTCAAAGAGGGCGCCATCATTGCCATCATTGTCATATGGTCATGTCGCTCGCCTCACCTGCTCCAAGGCGGGCAAATTTGCTACAAAGACCTCCAAAGACCAAAGATTTTTTACCATGGCAAGAACTCGATTGTCAAGACAAGTCATCTCCACCTTCATCAGCTTCCCAAGATCGACGATCAGAACTCGCAAAGAAGCGAGAACAATTTCATGGTGCACAAACTCATCACCGGAGCTACAATCCGAAGACACGGCACCAGTAGCCCACGCCGCTGAATGTTCAGCTGTTTTAGTGGGGTATGGGAATTTGGTGTCAGGTGGTGCTGCTGGTGCTTCATCTCTTCTTTTTGTTTATTCCCTAGATTATGCTCGAACACATTTGGCTTTGATTTCTTCTCCAAGAATTGGAATACTCAGAAAAAGAAATCAGGGTCATCCAAAAAGAGAAAGCAATTGCAGTAATGTCACCAACCTTATTTTATTCATGCCGGGGATCAAACCCGATCACCATTTTACAAAAAACAAAAAAAACCCAACAACAACAAAACAACCACAACCCATAACCACCACAAACAACCGGCCTCACTTCTTCGCCTCTTCTGCCGATCTCTTCCTCTTGCCTTTGTCTTGGGCGTCCCTTGCCGGTGCTGCCTCAGTGCTTCCCACACCGCCGAGCACGTTCACTTCCTGTTGCTCCTCAACCGTCACATATGGCGGACCTCCAAATCTGAGCATCACGGTGGCCTTCCGCTTCAGTTCCTTGTTTTCGCTTTCAAGACACATATCTTCGCCGCATCCGTATACATGCGCTGGAGCAGAGCCAATTGGGCTTTTACCTGCTGCACCTCATTTGTTCTACTCTGAAGCCGGTGCGACAGGTTGTTGACCGCCGTCATGGTCTCAACACATGACCTTACTGTATAATAATTGGCCTCAATATCAGATTGAGCAGCCATTATCTGCTCAACTGCCACCATCGGATAGTTCAACGGTGCAAAACCAGGGGGGCTTGGTCCAGGAGCGCTTGGTTGCGGTTCAAGGGAAACTGCCCCGGTTATCTCTCTTGTGCCCTCATTGAGGTCGGGAAAGAGAGTGAGCAGACCCCGGGAAGAAGAGGCTATGTTCTGGGTAGCGGAACGGGAAGAAGAGGCCATTTTCTGGGCAATAGAGTTACAGAATATCTCTCTCAAGAAAACGAAGAGTTTCTCAGAGGTTTTCAGCTGGCTTGTTATGCATCAGCGGCAGCCTCGCCTTGGTTTAAATAGGCAAGGCAGACACGCGTATCACGCGCCTCTCAACACTAGACAACAAATCGGCGCGCCTTTTGATGGCTCGACTTTTGATGGCTGTCGGGCACGTCTTTTGATGGCTGTCGGGCACGTTTTTTGATGGCACGCCTTTTGATGGCACGCCTTTTGATAAGATTTGGCACGCCTTTTGAGGGTGCGACTTTTGAGGGTCCGACAAGACTCTGTAAATTGTCCCGACTTTGATTCCGGTTAGCTTCTATATGGGTCCGACAAGACTCTGTAAATTGTCCCGACTTTGATTCCGGTTAGCTTCTATATGGGTCCGACAAGACTCTGTAAATTGTCCCGACATTGATTCCGGTTAGCTCCTATATGGGTCCGACAAGACTCGGTAAACTGTCCCGACTTTGATTCCGGTTAGCTTCTATATGGGTCCGACAAGACTCTGTAAACTGTCCCGACTTTGATTCCGGTTAGCTTCTATATCGGTCCGACATGACCCAGTAAACTGTTTTCTACAACGGTCCGACATGACCCAGTAAACTGTTTTCTACAACGGTCCGACATGACCCAGTAAACTGTTTTCTACAACGGTCCGACATGACCCCATAAACTGTTTTCTACATCGGTCCGATATGACCCCATAAACTATCTTCTACAACGGTCCGACATGACCCCATAAACTGTCTTCTACAACGGTCTGACACGACCATACAGTGTCTCCTATCTACTTTTATTTGTCAGATTATTTTTCCTGTTTTGTTACTCTCTCCAAACTCAAGTTGGTTAGTTCCTAACCCCCTTGAGTTTGAGGAGGGCTGTTGAATGTAACAATTCCTACACCTACTCCACCTACAATTTCTATCTACTCCACCTACAAATACTCCACCTGCCCCATATAGTTAGTGATTTAGTTTAGTGCTCCATTTAGTTGAGTGAGTGCTCCATTTAGTTTAGTGCTCCATTTTGTTCTTATTGCTCAATTAATTATGGCTCCATTGTATCCCATTTCTCTCTATAAAAGAGAGCTCTTGTAAACACATTGTATATCAATCAATCAATAATATCAATACATTGATTTCCTACACATACTCTTGCGAGAAACCCTTAGCAACCAAGTGAGCTTTGTATCGCTCGAGAGAATCATCAGAATGAGTTTTGACTTTATAGACTCATTTGCAACCAACAAGATTCTTGCCAACAGGCAAAGGAACCAACTCCCATGTGTTAGTCTTCTGCAAGGCAAACAACTCATCCTCCATAGCTTGAACCCAATTAGGATCCTGACAGGCCTCCCTATAAGACTGAGATTCTGAAAAAGAATGAATAACAGACAAAAAAGTACGATAGGAAGCAGAAAAACATGTATTAGACCAACCCAACCTGTTTGGAGGACAACGCTCACGAGTAAGATATTGGTGTGCAATAGGATCAGAGTCGTCAAAAGCAGGAGGATCAGCAGCAGGGGTAGAGACAACTGGTGGAGGAGGAGCCGTGCAACGAGAATAAACTAACAACGGAGGAGAAGAAGCCGAACCGTGATGAAGCAGGAGGAGAAGATGGAACAAGCTCAGGAAGAACAGTGGAGATGTACTCATCAGACGAGACCTCAGAAGGAAATGCATAAATATGAACCAAATTCTCTTTGGAAACTGGAGCGGTGAGAGGAGGAAGCTGAAAGCAAAGTAGATGTTTGAGAAATGCAACATGGCGGGAGACATAAAGGCAATGAGAAACAGGGTTATAACAGCAATAACCTTTTTGAGTGAGACTATAACCGAAAAAGACATATAGGATAGACCGGACACTAAGTTTGGTCCTACCCTATCTTTACAAGGTAAAAAGACAAAACAAGCAGACCTAAACACATAAAGGAGAGAGTAATTAGGAAGTTGAGAAAACAGAGCCTCATAAGGAGACCAACCAGAAAGAAGGGGGATAGGCATACGGTTGAGAAGAAAAGCAGCAGTAAGAACTGCTTCATCCCAAAACGGATCCAGAACGGAGACAGAGAAGAGAGACCTAGTTGTCTCAAGAAGATGATAGTGTTCACGCTCAACTCGACCATTTTGGATAGATATATCAGTACAAGAAGTTTGGTGAATGGTACCCAATTTGGCCAAGTATTCACAGAATTTAGTTTTAAAATATTCCCTACCCAAGTCAGACAACAACAATTTAATAATAGACCCAAACTGTGTAGTGACCAAAGACTGAAAAATACAGTATATCTGGTAGAAGTCAGACTTATGAGTCATAAGATAAACCCAAGTCTAACGGGTGCAGTCATCAACAAAAGACACATAATATGCAGAACCCCCAGGAGAAGGGCCCCAAACATCAGTATGAACTAAAGAAAATGGTGTATCAGATATAGAAGTACTTTTATGAAAAAATAAAGCTGTCATTTTGGCAAGTTTACACCCTCGACATTCAGTAAGTCCACTAAGAGAAACTTTATCTAATATACCCGACTGAGCTAAAGACCGTAAGCGATCAGCAAACAAATGCCCTAATCTAGAATGCTACAAGTAGAAAGGACTAGATAGAGAATCTAATTGAAAAGAGGAAAAGGCAGTCTGAGAGATTGCTATCGACAGATGCAAGCTCTCCACTACGTAGAAGTCTCCAACTCTACGGCCGGTCTCAATCAGAATAGAGATAGCAGACGTAACAAATGGTAGAACAGACCCAACAGATATAACAGACATATCAGACCCATTAGCAGCATTGACAATAATAGGAAAGGGAGGAGAAGTATAATTTTGAAGTAAAAGGAGATGATGAGTCATATGATGAGAGGCACTAGAGTCAAAAATCTAGACAGACAAAGAAATACCTAAAGAAGACCCAAGCAAACTTGATTGAAGAGAGGAAACAATGGAAGCAGACGGTGATGATTGGGAGTCAGACAGTATATGCTGAAGCGGATTAATCTAAGCACTTAAGGAAGACAAGTCAGGATCAGAACCGAGCGCATTTAATAGAACCGACAGGTGAAAAATATTCGGAGAAGCGATAATCGATCGAACCGCCGAGAAAATAAGGCAGACAAACATCCCTTCTTGGGACAATGATACCTCCAATGACCCCTCTGATGGCAGAAGGCACACTTATCTGATGCCAATGGCCCCTTCTTGTTTACGAATACACTCATAATATTGGAAGTCAAATGGGTCCAACCAAAACCAGAGATTCAAACTGTGGTCAAAACGTAATAAAGGAGAAACTCCAAAACACCCAAGCAAACAGTGAAACAAAGATCCCGATGGGTTGAACAGAGAGAAGAGGCGAGTCACTTTAGTCGAACCCTTCAGCGTGAGAAGCGATTGCGCAGACGATGAACTACGAGTGGAACCAGTGATCAAAGATCAACAATCACGAACAGATGACGAATCCAACCACGTCGAAGGCAACCAACGAATAGATAAGAGAAAGATATGTCGCGAGGTCCAGGATGAACAACGAACCAGAAAGGGTCAAAGCAAATGACTGAACACCAGAGAACCGTGATCTGGGGAGTGCAATTCAAACTCAGATGATTCACAACTTGATAGGTTGCGATTCAAGCTCAGATGGGTTGCGCAAATTCAAAAAGCAGAACCAAAAAACTCAAACGAACCAGAAAAGATTTGAGGGAGGCGAGGGTTTCAAACCTTGCTCTGATACCATGTAAGAATCCTAAAAGCTTTTCTGTATATTGAATTGTAGCAATTTACAAAGAGTTCATCAGTTTATATAGCTCTAAATCTATGACCGAAAAAGGAAATACAAACTAATTCCTATTTACACAATCATGCCATATATACACAACATGCCATATATACAATATATTCTCATAAATACATGTTCACAACTAATGGCTTCAACGATTCATAAAAAATCCTGTGTACTAATTAAGAGTTCATCTTCCTCCATCCAAGTCCTGAGATTAAAGATAACCAGATAGCTAATGAAGATTAGGTTTTTCCTCTGATTTATCAACAAAAAAATTGGCGATTAGGTAATTATGAGAAAGGGGGAGCAAGAAACAAGAGCAAGGTATATGCTCACTCTTCATCCTTCCTACCAGAGCTGAAATTTTTATCATGCTTCCCTCACAGCCAGCCTACAAGGAATCACCACACTGAGCGGAAATTCCTCATTCCAGCTGGAGCTTCAGAAATAACTCAAAACATAGTCATAAAACCTAGAATAGATGCCAATCAGGCTACAGGCAGAAATAACTCAAAACACTGAGGTTGACTATCAAACTTGAGGCTATGTAAGAACAAATAAGAATGCAAGAAAGAAAATGGTACATCAAGCTTCATATACAACAACTTGTCTGCAAAATTGCAAGTTCTGTTTACATAGATCACTTTCCCTTAGCATAAAACTCCCTTTGAGATCATTTGGTTTTCACAGAAGCCTACATAAAGCATCACCAACTGCACAAAGCAGGGATGAAGTGGCAAACTTGGCAGATATCATGTCAATGCTTCAAGCACCATCACAAGACAAAGAAAAGTAACAAGTACATACACAGAAAGGCAAACACTTTCCCCCTAGCCCCAAAATCACATGCTTGCATAAGTCTGTGTTTGGATCATTTATATGCTGAGAGAAAAGAGAGAGCTTATATTTCATTAACATTTCCCTCCGCTTTTCCTTTTCCTTCACAAATCCCTCCTCAAATCCATAATCCAAACACAGCCTAAAAGTAAAGTAGAAATCCTGAATTAACATGTTCACAAACTTTATTTCCATGTCCACTTTCAATACGATTCCAGGATTCACCAACTGTAATTCCACATGAAATCTGAGATTTGATTTCCTAAGAAGCTATCTGGTCATCTGAAATTGGGATAGGTTTCTTGGTCTTGGCGCCACAATTTCGGCAACAACTTTGTAGAGACTATTGGTTAGATACTGAAGCAGAAGTTATTAATATTAGGTCCTTTACATAAAAGGATGATAAATGAAGGTTCAATTTTTTCTTTTCAAAAACTAACAAACATAAAAGATGTTGTGTCAAGGAAGGGTGACCATGAAGAATCCTGGTGGTTCCACAACTGATACCCAATTAAGAATTTCAGGAAGATCATGGTCACATCAATAGAAGACGGCACATTGATCATCTCTTCTCTTTTTGATGGAAGGAAAGGCAAAGGGCCCTAAATCTGTGTAAATAAAAACCCCTTAGCTATCAGGACAGTAAGAAATTAATGAAGGAAGGAATCTAAAAACTAAAACTGTTATCATCAGGTAATTGTTGAGATTTGAGAGTCATGAGACGGATTCGGCAGAGGTTCAAGGCAATTCAGCAACTGCACTTGATGAAACCCAATTATAATACTTGCAACAACATTGCAGAGATCGTGGGTAAAGAACAGCAGTGTCACCTGGTGTTGGTTTGGAGAGAAGCTAGCCAGTGCACAGATCTATTGGCCAAGGAAGCTATTTCCTCATCTATCAATCAGGTCGCAAATATTGAGAAAACAGCCCCTCTCAATTCAACTGTAGCTGGTTGGGATGCTTTGGGTAATGAAACCATGAGAAGAGGTGTTAGTTTAGTTGTTTTTGTTTCCCTTCGTTTTTTTGGCTCCGGCCATCCAATGTCTAAAAAAATTCCCAATTCTGAGTTGAACACTTCCTTTTCTTCTTAAAATATTCTCATTACAGAAATGCGAGCAAAAACAAGGTTTAATAGTTTTGGTCTGTGTGTCGTACAATGCTTTTAATTGTTCCACAACTAAGTATATAATAGATGAAAAACAGGGTCCGCAAAAAAATTAACTTTCCTACAAATAAGGCATCAAAAAACAGTCCAGTTGTATGTTATCTAGGTTGTGGAACAATCTGGGCAGCACATCCAGCAAAAGGGAAAAAACAATGTTCTTTTAAAAGCATCACACCTGTTGAGGGTACTGCGCGTAACCAGGGTATGCACCATATACATATAATGAAGGATCATGCGTAGTCCCATAACCATAGGCATCATATAACCTTGTCCGTAACCATAATAGGTGCTGCTCCATTGACTTGGATCTGCTTGCTGACTCCAGACACCAGGTAAGTCCTACAACATAGTATAAAAAAATTGTATAGTAATTAGCATAGACTGAATATTCTTTTAGTGACCAGAAACAGCATTTGGCAAAAAGAAAAGAGCTTTTTTTCAATTACACCTCATTACATACTAATCATGACTGGCAAATAACAGTCAAATCATGAAGATGTCAATACCTTTATGAAAATCATGACCCCTAATAATGTCCTTTCTGGCTTTGACACAGAGCATCAAATTTAAAGCAACAGTAGGAAAGGATAAATTCTTTTGGCTGAATCTCTCATAAAGACAATCCTAGAAACAGCAATGTAGCAGAACAAAAGTTTCAGAATTTTATATTTTTATTTTATTATTTTGCTATTAGATTTTGACTATGAGTATGTTAAATAGTCTAGAGTTTTTAGTTTCTTATTCTCTTGATTTCCTAGTTTGTATTAAGTTCCGTTTTCTAGTTTATTTTAAAATTACTTATTCTACAAGTATTAGGTTTAGTTTAATATAAATACATACGTAAGCTTACAGCCATGAGTAACTTATTCTTTTAATCAACATAATTTTCGAAGAGTTTCTGTTTTATTTTCTTTGTGGATTCAAGGTTGTTCCTATGGATTCAATAAATCAACATCTATTCTAGAATGATATCAAGCCCACGTTGTCTACTAGAACGATAATTAGTTCCTTCCTCCATTACCACTGTGTCAATTGGTGTCGGAGCGAGGTCTTCCCGAGGGGCAGTTCATAACCATGGTTGCCTTTGGACAGGTCGTAACCAAACCTCAGGAACTTTTCTTATCATCGAGATTATAGGTATTATGAAAATTTACCTAAATTTGGTGGTGGTGAATATTTTAAGATATTCTAGATTGGATACTAGATATATATATATATTGAAATATGAAAATTCTAAACAAATAAAAGTAGATATTTTAAGATATTCTAGATTGGATACTAGATATATATATATATTGAAATATGAAAATTCTAAACAAATAAAAGTAGAGGTATGTGTTATCAAAGCTTACAGGTCCTGCGCTATGGTGGTAGTTAGATTTGCAATCATCAAGAGAGCAACAAGGCAAGGTGCGTATTCGTTCATGGTCAAGAATGAAAAGGTGTATAATGGAGAATTTTTTGCCATAGAATTATAAGCAATTATTGGAGGAAAAATACAAGCCTAAGCACCATACTATTAATACTTATGTTGAAACTATCCTTGAAGAGCTTACATTTGGAGACAAATCTATATTGCCTCATGTCCAAGAAATAAATGAAGAAAAAGTCTTGAAAGTATACCAAGAAAAAATCCAAGACATTATTGCAAAAGTTGGAAGTCTTGTTATGGAAAGTGAAGATTTGTCAAAAAAAAAATAAAAAAAATTGTCAAATTGCAAGATGAGATCAAATTATGTAGTTCAAATTATTCACCAACTGATGGCTTAATTACGGAGGGAAATTGGAGGGTTACCACAGCGCAGGAGTTTGTTTTTGTATTATTGGGCAGTGCAATTAAAAACAAAGGTGTGCATCCACTTTTTGACTGTGCTCTTAGTTATTTGCCTTGACCTACTAAAGTTTACGCCCTTGACCGAACTAATGAAAAGAAGGGTTTTTAAGAAGATGCCAAAATTGCTTATGTAAGTTATTTAAGAATTCAAAGAATTGTCCTTTCCTGAAAGAACCATGAGAGAATGCACATAGATGGGAGCAAGTATCCTTTATGCAACATATGCATTCAACAATCATCCCAAGAGGAGTTACACTTTTTCAAATTGAAGTATGTGAAAGATTATCCTTAACTGTAAGATAGATGCAGACAAGCTCAAAAGTATGAAGTTGTCTTGATCCATAGTAACTCGAGGGCAAGGTGTGTTTTTTTTTTAAATTTTTTTTAAAAATATTTTTATTATAAAATTTTTATATTTTTATTATTTTGGAATTTAATTTTGACTAGGATTATTCTCTTAAATTTCCTAGTTTGTAATAATTTAAAATTTTTTAGTTTATTTTAGAATTACTTTTTCTACATGTATTAGGTTTAGGTTATTATAAATACATGCGTAAAGCCTACAGCATGAGTAACTTATTCATTCAATCAATATTATTTTCAGATTCTATTTTATTTTCCTTGTCAATTCAAGGTTGTTCTTGTGGATTCAATGAATCACGTCCACTAGAACGATATCTAGTTCCTTCCTCCATTACTGCCATGCCAATATACTATACTAGAGCATTCTAAAAAAAAGATTCACCTGTTTAGCTGTTGGGCTCCTGCCCCAAGAAAGGTGGACAGCTTGTTGACCGATCATTGTTCCCTGCATCCTTTGGATTGCTTCTTCAGCAGATGCCCTGCACAAAGAAATATAAAGCAATATGATAAGACAATATATAGGGAGGTCAAAAAAGTGGGAGTACGTAAAGTTTATACAATAAAGCAAGATATCATGGGAAAAATGGACAAGAGACCATAAAGTCACGAACTAAACTCAATTACCATATGGTCAAATTAAACAGAAAATATATATCCATCCCCATCCCAGAGAGAGAGAGAGAGAGAGGAGATAAGTAAAGGGAAAAAAAAATGTTTCATTGGGAGAGAACATAAATCAAGACATCTTTCATATTTTCAACTTATCGTTTTAAATTTTTCCAACGATTCAAATAGAAATTCCACAAGCCTGACAAACCTAGCTGTAAACTGCACAAAACCACATCCTCTTGATGTGGGGATCTTCACATAGATAATTTCCCCAAACTGCAAAAATATTTGCCTCAGTTCCTCTTCTGTGACATTGGGGTCCAGGTTTCCAATAAAAACCTGCAAGATAAAAATGCATTAGATAAAAAAATGAAACTTATAAAGCATAAATAACTCAAAAAGTGTTATTAATATCATTATCCACTGGAATTGTCTGCACTGCTGGCGTGTAAGCTGGAGGTGGATATAAAGCTACCAAAACATGTAAGATTAGTGCACATTCGTCTTGATAAATCGAAGTACTAAAAAATCAACTAAAGAGTGAGAATTATGCATCTGGAAGTCCAGCTTTTTTCTTATACAAGGAATTTTAATATGTAGTAAATATGTGTATATATGTATTAATACATCCAAAATATATTTGCCTTTCAAAAAAACAATTATCCAATACATATGGAAAATGGAAAGATAGTTATCCCCATGCTCTCTGAAAATCCTAAGTGATTCGTGATTAGATCAAGATTAAAATATTCCAAATCCCAATTATTCAAAACACGCAATCTAAATCATCAAGCACTTATGAAAGTGATTTAGATTGTTGTTTTTCTGAATAAACAATAAATCAACACAAACGATTTTTACATGGAAAAAACCACAATTGAAGAACCTTCAATTGTAATAAAAAATCATGGGCGAAACGTCACTAATCAATCTACTACTGAAGAAAGAAAGATTACAAAGATAATACACAAATTACCCAACTCAGTCAATTTGCCTTCACACCTTCTGTAACTCTTTCACCAAGCCTTCGTCTCGGAACTGATTAATCTGAAGTTGAATCCACAACTTCACTTGTCGAATCAACGACTACGTATAGAATCAAACGCCTTTGAAACTCTACGTTTGAATCTTCGGAATCCATCGAAGAATAACACTCTTGTATGTTTTCAATCAACCTCCTTGATATGTGCTTCTCAATTCATAAGTTTAATACTCATTCAATTTTATCAAGGAAAAACTCACAAAAACTCTCTAGAAGAAAACCTTAGAAAACCTCAAAGTAGATTTGAAAAAGTAATCCTAGTTTTGGAGTAAAACCACTACTTATAGAAATCCTGGATTTTGAAGCTTGCTCGAGCGAAGCTTCTCTCGCTCAAGCGAGAACCTTAACTCGCGTGATTTCCATAAGTGCCTTCACTCGAGCCACGAAACCTTCGCTCGAGCGAGAAATGAACTCTTTCAGGTTTTATGCAGACGCAGTTCTTCGCTCGAGCCGCCTAGTCTTTGCTCGAGCGCACATTCATCTCTTTCAGGTTTTAAGCCAGACGCAGTCCTTCGCTCGAGCGAACAAGACAAAACAGCACAGAAAATTACAACTCAATCACACAAGTTTGTTCGCGGGATTGACAAGACTTAAGGACCTAACAATCTCCCCCTTTGTCAATACCCGGACAAAACTTTCTAACACAATTTCCTAAACACATGAACTAGCTAAAACAATTACAACTCAAAGAACAAGCTAAAACACATGAACTAGCTAAACCAATTACAACTCAAAGAACAAGCTAAAACACATGAACTAGTTAAACCAATTATGAACCCAATCTTGATGGGAAAAAAATCTGCATAAAATAAACATAGAGAAAATAGTTATTCAAACCAAGAAACCATCAAGGCAACAAAACAAACAGAAGCCCAACAACCTATCACTATCGAACAACTATTGATGTAATGGAACAATAAACATGTCCAAAAGAACTGCCTGCAAAAATATATCATGAGTATCAAAATATAGCATGTGAGTATATCATATACATCAAAACATATCCCAAACTGATATACCCTGTAAATCATACTCCCCCTTTTTGGTCGGGAGTGACAAAAAAACAGTCATATACACCTGTAGAAATACTATCCAAGAGAAGAAACCAAAAACTGTTAAAGAGAATAAACCAAAAAACTGTTCAAGAGAATAAACCAAAAACTGTCACGAACTAAGACTCTGGTGGAGGTGGCTGCTGCATCTGGAGTAATGAAAGAATCTGCGCAAGCATAGAGCTCTGCTCATCAAGACGGCTGTCCAAAGAATCCATCCTAGCATCCAACTGGTCAAGGCAATGCGTGACAGATTGCTCAAACTGCTGTAGCTGACCATGAAATGATCTCGGACGCATCTCAGGTAGATCCGGGGCACCGGCAGTGGCGACATCAAACTCCTCCTCCTCTGCAAGGGGATCATCACCTGCACCAGAACTCCTAACCCCTGACACACTCCCCCTCACATGGGCTTGACTCTGGGAAACCGTGAGCTTTGTGATGGGTTTTATAGGATGTGCAAACTCATCATCATCAGAAACAAGAATATCAAGAGAAGTGAGAAAACGAGTAAGCAAACACCCATAAGGAAGACCCAAAGACTTTCTACCCTCAAAGACCCCAATTATTTTCAAAACAATCATCTCTGGAAGATCAATGGAAAGTCTGTGATGTATACAATACAACACATATCCCTGGTCCTGGGTAATGTGCGAGGAATGGGTGGTGACATGAAGATTCGCACACAATGATATTCATAAGACGGAACCGAGGAAGCAACTCATTTTGCTGAATGAGTGCCCCAGCAAGCCAAGTCCGGTCAACTCCATATAATTCAGACGCAACACGATCAAAATCAACACCGGACCGAGTAAGAAACGGAAAATGACAATTACCAATTTCAGGAAGATCAAGAAAAACCCGAAAAACATCCCTAGTGAGAACCATAGACTTCTTCCTAACCCAAGTGGTAAAGGTTGCTGGAATTTCTTTCCGAATGGAATGGATATTGCAATAAAATTCCCGGATGAGACTCAAATTTTGTGGCCCCGAAAAATGCAACACTTGATCTCTGCCTAATGAATCAAATAAAGACCGAATGGTAAGAACCTCAAAGGCACTAGGGAGGACATTGCGCTCTAAATGGACTTTACGAGTGGCAAACGACTCCCTAAACAACTTAGATTTTTCTTTAGACTCAAATTTGTCAGTGTTGAAGGAAGGACAAGAAACTGTGGTTTTGCGACGCTTGGATGACTCTACCATGACTAAAACAACCCCAAAAACAATAAGACATTCACAAAACCCAGTCCAAGACAACCAAGAATAATAACAGACAACCCCAAAGCCAAATCAAAGAACACAGTACAACACCATTAGTCCAAAAATGTTAGAAAAATAAGCATAAGAAATTAGCAGAATATGGATGTTATGAACAAACAGTTTAAGCAGAAGTTAACAGAAAAGCAATGAACTAAGACCATAAATTAAACACCAAAAGAGGAAACCACTAAGCAGACACATTAACCTGCAGAAATTAAACCCCAAAAAACAAAATGCAAAGGACAAGATGCGAAACCATGAACCCTAGATGCAAGAGACAAACTCTAGAACAAGATGAACTAACCAAAAGCAACAATGTTGAACCCTAGAGTAGAACAGAGCAGAGGCACAATCCCATTACAATCGGAGAAAATAAAACCAAAGAGAAAAACAAAAACTTACCGAAAGAGCGGAGAATGCAAAGAAAGAAATGGATGAACCCCCAAAAAGCAAAGAGAAAAACCTCAGACGAGGCCAGCAATCGAGAGCACAAAAAAAACCCTAGGGGAGAGAGAGGAAACACGAAGAGGTGGGAAAAAATGAACTGAATAGACACAAATTCAGAATTTGAACCTCGACAGGTCGCTCGAGCGAATACTTTCTCGTTCGAGCGAGGTCAAAAATGCGCAAGAGTTCGCTCGAGCCAAAAACACACGCTCTTAGGTCTAATGCAGGAGCAGAAGCACGCTCAAGCGAGGACTCCTTCGCTCGAGTGAAGAAAAAAAAAACAAAACCAAATTTTTTTTTTAAAACAAAAAAAATCATGAGACTCAATATCATGAAGTGAGACTTGAAACACAAGTAGATGATCACATTTGGCCAAAATTGACACTAAGATGAAATAATCCGCACATCATGAATCCTGTAAACTTGCAATTTTTTTTTTTTTTAAAATGACACTGGAAATCATGAGCAAAGCACATAAAATATAATCAGTGATCATAAGCTACATGAGAATGTACAACTCAAAATCCAACATGAGATCTCACAAAATAAAGTGTGTGTGTGCAATCCATGAGAGTCCACTAAGCTAGAGTTAATCCTGGTAGTGATCGGATGGTTACACCTCCGTCAAGAGTAACTGAACATCACAGAGAAAAGTCAAACAACTATGAATCACGAAGTATTTGTTGAGTAAATGCGGAGGCTCCCCCTCAATCAATGAGTCCATTTTTTTTCTATATTTTTTTCTTTTCTTTCTTGTGGGCACTCACTGGTGGCATTCACGCTCAAGAGTATGGAAACCAAACCAGAGAAGAATGAACTCAAAAAGGATGGCCTGGTTGGTGCCTCTGAGGTAGCATTTTCCTAATCCCTGGACTTCAAGAAACTGAGGGAGAAACCGTGGAGGTGAAAAAAATGATGGTAGATGGTTAAGAGACTCAACATCACCCATGATATACTAGTATCGGTCAATTCCACTGTAAAAGTACAAGAAACACTGTTAGTGGTCCATAGAGAACTTTGATCACTTGTGCGGAAACCCCTGCAACAATTTATCTCAAGGATATGTACAGAATGAGATCATGAGGTTAATAAGCATGGGCATTCAAAATGAGCTATGAAGAAAGAACAGTGAGATCTTGCAAGCAGCATGAGTAGTGTGCATATAAAGATGTATGCAAGTAAAACAGAAATCAATGACACTCAGATTATAGCATCCAAGCACACATAAAGCCAAACACTCACAACCACTCAAGGAACAAGTAACACTCTAGTGATCGAGCATGACATCCAAGGTCTTTCTAAGGAACTCAAACCGAAGAAGATCAAGGGGTTTTGTAAAAATATCAGCTTTTTGATGCTCAGTGAGAACATGCTCAAGAACAACAAGGTCCTCTTCCACTAACTCTCGAATAAAATGATGACGAATGTCAATATGTTTGGTGCAAGAGTGTTGGACAGGATTTTTTGAAATGTTTATGGCACTTGTGTTATCACAGAAAAGAGTGAGAGTATTCTGTTCTATCCCATAGTCATGAAGCATTTGCTTCATCCACAGCATTTGTGCACAACAACTCCCTGCAGCAATGTACTCAACCTCAGCAGTTGAAAGAGAGATGGCATTTTGCTTTTTACTATGTTAGGAGACCAAATTATTCCCAAGGTAAAAACAACCCCCGGATGTACTCTTCCTATCATTAGCACACCCTGCCCAGTCAGCATCAGAAAAACCAGTAATTTCAGCTGTAGAATCAGTAGAAAACCAAACCCCATACCCCAATGTCCCATTAACATATTTGATGATGCGTTTGACCGCAAGAAGGTGAGACTCTTTAGGACTGGCTTGGTAACGGGCACAAACACCGACACTGAATGAGATATCAGGACGACTAGTTGTGAGATATAGAAGACTCCCTATCATACTCCTATAAAGGGTAGGATCTACATCAATACCAGAGGAGTCTTTGGAGAGGTGAAGACTAGTGCTCATGGGAGTGTGTGCATGTTTGGCAGACTCAAGACCAAACTTTGACACAAGATTTTTAGCATACTTAGTCTGAGAAACAAACATACCTAAAGGAGATTGTTTAATTTGAAGACCCAAGAAATAAGACAACTCTCCTATCATGCTCATCTCAAACTCATGTGTCATGTAATCCGAAAAATATTTCACAAGATGATCAGCAGTGGATCCAAACACAATATCATCAACATAAATCTGAGCAACAAGAATATGAGACTTAGTATGTTTCACAAATAGAGTCTTATCCACACTACCCCTTTGAAAGTCATTATCAAGAAGAAAGGTAATAAGTCTATCATACCAAGCCTGAGGGGCTTGTTTTAACCCATACAAAGCCTTGTCTAACTTGTAGACATGATTTGGACATTTAGGGTCCTCAAACCCTTTTGGTTGCTCAACATATGACTCTTCTTTCAAGTACCCATTCAGAAAGGCGCTTTTTACATCCATTTGAAACAATTTGAAACCAAGATAACAAGCAACACCAAGTAAAATACAAATAGATTCTAGATGTGCAACTGGGGCAAACGTCTCATCATAGTCAACACCTTCTATTTGAGTGTAACCTTGAGCAACCAACCTGGCTTTATTCCTAACCATAGTACCATTCTCATTAGATTTGTTTTTAAAGATCCACTTCGTACTTATCACATTCATGTCTCTAGGTCTGGGAACTAGAGTCCAAACATTGTTACGTTCAAATTGACCTAATTCTTCATGCATAGCATTGACCCAATTATCATCTAGCAAGGCCTCTTTGAAATTCTTAGGTTCAATTAATGAAACATAACACATATGTGATACCTCATCCCGAATCTGTCTTCGGGTTTTCATTCGATCCGATACACTTCCAATCATCTGTTGAGCTGGATGATTCAGTTTCACCATTGCTGATGGTTTGAACTCAGGACTTGCAATGACAGAAGCATCAGGAGTGATGTTTCTTTGTGCACTCTTTGGACTTTGACTTACCTGTGAGGATGGTGCCGTCTCAACTTCTTGTGCTTGGACCTCAGCTTCTCTTTGATTTTGTGGTTCAATATCCAAGATTGGAGACTCACCATTGTCATTCTCATTTGTTGCTGGAGTAGGGGAACCTGTATCATCTATAACCACATTGATAGATTCCATTAAAGAAGAAATTCGCAGGTTATAGACTCGAAAAGCCCTACTAGTGGTTGAATACCCTAGAAAAATACCTTCATCACTTCGGGAGTCAAATTTGCCCAAAGGCTCTCTATCTTTGAAAATGTAACACTTACTCCCAAAAGTTTTGAAGTATTTTACATTAGGTTTCAATCCCTTCCACAATTCATATGGAGTTTGTAAAGTGTCGGGCCTTAAATACACACGATTTATAACATAAACAGCAGTATTTAGGGCTTCAGGCCAAAACTTTAGAGGAAGTTTCTTACAAAGGAGCATGACCCTAGCCATTTCTTGAACAACACTGTTCTTCCTATCAACAACTCCATTTTGTTGTGGAGTAATAGGTGCAGAAAATTCATGCTTAATTCTATGCAAATCATAAAAATTCGAAAACGAACTATTTTCAAACTCACGACCATGATCAGTTCAGATTCTTATGATACGCCCAATGGAAACACCCTGTTCATTTTGGATTTTAAGGACTAAGGCCTGGAAAGCATCAAATGTATCAGATTTTTCCCTTAAAAAATTTACCCACGAAAATCGAGTAAAATCATCAACAGTTAAAAAAATGTATCTTTTTCCTCCGATGCTTTCAGTGCGAGTAGGTCCCATTAAGTCCATGTGAACCAATTCAAGATGACGCTTGGTTGTGAAGCTGTTCACCTTTTTATGAGGGGCATGGGTTTGCTTTCCAAGTTGACATGGTCCACACACATGGTTTAGATTCTTACCCAGTTTAGGTACTCTTCTCACAAGCTCTTTGTTGGTTATCTTAGTTAGGTCTTTGAAATTCATGTGACCTAATCTTTGATGCCACAAATCAATGTTACTTATGATGGCAGAGTAACAAGTGAGATCATTATTAGTAACAATCCCATAGTAGTTATTAGATGTGCGAACCCCATGCAAGACAGTATTTTCCTTTTTATCCAAAATTTCATATTTATTTTTTAAAAACAATACTTCATGATGGGAATCACAAAATTTGCTTTAAGACCATCAACAAGAAGAGCATTTTCAAGCTTGGGAAGACCAGCAACACTTATAGAGCCCTTACCAATGACTCTAGAAGTGCCGCCATCGCCAAAGGTAACAATTCTTCCTTCATATTTTTCAAGGGAGGTGAAGTAGGATTTGTTACCGGACATGTGACGAGAGCACCCACTATCAAGATACCACATGTGTGAGTCACGTGCTTTTAGGGCAGTGAACAACTAAACAAGTCAAATCATCTTTTCTCACCCAAATCTTTTTGGTCTTGGTAAATGTCTTGGCGTTGTGAACACTCTCATGAATCTTGGTATTCCGCCTAGACATGTAAAGTTGTCTCCTAACCCAAAAGGTATTCGAATTTCTACCTTTTTGAGACACCCTACCAAACAATTCATAGCAATAAGGACGAATGTGGCCATACCTACCACAATGATGACAAATAAAAACAAGTTTTACCTCCCTTTTGTTGATCTTACCCCCTTTAGGTAGATGAAGAGAGGGATCACCCTGGTCTACCTTCAGCTTTCCCTTTGCTTGAGTCTTCGGGTCATGTGAAGTAGAGGCCTGTCCCTTGTGAGCTGTCGCACCATAGCCTAGCCCACTTTTGTCACACCCCATTTGTTGAGACCCGAGGATGTCTTCTAAAGATTTGGAACCGTTGTTCCACATGGCAATAGTGGCTCTAGTAATACGGAGTTCTTCATCTTTCTGACAGACTATCTCTTCCAATGTAGCTTGTGACATCTCAAGGATTTCAAACTTCTCTTCATATGTGGAATACACCTTCAGAAGTTCATTCCTTTCAGTTTCACAGGATAGAAGTTTTCCACATAAGTCTTGCTTGTCACTTGAGATCTTGATGATATTCTGCTTTGCTGCTACAAGTTCTCCTTTCAGCTTGACATTCTCACTTTCACATGCTTTGAGTTTGAGAGAGAGTTTGTCATTGATTTTGGACAAATTTAAAGATTCCTCGTAAAGCTTTTCGTAAGCTTGTTGCAATTCATCACCATTAATCTCATCATTGTCTTTTGATGTTTCATCATCCTCTTTTTGCTCTTCATTCTCCTTGACCTCATCCAATCTAGCAACTAAGGCAGGAAAGTTGTTGGATGGTGGTGAAGGTGAATTTTCTCTTTCATGAAATTGGCTCAGAATTTCCCATGCATCTTTAGCTTTTGTGCAGTGAGCAACCCGTTGCTGTTCTTCATCAGAAATTGCTCCATGAATAGTAATCAGGGCTCTCTGATTGCTCGGATTGTCAGCACTGTTTGTATCTTCTTCAATGGCATGCCAACCTTCTGGATCAAAAGCACTCAGAAAAGCCCTCATTCTGATCTTCCAATACAGGTAGTTACTCCCATCAAAGGTGGGAGCATGATGCAGGTTCTGACCATGAGCTAATTCCACTGGCTTTGGAAGAGGTTGAGTGAAAGTGGACCAAAATGCCATGAAAGCACTATCCCCGTCTTTTCCGGATTCAGCTCCTTCAGGTTCTTGCTCCGACCCGCTTTTATCATCCCAAGTCACAGTGTAGACTTTCTTTCGATTCTTTTTCGAAGGGCATTCAAGGGCAATATGACCAAACCCTTGACATTCATAGCACTTGACCCCTTGCCCCTTTACAATCTTCTTTTCAGTTTTTGGAACAAGTTTTGGTGGAAAAGTTTTGGGTTTTTCATTACTCTTGTCTTTTGAAATAGGGTCTCTGAAATTAGGCTTCTTTTTCTTCAAATTTTTTTTAAACTATTTAGTAAACATAACCGTCATCTCAGGCTCTAAATCAAATTCAGTCTCCGGAGTTTTTGTAGTCTCACGAGCACTAGTGAAAGCCACACTATCTTTTTGTTTTTTCTTTGAAATCTGGTAGGCTTCATAAGTCTGCAAGTTTCCAACCAACTGATCAAGCTTGAGAGTATCAACATTCTAAGCCTCCTCAATGGCTGTTATTTTTTATTGGAACCTATCGGGTAAAGACCTCAAAATTTTTCCAACAACTTTAGCTTCAGGGATTTTTTCACCGAGTGTGAAACAGGAATTCACGATATCACTAAGTTTTGCATAGAAATCATCAAACGTCTTATCTTCACGCATAAAAAGGGTTTCAAAGGCAGAGATGAGACGTTGTAGTTTTGACCTTTTGACAGAAGTAGTACCTTCGTGAATTGTTTCAAGAATGTCCCAAGCCTCTTTTGCTACCTCACACATGCAGATACGACGAAACTCTTCAGGTGTGACGGAGCAAAACAGGGAATTGAGAGCCTTACTGTTCCAACTCAAGTTTTGGTAATCAGTTGTGTCCCATTTATCAAGGGGTTTAGGAATATCAACACCATCAATGGTGACAATAGGTTCACTCCACCTATAGATCACGCAGTGCCAAACTTTCTCATCGATGGATTTTAAAAACGCTCTCATACGAGCTTTCCAATAAGAATAGTTTGTACCATCGAGTAAAGAAGGTCTATGGGTCGAGTTACCTTCATGGATAGAATCCATATCACTAGTCACACAAAATCACACTCCTATAGTTTTGATAAAAACAAAGAGTGACCTGCTCTAATACCAATTGAAAATCCTAAGTGATTCATGATTAGATCAAGATTAAAATATTCCAAATCCCAATTATTCAAAGCACACAATCTAAATCATCAAGCACTTACGAAAGTGATTTAGATTGTTGTTTTTCTGAATAAACAATAAATCGACACAAACGATTTTTACGTGGAATTGAAAATCCTAAGTGATTCGTGATTTAGATCAAGATTAAAATATTCCAAATCCCAATTATTCAAAACACGCAATCTAAATCATCAAGCACTTATGAAAGTGATTCAGATTGTTGTTTTTCTGAATAAACAATAAATCGACACAAACGATTTTTATGTGGAAAAAACCACAATTGAAGAACCTTCAATTGTAATAAAAAACCACGGGCGAAACGCCACTAATCAATCCACTACTGAAGAAAGAAAGATTACAAAGATAATACACAAA
Organism: Camellia lanceoleosa; assembly: GCA_025200525.1. Lineage (NCBI taxonomy): Eukaryota > Viridiplantae > Streptophyta > Magnoliopsida > Ericales > Theaceae > Camellia > Camellia lanceoleosa. The sequence continues at coordinate 7,771,349 of CM045765.1, forward strand.
TTACCCAACTCAGTCAATTTGTCTTCACACCTTCTGTAACTCTTTCACCAAGCCTTCGTCTCGGAACTGATTAATCTGAAGTTGAATCCACAACTTCACTTGTCGAATCAACGACTACGTACAAAATCAAACGCCTTTGAAACTCTACGTTTGAATCTTCGGAATCCACCGAAGAATAACACTCTTGTATGTTTTCAATCAACCTCCTTGATATGTGCTTCTCAATTCATGAGTTTAATACTCATTCAATTTTATCGAGGAAAAACTCACAAAAACTCTCTAGAAGAAAACCTTAGAAAATCTCAAAGTAGATCTGAAAAAGTAATCCTAGTTTTGGAGTAAAACCACTACTTATAGAAATCCTAGATTTTGAAGCTCGCTCGAGCGAGAACCTTAACTCGCGTGATTTCCATAAGTGCCTTCGCTCGAGCCACGAAACCTTCGCTCGAGCGAGAAATGAACTCTTTCAGGTTTTATGCAGACGTAGTTCTTCGCTCGAGCCACTTAGTCTTCGCTCGAGCGCACATTCATCTCTTTCAGGTTTTAAGCCAGACGCAGTCCTTCGCTCGAGCGAGGACTTCTTCGCTCGAGCGAGCAAGACAAAACAGCACAGAAAATTACAACTCAATCACACAAGTTTGTTCGCGGGATTGACAAGACGTAAGGACCTAACACTCTCAAATTGTCAATTCTCTATTGATAGATCAAGTCATTAACCAATACAACATTACATCCTTGATATTATCATAATATTAACAACAAACATCACAACATAGCAAGATATCATTTGATATTGCCAACAAAACATTTACTTCTTGAACATACTGTATTTATATTGTTTCAAACATCTTATTATTGGTACATCAATTTTATTAGTAGGTTCAACATTTTGCTCTAGTATATGTAAGCTTCTTTTAATCTCTTTAGCTTCTTTATTATTCCATCATTTGCACGTCAATATCCAAGTTGTTGCTTTGTCAGCGATAATTGTACTTGTCCTTCTGATTTTACTACTTTTAAGTTTCATCATAAATTTCACATAGTTCTCAATATTACTTCAAATTTTTTTCACGATAATGACAAGTCACTCAACTGTGATATATATGTGTTCAGGGAGCTCAGCATATCTATTATCCATTGACATCAATATGCAGAGCATTCTTATTGTCTTGCCAAGTTTTTAAATAAATAAGCATTTTAAAGTTAAAATCAGGAGCAGTCATGCGCATAATTTTCCAAGCTTCATTTTTAACTTCTAGTCAAACATTCTTGTGCACACGGCGTCAACATGGCGTTTTTTATAATAAAAATAAAATAAAAAGGCAAGGCACGACACTTGAGACATGTTAAAAAATTATAGCTTTATAAATTTATTATAATATCAAATATATGAATGATTTATTCCAAGGTAATAAAATATGCAACCTATGAAGCACGGACACGGAGTGCTAATTCCGGCACCCCCGATGTTATCCCGGGATAAGATTGGCTGACACGGAGTGCTAATATGCAACCTATCTTTTTTTCTCTCGATTTATGGCCTATTCGTCTTCTCAGCAATCTTATCCCGAGGGTAAAGCCATTATGAGCCGACTTATACACGGCTCCTATTTATATACGGCATCTCAAACTCGGCCACCACATATACATATTGTGATTTCAATCGTATCATTGAGCTCATATCTAGTATTACAACTCTAGTATTACAGCACAACTTTGGGCTCTTCGACATTCTCTTCAATTCACAATCAATCTTAACATTACAAATGTGGAAATGAAAACAGATATTCAATCACAACAACAATTTAGGGTTGGCCATTTCTCATATTGAAATCTCAACATGGGACAACTTGAGGGGCCTATAGAGCTCACCACGAGTCCCGTTTCGATAATCCGAACCGTTTATTTTGTAAAACACTTAATGTATAATATCCATGAAAAAAATTAGTTCGATCCAATATTCATAACTTTTTCATTGTACTATATTTGTCATTGAAAAAATGGACAACAAATATATTTCTGAAATAGATTATTCACTTTTTTAGAGACAAATGTTATAAATTAAAAAGGTTACAATTATCGGATTAACCTAAATTATGTCATCAATATTATACATCGAGAGATCTACAAAATAAACGATTCAGATTATCGAAAATAGGACTTGTGGTGGGCCCTATAGGCCTCTCAAGTTCTCCTATGCTGAGATTTCAACATGAAAGAAGCCCAACCCTTTGAGAATTGCTTAATTTAACTTTTTTACTTTCTATAAAAATATATATATATATGTAAAAATATAAAGAGAATGGTATAACAATTTATAGTAACTTTTTAACTAAAATTCACATTTTGAAAGGAACAAATATACATTGGCTTGTTTTGAGAAATAAGTTAAAAGCTATTTTTTTGGCTTTTTAGAATTTTTTTTTTTTTTTAAATGTGTAAAAAAATAGAGAAGTGATACGATCAAAAGAAGTGAAAAGGAAAAAAGTAGCTTTTAAGCTCTTTACCGAAAAAGACCATTGTCACATCATTCTCTCTGTTTATGAATTTTTCTCTTAGCTACCGATTATATGAAATAGCAAACTCCTAATCAACCTAAGCTCTTACATGGCCAATTGTCCTCATAGAAAGAATTCAATGTTTGGATACCAAACAAAAACAAAAAAAATAGCACCAAGATAATTTGATGAAAAAATTTATTCAACTAAAGGGTATAAATTACAAAGATCTAAACAATATAACTTGATTTGATTAAATTGTCAATTTGATTAAATTGTCAATAGAAGTCTTATAACTACCCATGTCATGCAATTTCATTTAAACTTAGTCCTCTTTATTTTTCATGATACTTTCATATTTGATGGGATTTAAGGCTTAATTTGGTTTGATACTTTCATGTTTGTGTTGAAACATAATCAATTTTAAATTGTTAACTTTTTTTGTGTCCTATAAGATTTTATTTTTACATGACAAAATAGTTAATTTAAAAAAATTATGAAATTTATGTCTTGAGGGGCATGGTAAATTGTGATTGATATGGTGTATGACCACGTAATACCCCAGAATCAACCAATAATTTTTCGTCCATTTGTTTGGCTTAATCATTGTCTACACCTTCAGCTTTTCCTTCAATTTTGAAAGATAAAAGTTACAAATACCTTTAGTGGGGAAAAAAAAAAAAATGAAGCAGATGAGCAAAAGAATAGAAGATAAACAGAACAAATAGTAGAGACAGACATAAAAAAGAAAAAAAGAAAAAAAGAACTTATTAGATAGAATAGAAGTAAACCACAACATCAAGAATCCCATAAATATATCTTGAATTCTCAAAATTACCTTGCACAAGTAGACAATTCTTAACCAAAACAAAGGCTAAATCGACTTTCATACAAGTGAGGAATTACTTTTTATCCCAAGTCTAAAATAATGCTCACTATATATTGTATGGGGATATATATCTATATATATATATTGAAAGGATAAATTAAATTCAAAAAACAACCTAACTAACAACTTCATTCCAAAAAAAAAAAACCTAACTAACAACTCAGAATCACTGCCACTGCTTCCCTCATTCTTGCCATCTGCCACAGCTTTAACTAGTTTGTTAAGTTGAGCCTTGATCTCTTTTAGTAACTTATCCCTCCCATTTGATGATGGTGGTTCTTCGTCCAAAACACCGTTTTGGGATCCTTCGTTAGCGTGCGAAAAATCCTAAATGCCTTGTAGCCATACTCAACTGCCGTAACCTAAATGACCATAGTTGATAAGATTTTCAAATACTTGTTTAACCCTCTATCCTACTCTATTTTGACAATCTCTTTGCCCTTCTTCTCAGCTTGAGCCCCTAACTGCATAATATCTTGACTGGATAGTCGAAAAACTACCAATAGGTTCTTCAATGGTAAGGAATTGTGTACTTTTGAACCTTCATATCCACTGTGCTTTCATCTTCTTTTGATTCAACAATAATTATGGACCATCTCATCAGCAGTTCATCGGCTACAATTTTCGAATCGAAACCTGCAAAACAAAAAACACTTATCAAAAACAAAGAACCAACAATAATAATATGACAAATGAACTGCTAATTGGCAAAATTTGCCCATAACAATAAAATAGTTTTTTTTATACCTTTCCGTTGATCAGCGTCTAATTTCACCTTACGCCCTTTCAACAAATACTCAAAAGCACTGCGTACTCCCTCCCTTGCCATTTTTCTATACAAAAAACAAAAAAATAAAACAAATATGAAACATATAAGCAATCAAAAACTCATAAACCGAACAACGAACCCATTTTGTACATTTCGAGTTATACATATATAGAGAGACACAGCAAGAAAAAATTACGCAGAACCAGGGTTCTAACAATACACACAAAATCTACATACATGCATATATAGAGAGAGCGAGACATATATAGAGAGAGATACATATATATAGGCTTTGTTTGGGATGTAGGTTAGCCTGGGGCCTAAAAAGACTCTTGTGGCTAAAATATTCCCCAACCTCACCCAAACCTTCTTCCCAAATAGCTACATAGAGAGATTAAAAAAAGCAAAATGAAGAGAAATTAGAACCAAGAAATTAAGACGAGAATTTTTGGGTTTAATTTGAGTTGTGTTCTGTGGGTTTAAGCAAGAAAAAATAACAAGTACAAGACCCAGAAACCGACCAAGAAATAGAACAACTCGTTATTTTTTCTTGCTCAAACCCACAAAACCCAGTTCAAATCAAACCCAAAAATTCTCGTCTTCATTTCTTGGTTCAAATTTCTTTTCATTTTGTCGTTTGGGATGAAGGTTTGGGTTAGGTTGGGGCTACTTTTACCACAAGACAAAAGTCTCTTTAGCCCCTAGGCTAGCCCACATCCCAAACGAAGCCTATATATATGTATGTCGCTCTATATATATGCATGTATGAAGATTTGGAGTGTATTGTCTGAACCTTGTTTCTGTGTAATTTTATCTTGCTCTGTCTCTCTATATATGTATGTATAACTCAAAATGTACAAAATGGGTTCGTTGGTTGGTTTCAGGGTCTTTGATTGCTTATAAGTTTCATATATATATATACATTTTTTTCTGTTTTTGCATAGAAAAATGGCTAGAGGGAGTGCTCAATGCTTTTAATATTTGTTGAAAAGGACGAAGGTGAAGTTCAACTCGGATCAACGTAAAGGTATAAAAAAATTTATTTTATTATTATGGGCAAATTTTTCCATTAGTTCCAGTATTTTTCTTCAAAGAGTTCATTTATCCTATTATTATTGTTGACTCTTTGTTTTTGTTTTGTTTTTGATAAGCGTTCTCTATTTTGCGAGTTTCGATCCGAGAATCGTAGATGGCGATACTGAAGAGACGATCATAACCATTGATGAAACACATGGATGAGATATGAAGGTTCAAGTGATACCATTCCTTACCATTGGCCATTGAAGAACATCGGTAGTTTCAATCTAGTCAAGACATTATGTAGTTGGGGTCTCAAGTCGAAGAATGGCAAAAGATAGCCAAAATAGAGGAAAACATGGTTAAACAAGTATCTGAAAAAATCATAACAATGGTCATTCAGTTACGACAGCTTAGTTGTGACAAACTAGTTAAAGATAAGATGACAAGAATGAAAGCAGCAGATTTCCTTGACTGTTGTTAGTTAGGTTGTTTTTATTTAATTTATCCTTTCAATATATATATATATATATATTCCCATACGATATATAGTGAGCAATTATTTTTAGACTTGGGATGAACAGTAATTCCTCACTGTAAAAGTCGATTTTAGCTTCTTGTTTTGGTTAAGAATTGGACTTGTGTAGGGTAATTTGGAAATTAAAGACATATTTATGGGATTCTAGATGAAAGTTTACTTCTTTTTTTTTTTCATGTCCTCCTACTATTTGTTTTGCTCATCTTCTATTGTTTTACTCATCTTCTTCATTTTTCCTTTTAAAGGTATTTGTAACTTTCATCTCCAAAATTGAAGGAAAAGATTAAGGTGTAGACAATGATTAACTTAAACAAATGGACGGAATTATTGTTGATTATGGGACACTACATGGTCATACACTACACCAATCACAATTTACCATGCCCTCAAACTAATAAATTTCATAATTTTTAAAATTAACTATTTTATCATGTAAAATAAAATCTTATAGGACACAAAAAGTTAACAAGTTAAAAATTGATTAAGTTTCAACAGAAACATGAAAGTATCAAACCAAACCAAACCAAACTAAATCAAGCCTTAAATCTCATCAAATATGAAAGTATCATGAAAAATAAAGAGGACTAAGTTTAAATGAAATTGCAGGACATGGGTAGTTACAAGACTTCTCAAACGAATTTAATCAAATCAAGTTATATTTCTTAGATCTTTGTAATTTCTACCATTCACTCGAATAAATTTTTTCTTCAAATTGACCTAGTGCTATTTTTTTGGTTTTGTTTGGCATCCAAACATTGAATTCTTTCTATGAAGACAATTGGTCCAAAAAATTTCCTCAATGATTATTTTTAATGGCGGGAATCAATATAATAAATGGAAAAAATTGTACAAAAATAATTAAAAATTTAAATATTATAAAGCGATCAATTTTATTTTTATTTTTAAAATAATTTTTGATCTCTCTATATATGTATGTAGATCTGGAGTGTATTATTTAGAACCTCGTTTTTGGATGTAGATCTAGAATGTGTTAATTTGGTCTCCCGTTGTTTTGACTTTCCTATAAACTCACAAAAACCAAATTGAAACATCATTTGATTTTTCATCCATCAAACTTAACTGCTATTATTTATTAGACTAATATGACACAATCCATAAAATTAAGAGGCAAAATTGATCAAATTGAAACAAGGAGGACCAAAATGAAAAAATGAGTAAACTATAGGAACCATTTGCATAATTTACCCATATATGTTTGCATAACTCGAAATGCACAAAATGGGTTTGTTGGTTGGTTTACAGGTCTTGAACTTCGTTAATTTTTCTTTCTCAAACTCACAAAACCCGGCTCAAATCAAACTCCAAAAATTCTCGTCTTCATTTCCTAGTTCTAACTTATCTTCATTTTGCTTTTTTGATCTCTATATATATGTATGTCTCTCTCTATATATATATATATGTATGTATATGTATGTAGATGAGGAGTGTATTATCAGAACTTGGTTTTTGTGTAATTTAGTCGATTTCTGGGTCTTGAACTCGTTATTTTTTCTTGCTCAAACCTACAACCTAGCTCAAATCAAACCCAGACATTCTCGTCTTCATTTACTGGTTCTAATTTCTCTTCATTTCACCTTTTTTTTTTCTCTCTCTATGTAGCCGTTTGGGATAAAGATTTGGGTAAGGTTGCGCTATATTAGCCACAGCCTTCCGTCATCATTTTTCAATTCCAGACGATGTCCACCTGTCCCTTATTGTAGATAGTGTATTAGACATAGAGAGGATTGACACAAACACCATTGTTTTCCCGCTTTTGTCCATCACTAAGGGTGGAGTCCAATTCCCTCTCCTAAGAATCCCTCTCCATCCCCTTCTTAGGATGGTCCTGCGTTATTGGGGTCTAATTCCCCCTCCCAACCAAACATGAACTTCTACCGAATAATCATGGGGTATAGTAGAATTGAATAGGCGATTGGGTCTTAACCTAGGAATCGCAACACTTTTGATCTTTATCGTCATGGCCCGAAATCAACCGATCGGCAAGGCATTACTTTTTGAGAGCCAAAAGACATAAATCACCACTTGGTGACCATGGTTGTGATGTCATGATTACGCCATTCGAGCAATTAGGAATTCGGTGAAGGAGAAGATTGCCAAGACCAGTCTTAGGCAAAAGGGAGCCGTAGTCGACTATCACGTTTTAAATAAACCATCTACTCGGCGTAAATATTGAGTGCTGATCATTATTTCTATCATGCAAGCAAGGACTTAAAAAAAGTAATGGCATTAGTAGACAAAGTCAGTTCATGAACAATTGAAGGCGCTCTTTAATTATAAAGGCGCACAAGAACCTTTCAAGGATAAGGGCGGCAGCCCATGTTACGTTGAGGTATGACCCAACCTACTCTACTTTCTCGTATGAGATCATATCCTGTTCCGTGGTGAGCGGCGACCATTGCACTAATATTCCTTAATTACAAAAGTCTAAGAAATTGGTGTTGTGGTTCCAACACCGGCCGAACAAATCCGTGAGAGCGTAATAAGAGGGCCGTCACAGAGGACCAAGAACTTGCAGAGAAATTGAATTGGCCTTTGAGCACATCAACCTTGACCATCAAACCGAGCCACCCATCCACCTTTGGCGAAGTAGCTTTATCAGCGCCAAAAGACGATATCTTCACGGTTTAGAGGATCTTCTGGGCCAAATCCGGTTAAGGAGATGTGAGAATCTCTTGCCTAATTTTCGAGAGACGTAATCTTGCAAAAAAAATGGCGGCGAGACACAAGTCGGCTTAATCTTGAGGGTAGCCAAGTAACTCCAACATGCGAGGTTCCCCGAAACGGCCATGAAAGCGATAGTGGCGAATTGGTTCTGAAACGCCCGAGCGAAGTCAAAGAGTCGATCCACAGGCGTGACGACCGCCGAGGTTGTATCCGATCTATCGGATGGCCAAATTGACAAACTGAGGCAGGATAGAGATGCCGCCCACAATGGATGATTTATCCGAGCCATTTGTCGTCCAACCACCGAATGAAGAAGAACGGCTTGGTTCTCACCATCGGGTCACCATCGAGATCCCATCGTGGCCCCTAAGTGTGGCTTGGCTCTCTCTTGCCAATGCATAAGGCCACTTTTTGCTGTTGAGCAGGATGTCGTCTCAATTGCCTTGGCGGCGCAATCGCCATATTGGTAAGCCGATCCTGACTCGGTCTAAAAATTTCCTTTTTGACTTCAGACTAACAAGTCTTGGCTTCATTGTTTTGTCGACGTGAAGAAGGATTATCGAGATCATTGTCGTCACTATAACATCATTGAACAACTCAACATCCTTGAAAACCCGACTAGAAAGCTAAAAAACACGACCGCCTGCTTCTCGCTGAAGAATTTGGATGTATGGCTGACTAAAGGAATCTAAAGCGCATGAAAGAAGCGGCGAGGGAAATTATTCTTTGTGAAAAAGCACAACAGGCCCATTTCGTGAGGCAAGAAAGAGCGAACTTAATAGATGGCTCCTCAAGTCGACACAAGAAGTCGCCTCAAATTGAAGGCCGATCTTGAAGCGGAGAAGAAGGCGAAGGAGTTTGTTCTTTGAGTAGAGGCCGCCAAGTATTTGACGCCGGAGACCGAAGCCAAGGAATGTACACCGATTAAGCCTTGCGAGTTCGAGAATCGAGGTTTCAAGCATGGATGGCTCAAAGCTTTGGCGGTAGCCAAGTGACTCTAGATCAAAGCCGATTTCCTACAAGCAATTAGAAGTCAATTGACATCGGATCCAAAGGATTTGGTCTTTTGATCCACCTTTGTAATATAGATATCTTTCCTTTGTTTTTGTTCTTGTTTATTTTGTTACCTTTATTAAACGGTTTAGTTTTTAATAATAAGGCCATTTTCATGTATAATGTCGAATGTCATATCTTTGATTTAATGAAAATGTCCATTTTGCTATAAATGTGGATGAATATGCCTTGCTTGGTTAGTGGAAATCAAAACAAGAACATTGTCAAGTGGGCACTTGTCTTAATTCGTAAAAATGTTAAGAATATGAACCATATGAAAACAAGTTGGTGAGCTTGTCTTAATTTGGCAAAAATATTTGAACCAAATAAATTAATAAATATACAAAGAACATTGTCAAAGTGGGGCACTTGTCTAAGTTAAAGCGAAACTATTCGAGCCGAATAGATTAATAAATCTGCCTTGCCCGATTAGAACACCACACGTAACCGCCAATACAATCACAAAAGCAAGTTCATGTGGTCAAGTGAAGGCCTTGTCTAGAATTCGCAAAACTATTTCCAAGCGAATAGATTAGTAATCTGCCCAACCCGATTGACTCTTGACGAGACCACCAAAACAAAGCAAGTTCATGTGGGGAATCGAATTGAGGGCATTTGTCTAGAAAATCTGGCAAAACAATTTACAGCCAAATAGAATAATGCGTCTGCCTTTACCCTAGTTTGACCCACTAAGCGGAGCAAAAGCGAAGGAAGGCCGCTTGGCGACGCGTGTTAGCCATGAATCGTTGCACCCGTAATTAATAAGCGAAGGGTAGGCAGGCGTCGCGTGGGAAACGTAGCCTCTTTAATGCTTCTTACTCGGATGTACCAAAAGGTGGAAACTTGGCATCTCCCGATTCAGCGCAAAATTACAAGTTTCCTTGAGGCTTATGGCGCTTGAAAAAGACCGGCGAATGAAAGAAGGTGTTGCCCGATCGGAGAAAACTTAAATAACAAAAAAAAAAACCATGTTTTTGTACTTTTTAGTCTACTCGGTACCCATGTATTTGTACTTATTTGTTAAATAAGTATTCAGCTGTTCTTGTTTGTTTGATACTTGTGTTGACTTTGCCATAATTGCATAACTAAACTGCATACCACCCATTGCTCTTAGCTCATTGATGTATCTTTATAGCTTGTTTGTTTATTGATCTTGGCAACCCTAATGATGAAATTTTGCCCATTTTAGCCATCTTGCTCTTAAACCCTTGCAGTGAGCACTTTGGTCCGAAGTTTTTGTGATGGCCATGGAACCATGCATGAAAGCAGCTCTGATCCGGAAGCTTATTAAATAGCGTGCAAGCTTACAAAGTGCTCCAATTCAAGTGTATATTAGGTGGCCAAATAGCCCGATCATGCGCGAGCACTCACGGTCAGTCTTTATGATGGCAACGTGATCATGCGAAAGGCGCTCCGAATTCGAGGCTTATTCAGCCAAACATGCCAAGCTACGAAGGCTCTTAATTCAAAGTCTTATTTGGCCATTTAAATGAGATGACAATGAGAAAGAGGCGTCTTTGTATTCTTTGAGTAACTACATAGATGCATAGCGTTTGCCTGACAACAAAACAAAAATGAATTGGCATATTGTACAAGTTTGTTTAATGAGAAAATTTACATAAGTGGGTGTCAAATTCAAGGTGCGTGGTAGACTTCGACCAATCATGTTTGATGACTAATATGCCTTATTGCGACATCGAATCAATCGATAGGGTAGGTCGATTAGAGCCCTAACTTTCCCTCTTGGGGTTTTCGTGGCAAGCACTTTCTTGAGGACCAATTCTCCAAAACATAACACCGGTTGGCCACATTCGTTTGATTATATGACTTGGCGAGCTATTATTCTTGATATCACGCCATGCGTTACTGAAGCGAATCTTGGCGTTCCTCAAACAAATTATCCAACGGCGACTTGTAGTCGTTCGCCCTTTATCAAAAGCCTTTGATTTAAAGTGAAACAAATCGATTTCGAGAGGGATAATAGCCTATCTGAAAAGCACAAGGCAAGCGGCATTTCTCCGATTGCGCCTCGGGGTGGTGCGGTGTGCCTGACCTACCTGCGGGCAACTCTTCAACTCCACTTGTCTTTGGCCTTCTCAATCGTTTCTTGATTAAAATTCCAATTGCTTTATTAGTGCTGTTGGTGAGAAAAGTAAAATTTTGGATACCATATGTAATATTCATAGTTCCGATGTGAACATGGTCGAATTGGGTGTCGTTGTGAATTACAAGTGCTCTGAAGTATCAAGAATCGGTTATAATACTTTCTAGCGTCTGTTGCAGCGATTAGCCGACCCACTTAGTGAAATAGTTTATTGCAACAATCGAGAATTGTTTGTTTCTGAAAGCTCGTAGTAATTAGTCGCTATGTCAAGGCCCCCATTGTTATTAGTTACTGAAGTGCTCTAGTATGCAATCGAGTTATAATACTTTCGCACAAAAGCGTCTGTATTTACGATTAGCTTGACCCATAGTGAAATAGTTTATTGCAACAATCGAGAATTGTTTGTTTCCCTAGCTTCGCGTGATTGGTCAGACTATGTCAAGGCCCCATTGACAAGCGACCGAGGACTAATGCGGAATTTAATTCTTGACGAGGCAAGTGAGCTAATAGGAGAACTTCTAGCATTGTTCGCTAACTACGTAATTCTCGGCATTAGTCGCATTATCATTAATAATATCAGCGTGTTACGACTCGGTGGGCCTATAAGCGTCCTCGAGTGGGCCGCAATAACTAACTTCATGTATTTCAGCGAAGTTCTCAACTTTCTGTCTAGGTGAAACGCGTTCAAAATATGGCCCTAAGAGATATTTTGTAAAGCTTTCACGTAGTTGAATATCTGGTAGGGCTTTATACAGCAGCAACAATGTGGGCTTCTTTCTTATTTGTTGCGGTATTACGAAAAATCGCGATAGGATCTATCCAACTCGATTCTGAGTTAATGATGTTGACTTCTGGATAGGTTAGAGGCGATACTCGACTCTACGGGATGAATCCCTTTGATGGTTAGTTTGATTTACGAGTTGATGGCGAAGCCAAGCAAGCAGAACATCCGCATAGTTGATCTAATCTCGGTTATCTGATTCGATTCGTGGTAGTCGAACCCGTGAGCAAGGAATTAAATCGTTTCATATAAGGCGCCATTCGATGGTTCTTAGCGCATATTCCCTTTCAATTTGGTTGATGACTAATTTTGAATCACAAAAACTATAACAGCTTAGCACCTAAGTGAAGCCTTGATAGGAGGCGGTTAGCAATGCTTTATATTCAACCTCGTTATTTGATGCATCAAAACCCGGTTCCTTTGCTGCTCGAACATTGCCCTTCGAGGGTCATAATAACTATACTTACGTTGGTTGAATGATCCATCACAATACATACGCCAAATGTCTCCAACATCGTTCTCTGATGCGGATTTGAGGTTAAGGGGAGAGTTGATGCGACTTGAAATCGACTGGCACCTGTGAACTTCGACTACAAAGTCGTCAACACACATCCTTGATGGGTGTGGGCAACAGCGCCCAGATGTCATCTGGCCCGAATTCCAAGGCCCAGCAGAGACTCGCCAGATGCTTCCAGCTATGGGCTACTCGGAAAGGATAGTCCGTTAGTACCCTTATGGTATGAGCTTTGAAAGTAGTGCATCGACCTTACGGTAGCCACTAAAAGCTAGGATAAGCTTTTCTAGAGGTGAGTGTCGTGTTTGGCGTCGACCATTGCCTTGCTTACATAATCATTTGCTACAGGGTTCCTCGCTTTAATACGACAACGGCCCGATCGGATACCACTAGATATAAGATGAGCGGATCGCTGATGATGGGGTTGCCAAGAGTGTACAAAGCAGAGATAAGTTTTCAAGCCATCTAAGCCTTGACTGCACTCGAGCTCCAGCGAAATGCTTTGCCTACTAGAAGTGTGAAAAAATGGTCGGCAGATCAGGAATGGTGATAAACCTATTGAGGCGTGACCATTCCCGTTAACTTATGAACTTCCTTGGTAGTGAGGGGTCGGAGTTCTATAATGGCGTGGTTTGCCTCGGGTTGGCCTATATTCATGATAGTTCTAATATAGCCAAGAAACTTGCGGTCGATCTTAGGAATGCACTTTAGGGCATTGAGTTTCATTTGTACTTTCGGAGGATCTTAGAAGGTAGTGGATAAGTCGGCATGCTTTTCCTTGGATTTCACCATCATATCATCAATGCATACTTCCATGGTCTTGGCGAGTTGTTCTTTAAACATAGTGGTGACCGACCTGCAGTGCGTTGCCCTGCATTCTTGATCAACGGCTGACCTTGGAGCGATAGGTTCCCGTGGGGTGAAGAATCTGAGTTTTTCTAGTCTCTGAATGCATGGCAATTTGGTGGTAACCTGGTAAGCATCCGAAACTCATGCGTTAGTGGTGCCGCGATTCGTCCCACAAGTTGGTCAATTCAAGGAAGAGGAAAGCAATCCTTAGAAGAGGCTGTTGAAGGCAGTGAAATCTATACAAACACGCCAAGATTTATTTTTCTTCTTGACAACCACAATATTAAACTGACTAGGTGGAATAAGTTACTTCACGAATTAAGCGACTTCAACAACTTGTCAACAAAGTCGACAACAATTGAAGTATGCTCATGACGATCGTCAACTTTATAAATAATTGGTTTAATCTATAGATCAATGTTTAAGCGGTGTTGGTCTATGCTCGAATCCGAGCCAGAGCATCTCATATGGCATCAAGCAAATACATCGATGTTGCGCCAGTAAGAAGGAAACCAACTCTTGTCGTTAATTGCGTTCGAGGTCTTAGATCATGAAAAATTGTCGGGTTCCCTTTTGATCTTGTCGATCGAGGTTAGTAGTTGCCTTGCTCGGGGTTTTCAACATCCTCGAGGCTTTCTCAATCGAACTTCAATAGAGTTCACTTCCGGTTCTTTGGCTTCTTTGCGAAGCAATAAGATAGCATGCCTTCTTGGATTTTTGAGAACCTCGAATTTGCTTTCGATGCCATGTTATGTTGGAAAGCAATGTGATGATAGGTACTCGGCACGCTTGCATTGCATACAACCAAGTTCTTCCATGATGAGATTGTATGGTGATGGAAGTTTGTGACCGGAAACTCCACATCTCTTGATTTAGTACCTCTGGCGCCTTTGGCGGTATGATCTTGCCAGGATACTCGGGGTTAGTGTTGAAGCCAAGCAGGGTACTCGGTAGATAAGTCAAATAGGTGAAGCGAGTTTAATGAATGTCTTGTGATACATTATATTCGAGGTGCTCCTTCATTGATTAGAATCGTTCTCGATGAATCTGTTTACAGCGCCTTCGATGACAAGGGCATCTTAGTGAGGAGTGTTACCACTTCAAGATCGGTCTTCGTCGAAGCTAATTTTGCCAATCTCATGAGGCCGTTTGGTACGGTGTGAGCAACGAATGACGGGTTGTAATTGGATCGTATGTACTGAGTTGGTAGCGGTAGACTATATATCATGTGAATCACACCAAGTGAAGGTGAATCCGCATATAGCTACCGTCTTGGTGGATTGCCCTTCGGACATAATGTGTTAGTCAATAGTCTTTTCAACTCCTCTAGGTTGTGCTTGATTGCATAACAACCGTCAATCTCATGGCCATGATCCTTGTGATATTCACACCGCCTATCCTTAAGTCTAGCATCGGGGTCCAATCATCTTGGATGACCATTTAAAGAATGGCGGATCTTTGGACTTTAAATGGGATCTTGTTGATCGGTTTACTGACTCAGGTACTTCTTGTCGGGGCGTTTAGGGCGAACACTATCCGCTTGAAATTGTTCGTTCGAGCGGTCGCGAACATTGCTTGTTTGACCTAGCCCCTCTTGTTTGCTTGACGGGGCAAATCCGTGATTAAGGGCTCCCTAGTGAATACAGTAGCTTATCGGTTAAACCAAGCCGGATGGTGCCGTCTTTCGCGACTTCCTATCAAGAAGCTGTTTTGGGAGGCCGTCGAGTCAAGCTTTGGAGAGGACTATCGGGTTGTAATCCATTTTAAAGGCGGTGATGGCCATAAAGTCATTACAAGCATCATCTACAAAGTTGAAACATTCCTAGTAGTATGACGCGAATATTCACGGAAGGTTTCATACGGTCTAATTGCATTGCCCTGAGAATCGACTTGTTTAATTTGGACCTCATTGGTGATGAATCTTGCCTGAAGGATTTTTAGAGCTAATGAAAACTTTTTAGTGAGGCGGCTCTAGTTTATAATACCAATGGCCCCAAGCTACTTTCGAAAACATTAAGCACGGCGTATAAGTGCTTCATCATCAACATGCAATGTCATAACTTGCTTGTAATGGCGAATGTGATCATGAATTTGACTTACCGTCATACCGCGATTAGCGTTGGTGCTTTAAACTTTTTAGCGCAACCCTTACAATCACGTCGTAAAAGGATCATGTTTATCCTCTGCATCTAAGCCATCTCCATTTCCTTGCCTATGTCAGCCACAAACTCCCTCAATGAACTAGATACATCAACTGCCCGTCTTCCTAGGTTCACGAGATAACAAATCGGAAGCCTAACTACTATCGTGTTTACAGGCGGCGTAAATCGATCATCCTCAAATCTTTTTGGCAACCGACCGACCATTACGTAGTGGGGTTCATTGAGATTCGCTAATTCAAATATGTAGCGTCCGTTATCAACCGCCTTATCTTCGGGCGTTGTTCGATTGCTTTTGCATAATCTTTGATCGTCCGCATGGTTTCATGCATCGAGGTTAAGGCGAAGTTTGAGACAACGGTCAAAGTTCGAGACCCTTCAGCGTGGTGATATTCTCATGACCAAGCATGGTTCTTAGTGTAACATCATCTCTTAGTTTAACATCGAAACAACGAGTGAAGGATCATCTGTTAAGTTTGCCATGAGCAGCGTTTGAGTATTCCTACAAAGCGCCAATTGTGGAGAGGTGGTTAGAAATACCCTTTAGCCCAAGCAAACTCTCTTGATCCTTGAGTTTGTACACAAATAAGAATGAACAATCCGTCGAGTGCGAGAATTAGCACTCAGACAGCAAATGAAATATTCCCTCAAGTTTTCTTATATCTCAAGTTATCTTTTTTCACACATACCTCCTTTTGGTGATGCTACTTCTTTTTTATATTACTACTTTGGAACCCACTTTCTTATTATGGACACAACACCTCCTTTTGGTGATGCTACTTCTTTTTATATTACTACTTGTAACCCTTTCTTATTATGGACACCACCTTCTGGCCCAGGCTCATCATTCAGTAGGATTTATGGCCTATTTGGCAAAAAGGTAGATTCTATTCTACCACGGCCTACCCACTTCACTCATCTTCTCCATAATCTTATCCAGGGTAAAGCCTTTATGGTGACTTATATACGGCCCCTATTTATATACAACATCTCAAACTCCGACAACACAAATACATAGTGTGATTTCAATCGTATCATTCAACTCATATCTAGTATTACAGCACAACTTTGGGCTCCACGACATACTCTTCAATTCACAATCAATCTTAACATTACAAATTTGGAAATGAAAACAGATATTAAATCACTACAACAATTTAGGGTTAGTCTTTTCTCATATTGAGATCCGAACATGGGACAACTTGAGGGCCTATAGAGCTTACCACGAGTCCCGCTTCGATATTCCGAACCGTTCATTTTGTAAAACACTTGATGTATAATATCCATGAAAAAAATTAGTTCGATCCAATATTCATAACTTTTTCATTGTACTATATTTTTCATTGAAAAAATGGACAACAAATATATTTTGAAATAGATTATTCACTTTTTAGAGATAAAAGTTATAAATTAAAAAGTTACAATTATTGGATTGACCTAAATTTTGTCATTAATATTATACATCGAGGCTCTACAAAATGAATGATTCGGATAATCTAAATGGGATTTGTAATTGGGCCCTATAGGCCTCTCAAGTTCTCCTATGATTTCAACATGAAAGAAGCCCAACCCTTTGAGAATTGCTTAATTTAACTTTTTACTTTCTATAAAAAATATATATATATATATATATGTAAAAATATAGAGAATGGTTTCACAATTTATAGTGACTTTTTAACTAAAATCACACTTGAAAAGAACAAACATACATGGGCTTGTTTTTGAGAAATAGGTTAAAAACTATTTTTTGGCTTTTTAGTATTTTTTTTTACAAAAAAGTGAAAAAATAGAAAAGTGATGTGCCCAAAAGAAGTTAAAAGCCCAAAAGTAGCTTTTAATCTCTTTACCGAAAGAGACCATCGTCACATCATTCTCTCTGTTTATGAATTTTTCTCTTAGCTACCGATTATGTGAAAGGATTGAAATAGCAAACTCCTAATCAACCTAAACTCTTACATGGATGAGAACCATTAAAAGAATTTTAAAAAATAAAAATAAAATTCACAACCTTACAATATTCAAATTTTAATTATTCTTCTACAAATTTTTTATTCCATTTATTATATTCATTCCTACCATTCAAAATAGTCAGTGAGGAAAAAATTTATTCAAGTAAAGAGTATAAATTACAAAGATCTAAGAAATATAACTTGATTTGATTAAATTATTTACGTAAGCCTTATAACTACCTATGTCATGCAATTTCATTTAAACTTAATCCTCTTTATTTTTCATGATACTTTCATATTTGATGGAATTTAAAACTTGAATAGGTTTGATACGAACTTAATCAATTTTAACTTGTTAACTTTTTTGTGTCCTATAATATTTTAATTTTACACGACAAAATAGTTAATTTAAAAAAATTATGAAATTTATAAGTTGAGGAGTATGGTAAATTGTGATTGGGTATGATGTATGACCATGTAACCCCAGAATCAACCAAAAAAAATTCATCTGTTTGTTTGACTTAATCATTGTCTGACCTTAAGCTTTTCCTTCAATTTTTGGAGATAAAAGTTACAAATACCTTTAGAAAAAAAAAAAAATAAAGATGAGCAAAAGAATAGAAGAAGAACAAATAGTAGAGAACATGAAAAAGAAAAATAAAAAAAACAACTTATTAGGCAGGAATAGTAAATGTAACATCTAGAATCCCATAAATATATCTTTAATTCCCAAAATTACCCACAAATAAATAGGCAATTCTTAAAAAAACAAAATAAAATCAACTTTTACAAGTGAGAAATTACTTTTCATCCAAAGTCTAAAAATCACTCATTATATATTGTATGGGGACATATATATTGAAAGGATAGATTAAATTCAAAACAACCAACAACCTAGGTTTCCAAAAAACCCTAACTAACAACTCAATCAATCGTAATCCTTGCCTCTACTTTCCCATTCTTCACAGTCTTCATTTGCTTTAACTAGTTTGTCAAGTTGAGCCTTGATCTCTTTTAGTGACTTATCCTCCATTTTGATGGTGGTGGTTCTTCATCAAAACTCGCTTTGGGATCCTTCCTCAACATGCAAAAAACAGATGCCTTGTAGGCATACTCAAGCCATAACTTGAATGACCATTGTTGATATGATTTTGAGATACTTGCATCCTCCTCTATTTTGGCAATCTCTTTGCCTTCTTTCACTTGAGCTCCCAATTGCCTAATGTCTCGAGATAGTGAAAAACTACCAACATGTTCGCCAATGGCCAATAAGGAATGGTGTACTTGAACCTCCATATCCACTGCTTTAATCTTCTTTTGATTCAACAATAGTCATGGACCATCTCATCGACTACGACTTTAGAATCGAAACCTCAAAAAAAAAACACTTATCAAAAATGAAGACAAAAACAAAAAACCAACAATAATAATAGGATAAATGAACTACTGAATAAAATACAGAAACTATTGGCAAAATTTGCCCATAATAATAAAATAATTTTTTTATACCCTTCCCGTTGACCAGCGTCCAATTTCACCTTACGTCCTTTCAGCAAATACTCAAAAGCACTGCGCACTCTTTCCCTTGCCATTTTTCTACACAGAAAACAGAAAAACAAAAACAAATATGAAATATATAAGCAATCGAAACTTCGAAACCAAACAATGAGCCCATTTGTACATTTCAAGTTACACATATGTGAGAGATAGAGCAAGAAAAATTATCTGAGAAACAAAGTTCTAACAATACATTCCAAATCTACATACATGCATATATATAGAGAGAGACATACATATATATATAGAGAGAGATACATATATATAGGCTTCATTTGGGATGTGGATTATCCTAGGGCTAAAAAGACTATTTTGTCTTTTTGTGGCTAAAATAGCCCCCAACCTTACCCAAACCTTCATCCCAAACAGCTACATAGAGAGATATCAAAAAAAAACAAAATGAAGAGAAATTAGAACCATGAAATGAAGACGAGAATTTCTGGGTTTGATTTGAGTTGTGTTTTGTGGGTTTCAGCAAAAAAAAATGAGTCCATGACTCAAAAATCGACCAACAAACCCATTTTGTGCATTTCGAGTTATACATCCAAAATGGGTTTGTTGGTCTGCTTTTAGATCTTGGACTCGTCATTTTTTCTTGCTCAAACCCACAAAACCTAGTTCAAATCAAACCCAAAAAATCTCGTCTTCATTTCTTGCTTCTAATTTCTCTTCACTTCGCTTTTTTTTATCTCTCTCTATATCGTTTGGGATGAAGGTTAGGATGAGGTTGGGGGCTACTTTAACCACAAAAAGACAAAAGTCTCTTTAGCGAACCTAAATATATGTGTCTCTATATATATGTATGTCTCTCTCAATATATATATATGCATGTATGTAGATTTGGAATTTATTGTTATAACTTTGTTTCTATATAATTTTTTCTTGCTCTATCTCTCAATATATGTATGTACAACTCGAAATGTACAAAATGGGTTCGTTGGTTGGTTTTTGAGTCGTTGATTGCTTATAGCTTTCATATTTTTTTTTTTTTTTTTGTGTGTAGAAAAATCACAAGAGAGGAAGTGCTAAGTGCTTTTGAGTATTTGTTGAAAGGATGGAAGGTGAAATTGAACGTTGATCAACGGAAAAGTACAAAAAAAAATTATTTTATTATTATGGACAAATTTTGCCATTAGTTCCTGTATTTTCTTCAATAGTTCATTTATCCTATTATTATTATTGATTCTTTGTTTTTGTTTTTGTTTTTGATAAGTGTTTTTTGTTTTGCAGGTTTTGATCCGAGAATCGTGGCCGATGAACTGCTGAAGAGATGGTCCATGACTATTGTTGAATCAAAAGAAGATGAAAACAGTGGATATGAAGATTCAAAAATACACCATTCCCTACCGTTGGCCATTGAAGAACATGTCGGTAGTTTTTCGATTATCCAGTCAAGACATTATGCAGTTGGGGGCTCAAGCTGAGAAGAATGGCAAAGAGATTGCCGAAATAGAGGAGAATAAAGGGTTAAACAAGTATCTGAAAATCATATCAACAATGGTCAATCAGATTACGACAGTTGAGTATGCCTACAAGGCAGTCAAGATTTTTCGCATACTGACGAAGGATCCCAAAGCAGTGTTTTGGACAAAGAACCACCACCATCAAATGGGAGATATAAGTTACTAAACGAGATCAAGGCTCAACTTGACAAACTAGTTAAAGCTGCGGAAGATGGCAAGAATGAGAGGTGCAGCGGCAATGATTCTGATCGACTAAGTTGTTAGTTAAGTTTTTTTTTGGGAAACGAAGTTGTTAGTTAGGTTGTTTTTTTAATTTAATTTATCCTATCAAAATAGATATATATAAATATATATCCCCATACAATATATAGTGAACAGTATTTTTAGACTTGGGAAGAACAATAATTTCTCACCTGTGTGAGTCGATTTTAGCCTGTTGTTTTGGTTAAGAATTGTCTACTTGTGCAGATAATTTTGAGAATTAAAGATATATTTATGGGATTCTAGATGTTGTGGTTTACATCTATTCTATCTATTAAGTTTTTTTTTTTTTTTCTTTTTCATGTCACTCTCCACTATTTGTTCTGCTTATCTTCTATTCTTTTGCTCATCTTCATTTTTTTCTTTTTTTCCTTCTAAAGGTATTTGTAACTTTTATCTCCACAATTAAAGGAAAATATTAAAGTAGACAATGATTAACCCAAACAAAAGGACAAAAATTTATTGGTTGATTCTGGGTTACTACGTGGTCCTATACCATACCAATCACAATTTACCATGCCCCTCATACTAATAAATTTTATAATTTTTTAAAATTAACTATTTCATCATGTAAAAATAAAATCTTATAGGACACAAAAAAATTAACAAGTTTAAATTGATTAAGTTTCAACACAAACATGAAAGTATCAAACCAAACCAAACTAAATCAAGCCTTAAATCCCATCAAATATGAAAGTATCATGAAAAATAAAGAGGACTAAGTTTAAATGAAATTGCATGACATGGGTAGTTATAAGACTTCTGTCAACAATTTAATCAAATCAAGTTATATTTCTTAGATCTTTGTAATTTCTACCCTTCACTCGAATAAATTTTTTCTTCAAATTAACCTAGTGCTATTTTTTTGGTTTTGTTTGGCATCCAAACATTGAATTGTTTCTGAGGACAATTGGTCCAAAAATGTTCCTCAATGATTATTTTTAATGGCAAGAATCAATATAATAAATGGAAAAAAAAATTTGTACAAAAATAATTAAAATTTAAATATTATAAGGCAGTCAATTTTATTTTTATTTTTTAAAATAATTTTTGATCTCTCTATATATATGTATGCATGTAGATCTAGAGTGTATTGTTAGAACCTCATTGTTGTATGTAGATCTAGAATGTTTCAATTTGCTCCATGTTGTTTTGACTTTCCTATAAACTACAGGGACCAAATTAAAACATCATTTGATTTTCCGTCCATCAAACTTAACCACCATTATTTATTGGACTAATATGACACAATCTGTAAAATTAAAGGGCAAAATTGATCAAATTGGGACCAAAATGAAAAAACTAGTCAACTATAGGACCATTTGCATAATTTACCCATATATGTATGTACAACTTGAAATGCACAAAATGAGTTTGTTGGTTGGTTTCTGGGTCTTGGACTCGTTAATTTTTCTTGCTCAAACTCATAAAACCCAGCTCAAATCAACCTAAAAACTTCTCATCTTCATTTCCTGGTTCTAATTTATCTTCATTTTGCTTTTTTTGATCTCTCCATACATATGTATGTCTCTCTCCATATATATGTATGTCTCCCTCTCACTATATGCATGTATGTATGTAGATAAGGAGTGTATTGTCAGAACCTCGTTTTTGTGTAATTTTTTCCTACTCTATCTATATATGTATGTATAACTCGAAATGCACAAAATGAGTTTGTTGGTCGGTTTCTGAGTCTTTAACTTGTTATTTTTTCTTGCTCAAACCCACAACCTAGCTCAAATCAAACCTAGACATTCTCGTCTTCGTTTCTTGATTCTAATTCTCTTTATTTTGCTTTGTTTGATCTCTCTATATGTAGCTGTTTGGGATAAAGGTTTGGGTGAGGTTGGGCTATATTAGCCACAAAAAGACAAAAACAAGCTTTTCAGCCCCAAGCAAAAGTTGTCACGTCAACGCATAATCATTTCATTTTTCTCTCACAAAAGTTAAAATAGCCAAAAAACCCATCCCAAAGCTAAAATAGCCACAAAGACAAAAAAGCAAACCCACATCCCAAACGGCCACAGAGAGACATACATATATAGAGAGAGAGAGAGATATACATATATAGCGAGAGATCAAAAAGCAAAATGAAGAGAAATTAGAACCAAGAAATGAAGACTAGAATTTCTGGTTTGATTTGAATTGGGTTTTGTTGGTTTGAGCTAGAAAAAATAACGAGTCGAGACCAAGAAACCCACAAACAAACCCATTTTGTACATTTGAGTTATACATGCATATATAGAGAGATAAAGCAAGAAAAATTACACGTAAATGAGGTTCTAACAATACACTCAGATCTACATATATACATACATACATACATATATATATAGAGAGAGAGATATATGTAGAGAGAGAGACATACATATATATAGGTAGAGATCAAAAAAAAAAGCAAAATGAAGAGAAATTAGAACCAAGAAATCAAGACGAGAATTTCCGAGTTAGATTTGAGCTGGGTTTTGTGAGTTTGAGCAAGAAAAAATAACGAGTCCAAGACCCCAGATCTGACCAACAAACTCATTTCGGACATTTTGAGTTATACATACATATATAGAGAGATAGAGCAAGAAAAATTACATAGAAACAAGGTTCTAACAATACACAGAGCCACTGTAACTTCGTCCCTAAAAAGATGGTGCAGTCCCTCAGTTCACAAGTTTTCGAAAGTCCAAGCCAGATCAAGTCCGTGAACTTTGCTGCACAACCTGTGCATGAAATGGCTTCCAAAGTGCATATCAAAGTGGGGGAATGGGTTGGACAATTAAACTTGATGGTGGTGCCGTTGGATGAATTCAATGTCATCCTTGGAAATGATTTCTTTGTAACTGCCAAAGTGGCATTGATGCCTTATCTTGGTGGGTTACTTATCTTGGATGAAGACAAGCCTTGTTCTATTCTTGGTTGGGGGAGGCTAGACAAAGGCAAGGGTATGATGAGGAAAACAAAGACGCTGTCAGCAATTCAAGTGTACAATGACCTAAAGAAAGGCGCTGAAACTTACCTTGCAACCTTAGTGGAAATCAAGCCTGATGTGATAATGGAAGTGCCTGATGAAGTTGTTGCAGTGTTGAAGGAATTTGCAGATGTGATGCCTCCAGAATTGCCTGAGTCTCTACCTCAATGTGTCACAGATCACAAAATCGAGTTGGTTCCTCGTGCAAAGCCTCCAAGAAAGGCACCTTCATGTATCGTCTCCAATGGAGTTGGCAAAGTTGCGTAGGCAATTGATGAATTGCTGGATGCTGGATTGGTTCAACCATCCAAAGCCGTGATGGTGCCCCGTGCTCTTCGAAAAGAAGACAGTCCATGCGGATGTGTTTAGACTATCATGTCTCAAACAGAGGACAATCAAGAACAAATATCCAGCCTTTGGTGGCCGATCTCTTTGACTGTCTGTGCAAAGCCACTTACTTTAACAAATAGGATCTGTGCTTCGGGTAATGGCAAGTCAGAGTGGCTGAAGGGGATGAGTCCAGGACCATATATGTTACTAGATATGGGTCTTATGAATTTTTCGCTATGCCATTCGAACTCACAAATGCACCTACTACATTTTGTAACTTAATGAATGATGTCTTTTCTGATTATATTGATCATTTTGTTGTTGTTTATCTTGATGATATTATAACTTATAGTGAGTCCTTGTAGGATCACTTGTCTACCCTTCGTATTGTGTTTTCTAGATTGAAAGAAAACCAATTATAGGTAAAGGAAGAGAAATGTGAATTTTCCCAACAAAAGATAATATTCTTGGGGCATATTATTTGCAAAGGCCATGTGAAGATGGACACCAAGAAAGTGCAAGCCATTGTTGATTGGCCCGCACCTAGCAAAGTTAATGAGTTGCATTCCTTTTTGGATCTTGCCAACTATTATAGAAAGTTCATTGAGAGGTATTCCAATAAGACAACACCCCTCACTGATTTGCTCAAGAAGGATCAGAAATGGAACTAGAGTGAGAAGTGTTGAGGCCTTTGACAAATTGAAAGTGTCAATTGAATCGATGTTGCAGCTATTTTGAACTTCCTTTTGAAGTGCATACTAACGCTTCAGACAAAGCTATTGGCAGCATTTTGGTAGGAGAGGCACCCATTGCCTTCAAAGTCGCAAGTTAAATGTCATGAAGAAAAATTATTCAGCCCATGAGAAAGAAATGACGGCAATGGTGCATTGTCTTCTCACCTAGAGGGTTTATTTGTTGGGAACCAACTTTTAAGTCCTAACAGATAATGTGGCGAATACTTTCTTCAAGACGCAGAAAAAGTTGTCTCCAAGACAGGCTTGATGGCAAGAGTTTTTGGAGGAGTATGACTTCAAGTGGAAGCATAAGCTTGGTCGGCACAACCAGGTTGCGGATACTTTAAGTAGGACAGTAGTTAAAGAATATGTGGTTGCCATTACTACGGTTGAGTCAGATCTGTTGGACAAAGTTCGAGAAAATGCTGTTGGGGATGCCGCTTATGAGAAGGTGGTACAGAAAGTGAAAGAGGGGATTGTCGGCATATATTGATTGGAAGATGACATTCTCCATGTCAAAGGAGATATGTTGTTTGTCCCTAGCAATTGAGGACTTAGATAGGAGTTACTTCGAAAAACACATGATCCGGAATGGGCTGGACACCCGAGAGTGAAACAAATGTTGGCTCTTCTATCTCATTTCTACTATTGGACAATATGCATTCTATATTTGTTGATGTTGATCGTTTCTCAAAATATACCGTCTTATTCCTACACCACATGCATGTCTAACTGACATGGCTACAAAGTTATTTTTCAAACATGTGGTAAAGCATTTTAGGCTGCTAGAGGACATTGTGAGTGATCGGGATACTCGCTTTACCGGATGGTTTTGGATAGTGTTGTTTGGGTTAATGGAGTCAAAATTGAAATTTTTCACAGAAAACCACCCACAAACAGATGGGCAGATTAAACGCATGCATGCTTTACTTGAGGAATATTTGAGGCACTATGTCACAAGTCAAAGAAATTGGATGGACCTACTTGATAGTGCACAATTCTGCCACAACATGCACCGGTCCTCAGCAACCAACCTTAGTCCATTTGAGTTGGCTATTGGATATTAGTCCCTTACTCCTCATGAGGTGGCTAAACAAAAAAAGGGAGATGTTGTCCCACAGCTTATCGTTTTGCACGTGCCAAGCAAGAGTTGCTAGAAGAGACACAAGATAGTTCTAAAGCCTCCCGTCGTATGAAGAAATATGCTAACAAGGGAAGAAGACCACTTAAGTTCCAAGTACGAGATAAGGTATTGTTGAAACTTACTCCCCAAATTTGGAAGAAGATCAGTAGCAAAACTGTTCATCGTGGTCTCATTCCGAAGTATGACGGTCCTTTTTAAGTGATGAAATGGGTTGGTGCAGCAGTGGCTTATAGACTTATACTACCTGATAGGCTGAAAATTCACCCAACATTTCATGTGAGTTTCCTAAACCTGTATCATGAAGACATGGTGAACATTGAGAGGAAGTAAACAAAGTGAGCCCCACCGTGGTCCGAAAACAGCTGACGAGGAGGTTAGAGGGATTCTTGATCACAAGACGGAGGGCATGAGCAAGGACAGGCAAACCCATTACTTGGTAAATGGAAAGGTCTCACTGATTCGATGCAAGTTGGGAGAAGGATTTCACCGTGGCACTTAGAGAAGCAAGTAGTCGAGTACTTGAAGACCCTACCAACAAGCATGTTGGCTTCTTCTCGTAGGAGTGGTCCGTTAGCACCTTGACATTCGAGTGGCGGCTGGCATTTGGTGGCATCTTGCAACTATGTTAGCTTTGGACCAAGGCATAAGGGAGGCATGCAAATGTTAACAAGGTTGGCAAAGACTTGTGTCGTTCGTGCGGAGTGTGGGTAGTATAGCACATGCAAGGCATTAATATGACCTGAATGTTGGCTGCTGCACACTTGGGGATGGACACAATCAGATGGCTTGGTTTGGGCTAAACCAAGGCCAGCACATGTGCAATTTGATTTGTCCAAGGCATAGACAAGGCAACATGATCATTAGGGCGGTTATGAGCAGTTATACAAGGCCAAAGAATTCGGACAATGACAAATTGTTGGCAGTTGCATGACTACGTTGTCATGCCGCAAGGGACAAGGAAGGTCGAAGATAGGAGCAGTTAGTGCCGATTAATTCTGTAGGCTTTGTTTCAAATCTGTCCCAACCCTTTGGCAGCTTGAATTTCAAATTTAACTGATTGTTCTATTTATGGGCATGCCATGGTTACTTGAAAATGGTCAAGTAGTAAAGTGTCATTGGCTATCCTTTGTATTATTGTTGGTGCAATAAAAGGTTGGGTTTACTCCAGAAAACATGGTTGTGCTTTGTGCATTCTATATTACTCGCCTAAAACCTCATATTGTGTGCGTGTGTGTGTGTGGATTGATTGGCTAGCTAAGTGTGCTAAAACTTAGTGCCATCGCAGAAAAAATTTCAGTCAAAATTGACCCTATGACACTTACCATCTTCGATTTAAAGCAGGTGTGATATGTAACTTGAGGCACAATTTACTTTTCTTCCCCAAAATAGTTTACTTTTTCTTATCCTTTTGGGGACTTCTTGTCCTTCAATCTCTAGTAATCCTTTTCTTTTTTAAATTATCCACTTTTTGTTGCAAATCAAAAATATAATAATAAAATGTAAAATCAACCCGAATAATAAATTTTATTTCCCAAGTGTTGCTTTTTATATTTATAGGAAAAATTAATTCCAAAAACAAACATGATATGTTCGAGCATAGTTGAGGATCCAACACAACAGAGAAACTACTACTCACCCTTGTTGAAGTCAGACAACCTTTAGGCCTCAGTTCCAAATAAAATCACAATTGCTCAATCTATTGGTCTCGCACTGCTGAGTAGAAAAAAGAAAAATATGCTTCATGAGTAAGACTAGTCATTCTAACATGCCTAATAATGTGGATACAAAATAATCTCTCACAAAAAAAAATCAGTAAGAACATTACTTTCCACTGAACAATACGAATCCTCCAAAAAAACTGGCAATACATTAATATATCATTTGTTTAACTATTCTAAATGCTTCTATAAAATGGAAAAAGTGTGCCTCTTTGTAGAGCCTTACAAGACGCTTGCGTTCATCACACTTCGTTAACAGTTCATAATCATATTTTTCTCCAAAAAGCTTCAAGCCGCTTAAAAGTGCAGTCCTTAACGTCGAATCTTTTGTAGTTACAAGGAAAATGAAAGAGAAAGTGTCAATTGAGCTAGTGTCTTTACTTCCCTGAACAGTGAACACTAACTTATGCATCTACTATATTATTGGTCAAACAAATGTTCAGAGCCAATTTATTGATTATTTGTTAATTTTATTAATTCTTCTGATTGCTTTGAATAGCTATTATGCAGTAATAGTAAAATTTAACCAAACCTCCAAGTTGTCCAATTTCCATGCAAAGTGGTCCTATACCCCATTTAATTACAATAATAATCAAACTAAAAAGTTGAACTCCTCCTGCTTCCATCAAGGGTATTTTTTTCATTCAAATTTTGCCATAAGGAGATGTTTTTACAAATAACATAGATGAATGTGAAGTGGAAAAAATAATACCAATTAGTTAAGGACTCAAAAAAGATATAGAATAAAAAAGTTCAATAAAATAAATAGATATGAAAATATAGTAGATATACTTACCAGTATCACCCCTGGAACTTGAAGAAGTCCCAAAGTACATTCCTGCCAATTGACACAAACCAAATCAAACAATTATAGAAATAAATGAAAATCAACAACCATATAAATTAGTTCCCAATTTATATAATGCTAGCATTTGAGCCCACATGATCCGTGTGCTATTATTTTTTGAAATCGATAAGAGATTTGATGGTTGAAACAGTGAAGAGTTTCTTTTTTGAACATGGGTATGGGCTTGCTATTACATATTTGTCCCTTTTTGTGGTAAAGGAACACAAACAAAAAACCATCTCATGCACACGTGTTTTGGGGGAAAAAATTGTTGTAACACTACACTAAGTCAAGTAGTAATATATAATAATAGTACAGATGTTCATCTTTCAGACCCATTGCCGATAATACAGAATGAAGTGAGTTTTATACTCCTAGGGTTAGGGGCACCAGTGGGGTAGTTGAAAGATATATTTCTCATAAGCAGGATAAACACACACAGATTGAAAAAAAGAAAAAGAAAAAGAAAAGAAAAGATGTGAGAAGCTCGGTAAGCAGATTTGCTGATCGAAATAAACAACAAGCGGCCAGTAAAACTTCTCTGATTGAATCTCTTGTATGTAGCTACAGCCACTTTGGCAATTCAAGATCAAGGATATTCAACAACCCTTACTCTTGGTACATGTAGCTTTTTCACAACTCAAATACAAGCTTAAACCAACAAAATCACAAATCCATATAAAAATCAAGGGAGGTTTTGATTTTGAAAGGAGAAATGTAGATCGAGAGAGAAAAAGTTGTGCTTTGTTAAACACACAATCTCCGTCTCAGCCGTAAAACATGAACGAGAATACTAATTTCAAACCCTAACTATCGTAAGATGCTTATATAGTGTTTGATAAAATGATCCCTGCCGCACATCTTGATAGCATACCCTGTTTGGTTTTTAATTTTTAAAAATAATTTTTAATTTGTATTTGTATATTTTTAATATTCTATTTTTTTTTTAATTTGTAGATTCACTTAATTTAGTATGGACAAATTACACTAACTGTCTCTTATAATTTAGAACTTGGGTTGCTTTGATTTCTAATTTTTCAATTGTAATACATTTTATTCTTAATTTTGAATCTTGTTTTAAATAAGCGATAATTGAAAATTCATTGTTCAATTTCAATAGCAAAGTGGTCAATTTGATAAAATATAAATTAGTTTGATAAAAATCAATATCTAAAAAATTATTTTTAATTTTTAAAAATTATTTATACCCACTAAAGATAAAATTATATCAAATTGAAATTTTTTTTACATATTTATTTATTTATTTTTAACAAATTAATTTTTAATATATGTTTGTATGGTAATCATATAATGAGTTGTTGTTTTTATTTTCATTAAATTAGTTTTTATTTTTTCAAAAGTTAAATATAGTGACAACTTTGATATCAATATTAAACCAATCCATTAAATAAAAAAATCCAAAACTAAAAACATTTCATATGTTCAATATATCGACACATTAAAAACCAAATAACCATTATTACATGATAATCATCAAAAAAATATATGTTAACAACAAATACAATCATCTATTATATGATAACCATCAAAAAGCATAAAAACAAAAAACAAAAAATCATTACATGATCATTAACCAAACATATAATAAAAATTAATTTGGTAAAAATAAATAAATAAATATGTAAAAGATTTATCAATTTTACATAATTATATTTGATGAGTAGAAATAATTTTAAAAATTCAAAAATATTTTTTGACATCTAATTTTGTCAAATTAGTTTTTTTTATTTATTTATCAAATTGACGATTTTTTCCTTTAAAATTGAGCAACGTTATCTTCAATTGTCGCTTATTTGAAACAAGATTCAAAATTCGGATAAAATGTGTTGCAATTAAAAAAGTCAATGACTAAAGTGACACGAGTCCCAAATTATAAAGGAAGTATTATAATTTACCCTTTAGAATACTTAAAAAGTAAAAAATTATTAAAAATCATTAAATATAACAAAATATGAAAATATATATTTTATATTTTAAAAAATTGTCACAATTCAAATTTAATTTTCATATTTTTTATATTTGATGATTTTTTTGTTTAAAAAAATTCACAAATATTATTTATTTTTTAAACGATTTAGATAAGGTATATTTAAAAAATAAAAATTTCCGTAAAATATTTTAAAAATCACTAAAGCCAAAAATAGAGAAAATAGAAAACTCAATTTTCTGAAAAGTGTACCTAATTTTTTTTTGGAACCAAACATGTGAGGTTTTTATGTATTTCACTTATATTATAAAATAATAGGATTCAATTTTCTATTAAATATATAGAATTAAATTATAAATTACACCCCCAAGATTTATTTAAAATGCACATTGCCTCCTTTAGTTTAAAATTACAACATATTTCCTTATCAAAAAATTTTATTTAATACAATTAACTCAAAAATAAATTTAATCGGCTTCTTTTTATACAATAATAAAATTATCACTCCTCAATTATTAATTGAATTAAATTTCAAATTATTAAAACTATAAATTGACTTGATAGTTTATTAATAAAGGGTCCATTTGTTATGAAATTATAAAAGTTCAATGACTTCAGATGTGTAATTTTTTATAACTATAAAGGACAATTCATATTTTAAATAAATTTTAAAAGGCTTATTTATAATTTACCTAAATATATAAGTGAATGATTATAAAGATTTTTTTATAATTGTGATTTTAAATTGAATCAAACCCATGTGTTGTAATTAGTTTAGATTGGATTTTGTTCTAAAATTTTTATGATTGGAATTTTTATGGATTTAATTGATTTCAAATTTTATAAAAATCAAAAATAATGATTTGGGTTCATGGCTTACCCTAAACCTAACTAATTTGAACCTTGCTCGTGGTTTGGTGTGTAATTTAACCAATATAAATCATACTCACAATTCTATGATGGCGAACACACGGCTCTTGTGATTACACCCCCCCCGTCTGCCCCAATCTCCAAATAGCAAAAAACATTCCCATCCTCGGCTTCTCTTGAATTTTGGGCCATGGGACGCCATCACCTCCCAGCCCCGCCTCAATGAGATCAGAGACTGTGTTTCAATTCCCGAAAAATCTCGACTTGTTTGTTTGTTTTTTTGTTTGTTTGTTTTTTTTTAATTTTGTTCAACAACAAAACAACAACAAACAACAAAAAATTTTTAAACTATTGTTTTCAGTATATTTCATCATCATCATCAACAACTTAAAAAAAAATTGAAATTGTTTATCACACATACACATTACACACACACACACACACACACACATATATATATATATATATCCATCAACAACAACTTAAAAAAAAAAAAAAAAAGATTTGAAATTGTTCATTACACACACATGACACACATACATATATATATATATATATATATGTTTCTATCATCATCATCAACAATCATCATCACACATATATAGATCTCCGGTTATTTCACAGCATCAATCTGCACACCTACCACCTCAAGTCAGAGATGCCGTCAAGCTATACAAATCGAATCCAAATCATCCACCTTTGTGAGTCGGGCATAGTGAGGCTCTAACAGAGGCCGGTGAAGTTATGACCATTTATGAGGCAATGGGTGATGCCGAAATCAGTGGCAGATGATTTGTGAGTGTGTCATAAGCCCACTACTTCAATGTGATGGGAGAGCGGAATAATATAATAAGCTGGAGAGTCAAGAGAAGCCACAAGCGGCGGACGTATGGCGACGTGGTGCAGGCGAGGATCGGCAAATTTGTTCAGTCTATTCTAGATGCATTTATGATGATGCACGATAAGCTTAGAGAACGAGAGAGAGAAACTGAGTGAGGGATAGAGAGATAAGAGACGGGTCTACAGGCGTAAAGAAGGGATATGAGGGTTTGGTTTATATATAGAGGGGTAAAATAGAAATTTCTACTGGGACAAATCCGGGACAGGATCGAACACTTATTCCTGGCCTCGTTCCGAAATTGATCAACATTGATTTTTGAATACTCATCCTCCCCATTGGAAATATTTTTCGAAAAATCGCCAAATCGAGAGGTTTGGGACGGGTTCCTCGCCGAGCCAAGTTCAAATTGCCATCTCGACTCAATTCTAATTTATTGTACACTAAAAAAAAAAGGTTGCATGTAAAATTACATCGTGGGCTAATGTTAATACTAAATGCTACAACACACCCCTAATTTATTGTACACAAAACAAAAAAAATAAAATAAAATTGTTATATATGTAAAATTACGTCAGGCTGGCTAAATGTCACAATGATTTTTTCTCTCTTTTTTTTTGAAGAACAAACGAAATTTTTGAGATAAAATCCCGATAAATTACAAACACTTTCCCTAGGTTTATTTAATTGTTATCTCACTCGCTGCGGGTTCTAGAAATTACAATATGCTCCCCTAAGGATTCTAATTGCATAACAAATAGGTCTTTATTAATAAATCATCACACTAACAGCTTTTTTACTAATGTTAAGATTTTATTTCAATTAATAATTCAGATAATTTTATTATTGTATAAGTGAACAAGCAGAAATTTCACATTTCAATTAATTCTTAAATAAAAAAAATTCTCGATAGGGAGAGGTATTTGTAATTTTCTCCCAAATCACAGGGACAATTTATATTTTAAGCAAATTTCGATAATGTATTTGTAATTTATCTTAAAATTTCATACAAAACCATATGTTCTTTTTATAATCCTTAAATTTTGGATCAAAACATTCATTATTGTGACTCATACCATTACATCGCTTTTAAAATGGCTTGACGTGATAAATTATGTTCGTAAGAATATTTTTCTTCTTTTAAATTTATATTCAATAGGCCTCTCCATCTCTCATGTTAAATTTGACAAAAAACTGCCACTCTAATAACAGAGTCCACATATAATATTTTTTTAATGAAAACAAATAAAATTAAATTACGTCTGCACCATTTTAGCAACATCATCAAATTATACTATTTTAACCTCAATAAAGTCACCAAAACGACTTTATTTTTTTTAAAAACTTTTTTTTGCTTCGTATTATTTATATTGTCAATCAAAGTCTAATTGTTCTCATGTTCAAATTTAATTTGTTGTATTATGCACAAAACTACCGTTGGTGCACCATAAAAATGTAAAAAAATTGCAGAAATTAAAATCAATATTTCATAGTAATAACCTTCCCAACCATGTCAAAATTTTCTCCTCTCTTAAAAAATGTTAGGGATAAAAGTGAAAGTAACACCAAACATCTCACTTCTCAAGTATATGAAATGCTACTGATACAAATCCAGCACATATACATCAGTTAATTCATATATGATACAACAAGGTTTGTGCTGACTAAAGAAGCTTTCAATGCTTCTTGTCTCTTGGTAAAGTAAATATCCTAGAGAAATATTGGGATGTCACAAAAATCATCCTATAGTAGGCGTCTTGCTGATATATGACACTGCTAGCTATGGTAATTAGGGTTTTCTTTGTTCCGAATGAGCGGGACACAATCTTCCCTCCAAATTATCCGCTCTTCCCATGATGCCACTGCTACCTCCACATATAATTTATGCTCCTGACATAGAATCGAAGGCGCATCAACACACTGCTGGAAATAGGGGATAATGGTGGTTGTTTTAATGACATTTTTTTAAACGTCACTATTATTAACATTTAACGGTGTTTTATAAACACCGCATATTCTTTTAAACAAAACGGTACCGTTTTATAATAGGAGGCTTTTTTAAACTCCTCCAAATGCGGTAGCCATACGCACCTTTCGAAACCTCATTTTGAATCTGAGTCCTCTTTCTCAACCCTTATATGCACACATCTCTCTCTTAACCTCTCTAAGCTCCATCGAAGATTCAGATATTCGAAGCTCCATCGAAGCGATCTAAGCTCCATCGAAGATTCAGATATTCGAAGCTCCATTGAAGATTCAGATATAAACTCCATCAAAGCGATTTCGAAGCTCCATTGAAGATTCAGATCTAAGCTCCATCGAAGATTCAGATAGAGATTCAGAGTGATTTAAACTTCGAGATATGAACTCGA